>OZ007545.1:2068733-2808052 GCA_963931895.1 Eupithecia pulchellata
TAATAATAGAATTAATACCCGCTAACCCGCCCCTGCCTTCAATATTAACTCTCATAAAGGGAGTCTGTGCTGTTGGCTACCGCCCTACGCATGCCTTCCAAAATATAGCCCGTGATCACGGAAATAGAAACAAAATATATCTTTCAAACACGTCTAAAAACTTACATTATTGTAACCATTCCATAGCAAGCACATTTCTATGAACTAGACACTGGTAGAAAAGTGGCGAACCAAGCATATACCTATGCTAAGCCTATGCTGTAACAAAGATGTCAACTCAACCCCTGAATATGAAACGTAACATACATACGTTTAAGTGTCAAATGCTGGATGGTTTGACAGATTTGCATTTTAAAGAAAAAAATTAGTTAATCATTAGCAATAATCTCGATAGGTGGCAGGTCAATTGAAAATTAGCAAGTTTCATGGCAACACTGACTTGAAACTTGAAAAAGTTGATTTTCCTTTCGTTTGACATTGACGTACGGAAATAAGAGTGGCAGGCCAGGCCACGTATCGAGATATTTGAAACTAAATGCAAATCAAAAACCAGTCATTGAAACCTGAAAAAGAAATCGCAACGCAAAAACCAGACGTACTTAGATCTAATTTCGTTTGAGTTTTCAGAGGTAAGTTTAAGTATTTTCTAAAGTAAATTACCCAATTGTAGAGTATGTTGGTTTAGCTTTAGCAGTTCGCACTGAAATGACAAACAAACATGATTTATCACAATTATTTCTGTATTCCAAAGAAATTCACGAGTCGCTGATTTCGTAACTAAAACGCAAAACAAACATCTGTTTTGGTACACTGTGTCTAATTAGCTGGTACAAAGGAAAATTGACTCTATCACGAGTTGTTTAGGTTGGCTTTCAGTTTTGTTGTAATCTGAACCGAACGTTGACGTATTTCTTGCCTCAGATGGTTTCTGTGATTAAAACTGCTTAGGATCTTATTAAGTAAATTGTTTGATTAATAATTGTATTGTGGAAAGTCTTTGAAATTATTAAAGGTTGTTGTTTTTGTCAGCTGTTTTCTTCTGGTATAATATGCCCCCCCTCCCCTCCTGTAAAGTAAATCTCTGTTTACCCTGAAAGCTACTGTCATCTTACGGTATAAAGACCCCAACACAATAGTGCGTAATTTTTCGAGCCATTTGCTTCTGCCCTTTGTTTAGGAACTGCAATTATGGACACAGTGTAGTGTAAACAGAAGGGCATCGTAATATTTATTTTAGTACTCTCAAAGATTCAAAGATATAAATAATATTACTTAGAATCGTATAAGTTGTATAGTATTTGTAGGCTATGTATAATTATTTAATTATTCTATGACATGAACAGCAAAATCTGTGAGTTATTCCTCTTAGCCGGTTAGTTGCTCACCTAAAATCGTTCAAATATCAAAAGCAAAAATGTTACATGTTAATATTGTGTGATATCATGCTGGAACTGAAGTATTTATATCGATAGCCTAAACCAGCTTATTCCTGCTCTAATTATGTATGTGCTAGAACACAGACGTGTGGCAGAGATGCGCAGTTTTAATATGGCGCCTCTACTTGATACGTAGTAGATGAGCTGTTTAAAAATGATTTTCTGTTATATTTTTGCTCATGTGTGGGACGAAATCTGACAATGAGTGCATAAAATGAAGTTGCCCTTCTGCTTATTTTATCGCGTGATATTCCGGTCCCGTGATTGGCTAATAATTACGACGTTATATTACGCTCGGGTAGGTGCACAGCTCGCTCGGGTGGAATTATTCGTAGTGTTTTGTGGAAATTGTCTGCATTTATATAAAGTTTTTGCTGAAAATTGACGTAATCCGGCGCATTTTCTGATCAGATTGCTTTACATAAATGTAAGGTTTTATGTAAAATTGTAATGAGCAATACGTAAAAAATTGCCGCTATGGCACTTCAAAACAAAGAATGATGTTTGATTATATCGATAAAAGATTTTAGAAGAAGACTGCGGCGACGGATAAATTTCCCATAAAAAGTAATACCAAAAAGATTTGTAGTATTATGAGCATATTTTCACCATGATCTGCTATTATTTGTAAAAGAATAAGTACCTAATACTTTACTCAAATATAATTAAACGGAATCGGATCAGATCAGAAGAGAGAGAATAAGATTGGTAAGTATTTAAAAAAAATTGTGGTAGAAACCTAGATAAATACAATTTGAATGCAAATTATTGCAGATCGAGATGAAAATATGCTCAAATAACCAATAATTTTGGTATTTCCTTTGTATATATGTATGTATTTGGAAAATTCATCCGTGTCGGCCAGAGCTCTTATATTATAAAGAGAAAGATTTTTTGTTTGTTTGAATTGAATTGAATAGTTAATTATAATAAACTACTGAACCGATTTGAAAAATTCATTCGCCGTTAGAATTATACATTATTCCTGATGAATAGGCTACATAATATTTTCAAAACAGGTATCCGTATGAAAACTTTTACAATAATAATTATTATTTATATCTTATTTTAGAACAATTAACTGTATGAAATTTGACTTGTCCATTGCTTATTTATCTATGGTGCTCATTAGGGGAGGCCTATGTCCAGCAGTGGACTATTATAGCTGGTGATGTTGTTGATGTTGCTTATTTTGTAAGCCTAAAGAAATAAAGTTATTAAAATCCGCAATCTTCAATCATGTAACCCAACGTCTATGTGTCTGCAAAAATTTATAATTTTCGATATTTTTGATAAATACCCGTGCGAAGCCGGGACGGACCGCTAGTCCGAGATAAAAGTTCAAAGTATCATTATAAGACCTGAGATTAATACCGTTTTCGAACAACAAAATAATACTGCACACTAATGAGAAGGTTATATAGGGAAAAGTTTTGTACGGAACTCAGATATCACCCGAATCATTAGAAGCGTTTTCTCCAAGATTTTTACCCATAAGCTTACTAATCCAAATTTATTGCTTCCATCCCCGGTCCACTCTGAACCTTACACCTTTACAATAGAGGCGATAATTCAGTGCTGCACAAAAGGTCGTACAGCAGAAAATTTACAACTATCAGGAATAAGTAAAACGTCGGGTCGAAATGAGATATGGGGTCAATCTTTATTCATACGTTGAGTTTGTTGGGATCGATGGGGTAGTTCGAGTCAAACTACTTTGCGGCCGAACTCGCGGGTTAGACTATGTTCATCAAGGATTATGAAGGATTTTAAAAATGCAATAATTTGTTTAATCGGTCCAGTAGTTTCGGAGCCTGTTCGATACAAACAAACAGTCAAATCTTTCCTCTTTATAATATTAGTATAGATTACGTGTTTTAAAACACGATTGGTGAATATTTTGTAGATAATATTAAGTGAAAAAGATTTGTATATTATATGTAAATTGTTAGTACAATAAAGTGTATTGGCGCTATTGACTTCTTACTAAATGTACAAGTTTAGTTTAGTTTTTCCACTTACTAGTGGAAGAAGTGAAAAAGAAACCAGAAGGCAAAAAACTAAACTGAAGAGAAAATCAATAACAACTTATTTTATAATAATTATCTGTATGCAATTTGACTTGTCTAAGTGCTTATTTTGTAAACCTAAAGAAATAGTTATTGAAATCAGAAATCTTAACCCCTCTGGGAGATAAATATTATTTTCTCTGACGTTATTCTTTTAAAATTATTAAGAGAAGTAATTTAAGTTAGTAGGTACTAGTTATATCTTGTTTAATACTTGAGCATTTAAACATCAAATTAGAAATGTCCTTTACAGACCCTTCTTGGATTCAAAAGGAAACTCCAAGAATTGGGTTGGGAAAAATATGTTTAGAAAAAGGTCGGATATTGAAATGTAGGTAAGTCCCTGTTTAAATACGGCATAATAGAAAAAAAAGTGCTTTATTGACTTTAGAACTTAGGTACAGGACTCTTGGAAACGTCAAAAAATTATAAAAAATCGAAGGAAAGAAAGTGATCACTGATTTTTCGTTCACTTCAATATTTTTAAGGTTAAGTAAAGCGGACGAGAAACCTTTAACTTGTTAGTTTATTAGTTTTCGAGTTGGAGCAGATCTCGTCCCAATTTTTTTTTGTGAAGAGAATCTGATGTTTTATTAAGCCATTTTGCAAGGAATTTATGTAGTAGTTCGTTTGAATTTATTTTTAGATAATGATTTTAAAGTTTGAGATTTTAAAGTGATTTCTTAGTCACGGAAGACCAGCTATGATAGGAGCCTCCTTCCATAGGATCCGCCAAGATCTGGCCATTTTTGTTGTACCTATTTGATTTGATCTTATTTTTATTCTTTGAATTGTGCAACTAAATAAATTAAAGGTAACTTTTTTACTATATTACTTTCTTGCCCAGTGTACGAGTAATTTGTATTTTGTAACGTGTCCAAGAGTCCTGTAAGTCTAAATGAAATAAAGCACCTTAATGTTATTAAAAATAGCCGGAGAATTTTATTGAAATCTCTACCCGAAACAATAAATCCTAATATCGCTAAAGGTCCATTTTCATTCATTATTAATGGTCGTCTGAGTAATTAATTATTAATTTGATTTCACGGATAATTAAGTGAAGTTGTTTTAATGTTATTAATGTTTAAGTCTTAATTCGGTGGAAAATTATAATTATTAAAGCTTTCTTGGTAGTCTGGACGAGAAGCCGGTTGCAAGAGGCAGGTTCGATTACCGTTGCGGGACAACTGTTTGTCTAAAAGACAAGCGTCCAACTAGCTCATGTTTTCTAAATAAAACTAGGCAAAAGAATTTGCGGCCTTATCGCTTAAAGCGATTTCTTTCAGGCAACCAAAGCATAAAATAGATTATTATAGGCGGTACAGGTATACAGATTAGCAATACAATTAGAAACTGTCAAAATAATCTAATACAAAACTAAAAACAATAAAGTTTTTGAGAAGTTACAATGAGCAGCGCTTTTTGTATTTAATTTTTTAATAAAAATCTAATGTTTAACAAAGTTTAGGGGATTATTCTACACTAAACCGGGCATAAACTCGTTATACTAATTACAGTATAAATAGAACTTGTCTCTTTAATACTATCAGAAGTTCATAATAAAATAACTAAACTAAAAACAGAGCCCTCTGTGGAGAGATAATAGGATTATTTCTTGCTAAGTAAATAGTGTAAAGGCACTTGTACACCTTTGTCTATATCTATACTATCTATACTAATATTATAAAGAGGTAAGATTTGATTGTATGGTATCAATAGGCTCCGAAACTACTAAACCGATTTGAAAAATGCTTTCACCACTAGAATCCTAAAATTTCCGTGGGAAACATAGGAAATAGAATATTTTCAGGACAAATATTTGCACGATCTGCAAATTGTTCAGGGTGTCCCGGTGTTCTCTATCTATAATAAAAAATATCTATCTATGTACTCGTATAATATGTATATCAGTTATCTAGTAGGTACCCATAAACACATGATCTGCTTAGCTTGTTGCTAGATAATTCTGTGTAAATTGTCCAGCATTATTTATTTATTTATAAGGCTAGTCTAAAAGGTCCTCAACAGCCTCAGGGTGCAGTAATCAGATCATAATAGTTATTAGTTCAAACGTTCTGTCTGTTTGTTGGCTATCCTGTAGGGTACTACGCAGGGTTGTCAAATGCTTTTTTTAACGTCACTTGCAATATTCGATATATTAACAAACTGATTCTTTACTATAGATCACAGTTTCCTCTGTTGAACATTATTTCAAACTAGGGGTGTTTTGTTTTAGATCTACAGTTAATTAAATAAATATAATAAATTAATTATGCTGGACCATCCACTCATCATCAGCTTGTAGCCCCAAGCCAGAGCTTGTGTTATGGGTACCAGATGACTGATATACATAATACATATAGATATTTTTTTATTATTAAAAGAAAACGACCAGAACACCCTTTACTAAATATCTGCAAATCGTACAAACAATTGTCCTGAGGCGGGATCGAACCCGCAGACGGACCTTCGCTCACCGCGCCACAGAAGTAGTAAAATCAATTGTAAAAATGTTCTGGTTGTTTTCTATGTTTGTAGACTGAAATCAAATCAAACTAATGTATTGCATAAAATACATTTTATAATTTATATATAATTAAATATTCGTTAAATAGTTATTTAGAATTTAAAGAATAAACACATTGTATAATATAAATGTAATATAAAATTTATTTTCTAATTCTGGCGCAGCGCATCAGCATTGCCATACAACGAGGCAATGCAGCCAGCGTCTTGGGGACACTTCCGACTTATTATGTTAAGGAGTAGGTACTACTTGTTAGGGGTCAGTTGACCTACCTGTAAAATGTTTGCAACAGTCTGCAGTTAGCTCAATTGTAAATACTAGTTCTAATTTGGTTATTTTATTGCATTTTGATTTCTTGATAAAGGTTTTAGAGATTTTGTCCTGAATAATACCTATATTTAAACATTAAAAACTTTCTTATTCGAGAATAGGCGGCAACCCTGATTAGTTTATCAATTAGTCTATGCATGCACCGTTCAACTCTAACCTAAGTTAAACAAGAGGATTTACAAGCAAAGCCGAATGCGTACCCTAGATTACATACATCGATAACTTATCAAATAAATATTCGGGGAAAACCTATCATATCCCCTAGGAAAAATATTGGGAAAAACAGAAACGAAAGGTAAATTCAAATCGGAGCCTATGAGGGGTGTTATTGGACCGAAGGGGGTGCAAAACGGGGTGCAAAAGGGGTGCAAACGTACCTGGTTCCCGTCTGGTATTAGAATTGTGATTGACGTGAAGATATGAAAACTATTTCACTTGAACTTATATGATCTGTATCACAGGTTTTATATCTAGAGATAGCTTATATAGCTTTTATATTTTATACTAGCGGTCCGCCCCGGCTTCGCACGGGTAGTAAACAAAAATTTCAGAAATTATACACTAACACGATGGGTTTCACACTTTTCATACGGATCCCTTACTTATTTTTTAACAGCATTGGGGTTTTTGACATTGACTCGACACTCCATAACTGACACTGGCCGTGATTACAAAATTACCAAAAATTTAAAAGATAATGAATTTATACACGCTTTGGGTTACTTTATTGAAGTTTTCATACGAAACCATGGCTTTTTGAATAATATTCTATAGCTTATGTTCCTAATGGCAAAAAAACGAATCGCTGCAGTAGTTTCGGCAGAAATACTAAACCGACGAAACTTACACATATTTTTTCTGTAAAAAAATCTTTTAATAATATTAATATGAATAAACTTTTAATATATAACTTACTGCTGAGTATAATATGCGATGACACTGATAATACTCGTATGTTGACTTTTCTAAATTAGGCAACAAATTGTCAGCACCTTTTATTATTAATACTAGTTCAGTAGGTATTCCCTTATGTATATACAGGCTTTATTGGATTTTACTAGTTTGTTTATCATCATCAATCTAATTGTCTGAAAAACAGGTTTTTACCCAGTTCAGGCACGTGCATTGGGTAACGTATCCCATAAATATAAGATTAAGTTCTATATAATATATAGTTATTTTATTTTAAAAGCTTCGCTTAGTTCCTTCGAAATCTTTTTGTATATAACATTAAAGTGTCTCTTAAGTTTTGCTTAAACAAAATTCATAAAACTTTTATAAGCACTAGTTTAATGCGAATTACCTTTTCAAAGCTATGTTTTATTCATAATTTATACATTGAAATCCTTTTCACGTTTTCTTTTGGAATCTTATTAAAGTTTTCTTTGTAGTATGTAGTTTTGCATGTACCGCTTTTCAAATATAAAGAAAATATAGCAAGATACGAGTATCTTGCTATATTATTTCATACATAAGCACCTAAATCATACAGATAAGCTTCTGATAGCCTTTTTGCCTTTAAAAAAGTCCGTCTGTCAAATCGCAATAAGGCCGCCTATTGTACGTTTTTTAATTATAATAATTTAAAATTGATATAATTTATAATACATTTTGTTATTTCTTGTACCTAAATGTTGCAATAAAGTTTCGTTCATACATTCATTCTGTTATCATTTTACTTATAAACGGCTGAACGGATATTGATGAAATTTGATTATAGGTATCTTTTATCAAGGAGCCGGGCTGTTTAGGGCCTGTTTGTCAGTGCAGATCTCTGGTAACCAACTTATAATTTTATTTGTATCCAGGAGAAGGACAATTACCTACTATTTTTTGTACTGGAAACATAGATGCGAAGCCGAGGGCACAAGCTAGATAAAAAGAGATTTTAGTTATTACTAATTAAAGAGTTAACTCTTTTCGATACAATAACTCTTTTCGATGCAAGGATAAATTTAAATTGTTAAACAAATAATTCTGGTCATTCAAACCCCTATGCTTAAAAATATCAAAATAAACTTTCTATCTATACATTTATACGTTTTCATTATTAGTAGGATTCCCGGGGGAGATCGGGTAAAGTGGCATCAATAGTTTTATGTTCATTTCACAATAAAATCGATTTAACAAGATCAAAGCCGTGATTCGATCACGTAGAAAATGAAAATAAAACCCAATACTTTTTAATGTCTCTTGGGCGAAATCATATTTATTTTTAGGGTTTCGTGATTGTTTTCGAAAACTTTATGCTTTTGCTCTTTGTCTTTTTTTTAAATCAAATCCAAAATAAAAATAAATTTAAAAAACCTTTACTTTTCCCCTTTAATCTAAAAACTATCGCAGTATATTAACTTAAATAATAATCAATTTCTTGTGAGTGTATAGAATTAAAGAAAATATATTCATTGCAAATTGTGTAGCCGAAATTTACAAAGTCAAGTGGGTATCTAATTAAAAGCATCGGTTTGTATATCTCAAAATAGTTTTAAAATAAGTTAAGTAGGTTTTATAATTTTATAAGAAAGCATAAAAATTTACCACCGAATCTCTCTTGAGTATGCAGAGCAATCAATCTGAAATGTATGTTCCAACTATTTTTAGGAATTAATGATTAATTTAAGGTCATAATAAATAAAATAGCGAAGTCTTTAACCTGTACATATTATTTATACAATTAACAAACTCCGAAACCCTCAGCAAGCGATTAATACTCGCACTTGACGGATCTTGTTCTTCTATTGGGTTTATAGGATTAAGTGCATACGTGAAATCTGTATGAAATCAATGTTGTTTTGCAGTTGTATTCATAATGATATTTTTTTGTTTCAGGTAATTTATGACGCAGTTATGTTAAGAAAGCTTATATTGAGGGACAAGGTAAAATTAGGTATAGATAAGCATGCAATAACTATTTATCTGAACTATATTTAGATAATAGTTGAAGTAGGAAAGGCATACGCTAACTATTCTCAAAGTGGTATTTCAGCCGTAATATAAATACGTTTCTATTTTTCAAAGTTCTTAGTATATACTACCATTATAACTTGTAAAAATGTTATTGGTCTGTCAATAAAGTAATACACCCAAAAAATCGACAGTCTCGATACAAAAAACACAATAAAAATGAAAAATAGATTCTACGCCTCGCATATTTCTAAACACAATTTAGGGGAAAACTGGGCCATATAGGACACTACTGCACCCATAAATCAATAACTGGATATTAAATAAAATACCCTCCCGTATATCAAAGGGCGACGGATAAAAACGACCATTTTATATTGAGCTCCTAATCTTCCAGGAGGTTTATGAGTAATGGGCCCGGAGAAAATGGCTGGGTGATACGTCAAACGAGTAATGCGTATTTAATTCGAGAACTTATTGTGCTTATTAGGATTCGATTGTAAACGATTTCTTACGGTTATTTATTGTTTGGGATTACTTTCTGAATCGGGTTGACTATTGATCTAGGTATGAGGGTGGATTGTAGGAGATTTCGAATTAAAATTTATTTGGCTGCTGTTGTGGCTAAATAGCCACACACACAGTATCTTGGCAGGAAAATGCCTGCCAAGATACTGTCTGCGGGTTCGATTCCCGATTCGCGCTTTGAACGTGGATTTGTTGGGAATTTCCAAACATTTTATAGAATTTTTATTTTATTTTTTTTACAAATAAAACAATTTGTTTTACCAAACAAAGACAAAAAAACAATACCTACATACAGAAGTACAAAGGACCGCTGAGAGAAAATTGAGAATATATTTTCGCTAAAATTATTTCAGATGTTCAAAATTATAATCTATAACATTTCAATCAATTATTATTAATTTTGCAATGGACTCAGTTTTACCTAATTATTTATGAATCATTAGGCAGCTACGTATGGTTTACCACATTGACCATTGTTTATAAATTCATAATGGCATTGCATGTTAACAATGCTTTTCGGAACTGTTTAACCGCAAACAATATTTTAATATCCATTTTGGAAATACATTTTAATTACGAACATAACTGTTTTATAACCAAAACTATACTTATTATTTTAGTGTAAGAGCCTGAAATAAACAGACGCAGCTTGACTTATTTGTGTCAGAATAGCTCATCGTCTCAGCAATTGTGAAGCTTAAAATCCAAAACGATAAGGTGAATTGTGTCGTTGTTATACTGCCAAGTTTTTACACTAAATAAACATACAATTTTGATGTATTACCTGTCAACACTAACTAACTCACAATTTCGTGAGTCAACAACTAACTAAATTTACACAATATCCCTAATCATATGACTAAAGGTAGTCACATCGGACTACCGGCCATAATACACTGACAAAAGGTTCAATTTGTAACCTTACATTGTTGTGCGCTATTTATCAAGTGGGCCGTTTGTCCCCACGCTCCCCTTATTGATACATGAAATACGGTTATTTTATTGAACCAATTTGGAAGTTTGAAATTTTGGCGTTCATTTTAATGTTATGAAATATTGTTGTTTTTCTGTAAACATTATATTTTATGTTTACTTTAATACTTTCATTTTAATTGTTATTTACACTGCATTTTTTTGTGATGCTGCGATAATAATCAGCAACTTTACAATTCTCTATTGAAACAGAGTTTCTTGTAAAATTTTCCCTTTTTGTTTTCGATTATTATCCAGTCATACTACTCATTACACATATTTAAGTATCTGTCATTTTATTCAAAGATCAACTCTGCTTCCCTTCATATAACAAAAAAAAAATCCTACAATCACCCCGAGTCATCCCCCACGCCCGTGTGTCAGACATCACAATAAAGCAATACGGAATAGACGCGCGTACCTCATTCCCAGCATTACGCTCGGCGATTGTCAGAGCCGTGTGTATTTTATGGTTTTATGTGTGCCCACTTTAGCCAGCCTTCCTCTGGATTACGTGGAGCGATTTAGAGGGCTTTGAATGTTGAGATGTCATACGTCATATTCTGTGATATATATCATCGTGCCATCATCATCGTGTCATCATCATCGTTTCATCATCATCAGCCCGTTTCCGTCTCAAGTCAGCTGCTTCTAGCATCTCAAAAATAAGCAGGGTTTAATGTATTTCTCTGCAAATAGAAAGAAAAGAACGAAAGAAAATTGAGGACACAGGAATAATGTAATGTAGAATAACAAATTATAATATTATGTACGTAGATTGGGCCGTGTTTGATGATCAGTGGCGTGTTCCAGCGCTTCCTATCAGAAAAGGAAATAGCTGTTACGTTTATGATTAGATCCAAAATCAAAATCAAAGTGCTTTATTTCCATTAGACCTTACAGGACTCTTGGACACGTCACAAAATACAAGTTAATTGTTCACTTCACATGAACAAGAAACCTTTACCTTGTTAGATTGTTAGTTTTAGAGTTGGAGTATAACTCGTCCCAAACTTTTTTGTCGTCTAGATAATCTGATATTTTATAGTACGCCTTTTTGCAAAGAATATTTTTGACAATCCGTTTGAATTTATTTATAGATAATTTTTGCAACTCACTTGGAGTTTTGTTGTAGAAGCGCGAAGTATACCTACATTGCCCTTTAAAAGATACATTAAGGCGCATACAGTAGCTGATTGCTCCTCTTTGGAGGCTTTCTCCTCCTAGAGTAGTCAATTTTATGGGCTGAAAAAAATATATGTTATACATTGACCTTTTATCTGTAAAGTGAACGTACAAAAATGTTCTACGTGCCCGTTTACCTGGTGAAAAAAAATCACAAAGTGGAGCTGTTTCTGACTGAAAAAGTGTATCTACTTCTAAACTACTTAGAATTTTATACTTTTTTTTTCACCATCATGTCGGCAAAGACTTTATCTTCAAACTGAACGTATGATTTTGTGATACGACGGTTTTTCACATAGAAAATCATTATTTTAAATTTTTGCGTATGAATAGTGGGCGGTAACCTTTGAAGGTAGTCTGCGCGGGCGACGGGCGGCAGTGAAACCCTGACTGTCGTACGGGGAGGTTGTGTTCGTCTGCCTCGCGCTCTAGGTGAGCGCGAGGCGTACTTTTGCTTTTTTACTATAATGCTATATTGATGCACATAGACGCTTTATTTATTATTCAAAGTTATCCGCGCATGGACGCTTTATTTGGTGTAAGACAGTTTGTAAAATATTGAAAATTCCGAAGATCAGTAAGCTGAAGAAAGCCAGAGCTCTGAAAGCTCGTTATTTTAGAAAATTTATGCTATTGTAACTACCTATTAGCAATCTTATGTAGATTTTACATATTTGTATATTTATTTTAGGAGATCGGGTAGGTACTAAACTAGGTAGGAACAAATGAACGACAATGTAAGTAAATACTCCTTAGACCTACCCATTTATTTGTTTTATTACTGATCTTACATTATTATTTATTTATAGATTTACAGTGACCGGACAAGTTGAAACTGGAGTGAAAATGTTTTGCTACAGTTAAAACAACCATTACGCTTAGGTAGGTAGCTATGATGTATTATGCGACGAAATAAAATATGTACGTACGGCATTCTTCCTAACAAGGTTCATGATCGTCTTCAGAATTCTAGTATGGCTGCAACAGTTCTATGACTCTCCGAAGTGAAGCACTAGGTAGGAGGTACACCCCCACCTTACTTACTGTTATGAAATGGGAATGGGATTCAAAATGTAAAGGAGACTGGGTAAAAATGGTACATAGCCTTTTTTCATCTCCTAGAGCTCGGATATTTTTAAACTTACGCGATCTGAACTCATAATTATTATTACTATTTTAACGGGTAGGTATTTATTGTGTTTTTACGGGTATTTTTTATTTACGAGTATTTTTTACGGGTTTTCTTCGCGACGGCCACCCTTTGTACTTGTACATAATTATCTAGAACTCTAGATAAACAAGTACGACAATTGCGAGTGTAACTCGCGCGCCGAGGGTTTTGAACTTTTGCCGTTTAGGTTGTTACGTTTATTGACGACCTCTTGGCGCGGTGGGCTTACAACGCAGGAGGTTGCGGTTACTACAGAGATTAGTGGGTAGGTAAGTGCGTTGGTATCAACGCACTTAATTTTTTTTTTATTTTTTTTATGTTTTTCCTGTAAAATATAGATTTACAATGTGTCTGGTCACCGGTGTCGGAGACTTTGGGGGGGGGGGGGGTAAAATACGGTAAATTTTATCGACAAATCACTATTCCTATTTCTTTTCTACCTCCATGACAAAATGGCAGCCATTTTGTTTTCTTTTGCCTCGAAGCACGGGTGCTTATACTGATTTAGCTATAGCAACCCATGTAGAGGTCCTAGGAAGACGATAGAGGGCTTATTTGATAGACAATAATGTGGACAATAAAGCAACGATAACATTGTTTCCATTTTATAATAGAAGAAAAAAATTTTTGAATTATTAGCTTTTTCATAGAATCCAAACTGTCAAGCTACATGTTTTTTGTTTTTGAACGATAGTAAATACTGTGTGCTTCAAAATAAGTCTTGTTTTGTAAATTCTTTTTTCCTCCCCTACTATAAAATGGAAATAATGTTATCATTGCTTTATTGTCCACATTATTGGCTATCAAATGAGCCCTCTATCGTCTGCCTAGGGCCTCTACATGGGTAGCTATAGCTAAATCAGTACAAGCACCCGTGCTTCGAGGCAAAAGAAAACGAAATGACTGCCATTTTGCAATGGAGGTAGAAAAAAGATAGGAATAGTGATTTTTCGATAAAATTTACCGTATTTCACCCCCCCCCCCCCCCCAAAGTCTCTGACACCGGTGACCAGACACATTGTATATTTATCTATAAACGCTTTGTACATTTTATATCGATCACTTTGCAATCTTCGGAGATAGGGGGGGGGGGGATGGCCAATTTTTCGACCTTTATCAAAATATTTCAAAAAGTATAAAACCTTTTGAAATTTCAAAAACTGTTTTGGAATGTGCAAATTGATACCCCACCCCACTCGACGGGGGTAGTCTCCCCTTTAGAAATCCCCCCCCCCCCCCTTTTTGACCATAATTTTTAAAAGTAGTTATGTTAACAGACTTCTCTGGTAGTCACCACTTTAGAAATTTTTCCCGCCCTTTTTTGACCATATCTCAAAAAGTATTATTTTTACAGACTTCTTTATATTTTTCCTGTAAAATATAGATCCATATCTTCAAATACTTGGTACATTTTACATCGATCGCTCTGCAATCTTCGGAGATAGGTGGGGGGGGGGGGGAGCAAAAAGTATAAAATTTATCAAAATTTCCAAAACGAAATGTACAAATCAGTACCTTTCATTTCATACCACCTTAATTTCTGTAGGTCCCATTTAAAATTTCGATTTCAAAATTTGTACTGAAAATCTTCATTTTAATTTTTTATTTATTTTTCTATAAATCTGTGCGGGCGCACTAAATGTATTATTATTTCATATTTCAAGTCAATAGCTGCAGTAGTTTCTGAAATATTATGGATTCAAAACACAAAACAGAATCAAAGTCATAAGGATCGCTGGACCAAGAGACAAAATTTATATATCGTAGTTTTTTTTCTTTTGTTTTCTTTCTGCTGGTTTTTAGGGTTTTGACCTCGGTTTCAAACCCCTAAAAAACAGCAGAAAGAAAATAAAAGAAAAAAAATCTACTACATATATAAAAGTAAATTTGTCTCTTGGTCCAGGATGCCCTTTCTCCTCTTGCTTAGAAATTTACTGTTTTATCAAATCTTTACAACCGATTTCTGGCATCATTTCGTTGAATAGGTGTAAAAACCTATATGTAAATACCATGTAATGGTAATTTTTTTCTCTTGGTCCATTATGACCTTTTTCCTTTAGCTCAGAGATTTACTGTTTCAAATTATTCCACCCGTATAACCTACCTATCATTGATATCCTACAAACATTGAAAATTAGAGAAGCTTGTATGAATGTTTGTTACCATGTACCTAACTACTAAACTGATTTGCATAAAACTTTCGAATGATTGGAATATAGGCTAGTTTAGAAGGAAATTACCTACAACGCGAACGCCCCGCGCCGCGCGGGTAGTAACAAGAGGCGGTAAGGCGGTAACATACATACTTATTACTTACTTAAAGTACCGAGTTCTGTTCTCAGACCAAGAACAAATACTTGCAGAATTTTAAAGACAAAGATACATTTATTTAGCTTCACAAGAACAGCACAGACATAAATAAAGATAGACAATTTGTAAAAAAATATCCGGCAGTGGGAATTGAACCCGCAATTATCGCGTGTCAGCCGGCTTGGTTTACCACGCGGCCATGAAGGATTTCTACTTATCTTTTGCGGTTTACGCGCGAAATCTATTTCATTTTCTTGGCTATGCGGCGCCGGCGGCGGGGGGCGCGCGGAAGGGTGCGGGCCGAAACCATAGCTCCGCCCAAATTGCTCAAGGTCATTCGCTCCTGTATGCGCCTTAATCTTATGTATCTAGTGGGCACAGTCATCCGTCTTTAGAGGATCTGTTTTTCCTCCACTGCTGGTGATAGGCCATCCCATGCTTGCATCATCATCACCAGCCCATATCAGTCCACTAAGTATTCTACAAATGATCTAAACATCAGCCCATATAACATAAGATATTAATCACACACCTTGCTTGAGATAAGATCTTTCGACTCGATCTCGAAGATATTCGTATCTCTCCAATAAATTAAGATAATGCATCTTACAAGGAACAATGAATGTCCGTTAGTGGATAGGCCGGGGATCTGTCCGGCTTTTCTTATGTCGTCCGGCTAGATCCATACTAATATTATTTTAACCCCTCTGTTTAACCCACTTACATTCATAATGAACTATACTAATATTAGGTATATAGATATGATTGTTTATTTGTTTGGATTGAATAGGCTCCGAAACTGCTGGACCGATTTGTAAAATTACAGAGGACAAGACTATAGAATATTTTCAAAGCTAGAAAAACTTCAGTAATGTAACCCAACGTGTAAGTGTGTGTAAAAAAAAATATTTTTGGTAAATACCTACCCGTGTGTAGCCAGGTGGTCCGCCAGTTAAGATAAAGATGAAATTTGTTTTGTAAAAATGTTAGTCTTCTACTCCTTGCCAGCGCATATTACTAGATGAGGCTGTGTGGATTGTCCGGCATTATTTATTATTTATTTTATTTATTTATATTCGACATTGTGATCTTGCCTCCCCCTAACAAGTTTTTGAAACAATAATGTGCATGTGCATAATAAACGACGAGAAGTTCAGAAGTCATTACAATTATGGCACACTTTGCGTGGCTTTGCTAGCGTTATTTCTATACATATAAAGTTTTCCTTTGCTTTGATAAGTAACGGGCTAGACTAACATCTGAGATCTCTAACATCATCTTATAAAAGTACATTAAATTTTCAAAAATAATTCATTAACAATGAAATTACAGTACTTAAAACAATATTGTGTTGTATAATTCCATCCACCCGCTGTCCGGCCATTTTATATTTATTCCGGTCATATCTAATTGCTGCAGTTTCAATCCCTACGCAGATGTTATCCCGGAGACGGAACAGGCTTTGCCCATTTTCGAGATAAGATATGTACATTCGCAGCGCATAGGTATATCTATATATTTATATGCTACGTTAAGTATGTTTGTCGGCGCATTTAAGGGTTACGTTTCGCATATTGTGTTATTTACAGTCTCTCAGATTGTAATAATAATAAATAAATAAATATTTCTGCACAATCCACACAGCATCCCTAGGTAAGCATAGCTTGTGTTAAAAAAAAAACTTAACTTAAACATTTGTCCCGAGGCGAGAATCAAACCCCCCACCTCTTGCATCCCAGGCGGATCTTTTGCCATTATGCCACTTGAAAGAAGTTTAACTTGTAATACCACACTGCGATTAGATCCGCAATCCTAATTACCAAGAGTGGTAATTTCCGCTCCTTAGGAAGTAGTGACGTATATCATCAGGTGATAAAAATTAACCCTTGACATATTATAACTGATTTTTAGTTCCAATAAATATCTCAATAGAATGCCATTCTATAAGCGCACTACTAAAGCCACCTCTAAACATCGAGTCTATTGTCCGCTAAATTAAATTCCTCACACACTGACAAAGACCCTGATTTCTTTCACTGCAGAAATTCCAATAAATCCTAGGAGTTAAGGGTTAACACAGACGATCCAGCGACTGACGACCTCACACGACGGTTAGATTGGGTCAAATGTAAGGTTAAAGATATTGGTTGGGCAGTTATCTCACAGTGATCAGCTTTGAAAATGTCGCTATCAGTTTTATGAGTATCGCAAATAAGGTCGGTCAAAGAAGGAAGGTCTTAATCATTATCGCCGCCGTCACCGTGACGTCACCGCCGACTAAAAGTGATTATAAACGACTAGCGGTCCGCCCCGACTTCGCACGTGTATTTATCACAAATATCAAACATAAATTTATGCACATACGCGTTGGGTTACATTATTGTAGTTTTCATACGGATCCCTAACTTTTTTGAAAATAGTCTATAGACTATGTTCATCAGGGATAATGTAGAAAACTAATTTTGAAAGGATTTTTTAATTTCTGCAGTAGTTTCGGAGATTGTTCAATTCAAACAAACAAACAATAAAATTCGTCAATCTTTCTTTGCGCGCTGCGCCAAATACTGACCAGCTTTCGGGTCACACGTCGCTTCGACCAGACGCTCAGATATATTTTTTAAACCTTGGGGACTTTTAGGACCTTGGTACCCCAGTGTCCTAGGGTCTCGACTCCAAAGAGAAAAGAAAATATTCCATTATGGTTTCTTACTTCTGTGTAGAAATAAAGGAATAAATATCCTGTAGTATTAAATTCTCAATTCCTTTACAAGAATCCCGTTTTAATTAAAGAAAGACCTCACAAGTGGTTATTTTAAAAGTATTTCATTAATTAATTTTAATTTCAAGTGTATTTTAATTAATAGACAATGATTGAGTCCCAACGGATTTGTTTTATGCAAATTCGTCGGTCTTATTAACATACTAGTGGTGGGGTATCGATAGTTTTTATCGATATTTATTTTTGTACAGGGTGCCATAGAATGTGTGTACTAAACCGCAAGAGGGCGATTCTGGACACAGTATCAAGTGGATAATTATTTTATGTAGGTACAGTGTTTTTTATAAAATAAAAAAAAATATTATTTAGTGTTTTTTATCTATCTAAAGAATTTTCTATCTATCTAAAATTAGTTGGATCACACAAAACCTTTGTTGAACGAATAAAAAACATTCTATTCCCCATCTATCGCCCATAATATGAGCGTGAAAATCTGTCCGTACAGGCCTCTTGTACTAAATATGCAAAAACTGGATCACACGCATTGCGAAAAGCACTGAAAATACAATTAATGACGTAAAAACCAGACAAGTACTTCGACAGGCGACTAATGAATGCTGAAAACTTTTTTAATAAGTACATGATTTTCGATTAAAGATGTTCACTATAGGTTGCTGGAAGAGATCTCTCGTAGCGTCAAGGCTGCCCTTCGTGTCATTAAATTGACTCCTCTTTACGTTTATTTTGTATTCATTTGATTTGTGTGAGTGAACATTAACTAACATACATTTCGTGATATCTATCAAGAACTCTAAAGAGGTAACATTAAATAAATAGCTGCTGTAGCCGCATACTAAATCGAGGTTGCGGGTTCAAATCCCGTCTTGGGACAAATATTTAACCAATCTGCAAATATTTGTTCTGGGTATAGATTTTTTATCACATAATAAAAAAAACTATTTATGTAATGTCATCATCTAGCACCCAAAACACAAGCTCTGCTTCGTTTGGGGCTTGCTGATGCTGTGTGGATTGTCCAGTATTATTTATTTAGTTATGTTCGCAGTGCGGATGGGTGTTAAAAAAAATTATACAAGGAATTTGGCATTCAAATTGAAATGGGATGCCAGTGACGCACACTCGACGCCAGTAAAACAATTACATCGCAATCCAGTGGAAAAACGGAAAACAATAGGGAATACGGAACCCTAAAAATAATGGACGAGATTTGTGAAAAATGCTTTAAACGTGGAATACTGCGTTTTCTTAATTTGTCGTATTATTTAATCACTACATAGTATAACCACAAATATTATAGTGCGGGACCTAGAAATACTTTTAAATAACGTGGGCCGAAAACTAGGGACGATTATGGCATAAATCAAAACAAAATCGCTTGCCGCTGTCTTTATGTCCCTATCTATGCTTAGATCTTTAAAACTACGCTACGGATTTTGATGCGGTTTCTTTTAATAGATAAAGTGATTCAAGAGGAAGTTTTTTGTATCAGCAATGCACCCGAGTGAAGCCGGGACGGATCGCTAGTAAGACATGTTATGTCTTGATATTGTTAGAAATTTTATTGGATCTAAGTTTGTGTGGGACGCTATTCGTCGACACACTTGCGCCATCCCATCTTCCGAGGACATCCGTGAGGGCTGGTGCGTTAGATTTGGCCGAGGATCTTAAGAGGCGCAAATATGCAGGTCTCGACAGAGCCTATGCATTTGCAGTCGATACGAAAATAATCCCTAATTAACTTTAATATTAAAATTACATCGATATCGATGTAGCACATCACTAGTGCGTTGACTTCCAACTGTAGAATTTATCAGGTAACCCAAGTATTGGATATCGATGATTTGGTAAGTATTTGGCTTTATTCTAACTGCCCACGGACCTCTGTCGTTAGGGTCTCAGTTATACTACAGTTACAGTGCTATCACTTACTAAAATTTCTCTTTTTTTATCATCTGGATCGTACCAATACCGAACT
This sequence comes from Eupithecia pulchellata, assembly GCA_963931895.1. NCBI lineage: Eukaryota > Metazoa > Arthropoda > Insecta > Lepidoptera > Geometridae > Eupithecia > Eupithecia pulchellata. The sequence continues at coordinate 2,088,881 of OZ007545.1, forward strand.
TGACCTTGACATCTTCAACTGGAGCATCTGTTGAATAATTCCTTCTACAAATGACAATTTAATGAATAATAAATGAATATACAGTGCAGATTGATTACTCACAGCAAAAATATCAAAATTAATAATGAACCATTTCGTGGTAAATGCGAATATCACCCTTATATGTATTTTAGTGGTGAAAGGTTACCGAACATAAATAAATTTAAATTGTTGTAGGATGTAAATAATATACAGTTAAACCATTAAATGGAAAATAAAATGGCAAAGGCGAGCTCAACGCTGTGACTTCTCTTCCAGCAAACGAAAAATAAATAAGAGAACGTGAATCAGTCAGTAGCATAACGTTTCCGCCACGTAGCACCATAGACCCACGTCGATAGCCGTGCCGTACTAAAGCCATTACATATGATATTAATAACGGCAATTAAATATGACATTATGTGATTATTAATATAATAAGGAACTCGTTATTTTGATATAAGGTAAATATAAAAATAACAAATGTACCGGATTATATTTCTAATTTCTTCGAAGTTAGCTTAAATGAATGAGAAAATGTTTTTTAACTATGATATGTCTAAAAAAGTAAATAATAAGAAGTATCCGGTTTGTTGTCCAACAGTAGGACAAAAATGCTTGTCTGCCACCATGATACTGACATAAAAAAGGAAAAATTTAAAGTTTTGTATGACACACTACCAAACACGACATTTTTGTTGACATAGGAGTTACATTATTGAAGTTTTCATACGGAACCCTAGAACTCTTTGGAAAATATTTGATAGTTTATGTTCATCAGTGTTGCCGTGTGGTGCCGGCATAGAATTTCACCACCTTAACTCTTCCCGTGGATGTCGTAAGAGACGACTAAGGGGAACACACCGGAGGCGGGCAGCAGCGCCCTCTGCAGAACAACTCCACCGAACTGCGATCCCCAACCCGCATGCCCAGCGTGAGAATTATGGGCAACAACCCCCAAATGATGAATAATGCCATCTATGGCGCTCGTCAGGGGAGGCCTATGTCCAGCAGTGGACTGTTAAAGGCTGGTGAAGTGAAGTGAAGTTCATCAGGGATAATGTAGGATTCTAATGGTAAAAGAATTTTTCAAATCGGTCTTGTAGATTCAAGCCTATTCATCGAAACAACAATAATCAAATCTATTTTTAATTATCAGGGTAGCTTATCCGCATAAGCGTACAAACCCTTACTATGTAAATAAATAAAAAAAATCTAATCATTACTTTTTTTTAAATATGGATACTAATATTATAAAAAGGAAAGATTGGAATGTTATTATCTATACAGATAACGTTACAGATTCACTAATACCTCTATAATGCGTTATCTATGCCACAATAACTAGGTTCTAAGTTTAACTAAGACTAGTTAAATAATACTCATAAAACACACCATAAAAGTAATATCAAATATAATAATTAAAATATAATGAAATAATACAATACAATACACTTTATTGCACACCAAAGAAGAAAAATACACAAAAACAGGAAAATCACACTTAACAGAGTTGCACAATGAAATGATAATTTTAGTGCAAAAATTATTATGCCCCTTGCAGACCAGACCCACCACGGCACTGCGATCCCTAACCCGCATCCCCAGCGTGGGGATTGACTTCTCCAATTCTGGAGCGGGGATCAATCTAGACCGCCAGTGACCGTTCGAGATTTAACGGAACGAATCACGGTCGTGACTATATCGATTAGTGCGACATTGCTCGTAAAGGGGCCACTTTAGTGACAATTGCGAGCGCTTCGATGATTCCTTGTGTCAATTGAATGTCTTATGTGTGGTTCTCAAACTTTATCGTTCTTTTCACGTGATGTAGAATATTTTTATTTGAATTCATACAAAACAAGTTAAAATTTGCGTTTGTAGATATGAAGCATATCTGCGTATTATTCATCCTATGACCATGAAAGACAAAGGAATTTCTTGTTCTCTGTATTTTTCTGGGAATAAGCATAAGCTTCAAGGGGAGGCCTATATCCAGCAGTGGATAATTATAGGCTTATGATGATGATGACGTATAAGCTTCAAAAGCATACAACCCAATTTTAAAGACATCTAGAATACAAGATTTCTAAAACATTAATATGTCGTAAAAAGATGCTTTTCACGACTATTATTGGTATAACTTTTTACGAGATATTGATGTTTTATATAAATCTTTACTTAAAGTTTGAGCACCCCTTAGCCATCAGCTTTGTAAGTGTCCTGATTGGACAGAATTGACTGTCGCTCGTAACAGAATCACCAATACTAGGGGTTAGACTATTTTATGGCACAGGTTAGGTTTATTTGAACTTTTATGCTAGTTTCCTCAACGAGAACATGCAATTTGTTGATATATAATTTGTAAATGTTTTAGTATATGTTGTGTGGTTTATTTAGTTTGTATTCGATTTATTTTCGTATTCAGCACCTGCACCATATTACTGTGATTGGAACTTCTCTTTTTCAAAATCAAAACCTCTAATTATTTATTTTATTTTCACTTCACACTTACAAAAAAATATAGTAAGATTATAAAAAACATCTTGATTCGTTCTTTATTGCACGGTTAAATAGACAGTAAAAACATTAAATTAGAAAAAACATGGAAACAATAGTAGTGCTTAAATCTTTCATTATTTTAAAATGTGACACAAAAATGCCTACGTGTGCTGTGGAGATCGAAAACTCGGCAGCAACTACAGCGCTGGTCTCCCGTGGTCAACGTTTGCCGAGTCGCGGTCTCCACTGAAGATCATCCAAACCTCTGAAACCAAAGCTCTAAACAAAATACTTAGACAACCTCACGCAAAGTCCCGGAACTAGTAAATTTACTTATCACTCCACACATCTAACTAAACTACAGTTTAGTGATGTCACGATGATTGTCCGGCCTTTTAGTCGGACAATTACGTAATCGTAAATTAAATACTGTCTGTTTTGAAAAGGTAAACTCAGAGTCAAGTTAAGCTAATATTAGTGTATGTTATATAGACAAATGAATAATGTTGTTATAGATATTTATCTTGTTCTTAATATAGATGACGAATCAGCTGGCTTATGTTGTATTTATCATGCCACAAAGCTAAAAAATCGTCTCTATCTGTTTTTAGCACATTAGGCCACCATTTTTTGCCTACTGTGCTAAAAACTTCTCAATATTTGTATGAATAATTCATGTAATTCACATGAATTGAGCCAAATATGCTCAAAATTGTGTTGCTATTGATGATATTGTTGATCGATCATAAACTTAATAACCTAAAAGCTCTATACACAAAAAAAAAATTTATAACCAAATTTGTACTAAGTAGTATTTACAATGCAACAATTGAGCTAACTGCAGACAGACTGTTGCTAAAAAATTGATCCATATCAATACCAGTCGGAAGCGTCCCCAAGACACTGGCTGCATTGCCTTGCTATAGCAATGCTGTTCATACCCCAGATACTGACCAGCTCTCTGGTCACAAGTCGCTTCGACCAGACGCTCCGCTAGTTTTTAAAATACTCAGATATTATGCTGAGGTAGGACATTTTGGTTCATTCATACGCTGTAGGTACGATAATATAATTTAAGGACTATTTTCTTTATTTTAAGGTTATTTTTGTACTTTCTTTCTTGTGTGAAAAAAAAATATTGATGATGATTTTGCAAATTATTTTCTTTCTCTCTTTTCTTTCTTAGATTATAAAATAGGCCTATCATGGCCACAATGCGGTTAACGTTTTACCGGCTAAATGACACGGAAGCTGAAAAGCCGGACAAAACATCCCTTAACCGAATACTCTTGGAGACAGTAATAGGCGCCGACACCTTAATGGTATAATGTGCAAAGTTTGGAAGCACGCCGCAGACAAGTCGTTATGAGTTCACGTTAGTGCATCCGCCGTCATCAGGCAGATGGGTATAAGCTATATCTTTAACTATTTGAGGGTTCAGCATCAACGAAACATGAGCGAGGATAGTAAAATACTGAAATAGTTTTAGATATCCTTTGTTGTTTTATGAATTTCGTAACAAACCGAAGAGTGCTTGTAGATATATAATAGATGGATAGATAGCTATTTAATTTGGTTCACGACCACAGACAGCATACAAACAAACATAGAAAAGAAGGTAAACTTATACCATAAAATTAAATAAGGTAGGTGTCGTTAGTGAGTACAATGTTACAACAGGTCACTTATTCTAGAAATAATATTAACAAAAACAAAATTTTGACTTTGGGTCAAATAAAAACGACTACCTCTGTGGCGTGGTGGGCGAAGGTCTGCTTGTGACACAGAAGGTTGCGGGTTCGATTTCTACGTCGGGACAAATATTTGTATGCATCTGCAAATATTTTTTCAGGGTGTTGTGATCGTTTTCTATATATCTATGTATATAATATATTTTATTATGTATATCAGTCATCTAATACCCATAACACAAGCTCTGCTTATATAATGGCTGAAGGGTAGGGGAAGGATAAAAATTCGCAATTGTCAACAAGTAGATTTATTGGTATTCAACTCAATATACAACTCTCCGAGCTCTTAGTAGCTATAGTTACAGTGGTCCATAGAACGTACCTAGGTAGGTAGGTATAAGTAGAAACGATCACTTCGTACAATACTGTGTGTCGTTGTTTTATACGTCGAGCCTAGCTAAAGTATATAGATACTATCCCAAAGTATAAGCAGTGGCTGAGAACCTAAGTATTAGGACCATCCGTCTGCGTTACACCAGGGGACGGGACTTCCAGAGGCTATGACTAGTATAGCCATTACCGAGAGGTTGTCCGTTCCTAGCTGAACTGATTTAACTGCAGCCGCGCTTCGCTTTATATCCGCAACGGTGCCACAGGTTTCCATATAGTTAGTAAGCTGGTAGCGGCGGCTCGGTAGTGGGGCGCGTGACGTCGGCACGGTGAAACAGCAAGTCCTTGTGCGAGTGAGAAAGTATTCGAGTCCGCGCGTCTTCACAGAGCGTTAGTGTTGGTTCATTATTCTATCTAGTAAAATATGTGTTCTACAGTCTCCCCCTCTGGTACTCTTGAACGTCCCGTAAGAGTAGCAGGAGTTTCTATTTTGTGTCTTGTTTCTTAGGTCTGCCTCGTCGTCGAATCGGATTTATAGGTGCCGGAGTTAGATTATCATCTCTAGCTTCAAATTTGGTTATAGCAGATGTGTGGTATTTTCCCACTGATTCATGTGGTTCGTTTATTTTAGCAATTTCATATATAGCGCTTCCAATCTTCTTAACAATTTTGTATGGACCATCCCGTCTTGGTGCAAACTTGGCTGAGAAATTGCTCTCTTGACGGCTTATCGGGTGAGTTTCTACTAGTACTAGGTCTCCGATCTCGTATCCTGGATCAGTGCGTCTGTTACAGTTAGCTCTTGTCCTATTGCTATCTTGGGTATTCTCTATATTTTCTTTTGCTTTTGCTAATACCGTTGCTAGATTGGTTAGCTGTGGAGTGATTTCTTGTACAAAGTTTTCTGATTGTACTATTTCACTCAAATCGTGTGTTATATCTGAAAGTGTTCTCATTTCTCTTCCAAATGTTAAGTACGCGGATGTGTATCCTGTGCTTCGGTTAAATGCTGAATTCATAGCAAATCTTATGGCAGGGAGAGTTTTAGGCCAATTGCTGTGTTCATTTTCTACCATAATACTTATTTGTGTCTTCAAATCTCTGTTTTTCCTTTCTACGATATTGGGTTCTGGGTGATAAACAGGGCTAAGTATGTGCTGAATATCTAGGCAAAAAGTTAGCTGTTGCATAACTGCTGATATGAATTGAGTTCCATTATCGCTGGTTATTCTTCGCGGTAATCCATATCGTAGGAACACTTCATTTAATAGTGTTTCTGCACAGTTTTTAGCAGTGGCTTCTGTTAATGCGATGAGTTCTACCCATCGTGATGCTGCGTCTTCAATAATGAAGATCCATTTTTCATTGTTAGGTCCCTTTGGTAGAGGTCCGAACAGGTCTATAGATAATACTTCGAATCGCTGTGTGATGGCAGTTGATTGGAAGAATCCTGCTGGTTTTTTATTGGTCGGTTTGTATCTTTGACATTCTAGACAAGATTTCACGTATTTCTTCACGTCTTTCTTCAATGTTTTCCAAAAGAATTTTTCTTCTATTCTTTTGATTGTTCGATCCACCCCGTAATGGCCACTTGTAGGTGAATTGTGTAGTTGATTTAGAATATTATTTATTTCATGGCGAGGTATTACTAGTTTGGCATTATCGTCGTCTTGACCAGGAGTAAATCTGTAGAGGACTCCTTTATGAAGTAGATATCCTCTTTTGAAGTATTGGATTTTATTTTCAGATTCTGTACTGTCTTCCAGGCTTTTTATGATTTGTTCTAGAACTTCATCTTTCATTTGTTCTTCTCGTATATTTTGTTCTCCCTTCTTCGGAAGATCTATTTGAATTAGACAAATTTCACAAGGTTCTTTGTGATCATCATTGCATGGTGGTCGTGACAGGCTGTCTGCTACTACGTTAGTTTTTCCTGGTGAATACTTTATCTCAAATTGATAAGGTTGAAGTTGTAGTGCCCATCGGGCCAGTCGGCCTGTTGGCGACTTAAGATTCAATAACCATTTTAACGGTTGGTGATCTGTAATAGTTAGGAACTTTGTGCCTTCTATATATCCTCTAAATTTAGTTATTGCCCAAACGATGGCTAAGGCTTCTTTTTCGGTGACTGTATAGTTACGTTCCGCTGGTATAAGTAGGCGGCTGGCATATTCTATTGGGTGTTCATCAGCACCCTCCCCCTGCACTAAGGCTGCCCCTATAGCGTAATTACTTGCATCCGTTTTGATAATGTACGGTAAGTTATAATGTGCTTTCTTTAGAGTTTCAAATGCTGTAGTTTCTGCATCTTCCCATTTCCAGTATGCAGTTTTTTTAGTTAAGTTTGTCAGTGGGCGTGCTATCTCAGAAAAGTTTCTGATAAAACGGCGGTACCATGACGCTGTTTGTAGAAAAGATATAAGGGTTTTCAAGTTTTTCGGTGTAGGTAGTTCACTTATAGCCTTTACTTTATCAGGGTCTGTTGCTATACCCTCTGGTGTAATTATATGTCCAAGATATTTGATACTGTGACAACCGAATTTGCACTTATCTTTATTTGCTCTCAATTTGTAGACTCGGAGCTTTGTAAATATCTCTCTTAGGTCATCCATATGTTGTGAAAATGTAGGTGATCTACAGATAAGGTCATCAAGGTAAGCCATAGTAGATTCGGCTTTCAGCTCTCTACAGAATTTATCCATTAGTCTTTGAAATGTACTTGGAGCATTGCGAAGACCGAAAGGCATTCTCTTAAATCTATAACTACCACAGTTTGTTACAAATGAGGTTTTATTTATGTCATTTTCATCAATTTTTATTTGCCAGTAGCCAGATTGTAAGTCAATGGTTGTCATGTATGGCATTGCTTTGGCTTGCTGCAATAAATCATCTATTCGAGGCAATGGATATGTATCAGGAGTAGTAATTTCATTTAACTTTCTGTAATCTATACATACTCTTATATCAGAGTCACCTTTGGGTACCATAACTACTGGGGCTGCCCACGGGCTTTCACATTCCTCTATGATATCATTTTCTAACATTTCTTTCAATTTTACTTTTAATTGTTCCTGTCTTATAGGTGACACTCTATATGGTTTCAGAGCTATGGGTTTGTGAGTACTTGTATCAATTTTATGTACTGCAAATGGAGTAGGTTCTCCGTGTTTACTAAATATGTCCTCAAATTCATATAATAATTTAGTTAATTCATTGACTTCTATATCAGTAAGCATAGTGTTTTGGGAATCTTTACTAAAATGCAATGAGTACATTTCAAGTTTATTTATTTGTAAATCATGTACCCTTGGGTCAATGTGACCCATAACACTACTGGTAGGACGTTGCACTGATGATATATTGTCTATTTCATGAACAATCCATAGTGGGTTTTCGATTGGTTCTGGGTTCACGCAGGTGCTTAAATCGATCTTGTCCCAGTCTCTAAGGTTTCTTATTGTACCTTTCTTAGGGATTGATATCTCTGTATCAGCCTTTGGGGTAGGTGGGGTGTCTTTCAATGGTGAGATCAATTCCATGTTTTTGGCCCACTCCATAAAATCTTCCAATGTTTCTCCTTCCTTATTTTTTATCTTTATTGTGTTTTCTGCTCTCAAAAATTCATGTTTGGTTTCGGCTTCTTCGGCGAAGTACCAAACACGCTGGGCTAAGTCTAAGACGATGGCATTTGCTTCAAGAAAGTCAATGCCTAGGAGTGTGCGGTTGTCATCTGCATCTGGAAGGACTGAAAATGTGATCGGCAACTTCTTTCCTCCGATTTCGATGTAAATTTGCGTGGTTAACATTTTCACAATGTTTTTGGTACCGTCTGCTAATTGTATTTCAGTCGTGTTCTCAAAAAAAATTACTCCGTCTTCTTTTAATATGTTGAATAGACGGGATCCTGCGATGCTGGTACGGGCTGCGGTGTCAATATGTGCATATCCTGTTATCCCTTTGTAGCATATCTCAATGGTTGGAACTTTAGCACTCTGCATATGTGCGTGTAAGGAATAGAATTGGATTGGTTTCGAGGGGCTTTCTTTTGTTTTGCATGTAGTACATCGACTACGAAAGACCCCTGGTGCTCCGCATCCATAGCACTTCACCGTATTTTGGTCCAATGATTTTTCCGTTTCAATAAGCGGTTTGGCGGGCGCTGAGGTTTTTGGCACTTCCGAAGGAGTGGCGGCGGCTGCTTCCTTTTTTGACTGTATAGCTAGCCGTTTTCTACAGACTTCGATCACGTGGCCAATTTTACTGCAGTATGTGCATCTCTTTTTTTCATTGGATGGTTTCTGGTTACTGGTACCTGATTTTTCTAGGGCTTCGTACTCCCGGGCTTTATCAAGTAGTTCGCCGAATGTTTTTACGTCCGTGCGGGCAATTTTCTTTCTAAGCTCCATTCTAAGAAGGCCGTAGATGAAGTCCAGTTGCTCCTCTTCCCTCTGTCTCTTAGCTGGAAGCATTCCTAGTACTAGGCGTTTCCGTGTGATAAAAGTGTCGATTGCTTCTTTTTCTCCTTGAGAGTCGGAAAAAAAATCAATGTATAATTCGTGCGGTGGTCTCTTTGGCGCGAAGGCTGCACGGATACTGGCGAGCGCCGCCGTCCACGTCTTTATTTCAGAGCGGACGCCTGTCCACCATGCGTTCGCGTTATCAGTTAATAACAAAGGGAGACCAATCAGCGCGTCGTCGTCTGATATTTGTTCTATTTGCTTGTAAATTGTTATTCCAGTGACAAATTCTTCTACCTTACTATGACTTCGCTCGCCATTGAAGCGAAAAGTACATTTGGTAAAACTTTTGTGGTAAATAGTAGGCATTGGTGTCGGACTTGTTTCAATTCTTCGCTTCAGTAACTCATCAAATTGTTCTTGTGTCAAATGCACTCCCATTGTTGGCAAATTGCTACCTTCCTTTTGCTTCTCTAGTGTTTTTGATCTTGTTTCCATTAATTTACGTTGGGCGCCAAATGAAGGGTAGGGGAAGGATAAAAATTCGCAATTGTCAACAAGTAGATTTATTGGTATTCAACTCAATATACAACTCTCCGAGCTCTTAGTAGCTATAGTTACAGTGGTCCATAGAACGTACCTAGGTAGGTAGGTATAAGTAGAAACGATCACTTCGTACAATACTGTGTGTCGTTGTTTTATACGTCGAGCCTAGCTAAAGTATATAGATACTATCCCAAAGTATAAGCAGTGGCTGAGAACCTAAGTATTAGGACCATCCGTCTGCGTTACACCAGGGGACGGGACTTCCAGAGGCTATGACTAGTATAGCCATTACCGAGAGGTTGTCCGTTCCTAGCTGAACTGATTTAACTGCAGCCGCGCTTCGCTTTATATCCGCAACGGTGCCACAGGTTTCCATATAGTTAGTAAGCTGGTAGCGGCGGCTCGGTAGTGGGGCGCGTGACGTCGGCACGGTGAAACAGCAAGTCCTTGTGCGAGTGAGAAAGTATTCGAGTCCGCGCGTCTTCACAGAGCGTTAGTGTTGGTTCATTATTCTATCTAGTAAAATATGTGTTCTACATGGCTAGGTTATGCTGTGTGGATTGTCCAGCATTATTTATTTACTGATAAATAAACACAATCAGTGCGTCTCATATGTCTAGTTTGATTATACACCAAGAAAGCATGTGAATCCGCATGCAAAAGCCATACCACAAAGGTTATTTCCTGAGGCTTACACATCATCCTATTTAGATAACAAAACATACGTCGGTCGGGTAGATTGTGGTGAATTATGACGCGCATCAATCTGAGGGTAGGCAGCCATTTTCTGTGCCTACTTGGTTCTGTTTGGTGATTATGATGATTTAATAAAGCGTTTGTTTGACTTTTTACCTCATCTTTCAAGTATTCTGAAATCATTTGAAATTCTGAAAAAAGTCAAAAATATTTTTAGTGTCTTATCGTTTTTTATTGAATCCCGCAGATATGTCGTTGTCTTATTTCATGTATGTACATTCATAGCCTTAACCTTCTTGTTTCCGAAATAAGTATGTAATCATAATTACCTTAAGTGTATCGTACTTAGTGCAGTCTTACCGATTTCTACGACTTTTTATCAAAATAAAGTGAAATTTAACTATTTGTACCTAACGGGTAAATACATATAAAAGCGAAAACAATGGTTTAAATAGACGATTGATATTGTATTCATAATGCAAGCCAAACCGTGGGCAGAAGCGAGTGACGACAATAATTTTAATTTTTTATTCAACTCTATCAAATGAATGACTACGCATTTTACTCGCAATCTAATTATTGTGTGAACTCGGAGTAATATGGCATAAGCTATAGTTCTGACGGAATGAACAGAACTTCGGGTTCGATCTCTCGATTGTCGAGAGCATAGTCTCGTCGAGGAGATGGTCCATTTTCATTTGTATTTGGGCACCTGCGTACATGGAAATACGTTTTTAAAAAATGGACCTCCGTTGAGACGATATTCGACTCTACATATCTTGTTCAAATTGATCCTCTGTATGCACATAATTTTGTTTGCAACAGTCTGCAGTTAGCTCAATTGTTTCTATTGTAAATACCACTTCTAATATTGTTGTTTGATGTCATTTTCTTTATTTATAAAGGTTTTACCTGCACAGACTTTATTAAATAGTCAAGTTACAGATCTATATCTAAAGATTTGATTTAGTGATTATTTTATGTTTTGAGCAGCTCCATAAACAAATTAAAAAATAAATTATAGTCTATAGTTTGCTCAAATTACTCTACTAAAGCTCTAACGAAATGATCAGAGAATGATGCAGCTGTTTTCACGTATTGTATTTGTAATTTTTATCTTTTTCTTTGAAAAGAACCTAGTTTTATAGGACTGAATAAGTAAAATTAGTAAAAACGTTCATTAAGCACGGGTAATATGGTAGTATATACATGTTAATAGTAGGAGCACGATACAGACTGTGTTCACGTCGTAGGCCACCGTATAAGGACTTGATTAGCTTGATTGAAATTCCAACACAAAATATTCGATACCTGCTGAGTAATTAAGCTGTTAATACTTGCCCCCGTTACAACAAGCCCCCCGCTCCCCTACAGAGCTGGGTACAAGTTTAAAAAATTTTAGAATGCAGTTTTTGTTACTAAAATGCGATGCCATGGTTCCTAAGAAGAGATCTTCGTATGTCTTCTAGTTTTAGACAATCCCATATTCACCGATCTAAATGTACTCATGTATAGTCATTTAGTTTAATTTAATTAAGTTATTTAGTTTAATTTAATTTAATTTTTTATTATTAAGGACGGGTAATATAGCATATAATAAGTTAATGTACCTAGTTTTTGCCGCGAATTGATAACAAATACACATCCATCCAAAACATTTGATCCTTCGGATTCACAATATTAAAACAAACTTTAATTCGTCATTTAGTACCTATAACACAAGCTCTGCTTAACTTGGGGCTAGATGATGCTGTGTGGATTGTCCGGCATTTTTATTATTATTATATATTTATTTATTATTATTATTTTTCACTGTGTACAAGCAGATTTAACAATCCCCGGACCTGCGGCGATATATTCTTGTCAAAATGTCTTTCAAATATTGAAACTAAGCTACTAAATAACAATTAATACAACGTATAAAATAATAATGTTCTATGCTTCTAACTTTCTTGCCTGCACCTTTCATTTGTCTTCGCCTATTTTACTACCGCCACCTATGAGCCGAAACCCGAAACAACCCAAAACAACAATTATAAAGTAAAAACAAGAGTAGAACCAAATTCTAAAGTTAATTAAGCCCGTTATCGTATATTACCCGGCTAGGATTAACAGGGGTTGAGTCACGGTGCAAGTCGGGAGCTTGATATTAGTCGTTACTGTCTACACACACACACACGGACAGTAAGTCAGTTTGTCTGTCAGTCAGTCTCTCTGTCTGTTCATTGTTTTTGTCTGTGACTTGAGTTTATTTTATTCATTTATTGTACTTTATTCGCAAAATAGACAGTTTTACTTGTGATAGATTCATGGGCTTTCCCTACCTAGTAGATTGTCTGTATAATTAAGATACTAATCATACCATTACATTAAGTAGGTACCTACATCCATTCATTGCCTTATGAAATACCTTATTCATATCAACAAATTTGTCTTAGTGTGAATTTGAGAGGGAAACAAACGGGAATTTATTGTTTACAACTGGGTATTGATAAGCGCCTAAGAAGTGGTTTCTTCATTATTGACGTTAATTTGATTGTTTTAAACTTTTAACCAACGGGACCATCTCGGGATTATTTTCTATACAAAAAGGAAATTCTTTTCAAAATCATTCCATAATTGTCTCGAAATCGACAAATATATAAAAGAAACATACAGTAAGTATATAAAACGATTTCTTTACCAAAATAGGTTAATAAAATATCTGGGATTTTAGAACCAATTATATTTGAAAATATGGAAAAAAATACAGTAAGGCAGGTCAAACGTTGCATAATACGCTTAGCTCCTATTTGGAAAAAATAATAAAAACAAAAGAAACTTAAAAAAAACTTTCAGAATACCAAATTTCTTGAGGCCTATGCTTTTAGAAATGGGCAGAAACCTTACTGCGCTTGAGTATGATAAAAAATATTAACTATAATATAAGTGTTTTCAGTCAGGGCAGTTTAATGTGGGGCAAAACCCCTTAGTTCTTATAAATTTTGCAACAAACAACTAGGCTTCACCAATATCACCCAAATTCCGACTTCGCCCGCAACATGCGGAGAACCGCAATATACCAGTGTCGGCGACAGAGCAATCTTCAACGAAAGACTTCTTAAATATTAGACGATATTATACTCAGCGGAAATTGTAGATGTACTACTTTAGAATATGCATACTTTATGAGGGAGTACCTGATGTTTGTAGGTTATGGATACTGCAGTTCAGAGCTTTATGAGAATAGGATGGAACCTTGTCAAGATAGATATTTTACGACACGTGTCTGGTACAGTTACTGGTAAAACCCGCTCGTTTTCAAAAAAGGATGGCGATTTAGGAAAGTTGATTACTCAATACTCAATCATTTTTTGCATTATTTAGGTATACAATGCTATCTATGGCGCTCATAAGGGGAGGCCTATGTCCAGCTGTGGACTGATATAGGCTGACGATGATGACAATGCTTTATCTGTGCTAATATTAGAAGGAAACAAAGTATCAAATCTTTTCTAGATTTTATTTTTGTTTGAAATGAATAGACTCCGAAACTATTGCTCCGACTTATAGTCTTTTAAAAAAAAACTAGTCTTAAACATAGGTACGCTAAAGAATATCTTCTATAGCCTATGTTCTGTTCTGCTGAACTAGTATTTACAATTATTATTAAGCTAACTGCTGACTGTTGTGAAAAATCTACAGGTAGCTCTGTAATTATAATGGAATTTAAAAATAAATGCACATGTACCTACAGCAAAGCGACCTGGTGAATTTTATGTTGCGTTGTGACGCGTGACGTAAGAATGTTCTAGAATATTATTTATGTGTTATGTGTAGGTAAGTATATAAAGTTTTTTACCAACTCTTCTATAAATTTTAATTTTTATCTTGAATTAAAGTTTTGGTGGTAAAAAGTTTTTTCTACGATTTATGCTCTAGACATTTGTAAAGGGCGCCATTTGCTAGATGACTCTAATTTTTCTCGGCGTAGCGAAGCTCAAGCCTTTTTTAAAATTGAGGTCCTAAAATGATAAACGTAATATTACTTATTACTATAGTAAATGTTTGCCTTTTCATACATATACAAAATATTTTTTTATAAGAAGAAATGATTGAAGAAAAGTCGTTTGATCAGCAGGGGGATCGTAATGTTGGAATGGAAACTAATAATATAATAAATATGAGTATACAATTATTAATAGCCGATTATGAACTTTCGTATTTAACGGCTTTTTTTATAATCCAGGTTTACTGACGTTTCGGACAGAATAATCTAAATTTATTTATGCCATATTGATCCCTAAGAAGTTCAGCCCACTTAAAAAATCTCCTTGCGTCTCACTTTGTATGCCATATTCGGTCCTTAATTTGGGACACTTTATCCGAAATTACACTTATAATTTTAATATTTTCGTTAAACGTTTCTTACACCAAATGATAAACGCTTTTTTAAAGTTAGATATTAAGTGAAACTGCCAAGATAAACCCAATGATAACTTAAACATATAAAATATCTTTAGACTTTTAGACGCAACAAGGTAATCAAAAATATTACAAACCCACAAACCTATTAAAGAATATTTATTGGGTATTTATCGCGTACCGTTTTTATTCGGGGCGACATCACCAGTGGCCCCGTGACCGCGTTCGCTGCAACGCGATGGAAACGTAGGGGAAAATAAAAACAAAAGGTACGCGATAAATACCCGATAAATATTCTTTAATATGTCAACAAATCGTGAAAGTTTAAAAAGTTTCCCACAAACCTACATTTACATACTAATAACTCAATATTTTTTTAACGGCGATGTATTTATAAAAACAGACCCTTAAATAGTTGTTTATTTGTAAAATGTAATGAGTCTGTAAAACAACAAATGGTAGGTACTTGTGTTGATCGGTACCATTTGTTTTACTGTTTTGAAGTACTGAAAACTATTTCAACAGAGAATATAGTACTAAAATATATCGCATCGGCATGCTTCAAAATTTAACAACATCTCTGTTTTTTTAGAATAATCAGAATAATCAATTTATTGGTATAACATGTCGGAAAATAATTAAATAAAATAAATAAATTTGACAATTCACACAGCATCATCTTGCCTCAAGCTAAGCTGACCTTGAGTTATGGTACTAGATGACTGATATATTTAAAATATAAACTTATTTTATTATACCACACAGAGAAAGAAAACATTACAAAAGACATGCTTAAATTAAAGGGAGGAATTATCGCTATGAATGATCTCTTCCAGGCAATATATAATATGTTCAATAATCACTACATACTATAAAACAAAGTCGCTTCCCGCTGTCTGTCTGTGTCCCTAAGTATGATTAGATCTATAAAACTACGCAACGCATTTTGATGCAGTATTCTTAATAGATGGAGTGATTCAATAGGAAGATTTCTGTATCAGCATTGCACCCGTGCGAAGCCGGAGCAAGTCGATAGTAGAATAAAAATCTATAACATTAGTATAGAATTAATTAAATAGTAAAAAACAAAATTATAGAAAAGTTTTACAAATTTTTTAACACCCTTTTATTCATTGAGTGGAGAAAGAATTTATTTTATTTCTGGACAATTCACTTTCCAAGACCCGAGCTAGATCAGCTTTTTCCTGATAATTTTCCATAGAACCCTGTAATTATTAATTTCAAATATTCAAGGAATATGAACTTTCTATGGTTTTGAAAATATTTAAACCAGCTGGGCATGGCAGGTGGCCGGTGAATTACACGAAAAACCACCTTAAGCTTAACTCATTAAGTCTCATAGTCGAGAGCTTATTACGAATGTGAGCATAAAGTTTTAAATTTAGCTTGTAATGACATCTTCTGTAGAGCGAGAGGTTGCAGGCTGAGATTTATATCACACTAGCGGCCCGCCCAGGCTTCGCACGGGTATTAAACAAAAATTTCAGAAATTATACACACGAACACGATGGGTTTCACAGTTTTCATACGGATCTTTACATTTTTTAACAGCATTGGGGTTTTTGACATTGACTCAACATTCCAAAACTGACACTGGCCATAGAGAAAAAGCAAGCACCGTGCGCTATACAACCTCTTTTTGAATTTTTCATGCGGATCCCTAACTTTTTTGAAAATATTATATCTATGTTCATCACGGAAAATTAAGGATTCTAATGGTGAAAGAATTTTTTAACTCGATCCAGTAGTTTCGGAGCCTATTCAATTCAAACAAACAAACAAACAAAGAAACATACAAACAATCAAATCTTTCCTCTTTATAATATTAGTATAGACTACACAGGTTTTTTTAGATTGATACATACTAAAGGCATAACAAAGAATGTTATATAAATAAAATATAAATAAATAATGCCGGACAATCCACACAGCATCATCTAGCCCCAAGCTAAGCAGAGCTTGTGTTATGGGTACTAGATGACTGATATACATAATACAATATTAATATATAGGTACTTGTAAAGATATTTTTTTTATTATACATAGAAAACGACCAGAACGCCCTGAACAAATATCTGCAGATCGAACAAATATTTGTCCCGAGGCGGGAATCGAACCCGCAACCTCCTGCGTCGCAGGCTGACCTTCGCCCACCGCGCCACAGAGGTCGTCAAAATTTTAGATAAGATAAACTTTATTTGTAGCTAATACTAAAACTATGACATTCATAAGCACTTAATTAGTTAAATAACCAACAACATAAAAATAATATAAAAATAACCATACAATGCACTTATTAATTAAATTAAAACATGAAAATTTAAAACTGAAAGAAATGAAACAAATAGTATAGAAGTTAAGCAGATCAGGTAATTGCATACTGAGCGACAAGCTGAAGGCAGGGCGCTATGGCGCTGTCCAGAGGCATAATGTCCAGCTGTGGACTAACATGCAGATAATGATGATGAAAACTCCCCTGACTCCCGCTCTACACCAAAGCTCATCAACTTTCGCTAACACCGCGAAAAACTCGTATATTCTCATTTGCGTGTTTTTTCCACAAAGCCCTGGAATTTCGTTATTAGTGCAGCGATGTAAATTACCCCAACATGATTAAGTTTTTTAGAGAAATGTCTTATTTTTCTCGTTGAAAAATTATATCGCCTACTGTTTAAGGTTGGTCGTTTCGAGTTGTAGTTTTTAGTTTTCTTTGCAATTAAACTTTCTACGATGAATAAAACTAGCTGAGAAGTAATTTGCCGCAAAATGGTATTTTTTTTTTATTATTTAAATTTGGGTTAAAAATCAAAATTTTCCCAAAACTTGAAAAATAAATCGAAGTTGGCTTTATCCTTAGTTCCTTTTCCGTTTCAGAAGGCAGAATGTCCTAAAATTACTGGCAGCATTAACACGTTAGATGGCGATGCCATTTTGTTGACCCCATGTTCATGAGATTTAATGGTATCGTATTTGACGATATCTTTTTTTCTATAAATTAATATAACTACTTTTAATAATCTTTTTAAGTAAATAAGTATATAAATTAAATCAAACATGGATATTTTGATCTTCTTTATTATCTTGAGTAAAAAACTAACAAAAACCTATAAAAACAGTAGTTTCCAACGTTTGATAGCAGCTCGTAACGAAAGGTCTATCTATCAGAGGTCTTAAGACTAAGGCACACTGAGAGGAAACACTAATGCTGGATTTTAATTCGTTCAACGAATTAGCATCGCCACTAATGGGGTAATGCTGCCAGCATTCCCGAATGCTAAACCGTCACCAAGACGGTTTAGATTTTTAGGAAATAGATATATAGGCTTATATTAAATATAAGATATATAGGCCAATTAGTTAAATACATAAATAATGCTGGATAATCCACACATCATCATCTAGCCCCACCAAGCTAAGCAGAGCTTTTTTACATTCTTAAACGTCAAACATTATTATAAAACCTAAAGTAGGTTGTTAAAAAAGTAGCACTAGTACCTATATATATACACTATGTATATACTACAAAAAACTTCGAACTATAAAAAACTATGTCTAATTTACCTCTCTCGGTGTATCTAAAACCCGTCCCCTAAAGAGCTCGTACCAACCCGAGATCGGTGTTCGCAATTCCATCGCGAACCCTAAATTACGGTACGGAACCATTAGGGGGTTCCGTTTGTGTGATGTCGATTGATATTTATTTAGTTCGCTTAAAAGGGTACGCCAATTGCTATGAGAATTCAAATTCTTTCGTATATCGGCTAATATGGATCGCTATCGAAAACTAGGTGCATTGTAGAAATTGTTGGTTATATTGTTATTGGATTAATTTACCATTATGTTGGGATAATACGGTGTTCTATGCTACCAATCCATCTCTAATAATCTTATCTATTGAGATTAATATAATAATGTTGGACAATTTACACAGCATTATCTTTATAGCTATTAAATATTAACTAGATTAGCGTATGCCAGTGAAATGCTAATCTCAATAACTCAATAGACTTGTGCATCCGCGGCACATTCCACGGGTGTAAATCTTAGTTCCCAAACCACCCAAAGTACCCCAAAGTACCCCAAAGTACCTAACTACCAAACCACCCAAAGTACCCCAAAGTACCTATGGAACCCCTGATAGACCCCCAGGGGCATATCAGGCAAGGCATTAGCTTGGGGCTAGATGATGCTGTGTGGATTGTCCTGCTAAAAAAAGATAGTAATCATGCCGGAACTTAGAACATCACAACATTCACAACACAAATCATGGTATTTTCAATATAAAGAAGTGAAACTAGCTAGATAGAACACCACCAATAGACAATACTTAGCGTCGATTAATGGTCTGCACATGGTCTTATTGTCCGAGATCTTGTCACCGCAATGAGACTGATTGATTCTCATACCGAGGCCTCGGCCATATTGACAAGCGGAGCGATTTAACACGTTCCCTGTCCGCTGAACCATAATGGCTCAGGAATCGCGTTTGGATAGCACTAATACGTTCCGGAGCCATATTTGTGTCAGGGGAAATATATACTTGACGACCTCTTGCCGCGGTGGGCGAAAAGAGATGCGAAAAGAGGTTGCGATTTCGATTATCGCCTTGGGATTAAAATTTTTAAGATCTGTAAGCGTTTTTTTATATTTTATTTTATAAGTCCAGTATTATAAAATAGTATATAAAAAAATTATAAAGAAGCTCTGCTTAGCTTGGGTCTAGATTATGCTGTCTGGACATTCCAGCCTAATTTATTATATTTTTCAAATCTTCCCATAGTTTAAGAATCTATTAAATTATACATAATATATATGATAAAACAAACGAACATATTAGTATAACTCATTAGCGACAAGCGTAGCGAGTATGCTATAGTCTCGACAGATTCCATTAGAAATAGTTCAGCCGCCGAGAACTTTCCTTTTTATTCCTGCGTTTGTATGTAAAGAGCGTTGACTAATGAGTTCACAATACTCCCATAAATAGTGAAGCGGTGCGACTGATCGGAACTTTGTCTTTTACGTCGCATCTTCGTCTTTTTTGATTGCCACTTGTCTTATTCGGTCGCGACTTCGTCTTTTTTGGTAGCGACGTCGTCTTTTTTGGTCGCGACTTCGTCTTTTTGTCGCGGCGCGTCTGGCGATTTACTGTCGCGCGTGTCGGCGATATCGTGATCTGCTGTCAATTGGCTATTTGTGTCTTTGATGTGGAAAGGTAGACAAGTGGGCAGTAACTCTAGTGAAGAAAGGGGTAAGAATCAAAGTCAATATCAAAGTGCTTTATTTCCTTTAGACCTTACCGGACTCTTGGACACGTCACAAAATACAAGTTAAATAATAAAGTCATCACTTTGATTACATAATTGTTCATTTAAATTTTAAGAGATGGAGGTCAGTGCCGCTATTTACCCCACAGTTGGACTTTGGGCTTGTTGTAATAATGTTGACCAATTGTTTAACAGCTTCTAGCAGTTAAGTAAGCATACCTTGTGTTTTGCGTACCCTGGTAAATATAAATAAATAATGCTGTATAATCCAAATAACATCATCTAGCCCCAAGCTAAGTAGAGCTTGTGTATTATGTGTACTTTTTTACCATATGTAAGTACATATTCATAAGTTGCCTAAAATAAGTTATTAATGTACCTATGTTTGTTATTGAGAGGCTGAAATCTTGGCTTATTCCGAAGGCGTTCTATAAAGTTGATGAATATATTGTAATAATATGAAATAGTTTCCTACTAAGTAGTGTTAAATAATTTTATATTGTACCCCTCTTAATTTAATGATATTGATAGTACCTGACCTTTAAAATAACATTTACTAACATTATTGATTATTTTGTTTATTCTTAAATCTGAAATCTTGAGGTATAGTTACACAATAATTTGATTATTTGTAAAAAGTAAAAACTGACATGGAATCCCTTAATTTTACACTGTTTTTAAGTTTTGCGGGATAAATATTAATCCCTCGTGACTAACATTTTTATTGGATAGGTACCACGGGATAATTATTGAGACAAAACTGAAAGATATCTCCTCTATACTAAAGCAAAAGCATCAAAATTGGTCCATAAATAGTCAATGACATCGACCAACTTCCACAAAAACATAAATAGAACACATAACCTCCTCTTTCAAGGTCGGTTAAAAACCTCAAGCAAACCGTTTCAACCCTAAAACACCCTACCAATCTTGAGCTTGCAATAACGGCGTAAGTGCTCATTCTGGAACACTTACGTTACATGTGTCTCATTTGTCACAATGTGTTCTGATCCTCAGACGGGGCCTCTAAGGGCTTCTGGGGGCCTCTGAGGGCCTCTGAGGGCCTCTTGGGCTATCGAATGGCAAAGGGTTCGCTGCGGCAGCGTTCTTGAAGAGGTGAGATGTGGCAATCCTTACTGTGGGCATCGTATACGGATATTGGTTAGCGCATTTTGGTATCGATCTTTTTGAGGTTTTGAGGTTGGTTTCAAAACCGTTATGGTCTCTCTGTTTTCCTGTTTTCAATCTTTAATACATATATCAGCTACTTCTGCATCTATTAACTTGAAATTAAAAATAGTAGGTATTACATTTTGTGCGTTAATAACCTGTAGATTGTAGGTACAACTTTCACAGTCGAAATTTTAGACCCAATACCTATCGATACCTTTCATTTGAAATTATCACTTTTGACTTCGCCGCCCCCACCGAATAAAATCGTAACCGAAAAAACAAAATTTTACAGGAAAAATAAAAAACCGTTTTTTTTAAATAACTCCTAAAATACTTTACTTTTCGGGTTCATTTTAATACCAAAAGATAGCAATATTTTTTTTGTATATGCAATATAATTTAAATTATAACTGTGTTTACGAATGCAGAGTAATAAATAAAAATATGTTTTACCAGAATCAAGAGCATAATTTTACACCGTAAAGTAACATTACAATTTTATTCGCGGAAATTGTCGATAATAGCCTGTACAGTAATAGGTCTTCGCGATCTTATTGAACTCAAAATAGTGATGTTGGTTGTATCGGTAATGCAATGTTACCATTTTTTTCGGTACTCAATTAAGCTTAAATGAGTAACGTAAATTTGCAATACGTTTATATTCCTTGGAGAAGATAATAAGTTTAGTGAATGTGAAAATAGGTTACTGTTAAATTATTTGCATTTTGAGAATCGGTATTAAAAGAAAATCGAAGGAAATACAAAAGTTATCCTATTATTACAGATATTTAAAAGATTTTTGTGATAACAACCGATACCGAGTGCTCCCAGGGAAGTTCTAGTGCTCGTCTCCGCTTGCGGAGACGTAAATCTGGACGTGAACCTTAAGCTGTGGTATTCTAAAAGAACCAGATCCACACTTATTGGTTGCGCTTCATTGGCCGTTCTGAGTTGAGTCGCAAGAGATGCATCTTAAGGTAGACTCGGCGGTGAAGGTTCCTAATGGCGTTATAACGAGAAAAACCCTCGTTATAACGCCAAAGACGTTTGCGCAGGAATTGTTTATATCCGGCATTTAAGCCTATATTTTGAGTAATCCATCCGGTATTCGACAAGCCACAGTCTGCCATTTTTAACAGTTTTCAATTATGTCAGGCGTCCGCACTGTCTCCTAGACCCAAAAATTCTTTTTTTCATTTTATTTCCTTATGCTTATAGTCTCTATACCTGAAGGATATCATGGATATGATTTTCGAGTATATCATATTGTGCAAACGAGGATTATACACGTTCTATGTAGCCCAGCCTTTAAAATTATCTCTCATAAAGGGCCTCTGTCCTGTTGGCTACGGGCCCACGCATGTCTCCCAAAGGACCGAGACTCTATATGGCCCGTGGTCGTGGAAATGAGATAAAATAATGAAAAACCTTTATGCAGATAACGTACAATGATTTCTTAAGTCTTACATACTAGGAAATGTTATCTGTTTCCCCTAGTTTACACAAAATCCTCTTTTAGCTTCTTCCATTCGTTTCTATCCTTGGAAATTTTCGTCTTTCCATTGAGGGATTTTATTTATGGCTTATTCCCAGCTTTTGAAAAGTCGTCCAAATTTTCTATTTTGATTCCTGGGCTTAATGTAGTCGTAAATGTAATAGTTTTATTCGAATTTTCAGTTCCTCTAAAAGTTTGACCGATCTAGTTTTTTTCTATGAAAATAACATAGTATATTTTCATTGATTCCCTGATATCTGTGTACTCTGTACTCTGCCTGATTGTATTCATAGCAAACTTCTCTTCAAAGACCTATCACCGACCGACCAATCTGATAAACATCCGACTTTCTATTATGCGCTTTCCTCAGGTCCCATGTTTGGTTTATTAAATTAAAAAATTGGAAAATATATTTATTTTAAAGTCTCTTTTAAATTTTCAGACAAAGCTCTTTGTTTTTTATGATTTATTAAATGACCAGTATCTCTTGCAAGCATTCTCAATTCTTGTTTCTATTTATTTTGTTGTTAGATGATTTGGTGAGATAAAGTTATAGCAGATAAGGATTTTTCCGAGATAAGTATATTCCTTAACATACCGACTCTATTGTGCTGAGTGTTATTGGTTAACTTAATTTTCATAGATGCCCTTCTTTTCCTTTTTTAAGGCCATAATTCTACCAATTGAGGTTTTGAAATATTTCCTCAAAATCTGCTTTCGTTATTTTCCAGTTTGACGGTTGTAGAGCTTAATTTGTAAATTTTTCTAATGATCCTTGTATTTTAAATGCTTTAGTTGCTTTAGCAACCACCTTGCCATACTTTTTTTGTGTTCTAGGGTTTTAAAGGCATTGGACAACCTTTTGGCTGGTTTTCGTTGAGAATTTTTGTGATTCGGCCAACAATTGTTTTGGAAAATATTTTATAATGTATATGCTTGTCATCAAGCTGATTGGCCAATAATTACTTGTAGAATTGTAATCCTCTTTTTATGGATACAATAATTATTCAGTTTTTTTTTTCAGATTTATTACTTCATTGAATATAATTCTGAGAACTGTGATGATTGCTTCTCTGGTAGCTATTAAGAATTCATTTGTGTTCATGGGTCCGAGTGCTTTGTTTAATAAAACTTCGCTCCTACCTAACTCCTACCTCTCTTGGAAATATTGTTGAAATCTAATCTTCATCAGCTTTCAGCAGCTTTGTCTCTGGCACATTATTTTGGCTCGTGTACAGATCTCGGTAGGATTCTGTAGCCCTTGCGAGTGTGTTTGGTCGTTTTGTTATGCAGTATCCGTTTTTGTTTTTGATCTGCGGTATCCCTTCTCTGTGGCGGTTAGGATTTTAATATCAAGCACTCGAAATCTTGGTAAAGAGTAGAAAACAATGGGGGCGCAGAAAAAAGACAGATCTCAATGCACGTCACTGCACACTGTATTCAAATAGACTTCTAAATTAGAGCACAATATTATCATCGTTGAACGTTAGCTTATGCTGGGTAATGGTCATGTGCTATCACTTTCTTTTACGTAAGACGAAATGAGAGCGATGTTAAAAGACGTTGCTTTGGCTACTATAAGCTTGCCAAAGCCACATCCCGGGATTTCATAATCTATCATTAAGTGAGTAAATCATCGCAACCTACTATCCCTACATAGATTACGATGGCTTTTTTTATATTAAAAATACATTAATAGATGTAACCATTGCAGATATTTTGAATTATATAAAGTAATAAACTATACTGTAATAAAGAACTTCAAAGAAAACCTGAATAAGAGGGTTTTCTACTTTACGAAACCTAAGTTTTTTACTTCTTTCCTGAATAAAATCGCAATCGCATCTTACAACAAAAAGCGAGAAATCGAGGAGTGAGTATTAACCTGTTGCGATGTTGTTCGGATCAAAATGTTGTTTTTATTTTTCGTTTAATAATAAAGTAAAATCCATTACAAAAAGCCTATCTCAAGAACTACTCGTACGATTTGCCTGAAAAAAATTCACAAGGTGTAATCGCACCTCAGGAACAATTATTTCAAATAAAAACACTTCTATCGTAATAGTCGGTAACCATATTATTCGGTGGGGGCGGCGACTTTGTAAGTTTCTAATTCTCAAAACAGTGAAACATCAAAGTATGGTAAAAAAACTTACGATCTGCAGATATTGTTCAGGATGTTTTCTATTAATAATAAAAGTCCCTCTAAAATATGTAACCAATAAGTTATCAATAAATTACTGTGAACTATAACGGAACTATTGTGAAAGGGTTTTTGAACTATTTTGAAAGTGTTTAGGTTGAATTTTTCCAGAACGAACGAGTATGAAGAACAGATAATATTAAATTAGTTTTCAAGGAACCCAGGTTTTACGAAAAGGGATTGTAATCTAAACATAGATTTGTATTTCTCACGTATTTTGGTAGAGTTTGTGAAGATTTGTCCGCAAATAACCGAAACATGGCAAACGCTCGCTGTGTCCCATTTCTACGAGTATACAGGGTGGTTCGAGGAAATAATATGTAAATAAGTGACAAGATAAGAGAAGTCTCTGCAATAATCAGTGGATTAGTAACAGATGAAAATATGAAGAAATAATTGCCAAAAGATATGTGAATCTGATTAATTAGACGATATTTTTTACTTCACGAAAAATGTAGGTAGATATGAAAAGATTCAGGCATGTCAGAATATTGCGTCATTTTATTTAATTTGACTTAGAATTGTTTAAAGTACAAAAGTAGATTATCTACTAAAACTAAAAAATAATAGTTTTTTGATGAACTCTGGGCGCGGTGGGCGAAGGTCCACCTGCGATGCAGTAGGTTGCGGGTTTGATTCCCGCCTCGGGACAAATGTTTGTACGATCTGCAGATATTTGTTCAGGGTGTTCTATTCGTTTCCTTTAAAAATATCTGTGTATTAAATATATTTATATATCTGTCATCTAGTACTCATAACACAGCAGCTTAGTTTGGGGGCTAGATGATGCTGTGCAGATTTTACAGCAATAATACTATTACTTATACTTATTTAGATAGAGATAGAGAAACATTTATTGACACAACCCAGTTACAGCACAGAACAAAAACAGTAATAATTACACGAATGCTTACAAACTAATACTAAATACTAGAACAAAGTAAGCTACTGAGTGCAAGACTTGAGTCAGTAGCTTACCCGTTATCATGCTCCATGCTGTGACGGCCTGGCCAAAAGGTTCCACCTCAGCTTAATGCTACCTCACATTAATGAAAAGTAGCGCTGGTTTTCAGGTGGGACCTATTTGTCGTCGATGTCTTTTGTTGTGCTAGATAAATTGTTAGATACATACACACCGGAAAAAATGAGATTCCCTGCGTCACCCTGTATACGCTGTAATACCCTTTTATTTAAATATTTATCAGATCGTAGATGCAATTTACAACTGTCGCGAGAACGAAATAAAACTACAATAAAATACCAACATGTAGCAAGTTTAAATAAAATACACTGATGTTACGAGTTAGGGGTTAAATTCAATATGGTTTGCTTTTTGTGTGTTCTGGGTTAACAATTACAATAACGATAACAATTACAAACAATTATAAATACTATCTCTAATTTAGTAAAGAGAGATAGTGATAGTTTCCGATACTAAATAGTTAGGTCTATCTAGGTCATTAAGGCTTTTAAAAATTTATCAGAGCGTCCTTATTTATGCACACGTACCCACGTTTATAACTGTATCTCTCTCCCAATAAGGTTTGCTGGAAGAGAACTCTTTTTAGGGTTAAGTTCGCCTTTGCTATTTTTGTACACCTTAATGTTTTTTGTATATTTAATCGTGCAATAAAAATTAATAATTAAGAGTCTGGTCCACGCGACGTGACCCGAGAGCTGGTCAGCGGGAATCGAACCCACAACCTCCTGCGTCGCAAGCGGGCCTTTGCCCACCGCGCCACAGAGGTCGTCGAAATTAATGCTTCATACACAACGTACTTTAGCAGCAAACTTTAGGAGGCTGCGCCAATCTGTGGGTTTTTCGGATGCGAATAGTGATGATGCGATGATGATGATGATGATGATGATGATGATTCCCTCTTCAGAGGTTTTAACTGTATTTTCAAAAAACCCAGAACTGTACTACTAGAGTGCAATTTTTACTACTCTACCTTACGAACAGCTAAAGGTGTAGAAAAGGCGTTATTTATGGGAAGTGGGGAGTAGGTATTTATTGCAACGATTTAGAAGAAGGTAGTTTTATTACCCCATCGGGTAGCAGGTTCGAATCTCGGCTGTGCACTTAGCACATTATTTGCGATGGAATGACTTTTTCGGTGTGGCGGAAAGATGCATCGTTACAAGATTGATTTATTAGTTGTGGATATGTTTTTAATGTGATGCGTTATTTTTTGTACAGTCAACGATGAATTTTTTTTCCTTTGTCGTTTTTGGAAAGTTTCGATTTGTTTTATTAAGAAATACTTGTAGGTATGGATTGATTTATTGGTCTAGTCAGTAAAAAAACACTACTGGTAAAAAATAGGGGCTTTTTAGTAATATAGAAAATAAGAATAACTGAATTAACCAATGTACAACTATAGCATAGAAAAATTCGATGAAGAATATTTGTAAACAAAACATGACACAAATAACCAAATGTATAACCGATACTCACTTGTTGCGTCGAGTTTCATATAATATGATTGTAAACGATAATTAAATAAAAAATAAACAAAATTGCGTAAAGAAGAACGCGGCAACAGAGCGAATTTTATGTTAAGTATGGGATCTTTGTTCAAAAACTTTGGGTTAAAGCCAAACCTTAGTATCAAATTAAATAATAATTACTAAAAAGGTTTTGAAATAAATGCTATTGGAAGATACCCCTCTTTTTTAGCGTTTTCTGTAGATTTACCAAACCCGAAACCT
Source organism: Eupithecia pulchellata (assembly GCA_963931895.1). NCBI lineage: Eukaryota > Metazoa > Arthropoda > Insecta > Lepidoptera > Geometridae > Eupithecia > Eupithecia pulchellata. Next base: position 2,116,456 of record OZ007545.1, read on the forward strand.
CTAGAACAACCTTTACAAAACGAAGAGGTTTTGATTGTTGATATTCAATAATCAAAACCTTTTTAAACTGATTTAAAAAGAAACAGAGCCACTTTAACCTAGTATTATACAAGTATCTACTGCAGTCGTCTTTTGTAACAATTCTGGACTTTCATGGACTGTCGGGACTGTCGAGGACCGTCGAGTACTCCTGTTAGAACTTTGAAGGACTTTAGCTTCATATGGACAATATCAAGTCTGCAGCAGAATTGAGCGCAAGTTTCTTGTTCAGGTGTGTTCTTGAGAATCAAAAGAAGTGAGAGGGTCTAATTTCCATCGAAAAGATCTATATTGGTTGCCCATAAGGCCGTTGATTGTGTTTGTATTTTTTTAGTAATGTTCAAAAGATGCACCTAAATAACTAATTACAAAAAATCATGATTGAAATTAACCCCTCGATTATCAAAACCTGCCTCTAATCGAAGTTATATTGCCTCACGTTCTTACGGCGAGACTCATCCCAAGGCGAGGCATAATGTTCAGGAGGTAAGAAAATGTTGTGCTTAGCTTTAGGTATACCTATATAAATTATTATTGACTATCTAAAGCGCTCATTAGGGAAGGCCTATGTCCAGCTGTGGACTGATATGGGCTGATGATGATGATGATAATGATGAATTATTATTTGCGGTGACGCCCCGCTTTCGCACGATATAATAAAAATAAAAATCATAAAAATATAAATATCATATAATAAATATCAATCATAATTATAATAAACTAGCGGCCCGCCCCGGCTTCGCACGGGTATTAAACAAAAATTTCAGAAATTATACACACTAAAACGATGGGTTTCGCAGTTTTCATACGGATCTTTACTTTTTTTAACAGCATTGGGGTTTTTGACATTGACTTGACATTCCAAAACCGACACTGGCCGTAGAGAAAAAGCAAGCGCCGTGCGCTATACAACCTCTTTTTCTATTCTGACGCGCCATAATAGAAAAAGAGGTTGAATATACAGCCCACGGTTCAATTATTGAATTTTTCATGCGGATCCCTAACTTTTTTGAAAATATTATATAGCCTATGTTCATCACGGAAAATTAAGGATTCTAATGGTGAAAGAATTTTTTAAATCGGTCCAGTAGTTTCGGAGCCTATTCAATTCAAACAAACAAACAAACAAACATACAAACAAACAAACAAACAAACAAACAAACAAACAAACAAACATACAAACAATCAAATCTTTCCTCTTTATAATATTAGTATAGATGTAGATAATAAAAATCACATGTAAGTAACTAAAAGGAAAAACCTTTATTAACAAAGGAAATTACAATTATATAAGCAAACTAGCAGCCCGCCCCGGCTTCGCACGGGTATTAAACAAAAATTTCAGAAATTATACACAATAACACGATGGGTTTCACAGTTTTCATACGGATTCCTTACTTTTTCTAACAGCATTGGGTTTTTTGACATTGACTCGACACTCCATAACCTCAGACTGGCCGTAGAGAAAAAGCAAGCGCCGTGCGCTATACAACCTCTTTTTCTATTCTGACGCGCCATAATAGAAAAAGAGGTTGAATATACAGCCCACGGTTCAATTATTGAATTTTTCATGCGGATCCCTAACTTTTTTGAAAATATTATATAGCCTATGTTCATCACGGAAAATTAAGGATTCTAATGGTGAAAGAATTTTTAAAATCGGTCCAGTAGTTTCGGAGCCTATTCAATTCAAACAAACAAACAAACATACAAACAAACATACAAACAAACATACAAACAATCAAATCTTTCCTCTTTATAATATTAGTATAGATAAGAACTAGTATTTACAATTGAAACAATTGAGATAACTGCACACTGTTGCAAACAAACTACAGGTAGCTCAACTGATACATATCAATACCAGTTGGAAGTGTATCTAAATCTTATTAAACTTAGATTTAGATAGAAAAAACAAACATGTATCTATTAGACACAAAAGTTATATATGAATGTACTAGTGGTTTCTTTTTCACTTCTTCCACTAGTGGACAAAAATTTAATTGAAAGAGGAAATCAATGTGTTTGTATAAAATAAATATATTTTAAATTATTTTGTTTAATTTGTTAATACTCGTACGAAACCAGGGCGGACCCGCAAGTAATAAATCATCATCATCATCAACCCGTGTTAGTCCACTGTTGGACATAGGCCTCCTCTAATGTGCGCCAAAGCGCCCTGTCTTCAGCTTGTCGTATCCAGCATCTGCCAGCAGTCATGAATAATAAATAATGGTAGACAATCGACACATCATCTAGTAAGCATCAAGCTAAGATAATTTTTCCCAAGGGCCCCGTAAACGGGGTAACCGGGACCGTTGGGATCGACTCCTTTACTTGATAGATGATTACATCAATGATGTTAATGCTTGGTCAGACTTCGAACAGTTCCGTAAACTAGTATTATTAATATATTTATTTACAAAGTAAATTACACTAATACTAAATTGATTCCAGATTTCCCGGTTTTTATATCTTCTGAATTCCCGGGAAATTCGGAGCCGGGAATTCACGGGAAGAAACCTAATCCTTCAGATGTCTGATCACGATAGGTGTTAAAAAAACAGAGAAGGAAGTTACTCTGCCCTTCGGTTAGGTTAGTCGTCTTTTACGACGTACACGGGCTGAGTTGTAGGGTTCAATTCTTACGCTGCGAAACTTGCCACATCCATTCCAATGTTTTGTACATCTTCGCATTGAATTCGTCACACTATCTAAGTAATGTTAATGTTGCAATCGCATTGACCTCCAGTGTGCAGGTACTCTTAATGCGTGAGCTTTATGTATTATGCAACTTAATGTGGTATTTGTGAAGTATTAATACATTGTGTATGGTTATATTCTTTAGTTCCCAGGCAAGATTGTATAATACAAATAATAGCAGATTTTTGTGAAAATATGCTCAAATTACAAACGACGTCATTTTGGTATTATGTTTCTATCATCATTATCATCATCAGCCCATGTTGGTCCACTGCTGGACATAGGCCTCCCCTAATGAGCGTCATAGCGCGTCTATATATTGTCTATATACGTTTGTATATATTTGGGAAAGTCATCCGTGTCGCCGGAGCTACAAAATATCACGCTGAGCCAAGGCTTTTTTGACGTACTGCAGAACACAGATATTTTATCTAGATTTTAATTACGTAAATTAGTTTTATTGTTGTTTGCCTTTAGTATTGTTGTTGTATTTTGTGTGTAAAGTCTCAAATAAATTCACCAATAGTAACTTAATCCATTCTGTAGCATGCATTTCAGAGAATCGATTTAAATCGACAGCACACAGCACAGCACAACACTAAAACAGTTAGCGCTTCCCTACAATCGCTCGCAGAGCGCCATTCTTTTTAGAGGATAGTAACCAAAAACTGGCTGGGATGTGGTGTGTTCGATACAATCGATCACGGAGGTATAATATAAGCATCATCAGTAGTATGACCTAAGTAGGTGTGTCGTGCCGCGAGCGCGGACTGGGTGCCTGCGAGGGTCAGCAGCAGCCAAACAAACCGCACTCTTTAACATCATTAGTCGTAGTTTTATACAATACTAGCGGTCCGCCCCGGCTTCGCACAGCTATACAACAAAAGTACAGTTTTTCATGCGGAACCCTTATTTTTTTGAAAATATTCTATAGCCTATGTATGTTCAGCCCGGAAAATGTAGGATTATAATCGTTAAAGAATTTTTCAAATCGGTCCAGTGGTTTCAGAGGCTATTCAATTCAAACAAACAAACAATCAAATCTATCCTCTTTATAATATTAGTATAGATAGCTTTTGTACCGTAAACTCGACTTTTATATCAGCATCCCGGAAAGAGCCCTCCTGCCAGGTGGCATGACGATCTGCGAAAGACTGCTGGCAGATGCTGGATGCGACAAGTCGAAGACAGGGCGCTATGGCGCTCATTAGGGGAGGCCTATGTCCAGCATTGGACTAACATAGACTGATGATGATGATCTCGGGAAGAGCTAGCCGCGATTCCTACATGGTCCTTCGAGCCGGATCATAGCGACCTATGGCGGGTTTTTGTATCTTTGTCCGTCGAACCTAGTAGTCCAGTACTAAAACTTATCATATCGTTAAACAATATAACAATAACAGAGTACAGATAGCCCAAAGAACAGTTATCTGCGCAGTTATAGTTATGATTGGAATAACGCGGCCGTAATGAAGACCGGCCGTGACCAGGGCGCGCGTGACGGGGGCCTAGGGCGGCCATCTTTAAGGTAAATAGTAGATTTTATATGAGTATATAAATAAACAGACAATTAGAATTGAAAACTTAATTTAAGTACATTCAATTTAGGAACATTCATTAACATTTTAGTGGAACCAAATGCAAAAGTGGCATTTTTATTGTTTAAAATTTTTATGCATCAGTGACTTTAAACATTATCTTAACTGATTGATTACTCTAATTTTGTTGTTTGTTAGTAGTAAGTTTAGGTTAAGATAGGACTGACATACTTTGCAAGTCCTTAAAAATAAATAAGATTAAAAAAATTACTATAAAAGTGTACAGAAGAAGGTTTTGATAAACCTCATTCATTATAAAATATCTCATATGTAAAATATCTACTATTTTTGGGCAAGAAAAAATCTATACTAATAAGATAGATAGGTACAAAATACTTTATTACCACACAAAGAAAGGAAACATAGACAGATAATCAGAATTGAAAGGTGTAAAGGAGAGGGTTTTGATATACCTCATTCAAAACAAAAGAGGGAAAAGGATCTTATACTACATTATAAGGAACATCTTAGAATGAAATGTAGAAAGAAAAAAGAATGAGTAGACCAAGAATTATCTACATGAGTCAAATATTAAATCATATTTATTGCAAAAAGACTTACTAAAATACCATATTATCTAGAGAATAAAAAGTGACTAGTTTTCAAACTCGAAAACTAACAACCTAACAAGGTAAAGGTTTCTCGTTTGAATGCTCGTTTTAGTGGAAAGGGAGGACAAAGGGACTTTGTACAGCAGAAAGACAGAGAGCAGAGTAACAAAAAATAATTAAAAAAAATACGTATTTCCTTGAATTTATGTTTAAAGTTTGAGTACATTTGCCTACTTAATTACTCTTCAAATACAACGAAATTAAGCCCGTTTCCGATACTGGACCTGACTCTGGAGAACTATCTTACAACAAACAATTGGCTAGATAGATAATATCTTTATTCGATTCCCTCCTCGGGACAAATGTCTGTACAATCTGCAGATATTTGTTCGGGTTTTCTATATGAATAATAAAAATATCTATCTATGTAATATTTTCTGCTAGAGCTACCTGTAGTTTGTTTGCAACAGTCGGCAGTTAGCTCAATTGTAAATACTAGCTCGAATTTAGTTAGATAATTGTAATTTTCTTTGTTATCAAGGCTTTCTTGACATTTAAAAAAAATACACAAGCTCTGCTTAACTTGGGGCTAGATGATGCTGTGTGATTTCCAGTATTATTATATTATATTATTATTGCATCTTAAAAAATATTTACAAACATCAACTACTTCTTAAATCTAGTGTTGATCAATCAGCGGCCCTATCGCTGAAATAATCTTAAAACGTCTCTATAGAATACAAAAATAATAAGATTATTGTTGACTTAGCAAAAAGAGGTACTTAGGTTAGGTTACCTTTTATCTCCATCTTTCTACGTCCCAACTTTGCGAGAATATAAACACAGTACACATATGTACACTGTGATATAAATGAATAAATAATAGGTTACCTTTTTTCTACCTTTCTTAACTATGTCCCAACTTTGGGAGAATATAAATGAATAAATAATTTCATCTTTCAGAGTCGGGGCCGTAATCAATAACACTACGTGTTAATTAGCCTTACTAACCTGTATCAACACGCGGAATCGTAGCTGTTTGATGTACGTAACGTAACATTAGCATTTTTAATTAATTTACGTTTCGGTATCCGATTCCTGTATAGAATACTGAAGTTAATAGTACCCCCTAAAATTAAATCTAAGTACTCTGATGATCCTGATGGACTGTTTAAGTACTGTGGTGTTTTGCCTATCCACAAAAAAGTAGAAATGAACCTTTTAATTGAACAATACTTTCGTACAGAGATTCAAGTCCCAAAAAGTCACACCAAAGTCACCAGGAGTATAACACAGAATCAACTAAATATACCCTTATTTAATAACATATACGGTAAACGAACATCTCTTTATCTAATCCCATACCTTATAAATAACTTGCCCCTACAACTTAAAAATAAAATAACCCAAAAGAATATTAAATCCACATTAGCAAAACATTATTTATCAACTTAACTTTTATATTTATAAAATAACACACTTCTTAAATTTTTATCTTATTTTTTACCTTGCCATAAAAATGGAGCATCCTATAGCTGAACTCGGGCGAAGCGCTGTCTGTTTCACATTGGTCGCTTTGTTCGCGCACGATTCGTGAACCGCGCGTATACAATAACAACTGCATACCGCGCCAACTCAATTATACGGTGACACCGCTTTGCCTGTAGCCTATCTGTCATAGATTTTAAGCGTGTTTTTTGGATTGTAATATTAGAGAACTCTAGTGTCTAGATAAACCTAATTTAGGATTTAAGATGCTACTAATCATAAATATGTCATAATTTCTTTTAATAAACGCTATATCTATCTAAAAAAAAAAAACGCTATATCTATCTAAAAAAATATTGCGAATGTTGTGTAATGTAATATTGAAAATTTGTGACAGAGAGGTGTGAAAATTGAAAAAAATTAGAATGTAGGTTCTAGGAAGCCAGCCTACAAAAAATACAATACAGTACAATACTAACAATAATCAAGGCATAATGGAATGTCTGATTATTTTCCAAAATTTTATAACATTTACCCACATAGTCAAAATTTTGTTTTCGTTCTGGTTGGATATGGATTAATGTTCTGTGTAGACACGTATAGACAGAAATATCCTTGAAGTTCATAAAGAACCCATGGCCACCCTACACAAGTAGCAATTGCTTTATCCAATCGTAGACTAACCGAGTAGCACCAGTAAACATAATAACCAGGAAAATGGAAACGCTTTCATTGTGCCCCGTCCCATTGGACCCCGTCTTGGACCAGTGGACCCGGCTCCATTGTGCTTTGAGACTTGACGGTTTATTGGACTAGTTTGGATTTTTTGTTTGTTTTGAGTGGTTTAATTTGGGGTTGAATGGAAGGAAAGAATAACGATTGGGAATTGACTGACTTAAGTCCCTGGATTCAAGCCATGAATTTTGTAAGAGCTAAGGGAACTTTCACGGAATAGAAATAGCTTCCTGCTCAGATTTTTCGAGACCTCCAATCCATCACCCGCCTACTAAGCGTGGTGATAATTGCGAACCCCCTATGCTGGCACCACACGCCCCCTGGTTCGCCATAATCACATAAAAAACAAGAAACAAGTGTTTGTTTATTATAAAAAAAAAACAGAATAAAGACGATTACCTTTTCTAAGTGTACGAGGTGTGCAGTAGTATTACGGAAATAAGAGAGTGGTGACCACGTCTCGTTAAACGTGGTGTAGGACGCCCTCCTGCCAGGTGGGATGATCTGCTAAAGACTGCTGGCAGATGCTGGATGCGACAAGCTGAAGACAGGACGCTATGGCGCTCATAAGGGGAGACCTATGTCCATGGGATACTAACATGGGCTGATGATGATTACGGAAATAAACACTTTTTTAATTTTTATTTGCAAGTGATTTGATTGAAGTTGTGATTATGGGTATTATGGGCATTAACCCCCAAATGATAGTGCCATCTTTGGCGCTCATTAGGGGAGGCCTATGTCCAGCAGTGGACTATTATAGGCTGTTGATGATGATGATGATGATGATTGAAGTTTTAACAAAATCATTTCACTTAAAAATGCACGACATAAACCATACATAAACATAAACGGTTTATGTTCTAGTCTATCTGTGTGGTTCTAGTCTTTTTAGACTACATAGAACCTTCAGTTCAGACTAACGTCAGAGGAAGACAAGCAAAGACATCTGAGCCGAAATTATGTTTTGTTTTAAAGTGGAGCGAGGCGCATTAAGAGAGGTAAACAAACAGAACTGGAGACGCTGCATCTTACAAGGTAGCGGTTATTGTGACAAGCGATAGCGTTCTAGGAGTTGAGAGATTTTTTGGGCACAAATTTCATGAACTTCGTTTTATAATAAGCCTTTCAAATTGCCAATCTACGACGTCTGGGGATGACCGTCTGGTCCCTGAACAAATATCTGCAGATCGTGTATACATTTGTCCAGAGGCGGGACCACTGTGGCGCGGTGGCCAAAGGTCAGCTTGCGACGCAGAAGGTTGCGGGTTCGATTCCCGCCTCGGGACAAATATTTGTATAACATGTAACACCCTGAACCAAAATCTGCAGATTACCTAGTACCCATAACACAAGCTCTGCTCAACTATCTAGGTACCTACTGTGCTAGGTGATGCTGTGTGGATTGTCCAGCATTATTATTTTTGCCCGCTTCGCCTATGACATAGCCCTCACCGCGCTGGTATTGTAAGGCACGTAGGTAAATCGTGATTTCTCCAGAAGCACGGTATCGCCGCTGTTTAACTATAAAACACGGAACGTTTCCGGAATAAAAGACGCTCGGAAACTACTTTATGTCTTAGTAAAAACTTTTCCTTGATGCTGGGCGGCTCGCTTTGCTCGCGAGATACTGACAGGACTTAAAGGAATGCAATCAGAGTTTTGGATGAGAAGCTTGACTGTATTGAGAAGTGTGGCGTTTTGTTCGTCCAATATTATGCTATCAAGGACACTCAACCAACTAACAAAGGGCTACTCTTGGCTGTACTTATGTAATGTGACCTTTATATAGGTACAACAAAAACATTCATTATGTTCACACTTATTTCTACAATTCTTCACAAAATAATATTATCTTTGATTTCATCTGGACATGTACAGTCGGCTAAAGTTAATTATACACTTTTCGCTCTTCTTTATTTATGACCCACAAACCTACAAAGTGTTGTCAAATCAGAACACAAAGTGATCAAAAAAACTTAATTCTTGCGAAGTTCTTGGATATTGGATTTTTGGGCAGTCAGGTAAAAAGTGCTATACTGGACGCAATCTTGGAGTATAACTTAATTTCTTTATGCTTACAAAATAAATCTTGTGAAATTTTGGGTCGGTAGCAAAAAGTTTAGAAAAGTATGCTCAGACAAAACAGCAAACGGAGGGAGGAATTCAATTACGGAAAAACAAATAGGTTTATCGATTTACGAAATAATACGAAATTTTTATAAATTATTTACTTAAAAATAAGGTTTTTTTATTTTCTCTTCACTTTTGGACCACTAGTGGTAGAATCTATGCGATTCACTGTACAAAGTACGTTTTTACGTAAGCTGTCATACATCACATGGTGCAAAGTGCGGTAAAGCTGTTATAAAGTGATTAGGTACCTACCTGATTTACCCAACCAGCCGTATTGAGTTATTGACCAATTTGCTGAGATTTTTTATTGCGTCAATGTATAGGTGATTCAAGACGGTTCGCTCACTACGAAAGTAGTGAGCGAGTATTTTAAGTAAAATTATTCACTGTTTTGTTTGTGATTGTCTCTTAGTTACGATATTATTATTTTAATTTATATTGAGATGATTACATATTATTCTTATTTTATTGATTATGATTGCCTATTTAATTATTTTCTTTAAGATACTATTAATATTTGCACACCTGCTTGCGGGTTGAATACATAGACATTATTGTAGTTATAAGATCTGACATGTATAATAATAATGTTTTCGGCAAATAAATGATTTGATTTAAAGTAAAAGAAATCGGTTAGAGTTAACCCGTTTTCTTTTTTCTATTGTAGGTGTCTATCGAGTACCTCGTGGTATCGATGATAATCAGCTTATTCACACTGATTTATTTGAGCGATAAGACTGCCAATTATTTATAAACCTTTTTTGACTGTTTTTTGAATGTTTTATTGTTATGTTGAATTAATCTATCTACCTATGTAATGGATCCACTCTCTGAAACTCCTATCTAATATGAGTCAACACACTGAAGGGGTGAAGTCTTTAGCTACAAACGCTACAACCAGTTGTTGCAACTTAGAAGAGTCATTTCGTAAATCCTTGATGGTTTTAAGCGAGCTGTGTCATCTACGATCAAAACTTAACCGTCCAAGAGTCCTGTAAGGTGTAAAGGAAATAAAGCACTTTGATTCTTAGATGAGTCAGTCCGTATAACCTTGACTATTTCACCCAGCTGTGTCATCTTACCTGTGGCAGTGATGATTGATGATGGGAATCGTGTGGGAATGTCAAACTTCTGCACCGCCATTTGTATTTTACTCTTCATGTCCGACGTGGAATTACAAATTATATCTGCAATCATGAATAGTGTTGCAATTTCGTTATTAGGCTTCTAGCAAAGGTTTTAGGATAAGTTCCATCATCAGCCTATAATAGTCCACTGCTGGACCTCTAGGCCTCCCCTTATTAGCGCCATAGATGGTATTATTTATCATTTGCAACCGCGATCCTCAACCCGCATGGCATGCGGGTTGAGGTTCGGTGGAGTAGTTCTGCAGAGGGCGCTGCTGCCCGCCCCCCGGTGTGTGTCCCTTAGTCGCCTCTTACGACACCCACGGGAAGAGTTGGGGTGGTGAAATTCTATGCCGGCACCAAACGGCTATTAATTTAATAAGCTGCTTGATTTGAAATAAGGAAGATTCTTATCTATCAAGATGTGTCCTTGACGGTTACGGTTAAAGAATCGACCGCCAACTTAGTCCTTGGATGTCGCAGAAGAAGAGCAGCTATGTCCAATCGCTATTTTTTAAGAAAATATTTTTACAGTGCCTGCAAAGTGTTTACGTCCTTCAAAATCAAACACATCATCTTTTACAAAAAGTAGGTGTGATGAAAAAAGTGTCAACGTAAAACACTTTTGATGCAAGCACCGATTAAATAAAATAATTTTTACACTGTTTGCATGAAAAGTGTTGACGTTCGACTAATTAAAACACTTTTGAAGAAGTGTAAAGCCATTTTCAGATTAGATAACATGCAAAATACCCACTCATCTCCCTTACAAACAGCTTTGAATTAATAAGGTATCCTAATTTTCATTCCCTCTATTTGAGTTTAATTTATTTAGATTACAAACGTATTACTAACGATCTTATTGAGTTACCTACCTAAATTAATTAATTCTGTTAATTATATTAACACTAGCGGTCCGCCCCGGCTTCGCACGGGTATTAAACAAAAATTTCAGAAATTATACACACTAACACGATGGGTTTCACAGTTTTCATACGGATCCCTTACTTTTTTAATAGCATTGGGGTTTTTGACATTGACTCGATACTCTAACTGACACTGGCCGTAGAGAAACAGCAAGCACCGTGCGCTATACTATGTATATTCAACATGTTTTTTAATTTTCCGTGATGAACATAGGCAATATAATATTTTCAAAAAAGATAGGGATCCGCATGGAAAATTCAATAATTAAACCGTGCGCTGTATGTATATTCAACCTCTTTTTCTATTATGGCGCGGAGCCATTCATCACGGAAAATTTAGGATTCTAATGGTGAAAGAATTTTTCAAATCGGTCCAGTAGTTTCGGAGCCTATTCAATTCAAACATACAAACAATCATATCTTTCCTCTTTATAATATTAGTATAGATTTTATGATGAGGTTTTCAGTGGAATTAGTGTGTAAAGTATTAAATTATGTTCAACAAAGTATACCTTCAGGCTGTTAATTAAATAGTGGTGCTTTAGAAACTGGGATTGGTATAACTAGAACATTTATATTATATGGTTCTAAAATTCAAGATATTTTTTGTCAACAAAGCGATGTATGGTGTAATTGCTGGTACTGTTACATTATTGCAAGTGTTTTGGTAAATAAATGTTTTAATAGTATTATTTTATTTTTGATTAAACATTGTAAAAACTGATAATAATAACAGATAACAACAAGGTAACAAAAAAGTATTCACTGTTTAAATAAATTGAACGAAAAAAACGTCCAATTCCAGCCCAATAAACTCAAACCATATGAACACATTAAAAACAGCATTTTCCCCAAAACTTCACCGTTACCAAGTTTCCCAATATTTCGCTCGTAAATTCAAGCTTCCGAGGTATTTGTAAGCACTGGCGAGTGGCTAGCTAGATTGTGACGTCATATCCGTAATGCAGCCTTATTCACTACTTCGCACGAGTATTTAAGAAAAAATTTTTTTACTTGCGAAACCCAAATTTTTTTCTAAATTAATTATAGCACGGAAAATTAAGGATGCTAATAGTGAAATATTTTTTCAAATCGGTCCAGTAGTTTCGGAGCCGATTCAAACAAAAAACAAACAATCAAATCATTCCTTATAATATTAGTATAGATGACATTCCTTGCCCATACCGTGTGATGTCAAAGCGTTTTTACCATCAGTCGTGGTCATCCCACTGCTTATTAAAAATATTTATTTTTAATCGCGGGATTTTATTTATAAAACAAATAATAATAATATATATATATATATAATAATAATAAATAAACAATGTATTCTTTAGCAGACTCTGAGCCCGTTATACGAAATTATTACGATTTCGTTTACGAAAACGATATCTACAAACTCAACATCTTTTACCGGACTTGAACCCGTTATACGATTTTATTTTTTACTTCAAATACCTATCTATATCTATATTGTAATATTATAAAGAGGAAAGATTTGATTGTTTGTTTGTTTGAATCGAATAGGCTCCGAAACTACTGCGCCGATTTAAAAATTTTTTCACCATTTGAATTTAAATTTTCCCTGATAAACATAAGCTATAGAATATTAGGTCCTTACATATGAAATTGGCGTTTTTCGTACTGGCCACTTTAATCACAAATTTCTCCTCTTTGGAAGCGGATCCATCGCAAACCACGTCCGAGTTAGCTGCAGGCTGCGGTGTTAGTGATAAAACTGTTTTAATTCACTTGAAGCAAATTGGGAAGATTAAAAAGCTTGAAAGGTGGGTACCTCACGAATTGACTGAAGCAAACCGGCAAACGCGCGTCGACTGCTGCGTTACATTACTAAACCGGCACAATAATGAAGGTATTTTAAACCGAATCATTACCTGTGATGAAAAATGGGTTCTTTACAATAATCGGAAGCGCTCAGCGCAATGGTTGGATCCTGGCCAGCCAGCCAAATCCTGCCCCAAGCGAAAATTAACCCCAAAAAAGTTACTTGTAAGCGTTTGGTGGACTAGTGCCGGTATTGTTCATTACAGTTTTCTCAAATCTGGCCAGACTATTACGGCTGATGTCTATTGTCAGCAATTGCAAACCATGATGGAAAAGCTAGCGGCTAAACAACCTAGGCTGGTCAATCGCTCCACGCCACTGCTGCTTCACGACAACGCTAGACCACACACTGCGCAACAGACGGCTACTAAATTAGAAGAGCTTCAATTGGAAAGTCTAAGACATCCTCCGTACTCCCCGGACCTTGCTCCAACAGATTACCATTTTTTTCGAAATTTGGATAACTTCTTGCAAGGGAAAAAATTCAACTCCGATGGGGCAGTCCAAATCGCCTTCAAAGATTTTATTGATTCCCGTCCGACTGGTTTTTTTAGTAAAGGGATCAATGAACTACCTATAAGATGGCAAAAGTGCATAGAAAATAATGGTTCATACTTTGATTAATTAAATATATTATATTAAAAAATATTCGACTTTTTGTTCCTCCCATACAAAACGCCAATTTCATATGTAAGGACCTAATATTTTCAAAACCTTTAGGGATCCGCTAAAAAATTCAAGTGCTAGTTAATGCCAAAAAGCCCAATGCTGCTTAAAAATTTAGTGATCCGTATGAAAACTGTGTAACACAACGTGTTAATGTGCGTATTTTTTTTTTTTTGTTATTATTGTTATAATATAAGTTATTTGTTTAATATTTGTTCAAAGTCGGGGCGGACCGCTAGTAAATAATATTTATGAAAGCTGTATTGACGCTAGGCGTGTCGTTCTTGATATATGGAAGCATGTTAATACTGGCAACACCGCCCAAAACATGTGTTTGTGTGATATATTACCGCGGGTGTCGAATCTGTGTGGAACATTGTTTAAGGTCATGGCGTCGCAAGATTCAAAATTTTCGTGATTTTTCGCTCCAAAAAGATAAAGGGGAAAGGTATATTTACGTTTGTATGGGAAATTTATTCGTCGCCGAAGCCATATCTGTAGGCCAAGCATGGGGATTGTTCTCTAGGGTAGAATAGACAATAATGACATTGCATCGCCATACATTGCGTACATTATTGAAGTTGAAGAAATTAATGTCAAATAATTTACGCATTCGATGACAAAGTGACGTAATTTTTCTCTATTCTACCTTAGACAAGAAAGCCCGTGCTTGCCCTACTGAACAACGGACGACTTATTTTAGAACTAGTATAAAACTAGTGTTAATCAATTTCGGTGTTTTGGCTGTATAGCCTCAATTGAGTCTGTATACCATACCCAACCCACATTGTAGGTGGGTATACATCCACTTACAGGTCGTTGGCTCATTGAAGACACTCAAGAGCGTGTGTTCTCATTTTCTTTTATAACATTTTCCACTTTTAATGGAAATCTAAGTACGTGTGCTTAGCTAATGATAATTTAGATACGCAACTCAATTCTAGCACAGACCCGATCAGTTGCCTCGTCCTTTTGCGGTTCCTAGCTACAGTTCGGTTACTTAAGCGATAGGGTTACGAATGGCAGTTTTAAGCAGATAGTAAGCATGAAAGTTTTTGTTACTTGTTGCTTAACTCATTCACTGCCCAGATAGTGTGCCCCTTTGGGTCGTCAAATAACTACCCAACATAGGATTTCCTCCTTTTATTACCTCTTGCTATGATTGACTGCAAAGATGGTTATTTACCGTTTCAAAAATAAAGTTTTTTTTTATAATTAGTAACTAACGGGTATTTATCGTGTTTTTTTTATTTATTTGTTCAGATCGCGTAAGTTTGAAAACATTCATTAAAGATTTTTTCAGTTTCCTTTAGACATGGTATTTATATGGGTTAGGTTTCTCTAATCATTAATTTATCCAAAGAGTTTCACATCTATGAGAGCTTAAAGCGTATTTTAGCTGAAGGTGAAAGACATCTCAATAGAAACTAGATTTTCATTTGTTCCTAGAAACTGTTGGAATACTAAGCTTTTTCTAGACATTGAAATACAGCTAGATATCTGATATACCTACTTCACACAATATATTACATAGATAATTTTACTATACATATAAACCAACCAAAACACCCTGAACCAACATCTGCAGATCGTTCACACATTTGTCCATAAGCGGGAATCGAACCCTGAACCTGTTAAAGATAGCATTAGTCCAGCGGTTAGATTTATAATCTGTGCCGTTATTTGTATTCAAAGTATGAAACTCTTGATAAACATAAAATGTATAGCTCGTTCAAATGGGATTTCGAGACACGGCATCTTTATTAGATTCCTACATATAAACTTTTATGATTAGTATGTGTGTCACTTGTGTCATTTTGTGATTATTTGGCGTTGTCTTCTCTGAAAAACTTAAATAATAACTTAATTTATATAATTTTAGAAAGTTACGCCTTTTATTATTTGTTGGACTTCTTCGCCATTTATGAGTATACGACAGTTGGACTATTAGATCAAAGCTAATTGTCCAAAATGATTCAGTGGTCTAAAAGACCCACATCACATCAGCCTATAATAGTCCACTGCTGGACATAGGCCTCCCATAATGAGCGCAAAAAGACTTCAAAACGTCTTGGTGGTCCAAAAAAGACCCAGTGACGAAAAACACGAAGTTCTAAACACGTAATAGATCCTTCGGCACTTTAGCAATAACACCAGCAATAGTTTCTAGAAAGTTTGTCTTGATGAAAAATGTTGTAGACCCTTACCGTTGATTCTCGAATCAAACTCGCAAGAAACTCGAAACACCTTCTTGTAGACAGTAAGTTTGACGATCTCTGTGACGCAATAAAGAAGCCTGAGAAGGTGACTGGTTCGATGCCTGTCCCGGGATGCAAGAATGATCATCGTCTGAATTATCTGCATTGTATTATATGTTTGCTATATGTTTATATTATGTTAAGTATGTTTGCTTAGATCATATCTATGTAAGTATAAAGCCCAATTAACTGTCCCTTATGGCCTCTTAATTTAATCTAATTAATAAATAGAATAATGCCGGCAATTTACCCAGCATCATCTAGCCTCAAGTTAATCAGAGCTTGTGACATGGGTATTGGGATCACTGATATAGAGGTACATATAGAATAGCTAGTATTCTCAAAATAAAATAAAAAATAAAATAAAATTTCAGAAATCATACACACTAACACGTAGGGTTGCACAGTTGTAAGACAAATTCGAGCTAGTATTTACATTTGAACCCACTTACAAGTAACTGACTGTGGCAAACAATCTACAGGTAGCTCAAATGATCCTTGTCAATACGTCTAGTTATTTATTGTGACCAAACAGCGAATTCCATTGGTAGTGGTTGTCATCTGTGACAAATGCCGTTAAGTTCGCTAACTCGCTATAGCACTTTTGTCTTAGATATTATTTATCTCGCTGCTATTTCTCTGCTATTTTCTACAAATTTCTGAGAATAAATGATTCGAGCAAATATTCTCATGAAATAAAGATTATTTTATATTCAGCTTTCATGTTGCTCATTAGTTGAAAAAGCTTTTATTTCTAGAGCGACTGGTTCATTTCTCAGTCGAATTAACAACCTATGGTTATTAAGGGCCGATTCCCACCATGCGATGAGATGCGTCGAAGAAATCATGGTGTCAAAAGCGTCATGACCTTCATGATGATATGATGAAGGTCATATGACGCTTATACTAGTCCACATCTGGACATGCTTAGATCACAGCAGCCAGTCTCAATTGAGTAAGAAATCTGTTGAATTGGTCCCCACCGATATATACCTACTAACGTTTAGAAAAAAACAAAAATATAAAAAAAAAGTTCGATTCCCACCTCGGGGTAAATGCTTCTATGACCATGACAGATACATATTTGTTCGGGGTGTTCTGGTCGATTTCTATAAATAATAATAAAATCTATGTAATATATTGCATTATGTATATCAGTCATCCAGTACCATAACACAAGCTCTACTTAGCTCGGGGCTAGGTGATGTTTATTGTCCAGGGTATATTACAAAAAACTTATCATGCCGTGTCGAAAATCTGCATGGACAACGACTGGTATGTCAGTTACCAAGTACCAGTTACCTAACACGTCACGTTACACAACTAATCTGACACTGACAGGTGACATGACATGTGTGTCAAACGTGCACATCACTCAAGAGTACAAAGCTGAGGTGTTGATTTCATTGGTCGTTGTGATATGGCTGTGGGGAGAAAGGCTTGATCCTACGGTGATTTTGTTTGCTGGGGTGTTTATTAAAAATACGTGTACGTGTCGATGCTTTTACATTTATTATGCGACTGCCTCCTACCTACCTATATATATCTACATGAAGTTGAAAACATGCTAAGTTGACATAACATTCCGCCCACCAAAAGGGCACTAGTCCTTTTCCAAACATTAAAAAGGAACCAAATAGTTAACATTAAATTGAATGCAAGCCAAGTACATACTAATTCAATTTCTAGGATTTTTACATAAGATTCTTACACAACTTGAAACAATAATAAAGTGTAAATACAGGTAGGTTAGGGAAATTGATACAAAATGAATAGTTAACAACTATAAAAAATATTTTGAACTCATCAAAATACTGCTATAGGTAAGTACTATTAACTACAAATACACTACACTTAAATGAAATTAACAGAAGACAAAGTCCTAATATGCTACAAAAAGTTAGTTAATTGTTTAAAACAAGCTAGAACTTACATAGCAAAGTTAGTTTAAAAATTAAGTTTTTAATTAAGTTATAGATAAATTAAAGTTTGTACATAATAGTGGACTGTAATAGAAAATGAATTTAATAAATCTATACCTAATTATTATCAATTAGTTTCAATAGGAAGAGCACACAACTTTGAAATTGACCTTTTAACTATACTACCACCACTCCGCACACTGTATACTCTAGTGTGAGAATCAGCTCCAGGGTGCTTGTCAATGATACGGCCTAGAGACCATTTGCCTGGTGGTAAACCATCTGTCTTGATCAGGACAATGTCGTTAATGTTGAACTCTTCTATTTTCTTAAGCCATTTGGGCCTTTGTTGTAGCCTTGAAAGGTATTCTTGTTGCCAACGTCGCCAGAAGTCTCCAAGTAGTTTTTGTGTATATTGCCAGCGGGATAGAGTATTAATTTTCACATCTTTGAAGTCTGGTGAAGGGACAACTATAGGGGCTTCTCCGATGAGGAAATGTCCAGGTGTAAGTGGTTCCACCTGATCTGGATCTGAGTCATCTACTGGACACAGCGGTCTGGAGTTGAGACAGGCTTCAATTTGGCAGAGCACAGTCGTCATTTCCTCGAAGGTAAGGTTGGTGGTTAGCACTCGCTTCAAGTGGTATTTGACCGACTTCACTCCGGCCTCCCAAAGTCCTCCAAAATTGGGTGAATAGGCAGGGATAAAGTGCCATTGCGTTCCTTCTAGGGCTAACTTATTTGCTATGTCCTTTTCGAGGTTTAGATTAGCTTCTTCCCATGCTGTTTTCAATTCTTTTTCTGCTCCGATAAAGTTCCTTCCTTGATCACTCCATATATTGCTACATTTTCCTCTTCTGGAAACAAATCTTTTGAAAGCAGCAATGAATGCTTCTGAAGTGAGATCTCCGACAAGTTCCAGATGCAAAGCTTTTGTGGACATACAGACAAATACAGATATGTACGCTTTCTGTGTTTTAGATCCTCTTCCTTTCGACATGTTTACATAAAATGGGCCAGCAAAGTCGACCCCACTGTGTAAGAAGGCCCTTGTTGGATTTACTCTTTCTCTGATCAGATCTCCCATTATCTGAGTTCTAGTTAGGCCTTTTTGCTTAGCACACACTAAGCATTTGTGAATGCATTTTTTAACCAATCCTTTAGCTCTTATGATCCAGTATTTTGTGCGTAAGTAGGACAACATAAGCTGAACGCCTCCATGCAGTGTATGAATGTGAGCATCGGCGACAATCATTGTTACTAGTTTGTTTTTGTTTCCTAGGATTATTGGGTGCTTCTTGTCTTCATCTATGTTTGCATGTCGCAGGCGACCGCCCACCCTGAGGGTATTGTCATCGTCCAGGTAAGGATTGAGTGTTTTTATGTTACTATCCTTCTTGACAGCTTTATTGTTTTTTATTCTGTTTATCTCATCACTATATTCTTCTTCTTGTACTAGTTTAATGCATGTCATTAAAGCATAGTTCAATTCTGTTGTTGTTAAGTTATTTTCATGCATGTCTGCTTTTTTGAAGTTTAGAAATCTTTTGCTTATTGCTATAACCTTGACAAGTTCTTTTAAGTTCTCAAATTGATCAAATTTTGATGTTAGATTATATTTAGTTGTTTCTGCATTCTCTAGTTTTAGATTGACTTGTATTTTTTCTTTTTTCATCTCTTGTTTTGTAAAATAGTTATTTTGTTCTTAAAAATTAAGTTTTTAATTAAGTTATAGATAAATTAAAGTTTGTACATAATAGTGGACTGTAATAGAAAATGAATTTAATAAATCTATACCTAATTATTATCAATTAGTTTCAATAGGAAGAGCACACAACTTTGAAATTGACCTTTTAACTATACTACCACCACTCCGCACACTGTATACTCTAGTGTGAGAATCAGCTCCAGGGTGCTTGTCAATGATACGGCCTAGAGACCATTTGCCTGGTGGTAAACCATCTGTCTTGATCAGGACAATGTCGTTAATGTTGAACTCTTCTATTTTCTTAAGCCATTTGGGCCTTTGTTGTAGCCTTGAAAGGTATTCTTGTTGCCAACGTCGCCAGAAGTCTCCAAGTAGTTTTTGTGTATATTGCCAGCGGGATAGAGTATTAATTTTCACATCTTTGAAGTCTGGTGAAGGGACAACTATAGGGGCTTCTCCGATGAGGAAATGTCCAGGTGTAAGTGGTTCCACCTGATCTGGATCTGAGTCATCTACTGGACACAGCGGTCTGGAGTTGAGACAGGCTTCAATTTGGCAGAGCACAGTCGTCATTTCCTCGAAGGTAAGGTTGGTGGTTAGCACTCGCTTCAAGTGGTATTTGACCGACTTCACTCCGGCCTCCCAAAGTCCTCCAAAATTGGGTGAATAGGCAGGGATAAAGTGCCATTGCGTTCCTTCTAGGGCTAACTTATTTGCTATGTCCTTTTCGAGGTTTAGATTAGCTTCTTCCCATGCTGTTTTCAATTCTTTTTCTGCTCCGATAAAGTTCCTTCCTTGATCACTCCATATATTGCTACATTTTCCTCTTCTGGAAACAAATCTTTTGAAAGCAGCAATGAATGCTTCTGAAGTGAGATCTCCGACAAGTTCCAGATGCAAAGCTTTTGTGGACATACAGACAAATACAGATATGTACGCTTTCTGTGTTTTAGATCCTCTTCCTTTCGACATGTTTACATAAAATGGGCCAGCAAAGTCGACCCCACTGTGTAAGAAGGCCCTTGTTGGATTTACTCTTTCTCTGATCAGATCTCCCATTATCTGAGTTCTAGTTAGGCCTTTTTGCTTAGCACACACTAAGCATTTGTGAATGCATTTTTTAACCAATCCTTTAGCTCTTATGATCCAGTATTTTGTGCGTAAGTAGGACAACATAAGCTGAACGCCTCCATGCAGTGTATGAATGTGAGCATCGGCGACAATCATTGTTACTAGTTTGTTTTTGTTTCCTAGGATTATTGGGTGCTTCTTGTCTTCATCTATGTTTGCATGTCGCAGGCGACCGCCCACCCTGAGGGTATTGTCATCGTCCAGGTAAGGATTGAGTGTTTTTATGTTACTATCCTTCTTGACAGCTTTATTGTTTTTTATTCTGTTTATCTCATCACTATATTCTTCTTCTTGTACTAGTTTAATGCATGTCATTAAAGCATAGTTCAATTCTGTTGTTGTTAAGTTATTTTCATGCATGTCTGCTTTTTTGAAGTTTAGAAATCTTTTGCTTATTGCTATAACCTTGACAAGTTCTTTTAAGTTCTCAAATTGATCAAATTTTGATGTTAGATTATATTTAGTTGTTTCTGCATTCTCTAGTTTTAGATTGACTTGTATTTTTTCTTTTTTCATCTCTTGTTTTGTAAAATAGTTATTTTGTTCTAATTTTATTTCTTTTTCAGATAACCAGGCAGGACCTTTCCACCATAGATTCATATCTTTGAGATCAGCAAGTAGCATGCCCCTGGATGCTATATCTGCAGGATTTTCTTCTGATGGGACATGGTACCACCGATTGTTGTGTATAGTTTCTAGGATTTCTACCACTCGATTGGCGACGAACGTCTTCCACCGGTGCGGCTCTCCAGATAACCATGCTATTACTATTGTTGAATCACACCAGGCATACATTTTGTTATTTGGTATTCTCATGGCTTGTTCTATTTGTTTAAGAAGCCTGGATAATAACAGAGCTCCTGCCAATTCAAGACGTGGGAGTGAAACAGTACGTATAGGTGCTACTCTTGTTCTAGAAGCTATAAGCTTTGTTGTTATAGTACCGTCTGGATTCTCTACTCTTAGGTAGGCTACTGCTGCGTAGGCTTGCATCGATGCGTCGCTGAAACCATGGATCTGTATATTCTTCATTTTGCTGTCTACCGTGCCAAGCCATCGATCAATCTGAATTTTGTTTACATTTTTGATGTCTTCTCTAATTATTTTCCAGTGCTCTTCTACAGGTTTGCTTATGGCTTCGTCCCAACCAACCTTTTCCAACCAAAGTTTTTGGATCAATATCTTTGCTAGGATTAGAGTTGGAGCAATCCATCCTAGTGGATCAAATAGTTTTTGGATGTCAGACAGAATTGTTCTCTTGGTAATGTTGTTTGTGATTGTTGGTAGGTTCAGTTGGTATTGAAATTGATCTGTTCCTATATTCCATGTCACTCCTAGTGCTTTTATCATTCCATCTAGTTTGAAATCTAAGTGTGCATGGCTGGATCGTTCTTTTTCTTCAATTGACCTCATAAAGTCTGGGCAGTTGGAAACCCACTTTGAGAGATTGAAGCCACCTCTTCTTAATATGTCAGTTACTTCTCGAGCTCTTACTGTTGCTTCTTCTGTAGTGTCATTACCGGAAAGCAGGTCATCCATGTAAAAGTCTTCTTTTATTATCTTTGCAGCTTCTGGATGATTCTGCCCTTCATCATCAGCAACCTGAAAAAGAGTTTTTACAGCGAGATATGGTGCTGACGCGGTACCAAATGTGACTCGAAGCATGCGGTATTCTTTGATATTTTCAGTTTCGTTTGTTCGCCACAGGATACGTTGATATTTGTCAGCGTCTTCTTCAAAAACAAGGCATTGTCGGTACATCATCTTTATGTCACTTGCATAACATATTCTTTTCAATCGCCATCGCATGATAATATTTCTGAGGTCATCTTGAAGTTGAGGACCGACAAGTAGTTCATCATTGAGGGAAACTTGGTTAGTACCCTTGGCTGAGGCATCAAATACAACGCGTGTCTTCGATGTTTCTTTTTCTTCACGGACTACAGCATGATGAGGTAAGTACACTGCTTTTTCTATTTTTGTTTCACTGTCTGTTATTTCTTTCATATGTCCAAGTGTTAAGTATTCTTTCATAACTTTTATGTAGTCTTCTTTTAGCTGTGGGTTTCTTTTGAATTTTCTTTCTAATTGAAATAATCTATGTTTTGCTATTTCTTTTGTATTTCCTTCTGTTGATTTAGGTTCTCTTGTTTTGAAAGGTAGTTTTAGTATGTATCTACCTTCTTCAGTTCTTTTGTGGGTTGTAGCATAGATATGTTCGCAATGCTTTTCTTCTTCAGTTAGTGTTCTTTTGTCGATTGTGTCTATTTCCCACAGTGCTTTGAGCATGTCATCCATTTCCAAATTGTGATGCATTACTACATATGTGTTGTCTTGTGGTCTTGAACATACTTCTCCAAACAGGATCCAACCAAGGCTGGTTTTCTGGGCACATGGTGTGCCAGGTGGACCTTTGATGTAGTCATTTTCTAAAATTTGTGTTATCTCTTTAACTCCAAGTAGCAGATCAACCGACCCAGGAGTGAAGTAGGCTGGATCCGCTAGCTTTAGGCCTTTAAGGTGAGGCCATTGTTGTGTTGGTATTGTTTTAGTGGGTATCTTAGTGGTCAGTTGTTTTGACATTATGTAGGCTCTGATTGGTATGCAAAATTTGGAGTCCCACAGTGATCTTATCTTGAGCTGTACCACATGCTTTATATCTGTTCTCGTAGAACCCACTCCTACGACCTTTCCCTTCATGGGTTGTTTTTCAAGTTGAAGGAGTTGACTTGCTTTCTCGCTAATAAATGTGGCTTGGGATCCATGATCTATTAGTGCTCGTAGTGGAATGATGTGTCCTTCTTCGCTAATGGCTTCCACTACTGCTGTAGCTAATAGTGACTGTCTAGTATTGGGTTGTGATGCTGTCGTTGTACTAACTTGGATTTCCTTTTCTTCCTCTTCTTCTTTTTCTTCTACCACATGTTGTGAAGCCAGGGGTGCTTGTGATGTTCTGGTTGTATCCACTGGTTCCAGTTTCTGGTTGTGTAGTAGAGAATGGTGACGACGCTTGCATATTCTACAGGAGACAGGCAGACGACATTTGTTGGCTGCATGTCCTGGTACTAGACAGTTGAAACAGAGGCAATTGTTTGTTGCAAACTTGCTTCGTTCGATAGGTTCCAATTTGCTGAATTCTTTGCAGTGGCTTAGTGTGTGATTGTCTTTGCACATGATGCATGTCCTTGTTGTAGGTGTGGTAACATGATAGGAACGCTGAGTGGTTGATTTTGTATCTTTTACTGAAGTGTTTGTTGATATCATTTCTAGTGTTCTGAACTTTGATTCAATAAACTTCTTAAATTCACACCAACTAGGCAAAGCTTCCATTTCATCTTTGTAAGAATATTCTTCCCAACATCGATGAGTCTCTTGGTCCAGCTTTTGAACTAGTAAATGAATAATCAGCGGGTCCCATGAACTTGTATTTATTTCAAAATTGTTCAGCGTATTCAGGCATTCGCTTGTGGTATCTAATAAGCCCTTTAAATGCACTGCTGATTGGGAATTAATTTTCTTTTGATTAAATAATCTTTTCATTGTGTTGTTAATAATCAAACGTTTGTTACCATACCTTTTTTTCAATATGATCCATGCATTTTGATAATTGTTGGACGTTATTTGTATATTTTTCAATAATGTTTCAGCCTCTCCGGTGACACTTGTTTTGAGATAATGTAATTTTTGTACTTCACTGAGACTTGTATTATTGTGCACCAAGGATATAAACAAGTCACTGAATGTTGGCCATCCTTCATATGTTCCATTGAAGCTTGGAAGCACAATCTTTGGTAGATGCACTTGCATTGAGGTAAATTGACTGACATTGCCACTTATGTTTGCTGAACTGGTTTCTATTGCAGCACTTTCCATGATTTTTAAGAGTATGTCTTTCAAGTCACCTTGTAATGTGTTGTAAAGGTCTTCGTATATGTAAAACTCTTCATTGAGGAAGTATGGTAAGCTTCCTTTGACTTCCTTTGGAGTTATCTTTACAAGTTCTTGATGACATGATTTAAAACGCTGCCAATGATCTTCGATGATTTGCAACCGAGCCTCGATATAACCTCTCGTTAGACGAGTTTTAGGACACTTTTTTAGGTTCGTCTGATGTTTTTGGAAGTTTGCGGCACAATCTTCTAACACCGTAAGTAGCTGAGCTTGTTCCAATTTTGACCTCATCTAGTGCTTACCTAATATGGACGGTTCAAGGGTTTCGTTTTTTCACTTTTTGACACTCACTTTTTTCGTAGGATCTAAGAATGCACGATGTTGATTTCATTGGTCGTTGTGATATGGCTTTTGACCTACCTCATCTAGTGCTTACCTAATATGGACGGTTCAAGGGTTTCGTTTTTTCACTTTTTGACACTCAATTTTTTTTGTAGGATCTTGGAATGCACGATGTGTCTCCAATTTATCATAACTAGCGGTCCGCCCCGGTTTCGCAATGGTGATAAAAAAAATTGAATTTTTTTATGCGGATCCCTGACTTTTTTGAAAATATAGTTTGTTTAGGATTCTAATGGTGAAAGTATTTATCAAATCGGTTCACATTTATGTTGTTTGTAGGCTCTGAAACTACCAATTTGAAATCTTTTCGTGATGAAAATAGGCTGTAGAAGATTTTCAAAAAATTAGGGATACGCATATTTTTTTTTAAATACCCGTGCGAAGCCGGGGCGGACCGCTAGACAGTGTATAGAGTTATCCTACTTACTGAAACTATTAAAGTTATGGCAAGAAAATACAAAAGATCTGAATAAACAGTTTTATAACTTAAATGCTAACCTAAGTAAACTTAAAATTATTTATACAGACAAACTTTACATTTTAAGGTCGAAGTTAGTATATTGCCTAGATATAGTGGTGGTATAATTACGTTATCATATAACTATACTTTTGTGGCCTAGAGGTCCAGCTGTGGACTATTATCAGCTGATGATGATACGTTTGCGGAAGAATATACCCACACCCATTTAGAACCATTCTAGAGATATCGCCCAACTATAACGTTGTCTCCAGACTTCGCCTCGTTATAACATCACAGCTCAGTGGGCAGACGAGATTACCCGACGTGCAGTTTGAGATGGTTATGGCTCCTGAAACTGTTTTAAATGAGCTTTTTAGTTATAAGTTTTGTTAGTTCTTATCTGAATATAAAGAAGGAAGTAACTAACACAGTGTACATATAGACAGCGTGGAAACTACCTACAAACGCTCGAAACGGCTCACTCACACAAGCATGCGCATCTACGAGAACTCTTAGGGGTTTTCGCAGTGCTGTCAGTAGCGGTTGTCGCGTCGCGACGAGCGGTCATGCGTAATATAATTTTTTGAAAAATGCTCGATAATATTGCATTGTATACAGCTGTGTGAACTCAGTTTCATTGAAAGCGTAGCTTTCGTATTTTAAACTTCCTACTGATTAATATTATAAGAAAAATGTACTATTATTATTATTGTTATCGAATAATGAGTCCGTGTAATTGATCATAATGAATTCTTGAATTTATTTGAAAATTCTGAATGAAGGCGGTTTAAAGGTTTTTTAAAGTCGATAGGTAGAATGAGAATATTTTATACAAAAATTCCTATACTTACCTAGGTAATAAAAAATTCCGACGTGTCGTAGTAGACGCAAGTACTTTTATGTGAATCATTTGTAATAATTTAGAGTAAACATATTTAGAAATGTTTTTTAATTACTAGGTAGGAATCACACGCGCTTTCGTATTGAAACACGGTACGGTTTGCTGCCGCTCATGAGCGTTGCCCACGCGCCACCTGCGCTGCAGTGTCTGCGCGCGCCGTAAAGTTACAACCCTAGTGCTATAATGGAGCGTAGGTATTTATTTCATCAACTAGGCTTAGTTTCGATACTGGTCATTATGTGTACTGTGTAACTAAGTTGTTGACGACCACTGTGGCGCGGTGGGCTAAGGTCCGCCTGCGATGCAGGAGGTTGCGGGTTCGATTCCTGGGACAAATATTTGTACGATCTGCAGATATTTGTTCAGGGGTTCTGGTTGTTTTCTATGTATAATAAAAATATCTATCTGTTTAATAATATTATATCAGTCATCTAGTACCCATAACACAAGCTCTGCTTAGCTTGGGGCTAGATGATGCTGTGTGGATTGTCCAAAAATAACTATACATGAAGAGATTTTTTTATATATTGTACGATAAGTAATTTATAATACACTGGGGGGCGGGCAGCAGCGCCCTCTGCAGAACAACTCCACCGAACTGCGATCCCCAACCCGCATGCCCAGCGTGGGCATTATGGGCATTAACCCCCAAATGATAGTGCCATCTTGGCGCTAATTAGGGGAGGCCTATGTCCAGCAGTGGACTATTATAGGCTGTTGATGTGATGATGTTGATGAAGTAATTTATAAAAATGTTCGAAACTCGTCAAACAATATAATCCAATCTTAATCCAATATATTACATATTTTAAAACGTGAGAACTCAAGGGTTCCTGATATAAATTGCACGTTTTTCTATAGAAATGAGATTGTAAGTTCAAACCGGGTTTTCACCGGAAATCCGGTTGTAGCGAGGGCGGGAAAATGTTTTATGGAATGTTCTGGAATAAGATTTATCTGTTGAATGTGCTGTGTCCTAGAAATGTAGGTCTTATTGATTTCCGGGCCCTTATTTTATTTAAAGAGCAGTTAAAATGATTTAGTACCATAGATCAAAATATACATAACTAGCGGTCCGACCCGGCTTCGTACAGGTGTTTAACAAAAATTTTATTTTTAATGGGGATCCCTAACTTTTTTGAAAATATTCTATAGCCTATGTTCATCATGTAAAAATTAGGATTCTAATGAAAGAATTTTTCAAATCGGTCATGTTGTTTCGGAGCCTATTGAATTCAAACAAAAACAAACAAACAATCAAATCTTACCTCTTTATAATATAAGTATAGATATATATACAAGGGTGGAATGGAAAGTACTCATAATACTGTAGATAGAATATTTTACTCTAAGAAAACATTCCTTTTTTTTGAAAAGAAAGAAAACTGCGTTGAAAGATTTTCGAAAAAACTCGTACTTTTATTGCATCGATCGTCAGGGTCACTCTCTCTAGCAAACAAATAAAATGAAAGGAATACTATCAATATATATTTTTATATAGTTTTACTTAAATGCAAATAATTTACATCCAAAGGTTGCCTGGAAGAGATCGCTTCTAAGCGATAAGGCCGCCCATTGTACTTTACTGTTGTTGTTCTTTTTCTGGTGTACAATAAAGCAGTATTGTATTGTTTTGTGTACTCAGGTTTATGTTAGGTACCTTTGAAATACATGTTATTGACTTATAAATAGTAAAAGTAGTTATATTTAGCTAGGTATTACATAAATTTATTTATTATTTCATTATATAAATTTATTCTATTCATGGTATGATATTAATTATACATTTTAACTTAACCTTGTTACACCCTCTGCCTTTCTTAAATCCTAATAATTCTTTCCACTCAAAGGTTGTCTGGAAGAGATCGCTTCTAAGCGTTATATTCAATAAAGCATTTATTGTTTTATTTTGAATTCAGTAGGGCAGGCACGAGCTTTCTTGTCTAAGGTAGAATAGAGAAAAATTACGTCACTTTGTCATCGAATGCGTAAATTATTTGAAATTAATTTCTTCAACTTCAATAATGTACGCAATGTATGGCGATGCGATGTCATTATTGTCTATTCTACCCTAGAGAACAATCCCCGTGCTTGGCCTATAGGTTTATGTTACCTTTGAAATCCATGTTATAGCAAAGCCGTAGTTATTAAGGTAGGGTAGTGGTACCGCAGTCGCTTTCAGAATTTAATCGTATACCTAATCCTTCGGGTGGTGTGCTTGGAATAGCGGCGGACGTTCTATGACAGCAGTAAAAATGGGTGAGGTGAACCTGACTCTTTTAATCTAGTTTAAATTTTTATGGATTATATCCTTAAGCTATTAAAATGGAACCTCGATATTACTTACAATTTGGTTTAAATTTTCATGGATTGCTTCTTTAGATGAACACACACACGCGTTTGGTTAAATTATTGAAGTTCTCATACGGAACCCTTACTTTTTGTAAATATCCTATAGTCTATGTTCATCAGGGATATTGTAGGATTCTAATGGTGATAGACTGTTTCAAACAATCAGATAAACAATTAAGATAAATTTACCTAGTTCTTTTTCGAAGAAGCAGTTCGGTTGTAACACAGCTACATTGTACTACCACAGGAGACGGTGGTCTAAAGCCATTTGTACATATGTTTTCGAAAGGAACGATTTATATTTGTATTTCTGACGACCTCGGTGGCACAGTGGAAGAAGGTTCGCCTGCTTTGCAGAAGGTTGCGGGTTAGATCCCCACCTCCAAACAAATCTTAGTACGATCTGCAGATATTTGTTCAGGGTGTTCTGGTCGTTTTCTGTTTATAATAAAAAATATCTATCTTTGTAATATTAAATATATCAGTCATTTAGTTGCCATAACACAAGCTCCGCTCAGCTTGAAGCTGGATGATGCTGTGTGGATTTTCCAGCAATATTTATTTTACGTCCGCGATAAAATCCGTCCGCTCTTCCGAAAAACCACCGCTACTTACCGTCCCGCGCATGAGTTATTAGTTCCGTACATACACACTCCGTCCGTACATACGTACGTACGTACAAAGGTATGACTAATTACGGTACGTTGCCTCGAAGCCTTACGGTCGCCATGGCAACGGATTTACACAGAATAACAGATAGTGGAGCACTTCTATGGGCTTAGTATTAACATACTAGCTTGCGAATGGCTTCACTTGAGTTGATTGATAGGTTGTAGGTACCCAAGATTATGTTATACTAGCGGATCGGCGCGGCTTCGCACGTGATTAACAAAAAAAATTACATACTCAATATTGAATATTTCATAGATATCTAGAATACTTTTAATATACTAGAGTTTATGTTTATAAGGGATTATGTAGGATTCTAATGGCGAAAGATTTTTTCAAATCTGTCGAGTAGTTTTGTAGCCTATTCAATTAAAACAAAGTAATCTTTCCCTTTTTAATACTTAACTATAAATAAACACATTATAATATAAATTTGTATTTTTGTTTCAGGTAAGTTACACCAACACTAAAACCATCACTGCGACCAGGATTTTTAAAAACTTCGACCACAATATCGTCTGTCGGTAAGTGAACATGAGAAATAAACGAAGACAGTAAAAAACAATTATAATTTTTATTAGTTACAACAATGAATGAATTCATAAAAAAAACAAATACTGTATCTCTAACCACAATGGAGTTCTTAGCTCTTAAAGATTGATACAGTCTGAAAAATCAACTCCGTATTTAAAATTCTCCCTCAACTACGCGTATATCAATATTATACATATTATTATTATTATATTATACACCCCATCAGTAGAAGCTGGTGCTCAATGGAGAAAAGAATCAAATTTTATTTATAATTCCTATTTGAGCACCATGGTAATACATTGATTGGTGCTCAAATGGGAATACCTTTGGTGCTCAGTGCAGGTGCCCAAAAATAGGTGCTCAAACGGGAATACTTCCAACAAACTTCTCTCTAAACTATATCACGGCTATCTGGGTGGTAAGGGGGTGATAGGCGCCTAGGCGGTTAGGGGGGTAGGGGGTAGGAGAGTCAATTCCAACAATACAAACACAGCATCAAAGACATTATCACACAAGACATACGTCTTGAAATGACCCCTAACTTAAATTAACAAACTTTGTAGAGCGGAAGGCGATTGTAAGAATTGTACGCTATATTTGTCCAAGAGTCCTGTAAGGTCTAAAGGAAATAAAACAGTTTGATTTTGATTTGAAGACAGATTGACGTGGGTGTAATTTCTGCTGTGACACAGAAGGTTGCGGGTTCGATTCCTCGGAAGTAATGTTTGTACGATATGTAAATATTTGATAATTTTGTTCCGGATTGTTTGAGTATTTTCTATGTGTGGTAAAAATATCTATTTAAGTAATATAGAGGTATTGTATTAAGTCATGGACTTATTTAGAGGAACGGTTCATTAATCGAAAAAAAAAACTGAAATACATAATGTACAAAAATTTCTTAGTACAAACTGGCCACATATACCATAATATTTAATTTGAAAAAAGAATTACTTCAATAGTCTTTTGTTTCAGGTATTCGTTTGTTTTTTTTTTTTTGTTTATTTGCTCTTTTCCCTAGTCTAATGGAATAATTTTATTAACGTGTGCGTAATCTATACTAATATTATAAAGAGGAAAGATTTGATTGTTTGTTTGTATGTTTGTTTGTTTGTTTGTTTGTTTGTTTGTTTGTTTGTTTGTTTGTTTGTTTGTTTGAATTGAATAGGCTCCGAAACTACTGAACCGAGTTAAAAAATTCTTTCACCATTAGAATCCTTAATTTTCCGTGATGAACATAGGCTATATAATATTT
The DNA here is from genome assembly GCA_963931895.1 of Eupithecia pulchellata. Taxonomy (NCBI): domain Eukaryota; kingdom Metazoa; phylum Arthropoda; class Insecta; order Lepidoptera; family Geometridae; genus Eupithecia; species Eupithecia pulchellata. Next base: position 2,147,753 of record OZ007545.1, read on the forward strand.
TCAAAAAAGTTAGGGATCCGCATGAAAAATTCAATAATTGAACCGTGGGCTGTATATACAACCTCTTTTTCTATTATGGCGCGTCAGAATAGAAAAAGAGGTTGTATAGCGCACGGTGCTTGCTTTTTCTCTACGGCCAGTGTCAGTTTTGGAATGTCGAGTCAATGTCAAAAACCCCAATGCTGTTAAAAAAAGTAAAGATCCGTATGAAAACTGTGAAACCCATCGTTTTAGTGTGTATAATTTCTGAAATTTTTGTTTAATACCCGTGCGAAGCCGGGGCGGGCCGCTAGTATAATATATATTGCAATATAAAAGTAAAGTAAAGTAAAAGTCATTTATTTGCAAAACATGTGTAAAAAGGTGACAAATAGTGATTTTTGAGTCAACATGTTTGACCAATATACAAAATGTGCAAAATAATTAGAGAATGGCATGCATATCTTAATTTAATTGTACAAAGCAACAGAAGATTTATGAAAAAGTATTAATTTATCGATTTTAATTTATCTATATCTATACTAATATTATAAAGAGGAAAGATTTGATTGTTTGTTTGAATTGAATAGGCTCCGAAACTACTGGACCGATTTGAAAAACTATTTCACCATTAGAATCCTAAATTTTCCCTGATGAACATAGGCTATATAATATTTTCAAAAAGTTAGAGATCCGTATAAAAACTTCAATAATAAAACCATAGCGCTATACATCAACTTCTTTTTTTTCTTTTTTTTGCGCTGCTCGCTTTTGCTGTGACTCAACTTCAACTTCTTTTTTTATGGCACCGCTTTTGCTACGACGACTCCGCCAGTGTCAGTTATGGACAAGTTATGGATTGTCATAGACATCACAATTCGTTACTGGGGTGAATGTCAAAAAATATAAAAACTTCAAGATTGGAACCATGCGATGTAGGCGATATAGCGGTGCGAGAGAAAAGTCTTTATATAAGTAAAGGAGGTAAAGGTACAATTTTAAAAAGGAAAGATTTTATTGATTGCTGTGGTTTGAATTGAATAAGTTCTGAAACTACTAGACCTTTTTGGAAAGAAATTCATCATTAGAATGATAATCATAGGCTATAAAATATTTTTAACGTTAGTGATCCTTATGAAAACTTCAATAATAAAGTACCTTATCTAACGTGTGTGTGTGTGTAAGAATTTAAAATTCTTTAAAATACCCGCGCGAAGCCGGGGCGGGCTGCTAGTCTATACTAATATTATAAACAGGAAAGATTTGATTGTTTGTTTGAATTGAATAGGCTCCGAAACTACTGGACCGATTTGAAAAAATATTTCACCATTAGAATCCTAAATTTTCCCTGATGAACATAGGCTATATAATATTTTCAAAAAATTGGGATCCGCATGAAAAATTCAATAATTAAACCGTGTGCTATGTATTCAACCTCTTTCTATGATGGCGCGGAGCCATAATAGAAAAAGAGGTTGAATATACAGCGCATGCTGCTTGCTTTTTCTCTACGGCCAGTGTCAGTTATGGAGTGTCGAGTCAATGTCAAATACCCCAATGCTGTTAAAAAAAGTAAGGGATCCATATGAAAACTGTGAAACCCATCGTATTCGTGTGTATAATTTCTGAAATTTTTGCTTAATACCCGTGCGATGCCGGGGCGGACCGCTAGTTATATATATAAAGTAAATAATCCTCACGAATCTCCTCAGCTCTGTACCCAAGATATCCAAGATGGGTTTTATGTTGGCATCAAAACCAGATTATTGTCAAAGGAAACTTCCACCTGTCATAGACAAGAAAACAAACCTACTTGAAAGCATTTCAAACCTCTAATTGCGTAAATTGAACTCTATTTTTAGAGGGGTAAGAGCGAGAGGGATTTCAGTTTCGTTTGTTTTCCGTTTGATGGAACAGATTTTATCAAGTCGTGTTTAATTGTGGTTAGGATTTTGGGATTTTGGATTGTTGTAAAATATGATCGGGAGCTGAAATTAAAATCTTTAAATGTAGTAGATATGATTGTATCTTATAGATTTTTTTCTTAGAAATCTAAAGATATCCAATTTTTTCGTAAGTGTTGAAAGAAATTTTATTTAATTTCTTAGGTATTACCCATAGTGTCTTGACACTCTTTATAATAATTAAAAAACCCTAGTTATTTCCTTTACTGTTAACCTGCTCGCTGGTTACCTGGGTAGACATATTCCTGTTTTGAAACTTACGCGATCTGAACACAATGATTAGTAATTAACGGGTATTTATCCCGTTTCTTCTTCTTCCTTTCTCGACGTTTCAACAGGTCATCTCGTGACCACGACAGAGTGCAAACCTGTTGAAACGTCGAGAAAGGAAGAAGAAGAAACGCGATAAATACCCGTTAATTACTAATCATTAGACATATTCCTACTATTACTACTATTATGACTATTATGAATGAGTGTAATAAATGAATGAATGAATGAACACTTTATTGTGACATTTACAATAAACAGTTATATAAGCTTATATCTAAATTAAATTAAAATAAAAAAACGTACAATAAACAGCCTTATAGCTTAAAGCAATTTCTTCCAGGCAGGAAAATTAAGAGTAGTGTATCACTCACTGATTAGTTTGTGGTTAGATAATGTGTGTGGGTAGTTCAGCGATGTATCATCATCATCATCATCATCACCAGCCTGTAATCTGTCCACTGCTGGACATAAGCCTCCCCTGATGAGAGCCGTAGATGGCGATGTATAGATTATAAATATCCTGCTAAAGTATGTCCCGAGGCGTGAATCGAATCCGCGTCGTAGGCGAATCTTCGCCCCCGCCACAGTGGTCGTCCAAATGTAGGTAGGTACTTTTTTCTGTGAATAGTGATTTTACTTTGAATTCTAACCAAAGCAAATATATCCCAAATTTTTCGATTTATATACGGTCACGGGTTCAAGTCCCGCCAAAATGGATTTTTTTTTGATATTAATTAATTTTTTTTAGAGAAAACCCCGAGTGCGAACTCTCGTACAATTATAACGAAATTTCTCAGAATGTTGCCAGATTCAATAAAGGCCAATAATGTCCGAAAAAACATTAACCTGTACAAATAGATTACATCTCCAAAAAAAGGCTTTTACTACAAAAAACTGTCCTCGACAGATGTAATCGGAGACAATGATAAGTTTGGATTGTTTATTTTCTATTTGGGAATAGAGAGAATAGAGGTTTGGACGCATTTACAACTAATTGTAACAATAGTTGTAACATAATAACATCCTTTTTTTTATTAAAGAATATTTATCGGGTATTTATCGCGTACCTTTTGTTTTTTTCCCCTTCGTTTCCTAAGTCGCCCCGTGACCACGATCGCTGCAACGCGATGGAAACGTAGGGGAAAATAAAAACAAAAGGTACGCGATAAATACCCGATAAATATTCTTTAATATGTCAACAAATCCTTTTTTTTAAATCATTTATTAAGGGTTTGTTCAATTATTTGACCATGCCACCCTTTTTTAACATCTTTTTGTTTTATTTTGATTGTCGGTATGATTAGTTATGTATGTTTTATCTACTTCAACTTTTAAGCTAACTATATTTATTTAAGTAAAAACTTACAGCTAAATACTAACAAAGAAATGAAATATAAGTAAGGACGGCCATTTAAAAGCTTTATATACTTAAAAGCTTTATTTTAGCTGTGTATTGTCCTGGTTCTGTTCACTTTATGTATATTTTCATTTCCGGGTTTGATTCCCGCCTCGGGACAAATTTTTGTACGATCTGCAATCATTTTTTCAGTTTTCTGGTCGTTCTCGGCAGACCTTCGCCCGCCGCGCCGTGCCACAGAGGTCGTCAAATTATGTATAAGTTTAATAATTAAAATGAATTCCAACGGTTCAGAAGTGAAATGGAAATTAAGTTTAATTAAGTAGGTACCGAATGTTTTCTATTTTTTTTTTATTGTAGTACACGGATCAAAAGCACTTAAATTAAAAGGTTATGTACAGACAGAAGCATTAATTGGTAACCCCCTCACAGAATATGTCATAGTTATCATTCAGTAGCATGTAGGTTCAAACCCGTGAAGATTTTTATATTCATTTTAGTTTACATTATTTTTTATTTTTGTTTTATTATAAAGCTTATTTAATTGTTTAAATAAAAAACAAATGGTTTTTTCAATACCTACATTTCTTTTATCAGGAGTAACGATACTGAAATTTCAAGCCTGTATCACATGTAACTATGGTGTAGTGGTTAATGTAACCGAGATTCTGTCACTGCACATCGTAATGACCGTCATCGAATCCTCGCAGGGGATGTTTTTTGTTTTTTAACTACTACTTAATTTTTGTAATGAAATGACATTTATGTGTAATAGTGAAGTTTTTGTCTATTAGTATGAATTTAAAGTAATTGATAAAATAAAACAATAATAATTTCAGGTAAACAATTACGTTTATTTTTTTCAAAAAATTCCCTACACCAACAACAACACATAAAATGTAATTAGTTCTGACATGTTTTATTTTATTATTTAGCCTACTTACAAATAGCTTCCTATCCTGAAAAATAATATTCCATTTTCGATTTAGTGCTCGAGAATACACATGTCATGTTTTCATTAGATTTTCGTTTACTTAGCTAATCTAATGAATTAAACAATTTGGATCTCCTGTAAATCATGGAATACTATATAATCAGGTAGTTTTGAAAATAAATGAGGTCAAATGGAGTTTTTCTGGCAATGTTAAAATGTAAAATTACATTAGGGTTTAAAAGTGATAATTATCGTCCTTTTTATTTAGTGATACTTATCGCTTAATAGCTTAAGGGCTAACGGATCGGACGGATCTCAATTTAAAACCATTTGACCCCACATATTTTCTATCGGATCTAGGTCCGAACTTTTAGATGTCCAAGGAATAACAGTTATGTCTTCTAGAGATGAACAACGCTTGAGAGACCATCCGCGTAAGATGCACTGCACAATTATCATGGACAAAATAAATTTGGGCCTCTGGATACGCGATCCGCGTAGAAGGTAACCTTCAACACTTTCAAATATTGCTCGTCATTCATGCGCCCAGTTACTTCTACTATTTTTCCAGGACCCATAGAGGATATCCATCCCCAAAAACCTAAAAAGAAAAAAATAATCAACTGTTATAATGTTTATTTAGTTCGTGTGAATACTAACTTATTAAAAAGATCATTATTATGATGAAATAATCATTGTTAAAGGTAATTGGATTTGTTGAGAATTATCAGTATTATCACTTACGTAAAGTTATTCTTGCTCTGCGGTGGAGTTCAGCAGACAGTCCTATTTTTGCTGCTCGATAATTGTGTAAGTATATCAGCTGCATGCAAATGCCTTCTGTTGATGTTGATATCAAATATTGTTGAGCAGTTGAACAAGTGGATGCAAATGGCGAACTCGAGTGAATGTCAACAATATTATTGTGGCGACTGCACTGATTTGTATACACTCCTGTTGTTTTTCTTACATACACATCCCCATATCACACATAGGCGCACGGTTTTAATCTGTAAGACAACAAATCAATACTTAGGTGTTTTTATATAAGCCAAAGATAACAAGGTTTTACAAAAAACAAAATGTCTTTGTTTCGTTACGATTATGACACAATAATAAGTAGATAACTTACCGTAATTCAAAGCTAACGAGCAATCTCCTGATTACTCATTTGCAGTTCGAAAAGCACCGCGATCTTGGTTCTCACAAAATTACTAATATGCGTAATTTCCTTCAATATTCTTCAATTCATTTTATAATTCAAACCAGCAAGTCAAGACTACATAGAATCGAGAATGGCTAGTGACCTTTTCTTTTTTCACCAAGATTATATTTAGATCTACCCTCAAAAACTTCTTTTTTTCTTATCCAGTGTAAAGAGATCCCATAAATAAAAATCCGCTGTCGAACACTAATAACATAAAATTTCGATGCGTTGATAACTGGTGCGTTGGTTTAGTTGGTTGGTGCGTGCGTTACTTGTTATGTGAGCGATTGGATGTCTGGTTCGCTTCCCACTGGGTGATACATTTCGCACACCTAGATCAAAACTGAGTCAAATCAAAATACCACATTTTTCAGTAGACAAAAAAAACCTTAATCTTCAACTTTTATCACTAAAGTTATGAAACGCAAAACATTTTCTTATTGAATATTGTCTAAATGAATAATAATAAAAATATTATAGCTACAAAGTAAACCTTGTAACGACAATTAATTATTTTTGAGTTGTTACACTATTGTACTGATATTCCTTATAGAAAATTAAAAATATTTTGAGTTGAACTAGTTTTGTGCGATTATTTTGAGTTGGCCTTGCATAATTTGTTTTTAAATGGTTAGCAAATCTTCTGCAAAACTAGAATTTTTATTTTATTCAAAGAAGTATTACTTTTAAATTATGTGATTGGATGGAAAACTTGAAGTAGAAGGAAATAAAAGTTCTTGTTATTCAAATCAAATCGCTTCTTTTATCACAATCATTCAGTATTCGAATCGAAAAAGTTATACATTGTACAAGGAACATTCTTATGGTAATTGAAGTTTTATATTTTAATATAATTCTAGGTGAGTAAACACTCAGATCCCTGATCAATACACTTACTCTAAGGTCATAAAGACAATATAAACTTTTCTAAAACTTAAAATAAGCGACTATAAATGATGGACGGGCAATCATTTAGTAATTAAATAAAAAAAGTTCTTCATTAGCATTAAAAATCAGACTCCAAGTTAACAAACTAAAACTACAGGAACGTTATTAAGGCAATATAAACTTTTCGTTAACTAAACGAATATAAAATATGAAGTTATTCAGATCAAAAAACTTCTTTGTGAACACATTAGTCAATTTACAAAACTACAGTACCATTATCAGTACCTACCATTATTATAGCAATTAAAACTTAAAAAATATAAGCAAACAAAATCCGTCAAAAGACTAATTAATTGTATTAATTGTACGTGTGGTTGCTGGCTTGGTGATGTTGGTTTGCTGTTGCTATGACAGTTTTCTTCTACCTTCTTTTGGTTAAATGTCCAGAGTGGTCATAGAATTTTCTATTATTGGAGATTCTTCTGTAGAGATTACTGAATAATATTCCTTTACATTCCTATCGTTGCTTTTTTTATTATTTTAACAAGAAGACTTGTTAAAATAATACAAAAAAATGTGTTTATTTTCCTAAAAAAAATAATAAAATGAGAGTAGATTAGATTTTTGCATTTAACCATCAAAAGAAAGTCAACTTAAAGAAATTCATCAAAATAATAGGTGCACTTGGTTTCATTAAAAATCAATATTTTAAATAATTGTACACTTGTAACCCCACACGATGTTTAAATATAGCACGTTAAATCAAGGTTTTAGGAAATAAAAAATCACAATTAAATTCTCATCAGCAAAAGTAAGACATCTCGCAATATGCATTATTATTCAACAAAACAAAGTCAACTCGAAATAATGATAAAGTATGAACTTACCTCAACAATCAAAACTGGAACAATTAAAAATGTCCCAATAATATTTTCTAAGTTGATTCACCAGTACAATAACAACTCAAATTATCTCCAAGAAAAATTTCAAATCAATTCAATAAAACCACGACAGCTCAAAATAACCTAGTTTTCCACAAAACTCGCACACACTACAGCGCTGAGTTCTCACGTGCAATTGAAAATACACCATTTTAGGTGGAGAGGGGTGAACGTCGTTCATTCACCTAGACGAAGGTAACGCCATCTATTGAGCCATTTATGAAGCTTTTTTTAAATGTGTCTTCGTGGTTAGTTGCGTTTATTTATAGAATTATCGAATACAAGGTTATCTCGAACTTCATGTTTTTTGACTTGACTCAGTTTTGATCTAGGTGTGCGATTTTTGTTTCTTAGTATTTGAGTAAAAGACTTGTAAATCGTACAGTGATTTGCAGTGTAAACTTTAGCTACTAGGGGGGTTACCAATTAATGCTTCTGTCTGTACATAGGCTAGCTTATCAGTCCGCGCTCGCGCGTTGTTCCGAGCGGTCGTTATCGAGAGTGGATTTTGTGTGAAGCAAAATGCCGTGCAATATCATCAAGTGCAATAACTGTAAATTAGTGATATCCGAAGTGTTAGCCTTTATACAAAATAAGGCAGATGTAATGACAGAAGATGGACTTATGCGCTTGTGTGTAACGTCTTTCTCGGCGGAGGAAATTGAAACGGCAAAATCACTGCTGTTTGACTCCATCACCACCTCAAAACGCAAAATCACTCGGAAAAAGGTTGGCAAAGCAGAGCGTGATCTGTATGATATTATCACTCTAATCAAAGAAACCGATCCAGAGCTCATCCCCATATTCGTCGCGAGGGAATTGCAGAAACTGCCGGTATTGAGTTTTGACCACATCGATCCAAGTCGTTTGCTAAAAGACATTCTGGTGATGCAAAGGGATATAAGAGAGGTCAAAGAAAATTACGTCAATAAGCATGAATTACAGGACCTCCAGAAACATCTACAGGCGCCGTGGCAACCAGAGGAGGCGGTGGCGGATACATCGTCATACCTCGCACCCGAGACCTACGTAAACACTAGAAGGCGAGGAGCGTGTCTACTAGATAGCTACAATTGTGATAGTGGGCCGATGGGATTGACACATGACCCTGTGTTAGTCTCTTCGCCAGAACATCATCCCATGGCATCCCAACAATCAGCCGACGATGGTCATACCCAAGGCGTCATGATGAGTGACAATAACAGAGATGACTCATCTCGCCAACGGTCGTTTCCGTCGTCGAAATCTTTGACACTCGTGACGCATGATGCTGTGATTGACAGCTCTTTGAAAACTCAGCCGATGACACATGACGCGGATTTTGACAACTGTACCTCCGCCACCTTGGGAACACAAAACATAAAAGGGCTGACAAATAGACAACCTGAGCGCAGCAACACCATGGCGCCGAACGTTCCTAGCCCGGTGAAAAAGCCAAGGAGCCCACAAAAACAAAATGCAAAATCTTTTGTGGATGTTTTGCGTCGTGAAACTGATTGGAAATATCCAGATCCGACCGAAGAATGGAAAATCGTGCAGCGAAAAAGGTTCAGAAACCGGTTTACTGGTCAAAAAGGAGACGGAAAACCTGACAGCAAGTTTAGAGCCGCCGACACCAAAATTCCGTTTTACATTTATAATGTAAACAAACAAACAACATCGCACGACATAAGTTCCTACATTAGGAGTAAAACTGGAATTGAAATTACATTAGAACAAGTAATTATGAAGCAAGAGAAAGAGTACAACTCCTTTAGGCTAAATGTACCGAAGCACAAGGTGGATATCTTCATGGACACTAAACTGTGGCCTGAGGGCATTTCCTATCGTCGCTACATAGATTTCCATCAAAAGGCAAATGCATCGAGGCCTGAAAAGGCAAAGAAATTGAATCTTTCCAATACATAATGGGTCACAATCACAACTGCCAATTTATAAGTTTCAACTGCAAATCAATAAAAAGATCGGTCACTGTGGAGTTTACGGGACGCAAAAAAATTATGTTTTTTTTTTCAAGGTCATTGACCTTTGACCTAAGGTTCAATGCACCTTAGATAAGTGACCTTGAGTCATTAACCTCAAGGTCACTGAACTTTTTTTGTAAAAACGATGGTTTTCGCTGGAGTCGATACCGGAAAGTTAAATTAATCATTTTCGAGCACATGTCAGTGACCTTTGAGGTCAAGGTCGCTGACCTTTTTTGTAAAATCGTTGGTTTTTGCTGGAGTCGATGCCGGAAAGTTTCAGGATCGCGATAGCTCCGGCGCTGCGGGAAGTGCAGCCTCTCCGCCATTGCGTAACAAGGGACAGGCACCACTGCTCACCTCCGCAGCTTCGGCTTTTTGGTCGCCTTCGGCGACCAGCCTCAGCCGCTGTGGCTCGCGCGGTGCCTGTCCCTTGTTACGGCTGGCGGAGGCTGCACTCCCTTCGCGCCTCCGGCTTATTATATACACTCTAGGGGCGCCACGCACAAGACCACGTGGAGTCGGGGTACTCTGTATCGGATCCGCCAATCAAATTGAACCTAATCAACTCTTATCGGAATGCTCTGTATCGGTATCTGTATCGGACACAGTTTGATCTCTAGCGCCGAGGTCATTGAACTTTGGGGTCAATCAGCTGAACCAAAGTTGCACCCCTAGTGACCCTCTTTCTGATGGCATAAGAAAAAATATATGTTATATATATATATAAAAAAAATACATGTCGAAAATTTTCTAAGTCTTTTTCGCCTTTAAACTGAACGACATACTTTGACCTCTAGCACCGAGGTCATTGAACTTTGGGGTAGATCACCTGAACCAAAGTTGCACCCCTAGTGACCCTCTTTACGATGCCATAAGAAAAAACATGTGTTATATATACGCCCAAAAAAACATCTTTCGAAAATTTTCTAAGTCTTTTTCGCCTTTAAACTGAACGACATACTTTGACCTCTAGCACCGAGGTCATTGAACTTTGGGGTAGATCACCTGAACTAAAGTTGCACCCCTAGTGACCCTCTTTACGTAGCCATAAAAAAAAATATATGTTATATATACATAAAAAATTCGTCGAAAATTTTCTAAGTCCTGCGTCCCGTAAACTCCACTCCAACCGCACGACCTTCCACTACTGGGCACCATCCACTCTGACTTCGCATACACAGGAACATCGGCAGTGGACACATCTGCGGGACTCTTGAAGGGGAGACCACACGGTGGCGTGGCTATTTTGTGGCGAAAACAGGTGTTTAGTGATGTAGCTGTGGTCGAGTGCAAAAATCCACGTATTAGTATTATCAAAGCCAAAGTCAGTGATAGTTATTGATATTCTAGTGTGTAGCGTCTACATGCCTACAGACTCACAAGATAATCTGGCAGACTTTACAGACTGTTGTGGCGAGATTTGTGCTGTAGTAGAGAGTAGTTCTGTTCAGGCTATTTATATACTTGGAGACTTTAATGCACACCCCGGTGAACCTTTTGGAAATGAACTGATGAACCTATGTGTAGAACAAAAATGGGTATGTGCAGACATTGATAAATTAGGTGTGAATTCTGGTAGCTACACATTCATAAGTGATGCACACGGCTGTACTAGGTGGCTTGATCACTGTGTTGTGAGCCTTGCTGCCTTTCAAACAATAAATAATATTAACATTAAGTATGATACATATTGGTCAGACCATTTTCCACTAGTCATAAATTGTAATCTTAATTTAATACCATGTAAGACATCTAATAAAAATAATAAATCTAAAATAAATTCTGTAATATGGGGAAACAGAAGCGATGAACAAATTGACCTATATGAGAGCTATTGTATTGGAAAACTTAAAGAAATAGATTGTCCTAGTGAACTTTTGTATTGTAATTCTAATTTATGTAACAATGTAGAACATAAAAAACAAATTGACATTTTTTATCATGACATCATTAATATTTTGAGTGACGCAGCTACATATAGTAAAGTGAGAAAGGTGAGCAGGTCCCGCCGTGTAGTTGTAGGCTGGAATAGGCACATCCGAGAGGCGCACAGGGAAGCCAGGTTGCATTTCACCAACTGGGTTTGGGAAAATAAACCACGTTCAGGTATTTTCTATGACAAAATGAATGAGTCTAGGAAACTATTCAAAAGTAAACTCAGGTGGTGTCAAAACAATGAAGATCAAATTAAAATGGATATTATAGCAGAGCACCGAGCATCAAACAACTTTAGTGACTTTTGGAAGTCAACAAATAAGCTAAATGTGCAGCCTGGTTTGCCTGTGAGTGTAGAGGGTGTGAGTGACAGCAAGGGTATTGCCAACTTATTCAAAGACCACTTTAGAGTAAGCTCGGTGCTAGGTCCATCGTTAGGGTTCGTGGATGCTGGGACCAAAGTGACCAGGGAAACTTACCAAGTTACTGCCGAGCAGATTATTAAAATAATTCATAAAATGTCAAGAGGGAAGTCCCCTGGTCACGATGGCCTTAGCATTGAACACTTGAAGTATGCAGGACCTCATTTACCACATCTTCTCTCAATGTTGTTTGGTATATGCTTCGTTCACTCTCACTTACCCGAGGACCTAATGAAAGCAATAGTTGTGCCTATTGTTAAGAATAAGACAGGAGACTTGTCTGAAAAAGGTAATTACAGACCAATATCGTTGGCTACCATTGTGGCGAAGGTGTTGGACAGTGTGATGGACTCAGAACTTGACAAATTTTTAGACATTCACGATGCACAGTTTGGCTTTAGAAAAGGCCTCTCTACTGAAAGTGCAATTCTGAGTCTGAAACACGCTGTGCAATACTACACTCGGAGGCGCACACCTGTGTATGCATGCTTTCTTGACCTTTCCAAGGCTTTTGACCTCGTGTCCTATGACGTCCTGTGGAGTAAGCTGGCAGAGACAGGCGTGCACACACAGGTGCAGCGTCTCTTCCATTACTGGTATGCCAACCAGACAAATAGTGTAAGATGGGCGGGCGATCTCTCGGATACCTACAGATTGGAGTGCGGTGTGAGGCAGGGGGGGCGTAGCTCACCTAAACTTTTCAATCTGTACATTAACGAGCTGATCGTGGAGCTCAGCAGCGCGCGTGTCGGCTGCTCAGTTGATAATGTGTGTATGAACAATATCAGCTATGCAGACGACATGGCGCTGCTGTGCCCGACGATCAGCGCACTCCGGAAACTGCTGTCAATCTGTGAGGAGTACGCCAGCAGGCATGGGCTTGTGTATAATTGCAAGAAGAGTGAATATCTGGTTTTCAAGGCCGCAGGTAAGGTTCCATCTTCAGTCCCAAGTCTAAGACTCAATGGCCTTGAGCTTAACAGGGTCTATGAGTTCAAATATCTGGGACACTTCCTTACCGACGACCTTGACGACCAGGTAGACATAGAACGAGAACGGAGGGCGTTGGCGGTCCGAAGTAATATGCTGGCGCGAAGGTTCTCTCGTTGCAGTAGGCAAGTTAAAATCACACTCTTTAAAGCCTACTGCCAATCATTCTACACGGGGAGCCTTTGGGCTAGCTTTACCAAAAGATCGCTCAATGCCCTTCGTGTGCAATATAATAACGCCTTCAGGATGTTGTTGGGGCTGCCCCGTTTCTGTAGCGCATCTACAATGTTTGCGGAAGCTCAGGTTGATGGCTTCCACGCCATCATGCGCAAGAAAACAGCATCGCTGCTTCACAGAACATGGGGCAGTACCAACACCATCTTACAGGTCGTAGGCAGCAAGTTTGCTTCGCCCATCATGCAGTCTTTCAACAGGGTCCTAACTCTTTAGACTGTTTAGGTTAGGATTCTGTTGAACGGCTGCTTTAAATTTAAATTTAATTTAATTATTTGATTTTGTGTATTGATTGTGTTTTAAATTATGTAATGTATGGACTAATTTAATGTCTGATTAAAGAAACTTTTTATTTTATTTTATTTATTTATCCCTGAAATATTATTTCTTTATGGCTATGAAATGACGACCTCTGTGGCGGGGTGGACGAAGGTCCGCCTCCGACGCAGGAGGTTGCGGGTTCGATTCCCGCCTCGGGACAAATATTTGTACGATCTACAGATATTTGTTCAGGGCGTTCTGGTCGTTTTCTATGTATAATAAGAATTATCTATATGTAATAATATTGTATTATGTATATCAGTCATGTAGTACCCATAACACAAGCTCTGCTTAGCTTGGGGCTAGATGATTCTGTGTGGATTGTCCGGCATTATTTACTATTTATTTATTAAATAAAGGATTATCTATAAATATTTTATTCTAACTTGAATACGGTACGTTGCGGTGTAAAACCAGAAAATAAATTCAGAGGCGACCTTCCGAGAGGAATATTGTTTCCCAACCGTACTATTGACTTATTTTTCAAGTATTTCTATGTGGGTTAAGGTCAAAGTGGGTAAATAAATAAGGTTAACCGAAGGGAAATCATTGACGATACAATTCTTATATATTATTTATTTGGTTTATTTCTGTTGGATTTATCAGATATAATCGGAGGACTATCAGCTTTTATATGCTGTCATATAAAATACTAGCGGTTCGCCGCGGCTTCGCACCATTTTATTAAACAAAAATTTCAGAAATTATACACACTAACACGATGGGTTTCACAGTTTTCATACGGATCCCTTACTTTTTTTTGCAGCATTGGGGTTTTTGACATTGACTCGCCACTCCATAACTGACACTGGCCGTAGAGAAAAAGCAAACAGCGGAGTCATAATAGAAAAGAGGTTGAATATATAGCGCTCGGTTTAATTATTGCATTTTTCATGCGGATCCCTAACTTTTGTGAAAATATTATATAGCCTATGTTCATCACGGAAAATTTTGTATTCTAATGGTGAAAGAATTTTTCATATCGGTCCAGTAGTTTCGGAGTCTGTTCAATTCAAACAAACAAACAATCAAATCTTTCCTCTTTATAATATTAGTATAGATATAGATTATTAATATACTATTTATTCATTCATTTTGTATATTCTTAATATACCAGTCTCTTACAACACAGGTTGAATAACAATAGTTACCTATCTTTTGTATTTATTTTCCCACCATATATACATTTATGTTATATTTATTTAGTTTTATATTTGTAAACCTAGCTTAAGCCCCTATAATAGTTATGTACCTACCTTCATTAACCTTTGTGAGAGAAAATAATCTTTATATTTATTTATAATATCATATTAAATAATGCTGGACAATTCACACAGTATTATCTAGCCCCAAGCTAAGCAGAGCTTGTGTTATGGGTACTAGATAACCTGTGTACTAAATTGTTTATTATACCTAGAATAAATTACACAGATTTTTATCCCGAGAATCAAACTCGCAACTACCTACGTCAAAGGTAGACCTTCGCCCGCTGTGTCATGGGAGTCGTCATGGCTTGATTAACTTACCTATTATAATAAAAAATCCGTTTACGTAATATTGACAAAGCTTGACCTGTTCAGCAATTTTTCTCGCTCACTGTACCTACAACCCCCTGGTTGATTTCTTTTCTATTCGTAAGCAATTATATAGGTAAGTAAATATTTTCCTGTATTGGCAGCATTGAAATGAGTTGTTGTTATGTAAATGCCCTATTAACGTTATTTACTAATGTTCTATGTACATTAATGAAGCTCTTCATAAGATGAGGAAAAAACACTCAGAATAAGTGACTGTTATTTAGGGCGGGTGTACAATACAAGGTTCCAAAAAGTAGGGCAAAATACACCTGCAAGGAAAAACATTGTAACTCATTTTTTGGCCAAACTGAGTTATAATCATATTTATGGTGACCGTTTGAAGCCTAATTTTTTATTCTGATAATAGATTTAAAAATTGCAAAACGTCGTAAGTAATGCCCACAGAAGTTGAAAAAAGGATATCTGAACTTACGCAAAAATAACCGAAACGAAATTGCAACTTGACAAACAATTATTTTCTTACTAAGATATTTATATTTAATATAAATCTATAGAAAATTGTATTTATGTCTCATTCAATACCCTCGTTAATTTAGGCCATTTTATAGAGCAGTAGCAGTCAGTTTGCAGTAAGTAGTTTCTGAGTCCTTCAAAGTTCTTAAGTAAATTGTGTTTTTAATAATTAAAACGGTCTTTTAAGTTCAAAAAATATAGGTATTAGTTAATCTAAGTTAATTCTTAATTTCAGACTATAGTCACAATTTAAGTTACATACTCGTAAATATAAAAAGTCAGACAATTATCAAATTCAAATAGTGACATAACTTTATAGACAATTTTATGAACACAATAATAAAAGATAAATTAATAAAACGCTATAAAAGCTATCGTAGTTTGATGAATTCATTATGAATGTAAGCGGGTGGGATGACATACGATAAACGTTGGTGTTCTTACAACATATAATAGGTTCGTAGTTAACCCGCTTACATTCATAATGAATTAATAAAACGCCTTGTTTTAAAGGTAAACCTTTATTGACAAAGAAAATAACAATCAAATAAACAATTGAGAACTAGTATTTACAATTGAAACAATTGAGCTGACAGCAGACTGTTCCAAACAAACTACAGGTAGCTCAGCTGAAATTTGATTATGGATCTGTGCGATTTTTACCTTAAATTCGCTTTACGCATTTCAGCTAAGGAACATTGTAATATTTTTTCTCAAAAACCCATTTATCTCTCACCTCACACAAGTTGCTTCCCTCTAGATTTTTATTCCAATAAACCATCCACACTCAATGATCGATCGCATCAGAATGCTCTTGGGCGGGCACCGAACCCGCTTCAATTGGCTCGCTGCCAGCCATCGTCTCTGCGGCTTGAAGCGACAACTTCTTTAAACTGGGACACGGAATTAACAAGGCTTTGAGAAGGTTCATCATTATCATCATCAGCTTATGCTAGTCCACTGCTGGGCATAGGCCTCCCCTAATGGGCGTCATAGCGCCCTGTCTTTAGCTTGTCGCATCCAGCTTCCGCCTGCATTCTTTCGCAGTTGTCATCCCACCTGGCAAGGGGCCGTCCTACACTACGTTTGCCGAGTCGCGAAGGTTACTTAACACAAACAATAAAATCTGTATTCAAGTTTCATGAAAGAATCAGTCCTTTGGTAGAATAAAAATATTGTGATAGCTCGACAATCGACACAACATCATCTAGCCCCAAGCTAAGCAGAGCTTGTGTTACGGATACTAGATGACTGATATACATAATATATTACATAGATAGATAATTTATAATAGACCAGAATACCCGAAAAAATATCGTACCTACAAACATTTGTCCCGTGACGGGAATAGAACCCGCAAACTCCTGCATTAGAGACTGCTTGCTTCGCTCGCCACTATCTCAAGCCCTTTGCCCAAAACAAACTGTGATTACTCGGTCACAGTTGTTTGTCCCAAACAATAACATAATTACAAACATACATACATACTGTCTTTACAAATTTCACGCTCCAGACAACACAAATTAACTTTGTCGCGCGTCCGTCTGTTTCGCTGTTTGATATAGCTTTTGTTTATGACTTTCTTTTAAGGCTCCGGTGTCGGATGAATTTCTCATACAAACGTAATACCAAAATATGTAATTTGAGCATATTTGCCGTGTGGTGCCGGCATAGAATTTCACCACCCCCCACTCTTCCCGTGGGTGTCGTAAGAGGCGACTAAGGGAAACACACCGGGGGGCGGGCAGCAGCGCCCTCTGCAGAACAACTCCACCGAACTGCGATCCCCAACCCGCATGCCCAGCGTGGGGATTATGGGCAATAACCCCCAAATAATGATGCCATCTATGGCGCTCATTAGGGGAGGCCTACGTCCAGCAGTGGACTATTATAGGCTGGTGAAATTCATCCGTGTTGCCGGAACTTTTAGGTTGTTAGATTCGTAATGGCGAAAGATTATTTATTTTCGTGATTTATTTTTTCTGCGCGTTGCTAAGATAAAAATAAAGCAAAGTAATTTAAGCAAATAGTTAAAAATTTCCATGAACCCATGAAAAAAACTTCGATTCTATTATAATTTGAGAATATTTGGGAAAATGAAAATTTTAACGGGATTTCTCATTTTCAAACGACATATTTCTCTTGCAATAGTTTTTACCCAATCGCATCTTTTCTTTTCCGAGGCAAATCAAATGGCAATACCATATGATTTGCCTCACGTAAAGACAAAATTCTCTCTCCAATTTTTCTGCAATAACGGAATATCTGTTTTTATTCGAAAAACCGTAAATAATTAAAACACCATTAGTGCTTACTAGTGGAATGTACTTTTGATTTATTCTCACTGAAAAACTTCGCGCAGCTAAAATGTTATCGCTTTTTGCTGAATTAGCAACTGGGCATCGCAGTAAACAACTAAAGAGTAGGTTAATTGCAACCATATTTCTATGCTGGTGGAGCTTAAAATTGCTTGTCGTTTAAACTTATGGTAGTTGGTATCGATGAAAAAGATAGTTGGAGTGTTTTCATGGTTTGCAAATTTTATAGTTTATCGTTCATTATTGGTTTCATATTTCATAGTATTTTATTATAAAACTATCGTAGTTTGACGAATGCTTTAATATTTTATTTGGCGGGTTGACTACGAACCGATATAAATTAGTTCGTAGTCAACCCGCTTCATAATGGGATTTTATAATAGTCAGGAAATTGGCGGTATTACTTCAGAAATTATTTATTTTAAAAAATTACGTCAGCGGTTGGTCCTGCGCCTGACCTCTGCAGGTAGCGTAGGTAGCGTTGAAAATCCTAATAATTTCACGAAATTTAGGTATCAGCTACTTTTACTCATTTTAACAAACAAACAGCCGCGTAAAATGAACAGAAAAATAACTCATTATTTGACCACAGAGTACATTAGATAATATTATTTGACTGACCGACAAGTGACATTGACAAATATCACACAGAATGTCATATTATTTTTTGTTTTTCGTTCAGAAACCAAATTTTACATACACATTGTATTCTGCGCCTTTTCTGAACTCGTGCCCGTCATTGTCGTTGGTTTTGGCTGAAAACCAGCACCCTTTTACAATAGTGCCACTATTTGTGTCAGGGCATTACGCTGAGCCAAGACCTGTTAGACATTGCCTACGTACATACCCTTTTGTCTTCCTGTCCACAGATGAGCTGCTTAGTACCCACTGTTTAATTGTGATTTTGTTATTACCTATCTAGTTTATAGTTCGTACTTAAGTAGCCTCTCTGTGTTTGCATTAGTGTATTGTTTTATTTTCCAATAGTATTGTAATAACTTTCTATGTTTGTCTTTTGTAGGTTTTGTCTAATAAACTATTTCTTTCTAAATCGCAGTATTATTAATGAAAAGCCTATAATAGCCCAAAAGCCTGCAAAGCTTATTAAATTTCCAGGATTTTGGTTAATTAGTACGAATAATTTGATGCAATTATTACTGAACTAGTCAAAATGATCTCGACTGGTTGGTCGAAATATTGCAAACGTCAACTTCCGCAAAACCGGCGAATCACCGCGAATTCATTGAATAGATTTGAATTTGGAACGTTTAAATGTTCCCGCCAAATCCAATTTGCTAACACAAACGGAAAACTAGTGCATTGTATCAAACCAGTGGGCTCACTTCTGGTACATAGTAAACTTCATTTTCAGCATGTCATTTAGTTGACTGTACTAAATTGGGAAGCTAATTGTCGCCCAAAGTTTAAGAGCACTGTAGTGTAGGTGTCTTCGAGAATGACCACTTTAAGGATAATCGTCTCGGGTTAGCGCGGGATACAATTTTTTATTTTCTCTTTCTTTCTACGGAGAATAAAACTACAATAAAGATTTGCGGCAAATAATAAAAGTAATTTGCCGCAAATCTTTATACAATTATGTGACTTTAATCTTATTGTTTGTAAAAAACTAAGAACCGACTACAGATCTATATTACTTTTTCATATTGATTACTAATTTTCTCCCAAAGTTTTAAAATACAGCGTAATTATAGGAATTAGTAGTCGGTTTCTAGTTTTTGATTAAACAAACAGGGCGCTTGGCGTTAACTGTCACCGAGTATGCTGGTTTCGCGATTTTTTTACGTAGTCGTAGTTGACACACTGCATTAAAATTGTACCCTGCCCGTCACCGAACCTAACCAATATAGAGAAAGCTTCAGTAAATAAAAATACTGCACCTCCAAAACCAGTCGCATATGTGTACCTATAGGTACCTGAAATAGATAGGAAGGAATACGTATATATATTTTACCCAAAATTTCGTAACTAAGGCCCGTTAATAGAGAAACGTACGTACACGCAAACATTATCTATACTTATATTATAAAGAGGAAAGTTTGTTTGTTACTTTCAATTGAATGGGCTCCGAAACTACTAGACCGATTTGAAAAATTATTTCACCATTAGAATCTTAAATTTTCCCTGATCAACATAGGCTATAGAATATTCTGAAAAAAGTTAGATAGGGCTAGTTAGGTTGTACGAACTGCAAATATTTGTACGTACAAACGTTTGTCCAAATGTCAGCAATCTTTGAAAATTTACATCTTTTTCGTAATCTACTAGTTTGAGTTTGTTGATAGCCTAATAAGTAGGTGTCACATCACAACACATCAAACATAATAAAAACAATCTGCGATCACCCAAAGGCCTACAGTTCGTTAATATTTCCGCGATGTCGTGCCTCAGGGGAAATCGCTGGGACCTACAATCTATCTCCGGCACGATATGGAAGTCGACTCGTGTGCAGCCTTGTTCATAGAGATCTATTGCTAGTTGTTCGTTACTGACGAGTCCCTTAGGTTATCCCAGATGTCCACTTTAGGTTGATCGTTATTAGTTGGCGCGAGATATTTTTTTGCAGGTTCTTATCTTTTTTCTACGATGAATTAAATCACGAAAATGTTTGGTTCTTTGAATGATGGTATTACGGAAAGCTAAATAACCAACAAATTCAATACTTAACCAAATCAGAATTATTACGTATTTACAATTGAGCTACTTGCAGGTGGAAACAACCTACAGTAAACTCAACTGATCCATATCAATACCAATTATCGTCATTAGCAACAGAGCGAAAAATTTAAAAAAATACTTTTTACAGTTCTTAACAAGTTTTCACAAGGAATGGACAAAAGCTGGATCAAAGCGCTCGAATAACTTTTAATGGTTGAAAACTTTAATGTACGGAAAATTAAGAAAATCCGGTACTTATGTAAGTCTGGATTACGTTGATGGAAAGAGATTTGATAAAGTACTTTGATAAAGTAAGCATAATTACTCTGAATATATATATTTCCTTAAAACTGCCGAAAATCCTGTTGTATTTTATTTTTCGAGGTTTTCGCCGTCTTCCTTTATGTCCCGCAAAACATAAATGACAGTGTAGGTACAATAAAAAAAAAATATTCACTTTAAATTTTTTATACTGCGTTTATAACGCATTTTCGGAAACAGCGACCAGTCTCAACCAAAGTCAGGTGCTCCGTACATTAGTGCATAGTTTGCGTGCAAGCACAGGTGCACTCTCTATTCACTTTTATACGCCTAACTAGCTGTCCACCTCGGCTTCGCACGGGTATTTTCACAAAAATTAATATCTACTGGTTGTTCAGCTAACGCTGCTGGTCTTTTAAGACTGACGTCACGTTGGACATTGGACTCCTTGTAATATATAATTTGCTAGCCTGCGATAAATGTTTGTGCGATCTGAAAGAAAAGAAAAAAGAAAATACATTTACTTTTACCCATTTAAAACAAAAAAAAAAAACAAACTGTATTTAAATAAACTAAATAAGATTAACACAAAAACGGAAGTTAGAAAAAATAAAATAACGATGTAGCTAAAGTAGGGTAAAAAAGGACCTCAGCATTTGTAGCATTCGGCTAGGCCTGATGCTACGCTGGTGGATCTGCATGGCCGTTTGTTACTTACGAAATATCTAT
This sequence comes from Eupithecia pulchellata, assembly GCA_963931895.1. Lineage (NCBI taxonomy): Eukaryota > Metazoa > Arthropoda > Insecta > Lepidoptera > Geometridae > Eupithecia > Eupithecia pulchellata. Next base: position 2,169,200 of record OZ007545.1, read on the forward strand.
TTATGAAATACATAATATTACATTAAGTATGTCAGTCATCAATATCAAGTATCCATAGCAAGCTCTGCTCAGTTGGTGGCTATATAATGCTGTGTGGGTTCCAGCATTATTTAGTTATATATTAGGCCTTACTCGAAACACATTCACAAATCCACGTACACCGGAGTAAAATCTGAGATACACTCAAAGCCTTTGTGGTGCGTAACCCAGTTAGACGACCTATTTTGCTGACTGTACACTATTCACACCTTGTGAAATTGTGATATCGGTTTGTCTCGACAAATAGGTTGGACAAATCTATTTGTCGAGACAAACAGGTTCGAATAAAACTGAAACTCTAAAGAGCAAACCAAAATGGTAGCAATAGCACGAGAATGGAGTCAAGTCGTTAGCTTTTTGTACCGTTTCGCGCATATTTTTTATCGCACCATAAAATCTTTGTAGTTTGACGAATTTATTATGAATGTTATAATAATGGTAAAACGATTATTAACAAAGAAAACTACAATTAAATAACCTAATAATTATTTACAATTAAGCTAACTGAAGACTGCAAACTTGTTGTAAACAAACTGCGGCTCACTGATCCATATAAATACCAGTCGGTGTCCCTAAGACGCTGCATTGCCTCGCTGTATGGCTATGCTGATGCGCTGCGCCAGATACTGATCAGCACTAGGGTCACAGGTTGCTTCGATCAGACGCTCAGATAATTATTTAAAAACCCGTAGAGCCTCGGTACCCTTCGGACCTAGAGTCTCGAGTCCAAGGGAGCAAACGCTTAGGCTCTGTCGAGACCTGCATATTTGCGCCTCTTGATCCTCGGCTAAATCTGCCACCGAAAGAGCACTCACGGATGTCCTCGGAAGATGGGACAAGGGTCATAATGGTTTCGCAGATATTCTGTTTGGGCCACAAACTGACGTCCATATCATTTGATGTTTTACTGTCGTTATTATTCCCCGGCTCCCTTATTTCTCACCAAATACATGTCAAATGTACTACAATCGGGACTTCAAAGAGAATGTTCAAAGCTAAGGACAAAAGGAAGCCGTGGACAATCTAATAGTTTCTAGGGTTACTGAATAATCTACACACATGGACGAAATTAAGCTTTATCGACTTGAATTTTCGATTGATTTTAAATATTAATGTTTGTATCGTCGTGTGCGGTATTAAATTGTCCCAAAGTTGTGTTGTAGTAATAAACTTGACTTCAAAGAGAATTTAACAGTTCGATGATATGTAGTAAAGTTAAAGGATATAAACTTACTATTATTGGCTTTATTAACTGTTTGTGATCTAAGGATATTTTGAATCCTATACTTTGATATCTATTAGGTAAAATCCGAATTTGCTGAAATTCTAAGAAATATCAAATAGCATTATGTTTTATTTCCTTTGACATTACTCTTGGACACGTCACAAAATACAAATTACCGTAAAACTGGGAAATCCAGTGAGCAGTTTGATAATTTGTTTACTTAAATTTTTTAAGCTATAGAAGCGAACAAGAAACCTTTACCTTGTTAGGTTCTTAGTATTGGAGCATAACTCGTTCCAAGCTTTTTTAATAATTTTTCTTTGATATCCTATAGTAAGCGTTTTTAAAAATGAAACGCTGAAGGTTCGACCTTCTGATTCGTAAGGAATAGAACCTGCACTAAGCCAGATAAAGAAATTGCTTCGTATTTCGAATATCCAATACCTAACTATGTTTGACAAATCCAGGTCGCTGTGAGCTCGTATCAAATACAGCCTTTTATTTTGACACCATTTCAAAAAATGTACCTTCTTTTTTTGAAATCGGGTCTGTAAAATAAATATTTATTTGTCTCTTTATGTAGGTTTTTAATTATTGCAGAAACAAAAAAGAATGTTTTCTTTCATTCACCCCTTATCATGAGTTTATCTAATTTATACCTACTCTTATAGGTATTAATGTTACAAATATTGTTTTTGAAATATTTCGACAAAAACACCATTTTAACTCCTTGTTTACCTATATCTGATTTTTCAAATACTTGTGAAATTTATGTAGCGTTAGATATTCATGTATATTTTACAGGAAAATTTTAGCGAACTCTCTGATCCTTTATTTTTTATCGTTCAAAATCTACAGCCTTAAGGGCTGTAGATTTTGAACGATAAAAAATAAAGGAAAATCTACACAAACCCTAAAATTGTAATCTAAAAACCTTAAAAAATACTCTGGCATCGGGAATTCGTTTAAAAACAGTAGAACCGAACTTTTCTGTAGTCGGCTGAAAAATATCAAAATATGCCAATCGCTTCCACAAATCCAGGTCACTGCAAGCGGTGTCAAACACAGCTGGATGTCTTTTATTTCCAGTTTCAGTTCTGATCGCTGGTTCTTGCAGACTGATTGTAACCGCTTCGAGGGTTCTACTGTGTAACGTACCTTTCTGAAGTGATTGACTTTATCAAGATTTTCCGGAAGTTTCGGGATTACACGCTGCCAGTGTAATCCTGTGAAAACTTCCGGAGTTTAAGGTTAAGGCGTTTTGTGACTCAAATTAGCGCTGGTAGCTATTTTATCTTATTATAAAACGAAGGAAATCTCAAAATTTTCTTTGAGCAGTTTACGATGCCTGTTATACCTATGCTTTTTTTAATGCCTCTGTACATAATGGTTTTATTTTGTATAGTTTAGGCAGAGATGCGAAAATAGAGTTGGTCAAAGAAGGAACGTCGTTTTGGTATTTTTGAAATTTCCTGCGTTCAACAACGTATTAATAAAATAAAATAGGTCGAGGTCAACTTTGCTACCCAAATCAGTACCCTGATTTGGGTAGTAAAGTTAAATTTCAATGTTTACAGTAGTAATAAATAAAGTATCTATCGATGTAATTATATATCAGTCATCTAGTACCACAAAAGTTCTGCTTAGGTGCAGGCTAGCTGATGCTGCGTGTATTTTCCACTATTTTTTTGTTAGGTATATACAAAAATAAAGTGGCGTAGGCAGCGACTTTATACTCTATACTATAGTAACTAGTTTTTCTTATAAATTTACGAACATTTCTGGCATCTTACTGTCATAACCAATGAGGACCCGTACGGTTTTTTGTTATGAATGCAGTTTTATAGACCTTAAAAAACTAAGACATATGGTGTAAAAATTTTTGTTCTACGACCAAAACTGACAAAGTTATGGGCAAAAAAACTAGCGAGGCTCACTGACCGCGCGAGCGCAAGCTATGACATGACGTCACAAGCCCCAAGCGCTTGCCGCAGAACCACTGCGCAGTCTTATTTTGTTCGCGATACTCCTCCAACTAGGAGCGAAACTTCACCAGTTTATACCAAATCGATTAATAAGTGATTTGATTTGTTTAATAGTAGAAGGTTATTATTATAATATAAAAAATTAGTGGTAGAAATACTACTTCGGTATTGTTTTTTCGATCTACCTTAGGTTGATACTTTCACGGTGTTTGATTATCTTAGTAATATTTTCATCACTGACGACCACTGTGGCGCGGTGGGCGAAGGTCTACCTGCGACGCAGGAGGTTGCGGGTTCGATTCCCGCCTCGGGTCAAATATTTGTACGACCTGCAGATATTTGTTCATGTTGTTCTGGTTGTTTTCTATGTATGATAAAAATATCTTTCTATTTAATAATATTGTATTATGTATGTATATCAGTAACCCAAAACACAAGTTCTGCTTAGCTTGGGGCTAGATGATGCTGTGTGGATTGTCCAGCATTCTGTATTTATATTTATTTATTTAAACTAAAATTCGTGGTTGGAAAATTCAGAGGTAAAAAATCTCATTATCAACCTATTCAGAACAGCAGGATAATAAATAGGCTAGTCCAGGTATGTAGTACCCACCTACCTGGACTAGCATATATTAAATACTTAAAAGTTTTAGGTTAGTCAGCCAGGGCAGTTGTGTTTGTTGATGTAACTACCTACGCCGTTATTTTCAACATTGTTATGTAGATAAGTATGTACAAACTTAATTGTTTCTTCATGACAGTACATTTTTTGCGACTTTTCGGGTCCTTTGGCACATTGGAAACATTTTTTCAGGAGTACTAATTGAAGTATTAGTACATTTCGGTACTACATAGTACTTATAATTCTGCATAGTTTCACGTAAAAACCACAAAAGCACTACACGACCCGCCCAGATCGAGTAAACTTTAATAAATGAATGGCGGAGAACGCGCGCGAGGGCGGAACGGGGCTCGTGACGTCACAACGGTCTACACGGCCGCCCCGCGGTTGGCTTTTACAAAATGTTTAATATCTTCGCAACCAATGGACCGATTTGAATGATTTAAAAAGTAACGTACCTAAACGAGTAAAAGGAACACCATTATATACATAATACATGCATTTTCCGTTTTGGTACGGGGACTCAATGAGTCCCCGTACCAAAACGGAAAAACTCAGACAATCAGACAGATCTTTTGTTCAAAAAATTACTCAAAATATATACGATAAATACCCGTTAAAATAGTACTAATAATTATGTGTTCAGATCGCGTAAGTTTAAAAATAAAAAAAATAAAAAATACCTAAAATATCGTTCAAACAAGACGCTTATCGTTTTTCAGAGTAGACCTCCTTGACACAATTTACCGCTGTCGATTTATACAACGTTTTCCTTGAGTTTTTGACGTAAAGCAGGAGTGTCAGTGGCAGTGGTCAGCCATGAAGAATGGCAGCACCGGAACTGAATAAGTGTCAGTTAAAAGAAGAGAGATTGAGTCAACGTTAAGGCGAGGATTCCCGAATTTCGGGATTTTTAACTGGCCGTACCTCAATAACTATAAGGCCTATAGTTTTGAAATTCATACATTATACATTCATATTATAGTTACGGATATTTTCTAGTGCATCACTAGACAAAAACACGATTGGTGATATTTCACCCGATAGAAAAAAATTACAAAGTTACGTCTAAATGAAACTTTGAATGATCAGTGTTAATAGAAAAATTAATAAAATGACACAAAATGTATACCAAAACATTGCAAATGTTATTACGCAGTGCATTACTCGAAAATATTTTTATATGCCATACAAATATTTTGCAAAACATGTAAATATGTAGAGGTACAAAATCGATTTATGCCGTATTCGTCCCTAGTAAGTTCGGCCCACTTCAAAAAATCTTCCTTCGTCTCACTTTCTATGCCGTATTCGGCCCTCATTTTATTTTATCGTGGTCGGCTGTCTGCGCGCCGTCTCGCTCACACTCGCCGAGGCGCCGCCAGCCATACAGAGAGCTCATGTCGGGAATCCTCGCCTTAATATTTTATAGCTATTTGTATGCGAGGTAGAAATCTAGTGACTTTTAAAGGGGTTCGAAGATTTTGGCAATTATTACAAATAACTTTTTAACGTGACACTTTAGAAATATGATGAACATAGCTTTATTTGTTTATTTTATTGTTTTATGAGTTTTAGGGTTTCATCAAATCAACGTTAAAAAATTTTGCCGGTTCGGAGAATTTAACCCTTCAATACCTAGCTTTTGCTGTTTTTAATCGTGTGCTGTAGTAGGTCGTATGTTTTTTGGTACAAATTAATTTAAAGGTAAAAGAACAATTGTCACACAAACAAACAATAAAACTACTTTCTCAGCAGAAAAAAGCCCACAACTGGACGTGCCCTCAAGGAGGGTTTGAGTTGAACGCAGTTGATGTGTTAATATACAGAAGGATGCCATAAAAAAACTAGTAATATAAAAACACAACATGCCTAACTAGCAAATCCTTTTGGCTCTCAAAAGGCCATATTTTAAACCAGTGAAATGCACTGCGTTTGATTTATGCCCACTATTCCGTTTCACCCTGTACTGCTAACGGGCTATGGACAAAATAACGGTTTTCCATTTTCCGTGATGGATTGACGGCTGCCCAGGTTTTAGCCTAAAGGTCATCGCACACCTGTCAACGAATCAGTTCGGTGACGTTTTAAGTAAAAGCTGTAAAAGACACGAGTTCAGTTTTCGTTTGAAACTCGCGCTACTCATATCAACGGCATCACCGGGTCAGAAAACAGGATACTATGCGGTGTTACGCGGCGTATGTTACGTGTAACATAGTTATGCGTACAGTCAGTACGGGCCAGAAGGCGCTAGCAACGTGCAACGAAACGTAGTTTCGACGTCAAAGCCTGATTCACGGGTCATTGACGTACTACCGTCAATAATTTATACTGAATTGAAGATTCTCTTGGAACTTGGAACCCTTGGAACAATGTCTGCAGATCATATAAAATTATTTGGCGAGGGGCGGGAATCGGACCTTCGTCCACCACGCCACGGAGGCCATCATAAAACTCAAACATTAAACTGAAAACTGTTGGAAAAATACATCCAAAACCACTCACATAATTATTTTTGACAGCTAGGTTTAGATACTTCCACGAAATAGCCATTTTGTGGTTGCGTCGCAATTATCATTGTTTGTGTTTTTAATGTCAAATTGTGTCACAGATGACTTGGTTACGCTCGTTTATTATTTTTCTATATTATTTTTAACTTCGCTGTTTTTGGGTGGTTGTCACGCAATTAGGAATGTTTTATGGTATGTTACCTATTGAAGTGAGCAACTAGTCAAAGGCCGCGCTCAGGGATGCAATGAAGTTTGCACTCCGGCGCAGCAGTCTACGATACACGCATCTCAAGGACAGACGCGTATGAATTACCGCGATCACCCGCCACGTTAGAACTTTTGGCTCGTGTAATTAATTAGCAGTGTACCTAGTGATATCCAAGGACTTCCGAACGAAGGTGACTTCCGTATCCCTTACACTCCAGGAGGGACATCCCGCCGCCGCGCCACGCCCGAGACGAAGTGTGATCCGAGGTGGGTGCATAGTGTAAAGCATTTTATTGTGTGATTAGCTTTCCCAAGAACAGCGACAATTCTATAGGCTTTTTTATATCCGCCTTCCGCAGGATTTAATTGAGGCTTTAGTACCTAAAATAACTTTGAATCTTAGATGTACCAACTCTAATTGGCCTAAGCACCCGCATAGAATTTAGAATCAGATTATAGGTTCTTTATTCACCATTTCTGGTCCTTCGAGCCGGATTAAAGCTTAAATTTGAGTCCTAAAAGTCTAGATTATTGTGTAAAAGGTTACGAAATTGAACTATTCATTTCTTACATCTTGCATATCGTCACACGAATCTCACCTCTATTGCATACACGTTTAGGCCTATTTTCTTGTACAAACATCCTTGTCTACCGGCAGAAAAAATAGAAATCTTGTTCGATTATTTCGCATTTTTTGTAGATAAACTGTTGAATTTCAAGAAAATAATAGGGAATTCATATCGTAAAATAAGTCATTGCCTTAAAATCGTTTCTATTTCGTTAAATTGTATATCTTTTTTCTGCTCGTGCAGTTCGGGGGTAATTCGAAATGTGCGAAGTCCACTTGGTTCACTTTAACCTTGAAAGGTTATTTGAATAACTAGGTAAATGTTCTGGGTTGTCTTAGATATGTGGTTAATACCTACTCAGGATTAATTAGATATTCTTTTGTTCATTTCGTTGTCTTGTCCTTATCGTTATAACATTTATTAATGAAATCCTAGACTCCTCCGCATTTGATTAAATTAATGCAATTTAATCATTAAACTTAGGTTAACAAATAAATTTATTTGGATACCTAGTTAATAAGTTCGCTTCGCATTGTTTTTGATGGAATGTACCTACAATCCATTCATAGTACGCTCGCATCGCATAAGTTGTTTACGATCGTTATCTACCTATAAGTAATGTACTAGGTGACTTTGATTTTTTGACGAGAATCTCTAATACAATAGGTAGGTTTGCTGTCGCATCGCATTGTTTTCATAACTCGCATTTGAGTGAATTAATATAATTCATTCATCTTAATTCGCACGGCTTACGTTATTTTTAAGCACTTTGAAATTTCTTTGATTTTTTGATAGGAAATTCTTAGTCATTCTTAACGTAAACGAAATTGTTTCAATTGATTTTTTCTCTATTGAATCTTTAAATTGTTTTATAGATTTTGAATTGTTTCAATTGATCATACCTTTGATTTCTTGATATACTTAATTAAATATTTTTGTTAAATACTCGCGCCGCGTTTTATAGGGTTCCTTACTGTTAGAAAATAGGTGGTTCCGTATAATTTTTAGAAGTGAAACTTTTTTTTACGTATTTAATTTACTCAGCGCATTAGGGTTCCGCTTGTTTGTAAACTTTGTTCGATACAAGTTTTAAGTTTTATTTTTGGTTTTTGTTTGTATGGTAGCTAATTGGTTCTTTTAAAATATATATTTTTTCTTTTCTTTAAAATATGGAGGATAAGGTTCAATTAAAACTTTATATCGCAAAACGCGATGCAGGTTTCGCTCGCGTCCAAGCTATTTATGAATCATCAAAAGCTTTGACAACAGAACGCGCTCGTAGGTCATTCATTGCGCATTCCAAGCAAATTGATAGCTTGCGCAGCGAATTTAGTGAAATCTTAGATAATGTTAATCTTTTGTCGTTAAAACTTGACGATAAATACGAGATTAATTACCAAAGTTTAAATGCATTTGATGATTTGGCTTGTGAAATTAAGGATACCTTAAGCACATTATTAGAACCGCCGCCGCCGTCATCGCCTTCTGCAACCACGAGCTCGGCTAGTAGGAGTGCGTACCATATAAAGGTACCGAAAATCGAACTCCCTACGTTTGACGGAGACATACAAAGTTTTCCATTCTTTTATGAAACCTTTAAAAGGGTGATTCACACAAACTCTGACCTCTCGGATTCAGATCGTATACATTATTTGTTAAACTGCCTCAAAGGCAAGGCAAGGAATGTGTCGGCAGGTTTGTGTCCCTCCGCGGAAAATTACCGAGTCGTTTGGGATGCGCTTATCGCAAAATATTTAGATACCCGTGCGCTCGCTGTTAATTATTTAAATCAGCTGTTTGTCTTAAAGTCAGGCGGTACATCTTCGCCCGCTAACTTGGAAAAGGTGTTTGATAAATTTACTGCAATTATAGCGGGAATCAAACAATTAAAAATAGAAAAACTTGATGATTTTATTTTTACTCATCTGGGCCTCAAATTAATTGACTCAGATGTAGCAAAACATTACGAAATGTCCTTGCGTGGTCAAAAGGATCAAGATGTCGTTGACTACGACTATTTCGTAAAATTTGTACGCGAACAAATTAAAATAATGTACCGCACAGCAGCGCCCCCGCGCGCGGCCGCAGTGGCCCGCTCCTCCTCCCCTTCTATGAAGGTATCGCAGGTCTACGTAGGCGTAGCCAACAAATGCTCCCTGTGTAGCAAAACCCATGATCATCTATTCAAATGCTCTGGGTTTCAAAAATTACAGCCATTTGAACGATTTAAGTTTATTAAAGATAATAAAATGTGTGTCAATTGCTTAAGTCAGCAGCACACTACCCTGAAATGCCAATCGAAAACCGGTTGTAAAAAATGTAATGGCAAGCATCATACAATGCTTCATTTTGAAAGACCGCCGCACGTGGAAACCGCCGCGATGGTTTCCGCCCCGGTATCCCCTAATATTACCCCCGCATCTACGCCTTCCTCGGGCCCACTTGAAGTATCCTCAGTCGCTCCAGAACGGGTCGCATTATGTACACACTCAGCGGTACTAGGTACTAAACGGACTACCGAGGTTTTGGCTACCGCTAAGGTAGTAGCTGTAAATAAAAAGGGTAGGGACGTTGTGATCAGATGTCTGCTAGATCCCGGTTCGCAGAAGAATTACATCACTACGCGTTGTTGCCGCATGTTAGGTTTACCTATCCGCGCGGACTCTATTAGTACAGTTAGGGGTATCGGTGGTACATCTCAACCTGTTCGAGGTTCCGTCGATCTCACGTTTAGCTCGCGACTGCGTTCATTGCCCAAATACCATATCGATGCATTAGTACTGGATCAAATCACCGGCGAACTTCCGCTGTGCGGTATAAATGTTGCTGATTTAAATCACATTGATCCAAAACTAACCGCTGACGATACTTGGGGAGTGCCGGGTAATATCGACGTTTTACTCGGCGTAAAACTGTTCGCTAAGTTGTTGCGACCAGGTAGCGTCACTAGTGCACCCGGTTACCCAGACGCCTTAGAGACTGTACTAGGTTATATCTTTATGGGAGATGCACCCGTATTGGATCCTCCTACAGACACGCTATCGTTCTTCTCAACTTCACGCCTTGATAGTTGCGATCTTCGTAAATTTTGGGAGATTGAAGATGTCTCAGCCTCTACGGTTGTAGACATAGACGATAAACACTGTGAGGAGTTTTATCGATCCACCATCACTCGCACTCCGAACGGGAAGTATGTAGCTGCCTTGCCACTCAAAACCGACGCATCAGCGTTGGGAAGCTCTTTAGACATTGCTAGTCGGAGATTCTATAGCCTAGAGCGTAGACTTAAAAAGCTACCTAACGTTAAACTCATGTATGATGACGTAATCAAAGATTATTTAAATAATACTTATATTTCGCTACTGAAGAACGATAATCTTCCGCGTGTTTCACATGCACAGGAGTCTCATGAGCGACAGATCGCATATTATATCCCACATCACGCTGTCATTCGCGATGATAAAACGACTACAAAGTTACGTGTAGTATTGGATGCCAGTGCGAGTACAGACAATGGGTTATCGCTTAACGACATCCTGTACGCAGGTCCAGTGCTTCAAGCGGACCTTTTCAACATTTTGTTGAATTTTAGACTTTTCGGTGTCGCTGTTTCAGCCGATGTAAAGGCTATGTACCTTCGTATAGGCATACGCCAAGATGATCGCTCGCTTCAACGCATCTTATATCGGTTTCACGAGGACGAAGAGCTCCAAACCTATGAATTCTCAGTCCTACCATTCGGTTTGAAGTGTTCCCCTTTCATCGCTATTCGCACCATTCAACAGCTGTGTTTAGACGAAGGTCCGCCATTTCCTCTGGCTGTGGAAATATTAAAGCGAGATATTTATATGGACGACATAGTCAGCTCAAGCCCTAGTATTGAGCTAGCTATAGAATCAGCTCATCAGCTGATAAAAATATTTTCGCTAGGCAATTTCCAGCTAACTAAATGGTCAAGTAATAGCTCTCGAGTGCTTCAGGCTATCCCTGAATCATTGAGACTTTCGCACAGTTTAGACCTTAACAAAGATCTGACACAGAAAATACTAGGCCTTCGTTGGTATTCAGATGAGGATTATTTCGGATTCCAAGTAAATCCGGATGACCGCCCATGTACGAAGCGAAATATTTTATCGTCCATCGCACGTCTATATGACGTTCTAGGGCTTGTTGCCCCTATGATTCTTTACGCCAAGCTTCTTATAAAAGAGCTTTGGCTCGCAAAAATAGGCTGGGATGATGTCCCGCCGACCCGCATTGTTCGCGCCTGGGAACAATTTCAGGCCGAGCTTCCTATAATTTCAGAAATGAAATTCGCACGACATATCGGTGTCGTAGATCGCTGTAAGATCACCTTGGTTGGATTCGCAGACGTTAGCGAGAAAGCCTACGGTGGAGCTATCTACGCGCATGTGGTCAAACCCCATGGGGAGATCGTTGTTTCGCTAGTTTGTGCGAAATCAAAGGTCGCCCCACTAAAGGTTATTTCGCTAGCTCGTCTTGAGTTATGCGCCGCACTCCTTTTATCTACTCTGATAAGACGAGTTTATACATTATACGCAGCTCGCCATGCCATTGAGGCTGTCGTAGCTTTTTCTGACTCAACGGTAACGTTGAGTTGGATACATTCTGAACCGCACCGCTGGCACACATTCGTGGCCAACCGCATTGCCAAGATCCACGAAAATCTTTCAGCTAAATCGTTCTTCCATGTCAAAGGCTCGGAAAATCCGAGTGACTGCCTCTCGCGTGGTTTGACGCCGGCTCAGTTGCGCCATCATCCGTTGTGGCTTACTGGACCGACATGGCTTAAACTGCCACGATCCGAGTGGCCAATCAAACCGTTTCGCACCGATGAGACTCAGGAACTTCTAGAAATGAAGCCCATAGCTCTCCCGGTGATCGCACAGGATAATTTGGAATCCTCTTCGTGTATCTTGCATGATCTAGCCTCTAGAATTTCTAATTGGTTAAAATATTTGAAAACAATATGTTTTATCTATAAATTTTTGAAACGGCTCCCCAAGGGACCCGTTACCGCTTCGGACCTTACTTTCGCTGAAAATATGGTTTGGCTTACAGTACAGAAAAAATATTTTGAACTCGACCTGGATCGACTATCTCGCAGGCAATTGTGTTCCAAAGCAATACAAAAACTAAGCCCGTTTCTTCATAACGGACTCATTCACGTCGGAGGCCGCCTAGCTAATTCAGAATTGGATTTTGATTCTCGGCATCAGATTCTCCTTCCACGTCAAGATCGTACTGTAGAGCTTTTAGTCTCACATTATCATATTAGTAACTTTCATACAGGTCCCAACTTGCTCGTGTCTCTGTTACGACAGCGCTATTGGATCCTGTCCGCACGACGAATCGCACGTCACATTACGTTTAATTGTAACATTTGCTTTAGAGCCAAACCGCGTCCCGTTTTCCCGGTTATGGCTGATCTTCCAAGATCTCGTGTAGAGACTGCCCCTAAAGCTTTCTCTCATACTGGATGCGACTATGCGGGGCCTCTACAAATCACGTTAGTTCGTAGCAGAGGCCAAAGAACTCGCAAGGCATACATTTGCCTTTTTACGTGTATGACTACAAGAGCGCTCCATCTTGAGGTTGCTGCTGATCTCAGCACGACAAGTTTCTTGCTGGCATTCAAGCGGTTTCTATCACGTAGAGGCCCGGTGGAGTGTCTTTACACCGATAACGGTACTAACTTCATTGGTGCTAGGTCATACCTACGTGAACTCTATCAATTCTTGGCTAAAGAGTATCAGCCCTTGTGGGAAAAGGAACTGGCAGATCATCGCATAACGCTTAAAAATATTCCTTGTCGCGCTCCACACTTCGGTGGATGTTGGGAGAGTGAAGTCAAGAGCGTCAAAACGCATCTTTTCAAGGTGATCGGTCAGCAAATCCTCACCTTTGACGAGCTTAATACTGTATTGGCTCAAGTTGAAGCCTTGTTGAATTCAAGGCCCCTATATTCGCTAAGCTCTGACCCTTCGGAACCGTCTGCATTAACGCCGGCACACTTCTTGCATTCGAAACCGCTTGTATTTCTTCCCACTCGTGATGTTAATGAAAATCGATTGCATCTTATTTCTCGATATGAATTGACCGATAAGCTTGTCCATTCTTTTTGGAATAGATGGCGTAACGAGTATTTGCACACTTTACAATCCAGACAGAAATGGAACACACCAGCTAATCCTATAAAATTAGGGATGGTAGTAGTCTCCATGCAAGACAATGTTATTCCTTTGCATTGGCCGTTAGGTTTAATAATTGAAATATTTCCGGACAAAAACGGGATAGTTCGAGTCGCTTCTGTAAAGACTAAAAGTGGGATTTTACAAAGTCGACCAGTTGTGAAGTTGTGCCCTCTGCCAACTCAATAAGTTTTACTGTAATTTTATATATTGTCATTAGTTAAAGATTAAGATCTTACATCGCATGTTTAGACTATAGCGTTAATTAGGTTTAGATTTTCATAATGTCTCTATTAGTTCTATTGGTAGAGCAAGAGCATGTTCATGACTTTAGAATGGAGTTTGTGACGATATGCAACTTATCTTTATTAGGTTTAGTTAACCTATTTCAATACAGGATTACATAATCCTCTATTTCCTATTTAATTTTCTCTCTTTTGTGTTTCGAAAGTAGGAACTTTCAAGCCGGGGAAAATGGTTACGCTCGTTTATTATTTTTCTATATTATTTTTAACTTCGCTGTTTTTGGGTGGTTGTCACGCAATTAGGAATGTTTTATGGTATGTTACCTATTGAAGTGAGCAACTAGTCAAAGGCCGCGCTCAGGGATGCAATGAAGTTTGCACTCCGGCGCAGCAGTCTACGATACACGCATCTCAAGGACAGACGCGTATGAATTACCGCGATCACCCGCCACGTTAGAACTTTTGGCTCGTGTAATTAATTAGCAGTGTACCTAGTGATATCCAAGGACTTCCGAACGAAGGTGACTTCCGTATCCCTTACACTCCAGGAGGGACATCCCGCCGCCGCGCCACGCCCGAGACGAAGTGTGATCCGAGGTGGGTGCATAGTGTAAAGCATTTTATTGTGTGATTAGCTTTCCCAAGAACAGCGACAATTCTATAGGCTTTTTTATATCCGCCTTCCGCAGGATTTAATTGAGGCTTTAGTACCTAAAATAACTTTGAATCTTAGATGTACCAACTCTAATTGGCCTAAGCACCCGCATAGAATTTAGAATCAGATTATAGGTTCTTTATTCACCATGACTTTTATGCCTGCTATTAACATGACAACGACATAAAGAAGCTAGTGCCTCTATCACGAATAAATTAATGTAAGTAGTTAAAGTAGCTAATTATTCACCTTATGGCCAAAACGAAATAAGTGAAATATAATTAATTAAATAAATAAAACTTCAAAGACACTCACAGCCCAACATAGACTTAAATCGCTATTAACCGAGAGGATTGTATGTGCTTATTAAAATCCATATTTTGATACGTCTGTTACCTCTCTGAGTAACTGTTTCTAATTCGGATAAACAACTGAAAGGATTTTAGTGAATCTTAGCAAGAAAAATTGTTATCTGGGATGACACGCGACTATTATTGTCGCGTGTTTCTGTCAAATCCAATCGACACTCGAGAAAACCTGATTTGCGTTTGATTGCTTGCGGGTTATATTTCTACGCTTCTACCCTCCGCATTGGAAGCTTAGCTTGCAACTCCCAAACAATTGAACGTAAAATAAATTTGCGCTGGTGTCAATTCGAGATTTGACAGTCTTGAACGAACACCTGTAAATAAATTGTCACTCGAGACCGACATAAACCTTATTTGCGTATGAGTATTTGGAGATTGATCTATTAAAATAAATCTTTGAAAGAACATGGGCGCTACGAAAAATTCCTTGTGATACGTGCACTATAAGAGTGCTTGTATGAACAGTAGAAAAGTGGCACAATTGCAGCGACAATTATTAGCCCACTTAGCTTCAAATTGCTTTCTTTGGGAGCGTCTTTGGCTTACGTTCACACTCGGTTAGTAACTGGCTGGAACTATGACAAAGAAAAGAGACTGAAGATATTTATATGATAATTAAATTAATATAATAATAACCTAACTGAAACTCCTTAAACGGGTTGTGTAAGTGATCCAAATAACCTTCTATCTTCCAAAACTGGGCCGAAAATACATCCCTTGAGGTAAATCTGAATACAGTAACAAAAATAAATAAAAAAATTCTTACATCAAACGCTGAAAAGTAATCAAGTTTCGGTCGGAATACTCGGAATGTCAGATATTGCGTCTCAAAAACAGCTTTAATTTAACCCATACGAGTATTGCTTTTTATTTACCTCCGTTCATTCACTAGCATGCCAGTCACTCGCTCAAAACTAGTCTGGCTAGTCTATAGGCGAGTTTCTCTGCTAGTTCTAGTTTGAAATGAATCATCATAGCATGTGTTTCTTGTCAATAATAGCTCTCCCAATTTAAAACGGGATGGCAGCGGGGGTTCTGACATAACATTGTCTACTTTATTGCTCAGTGGGCGTAGTTCATCTAAGATGGTGAAGGATGCAGATTTAGGTCCCGCCATGGGTAAATTGGATTGGAATTCTGGGCCACTGCTGGAGTGCCAACATAATTGAGGGAGAGAGTTTTGACAAAATTTGTTTTATATGTACCGAGCAAGATAAATAACTACTTAATGACGACAGGTATTATTTGAAATTGTCTTTAACTTGTTAAATTTAGATTTAAATTATACTAGATACTAGCGCTCCGCACGGGCCGCGGTTTCGTACGGGTATTAATTAACAAAATCTCCAAAAATTATAAATTTTACACACTTTCTCTTACATTACTGAAGTTTTCATAATGTTAGTTTTGGAGCCACTTTAAATAAACTGTCTGTTTGTTTAATCAAATCATTTTATTTATAAAATTTGTATATTTGACTTGTGACCAAATTAGTTACTAATAAATAACTTGAAACTTGTTTAAAATAACAGAAAAAAACTAGATTATCCGCCAAAGGATTTTTTCACTGGCTCAGTGTGATGTGGGCTGTAATCCACTCGCCTGCCTACTAGAACGTTTGCACGCTGCACGGTTCGCTGTCCACGAAAATTACTGTTATGCTTCGATCACTCTCAACTAGCAATCAAACTACTATTTGAGTTGGGTCAGTTTCCGAAAAAATTACTACTTTGATGAGTTTCGGCGTTTTAATTGCGTTCGTCGAATAATTTAAAATTATGAATTCCTGCTATGCATAATTAATTCCCCGAATCTTTCGATTAACTGTATATATTTCTGAAAAAATATTGGATAGGTTAAACGTTTGGTTTTAAAATGAAAAGGTAAATCCACAAAATAAAAATTAGACATACCTATTTTTGAAGTGTCATTTGGTTTACTTGCTTGCGTTAGTTAATGTATGCTTTAAGCCGGTTAGTTTCGCTATGCTCGACATCTTAACATAGGAGAGATGATGCTCAAACACCTCACACATCAACACTATTTAATATCATAAATGCGAAGGTTTGGATTGATGTACATACTGTATGTTAATGGTTGTTTGTGGCTTGTTGACAGCGCAACTACTGGACCGATTGAGATAAAACTTTGCATTAGTGTAGCTCTTTTTATCATGTAAATAATTTCACATGGAATAGAAGTAACCTTTGAACGCTTTCATAGGTTTTACATGTACGAAGCAATGGCATGAAATTAGATTGAAATAAAAACAAGTACGACAAGTGCGAGTGTAACTCGCGCGCCGAGGGTTTTGAACTTTTGTCGTTTAGGTAGGTACGTATATATTGACGACCTGTTAGCGCGGTGGGCTTACAACGCAGGAGGTTGCGGTTTGATTCCCGCCTCGGGACTAATATTTGTAAGATCTGCAGATTATTTGTTCGAGTGTTCTAGTCCTTTTCTACGTACACAAAAATAAATCATCTAATGTGATACTTATATATACTTTATTAAGTATAACAGATATCGTAGTAGTACGAATTACACAAGCTTGCTTAGCTTGTCGCTAAATGATGTTGTATGGATTATCCAGGATACATTACTCTTCTCATATTTTTTTGGAGCACGGTGGAATTCATGAATTCAATAATCTTATTATCTAAATATTCTTCGAGCGCAGTGGAATACATTGGGTATGTACTTTAAAATTTTGAGAACAACGGTTTTGTGGCGCTGTGGAACCCTACTATTACAGTTACTACAGAGATTAGTGGGTAGGTAAGTGGGTTGGTACCTACAATTATTTTTTCGACTTTTTTCTACGTATTTCACTAAGTATGAAACTTAGACGATTTTTAAAACCTGTTTTGAATTGTCGAAATCCATACCTTTGATTTGATATTGCTCTCAATGAAATAGCCCCCATTGTATGAAAATTCGTTTTTTGACCATATTTCGAAAAGTATTGTTTTTACAGACTTCTCTATATTTTTCCTGTAAAATATAGACCTATATCTACAAACGCTTAGTACATTTTATATAGATCACTCTGCTATCTTCGGAGATAGAGGGGGGGGAACGGTCAAATTTTCAACCTTTTTCAAAATATTTCGAAAAGTATAAAACCTATCGAAATTTCAAAAACTGCATTAAAATGTGCAAACTGATACCTTTCATTTAATACCCAACTCGGTGGGGTAGTCACCCCTTTAGAATTTTTTCCCGCCCTTTTTTGACCATATTTCAAAAAGTATTATTTTTACAGATTTCTCTATATTTTTCCTATAAAATATAGATCAATACCTACAAACACTTGGTACATATCAAATCGATCGTTCTGCAATCTTCGGAGATAGAGGGGGGGTACCGGTCAATTTTTCGACCTTTTTCAAAATATATCAAAAAGTATAAAATTTATCGAAATTTCAAAAACTTCATTGGAATGTACAAACCAATACCTTTCATTTGATACCCAACTCGGGGGGGTAGTCACCCCTTTAGAAATTTTTCCCGCCCTTTTTTGACCATATTTCAAAAAGTATTATTTTTACAGACTTCTCTATATTTTTCCTATAAAATATAGATCAATACCTACAAACACTTGGTACATATCACGTCGATCGCTCTGCAATCTTCGGAGATAGGGGGGGGGGAACGGTCATTTTTTTGACCATTTTCAAAATATTTTAAAAAGTATTAAATCTACCGAAATTTCAAAAACTATTTTGAAATCTACAAACGAGTACCTTTCATTTGATACCACTTTCGACTTTGTACGTTCCATTTAAAATTTCGATTTCAAAATTAGTATGGAAAATCTTCATTTTGATTTTTCATTTATTTTCATTTTTTTTTCTATGAATATGTGCGGGCGCACAAAATGTATTATTATTTCAAATTTCAAGTCAATAGCTGCAGTAGTTTCTGAGATATTAAGGATTCAAAACACAAAACAGACCCAAAGCGATTTCATAAGGGTTTTGCAACCGATGGCAAAACCCTAAAAACTGCAAAGTACTGAATAATAATAAATTGTAACCATCAAAATTTTAGTTATTCGAAATTCACGTTTATATTGTTGCGTTTTTAAATATAATTTATAAGTATAACATAAGAATTCGATTTTTTTATCATGAAATTATTATTGGCCCTAAATAGCTGTGAAATGCAAACTATAAGAAAACGATAAAAAATCCTTGTATTTGGTCTGATTATGTGGCCACCATAGATGAAATTGAAGTAATTTGCAACATAAAGATTTATCCTGGCAAATCCATAAGTACCCTGTATCTTGGTGTTGCCAGTACAAAAGCATTATTACCCTCGCGCGTCGATAACTGCACCCTGGCTAGCGATTCGACATGCGGTTTGGGGAAATTTATACACTTACGCCGAAGGCAAATACCGACTGAAAGGGGAAATATATCGCGAGCCATCATAGTGTTCTTGTAGGTGAAAATTTTAGGATCTATACTAATATTATAAAGAGGAAAGATTTGATTGTTTGTTTGAATTGAACAGGCTTTGAAACTGCTGGACCAATTTTTGTTTTTAGATAAATGCAATTTAGGTAAAATACTAGTGCGAAGCCGGGGCGGACCGCTAGTACTCTTCATGGATATTCGTTTTTATTGTGAAATCTGCCATCAATTCTCGGGTGTAGTCGAAGTTTCTAACATTAGTTACATTTACTTGTTAACAGTTTGTTTGTAAGATCTGCAGATTTGTTCAGGGTGTTTTGATTGTTTTCTATGTACCTATATGAAAAAAATATTTATGTAATACATACATCAGTCATCTAGTACTCATCATAACATAAGTTCTGCTTAGCTTGGGGCTAGATAATGATGATTCAGACCCAATTTTGTAAAAGGATACATGAGATATTTTGTCTTTTAAATTAAGCTTTGTGTAGGTATTAATCATCCGCAGTTTGTTTTACCCACTGCTGGGAATAGGCCTCTCGAAGTAAGTGCCATCTAGCAAGGTCCTACGCAAACCGTATATAATTTTCGTTGATGAATTTGGAAATGTACAACTCATCACCATAGGTATATAGGGTTGTCCATTAATCAATGCAAATTCTCCGACCTTAAATATAGATAAATTTTCGATTATATGGTAAATATAAGAGTATCATAGTCCCCAAACAGTTTTTTCGCTCACTGACATTGAAGTCGCTACATCCTATTATACAGCTCATTAAATAAAGCATTATAACAAAACTGGAAGCCGTTTGGGAAATTTCGCAAGAAGAGTTAAGTCTATTGCGCTGAAATTTTGATAGGCACTCGTAAAAGCTTGAGACCTGGAACACGAAACGACCTCTTGGCATAATCAAATGGAAAACGGGACAGAATGCTCGAAACAAAAGGAGTTATTGTCAGATGATCTTTTTCTGTTCATCCATTGAGCATCCCTCAGCGTTCATGCATGCTTGACAGCAGGTGAATTGATGATGATAATGCTGGTCAGTTCACGCAGCATCATCTAGCCACGACCTGATCGCAGAGCAGGTGTAAAAATACAAAGAAGCTTCTGGCCTTCCTCTTGTGATTTTCTTATTTGTCCATTAAGGCGCATACAGCACCTAAACTAGCGCCACCACCTACTTTATGTTATTATTCTGTTTATCAGGTATCAGGTTTATCTAGGTATCACAAACTGGACGATGGATTTTTGAAAATTCATTGCTATTTATATCAGGAACCACCTCATTTTTTTGTTGGATTTTTGTTTTGTCAAGAAACGTAGTAGAATTTCTTCGTTTTCGTCTTTTTAATTTTTCGATTAGTTGTGTAAATAACTTGTAATTAGGCATAACAGTTTTGGCGGAGCAAAATACGGAGCACGTCTATCGCTCTGTGCTTCTCATTCATACGAAAATCATATCTTGTCATTCTGCTCGAAATTTGAATTTTGGCTGAGGTACATA
Organism: Eupithecia pulchellata; assembly: GCA_963931895.1. NCBI lineage: Eukaryota > Metazoa > Arthropoda > Insecta > Lepidoptera > Geometridae > Eupithecia > Eupithecia pulchellata. The sequence continues at coordinate 2,189,772 of OZ007545.1, forward strand.
TGGCACGCTCTGCTTTGCATTGCTAAGCTGTCATTGGTACATTGTAGCCTCAATTTAATTTCATGAAGATACTGTAAAATTATCGAGAGAAAAGATTTGATTTTTAGTTTGTTTTGATTGAAATGATTCGAAGCTTCAGTATCGATTCGAAAAATTCTAACACCATTAGAATCCTACATTACCCCTGTTGAACAAAATCTATACAATATTTTCAAAAAAAGTTAGGGATCTCTATCAAAACTTCAATAATTTAACCCATCTTCTACGTGTGTATTTTTTGAAATTTTTATTAAAGACTTGCGAAGCTGGGCGACGCGTTTAGTTATTTAATAAAAAGAAATTAAAACCTATGATAGCATAAAGCTTTATTAAGGGCCTTACTAAGCCTTTAAGACCTTAAACCGTTGTAATTCGATCTTTATTTCTATACGAATAAAGTAAACGCGAAAGAAACTATCGCAATTAATATTAATTATTTTCGGATAATTTCTCCCCTGTTTAATATAAAGCAGTGTTTTTCTTCGTAATGAAACTATGATGTAAATAAATGATTGCTTTCATTTATATACGATGTTTTTGTTTGATGTTTCTTCCATGATAAATCATTCTGTTTGGTCTACTAACAATGAATAGTTAATTTGGAATTGCATTTAAAAAATTCACCGTAGTTATTATGGATCTCTTTCTAGGTATATAATTTATCTAGGTTATTCGTATAATCTTTGACTAGGTAGGTGATAGATACCAAGTAAAACAAATTAGATTTCAAATTTCAATATTTCTATTTCTTAAGGCTTACAAAATAAGCATTAGACAAGTCAAATTTCATACAGTAAATTATTATATGAAATTAGATATTTTTCGTCACTTCAAATTTTACATTCATAATAGCACTTATGTGTCTAATTCAAGTTTGTTTTGCCTATCTAAATTTCAGTTTAATGTGATTAGACACATGCCAATAATTAGGTATCTAAATAGTATACCTAAAGTCTAACCTAACCACAACATTCAATTGCTTACATGCTATTGTCGGTGTAGAATGGAACGACCTCTGGCCAAGCATTTCAGATTCAGATTCAATAACTTTATTTATTTCTTGGCTTACAAAATAAGATTACGTTTTATGTACCTACTTAATGTTTAACTTTACGAATAGCGAGGTCAGTTGCTTCAGATGGAAGCTTATTATTGTAGCCAAACCAGATACATTGTCACATTAGATTGTAAACATTTTTCATTCGACAAGATGCATAAACGACGTTTTGCAGTATGGTTGATCGATGGTTTAGGCGGTCGTTCAACGATTGGCATATGCATCTAACTAAAGGGCGCACTATTATAAGAGGCCTAGCCATCTTTTAAACAGGCTGATTCTACGATCTGCCGGCGACGCGACGCATAGTCGCATAACCGAGAGTTTCTTTTTCGACCAAACTATCTCAAAGATATCTCAGCGGAACAAGAAAAATCTTCTGTTCACGTATATCAAGCAGAAAACACACGTTATTACACAAATTCGATATTATCCAGCTTTTTCCGTCACCAAATGTACTCCGTTGAATTATTCAAGATTATTCTGGGCGTTTTTGTGACCCCGGCTAAATGGACTTAGATGGACCCTGATGTGCCTGTTAATATTTCAGCTCGTAAGGCTTTGGTATTTATTATTCTTTTTCTGGTGCACGAAGAGGAAATATGAAAATATACGGGGTTTTGATTAAATCACTGCTTTACTGCTAAGTGTGGTTTTAACGATCCCCAACCCGCATGCCTTGCGTGGGGATTATGGGCAATAACCCCCAAATGATGAATAATGCCACATAATGGCGCTCATTAGGGGAGGCCTATGTCCAGCAGTGGACTATATAGGCTGATGTTGTTGTTGTGGTGATAATGGCAAACCCCCCTATTTGGGGGAGGCAGGTCCAGCTGAGATATGAGTGCTTAAAGGTATGGTGGGATATGAATGAAATGTCATTTAAAAGCAATAAATTTCTAAATTAATATTGTACGCATTTATATCTTGTCAAGTAGAGCAAGCAATGTACAGCTCAGCTGATCTATTTTAATACCAGTCGGAAGCGTCCCCAAGACTGGCTGCATTGCCTCGCTGTATGGCAATGCTGATGCGCCAGGTACTCACCAGCTCTCGGGTCACGCGTGGCTTCGACTGATGCGCACAATTTTTTTTTAAACATAAATTATGACAAAAATTGGGTTTCCGGAGCTAGTTCTATACCACATGATACCCAAAAAAATAAAATAAAAATACAAACGCCAGTACACAGAGCCTAAATCTACATACAAACGAAAATTTATAGGATGTCACAGGTCCTCTCAATATTGCTCGACGGCCATTTTGAATGCCTATCGATATATTCCCGCCTTTCAACTGATTGCGAGTCAGTGGCTCGTGAATTTGAGTGATAGAATTTTCTTTGAGTGTCACTTGTTTATAAGTTTTGAATCAGACCTCTTGTTTCTTTCGTGTGAAATGTCTATATTAGATGTGATTTAGTGTCGTTGTTGGAATGTTTAAAGGGTTGGTTTTAGGGTTTCGAGATTGGTTTCGATACCTTTATGGTCTCGCTTTGTCTATTCTTTATATTATATATATACTATGGTAATATATGACAACTATCGCTGAAACTAACTTGAAAATAACCAAAAAAAATCAGTACAAATTGTGATGTTGAAATCCTAAAAGAGACCTAAAATGTATGGTATGAAATAAACATTATCAGTTCGTACATTTCAGTTTCTGAAAATCTAAGTTTCGTACTTTTTGAAATACATTGACAAGAGTAGATTTTCTTTTTGAATGCGTAATCGAGATATTATTCTGTTACATTCGCACTTGACGGATATTTTTTTTTAAGAAAATGATATGTTTTCGATTTTATATTCGAACTTTGCGGTTGTATTACCGATCATCAATTCCGTCAGAGCTAAATAAAAATTAATGATCTATATTAATAATATTCCATATAGTAAACTACTTCAAAAAAACATATTTCTTACGCAAAACGCGAATTATATTAAATTTTAAAAGTAGGTATTTAGTAAGAATAATGTAAAATGTCTATAAAATGCGTTACAATAAAATTCTAAAACCCGTAAACCTTGTCACGACACCCTTTTAACAGAAGCCCGAAGTTAAATATAAAAAATTATATCGCGCCCTTCTCTCGAAAGTATTTAATATCACCCTCAAAATGTTCAGACTAGGTTTCAAGTTTTCTACCCTCTTTTATGGATTTTAGTACATTTCACTTTAGAAGTACCGAATTTAGGGGCGGGCCAAAGATTTTATTACTAAAGTATAGATGAGTAGATCACTACATAGTATAAAACAAAGTTACTTCACGTTTTTGTCTGTTTGTCCCTATGTATGCTTAGAACTTTAAAACTACGCGACGGATTTTGATGCTGTTATTTTTAATAGATAGTGTCAAGGGGAAGGTTTTTGTATCAGCATTGTACCCGTGCGAAGCCGGAGCGGGTCGAATAATAAGAATAAGAATAAAATAATTTATTTGCAGTAACAGGCTTACAGTGGTCAGTTATAAACAAAAAGTAAATAAAAAATATGTATTACAATGTAAGCCCCATGATAAAAGGTGGCGGTGCTAATTTAGCTCGGAATAACGCCATAATTCCGGATTCTCTTCAATCGAAGCCTAGGTCGCTGTAACTCCTTAATACCAACAGGATTTTATTCAATATAGACATAGACATATCATTTATTTCCCAATATAAGCCCAGCATACGCTTTCTATAAGAGAAAAGGGTAGTTCTGCACCATCTTATCTATGGAAGAACTGATGTAGGGCACAATATGTTTAAATGCCGCCCTAAAAGGGCACGCTACTTGTCACAGAGGGTATTAAAAGGGTTGGTATCGAATACAGTGGGCTTAGCTTTCTTTCTATTTAAAAGACGGGTTATTTCGAACCCCTACGTAGTTTTTTTCAACCCTTCATTGAGTTTCTGACTAAGTTATAGGCACTGCCGTTTATATTTGATCTACGTCTATACTTAGTAATGAATTCTCTATGTTTACGTGCAAAAGAATCATCAAAATCTGTCCATGATTGACGATGAAATCGAAGAACATGTACTATAAAAAAAACAAAACATAGTCATATTATAGTTATTTGCTGAAAACATAATGTGCATACAATATGACTGTGAGGTTTTAATATAAATAAATGTTCATTATTTCAAAATACATGAGTTGAACATAGGACGTCCTCCTTTTTTCGATGTCCGTTAAAAATAATATTAATCTGGTACCTGGAAAGGGAAAACATTTGCCCAGCTGTGGGATAACTTAGCTTCGATAAAAAAATAAGGATTTTTTTATTCTTATCCTACTAGTACCTAGCTACTATACAAATAGTAAACTAGCGGTTCGCACCGGCTTCGCACGGGTATTTAACAAAATTAATTATTACACACACCCGATACACTTTGGGTTACACTATTGCAGTTTTCATTCGGACCCTTATATTTTTGGAAATATTTTTTTAGCCTAAGTTCATCAGTCTAGTTCCTGTAGAATGCCAAAGTACCTAAAATAATTTTAAAATCGGTTAATTAGTTAGCAAACAAATCTTTCCTCCTTACAATATTAGTATAATAAATAAATATTGCTAGACAATTCACCAACCATCATCTACCTTAACTGTAAATAATAAGTTAAGTAATTTTACTATTCCTTCACCAAAACAACGCACAAGCCCAAAACGGTAAGTTATTTGCGGCCATTAATTTGAGTCCCGATCGTAAATTGAAAAGAAACGCACAGTACATTTTAGTGGGCAAATGGGGGTCGTTGATGTAAGTACCGGTCGGCGTCTCAAGAAATATTGCATTCTCCAGGACCTTATGACCTTATGTCGTAGTGACCTTGACTCCATGGTGTGCGAGTTTGTACCTTGTGTCATAGGTATAAAGATTAGATTTGGTATTTATAGTCTAATCTAAAATGTGCTAGATCAAGGATGAAATAACTACAGGAATAATAATGACAAAAAGCCAAAAAATAGTAAAAACAAATATACCAAAAAACTGCATTAGCTACATTGCCTCGCTGTATAGCAATACTGATGCGCTGCGCCAGATACTGACCAGCTCTCGGGTCACTTCGCTTCGACCAGACACTCAGATATTTTTTTAAACCCAGAGAGGCGTTACCCCACGGATATATCTACTTACTCCATCTGCGTAATTCCGTCCAATCTAACTTTATGTTGTGCCAGTGTTACCAGCGCAACATCCTGAAATATTAAGAACTACGTTAGGGACATAACATCTTAAGGGCCGTAGATCCCTTCAATATGAACGCTAAGCCCTCTCCTAATTGGGAAGGGCTTTAAATAGGTACGCTTCTGCGCAGGGAATCTGGAAACAGCTGCTTCAATGTCATTATCTCATAAACCCGCTGTAATTTGACGACCTCGGTAGCGCGGTGGGTAAAGTTCTGCCTGTGATTGAGGAGGTCGTGGGTTTCAGTCCGGTTCTGGACAAATGTGTGTGCGGTCTGCAAATATTTGGTCAAGTTCGTTTTCTATGTATGATAAAAAAACTATAGTAGTAGTAATGTATTAAATATATCAGTCATCCATAACTCAAGCTCTGCTCGCCTAGGGGCTAGATGATGCTGTGTGGATTGTACATCGTCAATAACAATAATAAAACAAAATCCTTGCTCTGATTTTACGTTACGTTGTTGCGAGCGTTGCGTTGAATGGTTCGCTGCGCTCGAAATATTGTATTATGATTCAGATGGCTCGCTGCGCACGAAATATATTCAATTCAACAAGCTCCGATAGCTTTTATCAGAAACTTCTTCCAATATATCGGTGAATACGGTTAAGATTAGTAGTTTTTTTACATGGCTTCGCACAAGATATAACGTACCTAGCCTGTGTTTAAGGCTATATGCCTTACGTTGTTATAACAAGGATTATGTGATTCGGTGAACGGTTCTTCACCCGTCAGAAAAACTCTGAAGATGGCTCGTATACCAAATATATTTTTTTATCGTATAATACAGAACGTAATCCGATTTTGTACAAGCTGTTTCGACTCCACTGCGGCCATATGATTTATAGTGGGTCCCAATCGCCGTATCAAATAACGGCTCTCTAGTTATCAAATATTTATGAAATTACCGAAATACCTGCGAAATTGGGTGAAAATTAGAAGTGAATATTGTATTACTAATGAGTTTTATGTTATATAATAAATCTAGATAATTAATATTGCGAGTCAAAATATTAAATCGCGAAAATGTATGCGTGTAAACTGTACTGCGGAACCCCAAAAATCTTCAAAACCCCATGTGTATCCGGAACCACGAAAAATAAATATACGTCAAGAAAAATAATAGTTTCTACTAATAACCTATTTATCAAAACAAAACGTACAATATTTCCTATTCCCCTACGCATCTCGTCATTGCACTTTGAATCTTATTCTTACTGCATTAGGTTAGTTTTTCATGAGCAACAAAGTACACTGCAGGACAAAATAATGTCAAGAATTTTGAATCTTATGTAAACCAATTCAAAGTGTATTTTCCTTTGCTAGGTAGTACACAGCGGGACAAAAAGATGGATAACATCATTAAAATCTATTACAGGGGTGTTTAAAATATGGAGGCTTAATATGTGATCATCCGTCAAGTTCCGGGCGTGGGACTCTTTAGGTTTAGTGGGTTAACGGCCGGGTTGTAAAGGTCGAAGGTTCTCATTTTTTTTGTTTTGATCTTAAATATGTTCCGTACTTTGAGGTCGGTATATTTGACATATTTCTAAGTTTAATAAAATTTACGACCTGTGACGCAAACTCTCTAAGCGGTCTTGTTTCTATAAAACTAGCTATGAATAGCTAAATAAAGAAATGTAATTCTGTGACTATACCTAGTTTTAAGTTCCTGAATAAAGATTTTGTACTTAGGTATATGTTTTTACTAGATGAGTGATATACTTAATAATACATAGATAGATATATGTACATAGAAAACGTCGAAAATACCGTGATCAAAATCTTCAAATTTTACATTTGTCCCGAGGCGGGGACGAATCGAACCCGCATCCCCCTACGTCACAGGCAGCCCACTGCCACCGCCACAGAGGTATAGTTTTTGAGGTACTCATAACACAAGCTCTGCTTAGTTCGGGGCTAGATGATGCTGTGTGGATTGTATTATTTATAATTTCTGAGAATAAAATTATATAGCGAGTTCCTTAATATCGCATTTATAATCTAGAAAGAATAAATCTAGATGTTGTTTAGAATAGGCTAGTCTAGCTTATATAACAACTAGATTTATTTATAAATAGTCTAGTCTAGCGTAACCCAGGATTGTTAGGACAGAATAGGTTTGCCCAGCATCCGCATGTTAATCTTAAAACGAAATGTTTAATTAAATGGCTACCATCTTCGAATAAGTTACGTGTATCTTCAGAGGAATCTACCCGCCTTAATTCAACGGTTGCATGCTTGAGTGTACAGTGCGGGGACATTGCCATGGCACAGTCGTCGGTCTCCTTAAACTTCATATTCAGTAGGTTTACGAGAGCTGAGGGAGGTATTATGGAGGTATTTGACGACATCTTTGACGAAATGTTTGTACGATCGGCAGATATTTGTCTGTGTGATATGTATTACCAGTCTTCTGCGCAGCTTGACGCTAGATGATGATGTGTGGATTGTCCAGCATATAATTCGTATATGTATGTAAAGTAGGATACAAAAAAATATATTGACCTATTCAACTAAACGAATTTCACCATGGCAATTGGTGTTTGTATGTTGGTATTATAAAAATATCTAACTATGTAATGTCTTATGTTATGTTTATCAGTTATCTAGTATAGCATATAACTATAACAAAAGCTCTGCTTAGCTTGGGGCTAAGCAGGCTAGATGATAGAAGATTTCTACTTCTTGTACGATGTAAATAAATGTAAAGTAAACTTCCTAGGTTTTGTGCATGTTACCGCCCGCGCGCTGTAACGCTATCTGCATCCCGCGACTCCGCCCGCTGTCGTTTCACTCAACACCTCGATCTTGGTTTTTATTGTGTTACATTTGATACATTCAGCTTGTAATATTCGGATCTGGTACATATTGTACTGTAAAACGACGCGACGGGAGGAACTTTTGACGACCTCTGTGGCGCAGAATGTCCGCTTACGACGCAGGTTGCGGATTCCCGCCTCATGACAAATGTTTGCACGATCTGCATATGTTCCGGGTGTTCTGGTCGTTTTCTATATATAATAAAAATATCTTAGTATATCAATGCAGTGTAGTGCCGGCATAGAATTTCATTACCCCAACTCTTCCGGGGTGTCGTAAGAGGCGACTAAGGGACACACACCGGGGGGCGGACAGCAGCGCCCTCTGCAGAACAACTTCACCGAACTGCGATCCCCAACCCGCATGCCCAGCGTGGGGAATTGGGGATAATGGTCAATAACCCTCAAACGATAAATATTGCCATCTATAGCACTCATTAGGGGAGGCCTATGCCCAGGATAGGACTGTTATAGGCTGATCTTGTTGTAGTTGATGTTGTTTTTGATAAATATTGCCATCTATACACTGATTAGGGGAGACCTATGTCCAGCTGTGGACTATTTTAGGCTGTTGTTGATGTTGATTAGCCGGAGCACCAAAACACAGTGCGTAGGGTCTAGGGGCCCACCTAGAGCCTACGTACCTAGGGCCTCCCAGGTACCGCATCCACAGAACACACCTCACAACGACGAACCACCTTAAGGGTGCGCAATTTCAGATAACATCCAGCCAAGGGCGACTCCCGCCTTAAATTATTCAAATAAAATCCCTCCCCATATCTGTGATTGTAAATTTTCGTACAGATGTGTACTGTGTACACTTGCGGGCAGGAAAAACGGGGAATTTAAATTGGGTGAGTTTGCTGTTATGAGAATGTTTTTGCTTGAGGGGTAGTATGAAAGGGTACTATGTAAGTTGATTTATTATTTATTTATTCAGTGTCTATTCTAAGCTAGAAAAAGGATAGGCGGTACGCTACAGTGTTTGCTACCTACGCTTCTATTTTACGTTATCCTTTGCAGTATGATAAATAAAATCATTGTTGTCTTGAAGAAATTGCTTTAAGTAATAAGGCCGCCTATTGTAAGTTTTTTAATTTAATTTAGATGTAAGATTTTATATAAGTATTTTCTTTTAAATTCAATAAAGTGTTCATACATTCATTTTGTTGTTACTAAGTTTTGTGTTAGGTATACAAAACTTAGTTTTTGCATTAGTTAAACTAGAACCATACACAAAAACTAATGACCAATAACAGATTCAGCATTGTACTGCATTCAAACAAGATGCGGTGCTGATTTTGTATGTGCCATGCGAGTGTTTAAACAGTGTAAAATAAACAGTTTAATTGTTGTGTTGTAGTTACAGTTTACCCTTATTTAGGGTGTCGCGCCCAAAAAGTACAAACACAATGTATTATTATTAATGTAACAATTAAATTATACAATCAAATTAGCACTAATATTTAATATTGAGCTAACTGCAGATAGAAACAATCTACTGGTAGCTCAACTGATCCATATTGGTAGATTCACCATTTGGAAGCGTATTAGTAAATAATTATCGGGTCCCTATTGTATTCTTTTATTATGAAGTCATTAAAATATGGAAAAGTGCAAGGAAAACGCTTTCCTATTGATAATTTTCAATCCGTCATGAAACTATTAAAAATCATAGAATAGGTTAGGTTAGTATTAATATATGAAATACTTTAACTGCCCACGACGACGCACCTGCCCATCTGCGGATCCGTGGATTGCCTAGCAAGCGCCTACACAGGCTTCGGGACGACTCACCGCCTGGACAGTGAATGCGTTAACCTTCAACAAACATAAAAAAATTAAAAAGTAATTCAAACCAAAAAAATAAACAAAAACAATCATGCCCGCTTTTTGCCCGCAAGTATACTCATATAAGACAATGGGCGTGACTCGACATCACCTGTATTTCTTTCCGTTATAATAACATACAGACAGTCAGATTTCAATAAAAACATCTTGCAATCGTAAACGGTTTTACATTAAACAGTTACAGCAAAGAGTTATTGTTTTTAGTGTGGGAGGGCAAGTTTTTTATCGATGGTGGTATTTTTGGGAGTTGCTCGTTCAATTGCATCTTAAAAGTTTCTCAACCAATACGCCATTGAAGTAATCTATGAGTATTGGCGGGCTTACACGCTAAAACCGGGTAATAAAAAATTGGGTAATATTTTTTAAATTTCAATGATTTAGTTAAATTATTATGGACATAGAAATAGAAATAGCAATTGGCAGTCCCAGTCAAATCTGAAAACCATTCAGGTCTTAAACTGTGTGAAAATCACTCATTCATCTCATTTATAAATAATAAAGTACTTAAGTGAATCAATAACACCTTATTTCTTAATTTATTGTATGTAATTTCATTTGTCTAAGTCCCTATTAACAAAGAAAATAAACAGTAGGTACTATCGGTATTCAACAGAATATAACTATTACAATTAGTATATTTATATATTTGAATATCTATGCTCTAAAAATCTAAGCCGTCAACATTAGACAGAGTACCCAGAATGCTGGCAGCATTACCACGTTGGATGGCGATGCTGAATAAAAGCGCAATAAAAAGCAGCATTCCGAGCACTTGTGGCCTCTTTGTGAGGTCTTTAAATGCTGTGTGTGCCCCAGGACCCCAATGCGAGCTATTGGAATATGATTTTGTAAAATTTTCCATAACTCATACTTGCGTGCAATCTGTTTCTACCTTTTGTTTGTAAATTAGCAGTAAATCATTTATTAATAAAAAAATTACAATTATCGAACTAAATTAGAGCTACTATTTACAACCGTTGCAAACAAACTACAGGTAGCTTAACTTTGCTTAACATTACATTATATGGACTGTATATGTAGGTATATATATTTGTGTCCGAAATAAATGATTTGATTTGATTTGATTTAACTGATCCATACATATATAGTTTGTGTGTGTGCATTGGCACTGATTATGGTGATGACGATTACCCGACCGTAGGTATATAGTAATTAACCAGGTAAGATCGCCAAACCGTGTAAGCGGAATCCTAGCAGATAATTAATCAAGGAGCTTCGTTAGCGGCCCCAACCGGCGTGCTTCGTGATTAAGTTACGAATTAACTAGTGGACACTCTCTGGGGGTAGTGTTAGTGTCCAAGTGATTTTAATGTGTTAGTGTGCTATAGAAAGTTTTGTAGCACGATAGCGCGGTGGTTTTTATAATTGATGCTATTTCTATCAGTGCATTGTGTCAAAAACACAGAACCAAGCTACTATCCTAGGTTATCAAGGTATAGAGGTTGTCAAGGTGCCACCAAAATCATCAGACATAGAATTTAAGTCTAAAACATATGAAAGCAATGGGACCACGAGCAATAACTATTTCTCGTGGTTCCATCAATGGGACAAAATAATGGGACCACGAGAAAACACCCAAATTTAAGCAGTGGCGGACACGGTTAGGAGGACAGGTTCGTCCTAAGTCGACTCATGTAGCATTCACGGGTGAGAGGGGTCAATTCTATTTCCGCAACTGCCACGGCTCAAATTCTATGTCTGCTGATTTTGGTGGCACCTTGACAACCTCTGTGGTGTAGTAGGCAAAGATCAATGGAATAGAACCTGCATCTCGCTGGAAGACAAAATTTCGTACTAACTACAAGTTTTATATGGGAACTGGGTGTTATTTCGTTTTTTTTTTATTATTGGCGCAAAAATATCCACACATCAATACCAAGCTGCATTACCAATATTTGTATAGTAAAGAAAACATAGAAAGATACCAAGCATCCATCTTGAACCTTAAACGTAACTGGTATAAAGGTGCTATTGCAGCAGCATTCAGCGTAGATGCTATCCTGCAGGAATGCTGGTTTAATTAGTGTTTCGTAAGGGTTGCTATTCGATTCCCGTACCTGAACGTTTTCAATTAAAGCCTAGAAGAAAGTTACTGACACGACTTTTGGACGCCATCCATGAAAATTACCTAAACTGGATAAACAATATTTGACAATATTGTTGAACTCTCATGGAATCTGATTTGATTACATACCTACGTCTTGGTGATATTATAAATATTGGAATCGTAAATTTCCATATGATAATACTGACTCCTGTGTATACCTAGTTATACCTACTCAAACTTAATCAGATTTAAGCATCTTTCAGTTTTTCTTCCGATTTATTTCTGACTCTTTGATCATTGAAAACAATCCACTCCAATGCAATGGCCTTTCAAAAGTCGCTAAAAAGAGAACAAGTCCAATGAAACTTTCCAAAGAAAAGAGCTTTCGCGACTATTTGTCGCATCCCTAACTTCTTGTAGCGTATCTATCGATCGTATGTAAACCGTGTTTTTACTACAGTTCTTGCAATTGCCTAGGGCACTAGCAATAGTCTAGCCTGCCTAGGTTGTATTTGTTTGTCGTGTAGTTCTCATTGTTGTTTTTGCTACCTATTTGCTTACATACAAATACGACCTACATAGAAATATACCTAAGTATATAATATACCTCCCATTTTTGTCTGATTGTTTGTCTAGAGTCTAGGGATAAGCGTATTCCCTTATACGTAGACAATTTCTAGCGACAATTAGTTTGCTTACAAATTAAGGAAAGATCGCCTTCGAATAGTCGAATACGACCACCCGTTAGACAAAATCGGACGTGCCACGGTTGTAGGGTCAATTCGAAAGAGTCGGTGACTCGGTCACGCTCACGGTATACATTCAAATATTCTTGCTTGAAACTCTTGAAAATTTTGAACCTATCTTGAAGATACCAACTATATTTGATGAGATAACTTATAGAATAAAATATGTTCTTAAAGAAAATCTCATTAGTTGTCAAATATTGATTCAGATTCAGTAACTTTATTTCTTTAGGCTTACAAAACAAGCACTTAGACAAGTCAAATTTCAAACAGATAATTATTAAAATAAGAAATAATTTGTTATTAATTTCTCTTCACTTCAATTTTGATACCTATGCATCAGCAGCCTTATTAGGTCATACCGTCACACGTTAGTTAGGACCTTAGCATTCACACGTGACGCTATGAAGACATTTAATAAAACAACTCAATAAAATCAATCAATTATAATATCCCCAATGTGAACATCGAAATTATCAGATCTATCCCCCACACAGCCCTCAGGAAAATCATCCTCTTCAACATCCCCATTCTTTATCATTTCAAAGATATTCTCTATCATTGTTTCCATCTCTCTGTCTTCTTTCGTCATCTCCTTCTCTTCTTCTATTAGGACCTCTTCCAATTTCACCCAGTCTTCTTTAGACATCTTCTTCATAAATTTTACCATTTTTTCCGCTTCATCGAACTCACCGACAGTAGTACAGGCACATTCTCTGTGAATAGCGTTGAAATAGTTCAAGTTTTGGTATTCGATCGGGCTGACAATAACTTTGAAGCCAGCGCTGGTGAAAATTTCATCGTAGTAACCTGCATCTTTGTTATTTTTGGAGAGTTTAACTAATTGATAGAGGTAACATTTATTCGTGGCGAACTCTGTGTGAATATCTTTGTCCATCAACCATGTCATCATTTGACTTTTTGTGCTGTAAAGTGTCGGAGTTGTGTCTTTTTTTCCAGGTTGCACTAGAATTATGATAGCGGTGGGATCTAGTGACGGCAGTAGTCCAGACAGCCAGTACTTTATCGATACACCAAATCCTTCTACTGTGGGTAATAGGGATCTCAATTCGCCAATGAGCCCAGCTGTAGGCGATGCTACGAGCGTCAAAGTCATGGCACCTATGCTAGACTCCACTGACATATCAGCTACATATATGAACTTCGCACCGCTCTGCCTATACATAGTGACATGTCTGAGGTATTTGTTTCTTTGATAAGCAAATTCCGGGTTCTCTATTAAGATATATCGGTTGAGTTTCGGTATATCATGATATATTACCAGCTTGTTTTTAACTAAAGTGCGTAATTTAATATTTCTGTAATATGTCTTTGCCTTATTTGAGCCTTTTTCTTGTAGACTTTCTAGAAGTTCTTTTTTGGTTGGAACCTGTTTCTTTTTAAGATAATATTCAACAAAGACATCGCGTATGTCATTGTTGATGATAGGATTCATGTACGACGGTATTGGCTCCGTGTCTAATACTGCTTGTTTAACTGATTTGTTTCGGGGTTTATACTTTTTTAGGACTTCTGCTAAATAATCAGGGCTTTCTTTTGTAAAGAAATGGAGTCTCTGTATTAGGGGTACCGGTATTTCCTCTGAAGTATGGTCTTTTGTCATTTCTCTACATTTGTTCAACATATTCTTAACGATGATAATCCTTTTCAACGCGTCGTTTTCTTCTGCTTCTTTTTTGTTGTCTTTTTGGTTCTTATACTTTAGGAACTTTCTCATTTCAGCATCGGAGGTTATATTTTCATTCGTTTCGTTCACCAAATCAATTGACGGCACTAGAATTGGTGTTGATTCTGGTGGAACTGGTATGGATTGATTGTTGTATGAGTGTGTGACTGTTGTGGTGATTGGTTGGTGATTGTTTGAAGATTCAGTGTCGGTTGTACCGTCTTTACCATGTTCCGCATACATCAAGACTTTTATTTTTTCAATTAACTTATCAAACATAGGCGTGTCCTCAGAAATCTGCTCAGTTTCTATTTCGCCAGGAGAGTGCTCTTTGTCTATTTGGCCAGGAACTGGTTCTATATCCATTTCATCAGATACCTGGTCTGTCTCCATTTGGTTAACATCCTGGTCTGTGTCAGTAACTGGAATGTCGTCGGGGTCCATTTTTAAGTCAATCTCATCTTCGAGTGTATTTTCCTGAAAATAAAATGAGTATTTGAGTTTCTGACAGCAAAACACTAGGTATTATATTAAAATGCAAAAGTTTGGATGTATACTCTAGCCAGATTTGACAGGGCATGTTTGAAAACAAACCACCACGACGCAAAAACAAAAATCATTTGATTTTCGTGGCGTTTATATGATAAACACGGCAACATAGTTTTATGTTAAGTATTAGCGGTTTGTTTACAAACATTCTACGGCGATTATGAGATTTTGGCCGGTGTATAGCTAATGTATGAATATTTTACTGTTTACGATTTTTTTTTTGTGTAGATAGACATAGGTAAAGTTGTTCCAGGTAGGTACCGGAAAAAGATGAGACGCCGCGAGCGGAAGCTGGTTCTATAATTACAATATAAACACCATTGATGTATTAAAAAAAGGAAGATAGGTTACGTTCTCCCAGAGCTTGCTCAAAAATTGGCCTGTGTTACAACTACACGCAAACACATACGCTCACAGTTACATTTCCATTCCTGTGCAATATAAAGAGCAACAGAGATGGTAAGACGTACCTAAGACCGAAGTGAGACCGAGACAACAGTATTAGTCGCTAGGCACCCCGCCCACTATATTAAAAACAAAACAAATTCGGGATTTCCCCGAGTCTTACGATACCATGCACGCACGCCGACTCATAGAGTTTTAGAGTTGTTCGTTAAACTCACACCATTAATCTTGTCCCAACTGGTACCTATGATTATTATGAATATAAATAATTATGTTATTTTGTGTTTTGTACATTAAATAATGTGAAATGAATAGGTACAAATGATAGAAAGATTCCACGAATAGAATTTTTAACTTTACACACATACAGAACTGTAATCTGTATTGGAACCTAAAAATTACCGTTTTTTGTGATTGTACTCGACGTATAATTTCAATGGAAACAAAGGGATGCGAGTTGCAGAAGGAAAATAATATAATTTTTATTCTGCAACTCGCACCACTATCACACCAGTTGGGACAAGATTGATGGTGTGAATTGAAGAACGACTCTACTCGCAACAAGACTATTGCTATCTCTTTTAACACACTAATGTTTCGTATACTTCTATCCCTGTCTGCAAATGGCGAAATTGGGCAGCAAAATAATCATAAAATATAAATTTTTGGTGTACTTAGGAGTGAAAGCTGATGCCTTGGGCTTTGTTTTTTTGTTTTGGGGCTGTTTGAACACCTAGAGAACGAGCACGAGGGCATTGCTACAGTTTTTAGTCAATAAATCACACAAAAGTTCTTGGTAACAAGCGCGCGAATCACGAACGCCCGCGCCGCCCCGACTATGACCACAGTCATAGTGTACTGTGCTATGACTGAGGTGGGGGACCAGATTGGACCAGATTTGAGCTGGCCATTTTCGGGAAGCTAGTGCCTTATCTTCTTTTTTTTAATATATCAATGCTGTTTACGATTTTTTTTTTGTGTAGATAGATATAGGTAAAGTTGTTCCAGGTAGGTACCGGAAAAATATGAGACGCCGCGAGCGGAAGCTGGTCCTATTTACAATATAAACACTATTATTTACACTAGGTAGGTATTTACACGATTTGCGATTTTTGTAATAAAACCACAAGTTAGGTAAGTAAGTACCAATCTTTGCATGTACCCTATAGTACCTAGATAAAATAAATTAATAAGTTGAAATCGTAAATTAGGGGAACTTATATAATAAATAATAATAGAAGGCGTTGAACAACTTACCCAGGTAGGTAGGTACCTACCTAGGGGTAAACATATCTAATGAATTGTAAGTTCGCGCGCTCAAAATAAGAGTAAAGAAATGACGTACCTACCTAGGTACGTTCCGATATCTAGATACTTACTTAAAACTGCCTAAATAATAAGCATAACGTACCTACTTAGGTGGTCTCTATCTAAATTTATTTATCTTAATCTTAATTTATAAAAAACATTCTACAAATTAAATATTTGGGCAAAAATGACTAACTCACCGACATTATCCTAAAATCTGATCCGCGCGCACACAACACAATAATCGAGACTGGTATCCGTTGGCAGTCGTCGACCGTCTGTTCGTAATCCAAATGCTCCACGCGAGCTGGCAACGCCGCGCGCTCTCTTTCATACGGTCTTGCGTCTAGCAATGCCACAGAATATGTAACACACAGTACGGCGCAGTGCGCGTTGAACTCACAGATAAGACAAACTAGTTGAGAGTGCGATAAGTTTGTATACGCAGTACGTTGAAAAAGTTTTAATACCTACCTTTATGGATTGAATTATTACCTAGCTGTTGGTCACCTAAATATTTTATGTAGGTAGGTACTTGAACGTTTAAGATAAAGATTATCTACTAAGTAGGTATATTAAGTCGAAATGTACAAACATATCTTTGTATATTAACTTCTGAATTACAATAATACATAAATATCCTATAATATCTGCCTACCTTGGTTGTAGTAAAATTTTATAAGAATGTGGTGGAAATTAACTTCCTACCTCGCTTGTTAGAATTCTGAATACATATTAAATATATTGATAAATTAATAGTACAACTAGAATTTGAAACTTCTTTTCGTTTACTACAATAAAACTTGCTATCTAAGAATAATTTATCATGCCGCGATTGGATTGTTACAACATCATTAAGCGTGCGCGCTTCATCACAAGCGCCGCGCGCCGCGCCGGCTCACGACCGGCATTCTTCATCGCCGAAAGAACGAAAAATATAGCTATCCCTTTCTAACTCGTTATTTACTCCGATCGATTGAACGCTTTGCTCTTACCCAACTCCCTTAGTCGCTCAGTTCTAGTACAGATTTTGTGAAAGTACCACGTCTTTGTTAAATATGGAAAAAATGAGTGAATGTGATAGACTTATTCTCCGCCTCGCACGAAAACTACCCGAACTGACGAAGGATTGCAAGACAAGTTATTTAGAAAATTTATCAACCCTGGAGTCGGTTGCTAATCTAACTGGACTACATAGAACGCATGTCAAGGAAATTGATAAGCGTGAACCTTCCATCGACTATAAAACAGTGGACCGTTCTATAATCTACAACGCGCTCTGCCGTTTCTACATCCGTAACCGAACCGATGGAGGGAAAGTGCCTACGACCTACGAACTCTTCGATGCTTTGGTAAAACATGATTTACTCCCTATAATGGATATAGAGAACTTCAGAAAACTGCTGCTGAAACTGGGTTTCGTATGGAAGAAGGTCGATGGACGAACGCCTGTAGTTATCGAAAAGCCTTCTATCAGATTCGAAAGATATAATTATTTGATGCAGATTAAAAAAAGCAGGGTAGCACTGTACGATATCTACTTTGTCGATGAATTAGCTTTTAACCAAGAGATGCTCATGAACATAGTCGAAAGCCGGGAGTTCGAGAAAGAGACGGGACTATGGCAGGTAAGAAGAATACACGCTGTCGGAAAGACAGATATAATTTGCAAGAAAGAGATAAAAGATTTCAACGCTGAAGTATACGCAGATTGGGTTGAGAATGAACTTATTCCGTATCTTGCCGTGCCGAGCATCATAGTGGTGAAAGACATTCCCCACCATAACGCGAAAATAGTCGAAACCCCGACGTTATTTAGTTCAAGGTATGATATGATTGAGTGGCTTAGCCATTTTGACGTTCCGTACGACATAAAGATGTCGAAATACGGGCTATTTAGCCTGGCGGAAGATCTAACAGATTTAGATACGCATTTATACAAAGTTGATCAAATCTTGAAGAGTCACGGCCACAAACTCCTACGTTTGCCGAATAGTATAGATTACAAACTAAGCCCAGCTAGCTTAGTCTTCAAACATATTGCAAGTAAATACACACAGCCACAAGTGACACAGCGATCAAAATCGAAGAGTCGCACAAAGAGTGTCACAAATATGGAGCCAATATCTGCGGTAAAGACAAGATTTGAGAATGTCTTAAGCAGTGTTGTGGAGCAGCTGCCAAGTTTCTGCAGTTCTGTGATCTCTAGTGAACAGAAGATGATGACGATGGAGATGGATGTGGATAAGCATTTGGATATTCTGCTGATGCAGAGGAATAAGGTGGGATCGGAAGGACAGGAAATAGAAGATTCAGATGTTGCTTCTTGTGATTCTGATTGAGTTATATTAAGTGATTTTGTTATCTTAGATTGGGAAGAATTGATGTCTTTGTTGCATTTTACTTGTGAAATTACACTTAATATCCTCAAAATGGAAATAAAATGTGATATCTATCTGCTTATTTTATTTTAAAAGGTTGAGTTTTCTACCGTTGCCTTCTTTCTTTATTTTTCTATCTTTTGGAATATACGACAGCAATAAAAGATGATAAATAATGCTGGACAATTGACGTAGCATCATCTAGCCCCAAGTGAAGCAGAGCTTGTGTTTTGGGTAGGTACTAGCTGACTGACATATGTATGTGTAAAAGTCTCTTTTCATAATTTTTTAGAATCATCTTTAGTTTAATTAAGTATGTTCGGTATTTATGTGAATAAAATCTACATTTCAAACCTTACGGCCTTGATGATAAGGTTGTATTGCATTCCACGGGCATTTTCCAAGGCTTCTAAGGTACAGTAATGGTGATTGCGTCCGATATCGACGTACCTAATTACCAACGGTAAAGGCACCTGGACTTAAGCCGCAGTCTCCGAACTTACACTGTCGATGTTTACAGGTCATGTTACTGCAAAGTTCTCAATAAAATATATAAAATTAGTTTAATAAAGTTACGTTATTTCCTTCAAGTAACTTTATTATGTTTCTATCAGTGGATTCCTATCAATAGCATAGTTAGTTAGTTATTAAGCCTGGTGTGTCCCACTGCTGGGCAAAGGCTTCCCCCTGCTCCCTCCCTTTTATCAATAGCATAAATACCATAAACTATCTACTGTATTATCAATATCTGTATAGTGTCCTGATGGTTTCCCTAAAAATAAATAAATAGAAATAAAATAAGAAAAATTGAGGCGATACGGGCGCGACGTGAGCCGCACTTACCCTGATGAAGTCCCTCGTTAAGGGATGAAACGTTGGTGTTCTTACAACACAAAATAGGTTCGTAGATAACCCGCTTACATTCATAATAAAGATAAGAAAAACTATTGGTAGCTCATACTAAAACTATGACATTTATAAGCGTTTGAGTTAAATAATCAACATTAATTAAGAAATCGAATTAAATAATTTATTGTATGAAATGAAACTTGTTATAGTGTAACAGAATGTTACAATCTAATCTGTTCTATTGTGTAATGTATTAAAATTTACATAAATAACTTATACAGTTCTAAAGAAAATAATATATAAAAATCACAGACATATAAAATTATAATAATTATACTATATATAAAATAATAAAGTTAGTTACTAAAGGCTTTTTGCCCTTATAAAAAAAATTTACTGAACAACACATGAAAAAAAAAATTGAAGCGAAAGCTTTACGGTGCCCGGAATATAACGGCAGTATTTACGAAAACTGCACCTTTATTGTGTGGTACTCTAAACTTACGGGTACGTGTGGACGTTTATAGTGATGGAGTGATATCTATAGCTAATAAATAATGTAACTGGTTGGAGGTATACGTCAAAATAATGCGTTTCCTTGGATGTTATCGTTCTTGTGTCTGTGAGAGAATAATATATAGGGCTGTCACTTTTTAAAGGCATTAATAATAGTAAATTAAAACTTTTTGTATGGAAAACTAAAAATAGGAATTCTTAATTATCTCCCCCCCACAACAGATCACCATTGGGGTCTGAAACCTCCCCCTTCGGCTTAGTACACATATTATGTTACACGTTGTATACTGAGGACATTATACAGGGTGGCACATTTTGAACGGTCGGTATGGGAATGTCTAAAACTAGTTTTACGAAGATATCTTCTGAGGAACCAGGTCATCGATTTTAGTAACATAAAACAACATATAGATAAATAAGAGAAATTGTATTTTAGTATGTTATAGATATGACCATATGACACGTTTAGGTAATTATAACTTCTGTTACTACTTTTACTGCTCTACCTTGAAAAAGGAAAAAAAAACTTTTCAAAAAATCATGTGAGCTGGTCAGTATTTGACGCAACGCATCAGAATTGCCATAGAGGCAATGCAGCCAGCGTCTTGGGTACACTTCCAACTGGTATCGATATGGATCAATGGAGCTACCTGTAGTTTGTTTGCAACAGTCTGCAGTTAGCTCAATTGTTTCAATTGTAAATACTATGTCTAATTTAGTAACATAATTGTATTTTTCTTTGTTAACAAAGGCCGTTAAAAAAACCATTTGCAAAGAGTGAAATAATGATAAAAGACCCTTCAAAACTATGCCGATTGGGAAATATATGAAAAAATATGGATCTAGGATACTGCGGGGTATGCAAATCGTTCAAGCGTAGACCTAGCCCCCCCTGTACCTATATCTGTACCTGAAATATACCTATTCTGTAGGCAGGCTGAACTGCGCACGGCCTATATGGCCTAGTGGGTAAATAGCCATGTATTAATTTACATTAAACCCTAGTTCATCCATAGTAAGCACTAGCGGTCTGCCTAGGCTTCACATTATTGTAAAAAATTCAAAGATTTGTACATCGTTGGGCATTAATGAAGTTTGCCTAACTTTCCTGAAAATATTCTTTAGCCTACATATATTTATCGATGATAAAGTTTCGGAGCCTATTCAATTCAAACAAACGATCAATATGTTTTTGGTTTTAGTTTGTATGACTGACTGTACGTACCTATTCGTATAGGTTTTATTATAATATCCTAGTTATATTAGAATTTAGTAAAAGTAAAAAATGCGATGGATTAGGAAATTCTATAAATAAAATAATAAAATAAAATCATTTTATTTCGGACAACATAGATCCATATGGGGTTAGTAACACAGTAAATGATTAGAAAACAAATGAGGCATATAGACAAAAAAATTATATAAGAAACGCGGGCTGATTCCCAGAATAATCTCACCAGAGTAGCAGGACTTTTTCCGGGATCACATATAAATTTATTTTCTATTTTTAATAACTAAAGTAAATTTAAAGAAACCGTAGTGGTAAATCCATGTCAGAAGGAAAAAAATTCGAAACAAATAAAAAATTGCTGAAAATGTGTTGAGGGATCTACCTTAGCTGCAGGTTAAGTGATAATTACCTGAGCGCAATAGTTGGATTAAATGACTTCATAGAACTCAAACTATTTCTGCTCGGAACTGGTTTAGTGTTGCCAACTTCAGTCTTATATTCGTCCGGCTAATAAAATCCTGGGACTTTCATTTTCTAGGAATAGGAACCTCATTTTTGTCATGACGCCCCATTGACTAAACTATGATCATGATCATTTTCAAATGCGAATGCAATTTACTAGATGTAGGAAAGGAATGTTCTATATCTATAGTAGGAATAGTAAACTCATATTAAACCTTAATATGAGTTTATTACCTATATCATTGTTTTACTTATTGGGCTTAAAAGTGATTGTATACCAGAATGGTAGTACCTATTGACATCTCATCGTCAAGATTTATCTATACTAATATTATAAAGAGGAAAGATTTGATTGTTTGTATGTTTGTTTGTTTGTTTGTTTGTTTGTTTGTTTGTTTGTTTGAATTGAATAGGCTCCGAAACTACTGGAGCGATTTGAAAAATTCTTTCACCATTAGAATCCTAAATTTTCCGTGATGAACATAGGCTATATAATATTTTCAAAAAGTTAGGGATCCGCATGAAAAATTCAATAATTGAACCGTGCGCTGTATATTCAACCTCTTTTTCTAATAAGGCACGTCAGAATAGAAAAAGAGGTTGCGCACTGTGCTTGCTTTTTCTCTACGGCCAGTGTCAGTTACGGAGTGTCGAGTCAATGTCAAAAATCCCAATGCTGTTAGAAAAAGTTAGGGATCCGTATGAAAACTGTGAAACCCATCGTGTTATTGTGTATAATTTCTGAAATTTTTGTTTAATACCCGTGCGAAGCCGGGGCGGGCCGCTAGTTGAAGATAAAGTAATAATTTCAAATAATCTACGCATTCGTTGACAAAGTGACGTAATTTTTGTATACCCTAGCCTAGACAACAATTAGAGGCAGCGAGTCAAATTAAATGAATATATGTATAATGCCGGACAATCCACACAGCATCATATAGCCTCAAGCTAAGCAGAGCTTGTGTTATGGGTACTAGATGACTGATGTACATTATACAATATTATTACATATAAAGATATTTTTTAATATAGGTACATAGAAATCGAAAAAATTCCGTCTGTTCTATACGATTTCTCCGACTTTTCCAACTTTCCCACCCCAACACTATTACACAGGCATCGAGTATGTGATCGGATTTAAAATTCAAAGCAGCTTTGAAACTAGACCAATGATATGCGAGCTAGGCTTTGACTATACCCATCGATTTCAATGAGGTATATAATACTTATGTATTGGAAATAAAACTAACCATGTTCGAACCAGACTTGTGTGAGTCTATGACTTTTGAAAGTGGATTAAAAACACTCAAATGAAAGAAATAATATTAATAATAAATAATAAAATAATAAACTTTATTTAATTTCAAGTGGTATTACATACAAAGTAGGAACCTATTCTATATAAAAACTAAGACTACTGGTACAAATAAATCCATAAAAAATCATTCTACCGTAATTAAGCTTGTATCTACTTTATATTAAAAACACTCAAATGGTGGTAAAAATCGCTTTATACTTAACTTTCCTGCTAGCTTAAGAAACAGAGAAAATACATTTATTTTTACCTATATTAAAAAAAATAAAATAACACAGTATATAATAACTAAATAAGATTAACACAAAATCAAAAAAAAGGGTCCTCAGCCTCAGCATTCGGCTAGGTCTGATGCGCAACGCTGGTTACAGGTGGCGCTAACACCGCGATGGAAGCCGCAAGCGGTATGCCTTATAGACCAGAGTCGATAATTTCTGAAACTAAAATAAAAGTATTTTGGAATGCATGTTGAAATGCAATGTTTTCCAAAACGAAGAGAATATTACAAAAGTGAAAGGAAAAATAATTTTAATAATAATTTCAAATTTTATGGGCGATCTGACGTCGGGAAGTTTTTCAAAATCCTTTATTTCCTTTAGTTAGACCTTACATGACTCTTGGACACGTCACAAAGTACAAGTTAAACATTCACACCTACAACTTAAAAACGGTTTATATCAATTTCCAGCAAAACAACAAGTCCTGGAAAACACTTTAATAGCAAAGTTGTAGGTAATAAAAAAGTAGCTTAGTGTTTTTTTTTTCTTAGGGCACAACTTTTTTTACACGTCGTTATCTAGGAAGCTTTTGCGCGTAATTGTCACTAAATTACATCCTCATATTTTTCAATGGATTTCTGCAATGTAACGCCTAAATGCATTTAATTATTATTTTGTATATATATTTAGCATTGTTTGCTATGGTGTATACGTATTATTTGTCACTAATGTGTTTTTTTATTTCCTTTCAGGTAAGATAAACCTTTTGGAACAGATGGGATTTTATTTATCAACGGGTAAGTCCATCACATCATCAGCGTCGGTGCAGACCCTGAATCTAAATAAATTAACTAATTAGATTTATTTTGGTTAACCAACTCTAATAAGTTTACAGAAATCATTCTAGAGGTCGTTCTACGAAGTACGGTCGTATGTATGAAATCATGATGAAATCATAGTATCGCACATCTGCTACAATACAATAATGACGTATTTACATTTTGACAGATTTGAGTTTAGTGTGTCAAAATTTGTGTTGAGGTTAAACCTTATACAGGTTCAGGAAAGAGAAAGAAAGAGAAAAGATTTGATTGTTTGTTTTATTCGTTAACTGATTAGGCTCTAAACTACTAGAACGATTTTAAAAAAAACTTGCACCATTTGAATAATGAACATAAGATAAAGCATATTTTCGAAAAGTTATAGTACCCTGTAAAAATAATACATTCTGTGTTAAATACTTGTGCGAAGCCGGGGGGCAGTAAAAATGCAAGGTAAAAATAAAATTCGAAAAACATATTTTATTGGTAAAAAAACCAATTACAAATATTAGTACCTAGTAGTTAACTAACAAATGAAATAAAATAAATAGAAATGAAATAAATAGAAATTTGATTTATTTCAAACATAACACCCATTTTGTTCGTTCATATTTGATTTAATTTTTAAATTTGGATAGTAGATTAAGTTGAAGAAAGTTAGAAACAATTACTAAGTACTATTTATTTTTCGTAAATTATTAGAACTTCGTATATTTCTCAGCAAATAAATACTCAATGCCGGACAATCCACATAGCATCATCTAGCCCCAAGTTTTTAATTTTTGATCGAGAGTTGCCAGTTTTTGTTATTTTATAATTATTGTATATTGACTTGAAATTAAACCAGAGGCTAATCGTTAATAGACTTACAAATTATTTTTTACCAACTGCCCCAAAAATACACAATACACAGCCCAATAAAAGAAAAGGATCATAATAAACGATATTACGTGAGGCAAGTACAATGGGCGATCTTATCGCTTTGAAGTGACCTCTTCAAAAATAAAATTTGTATGCGGAATGTGTTACGGCATATTACGTCTACATACCAGATAATGAATATTACGAAGGACATTAAGATAATTACAATGGGTGGCATTATCGCTTAGAAGCGACTTCTTCTATACAACCTTTAGATAAACCGTTCGCCATGCAACTTAGGTTTTAATAACCAGTGTACAAACGCCTAACGACCAAAGCTCTAAGCGCAGTTTAAGTTCTTAACTTGTCTTGTTAAGCTAATCTGTAATTAACAAACAAGTAAGTTGCTTTAGACAGGTGCTTTGTGCCGTACTGATAGCTCTTGTGTCGAATTAAATTCACTTAATGCTTTCACTGCCCGTTGCCGTGTGGTGCCGGCATAGAATTTCACCACCCCATCTCTTCCCGTGGGTGTCGGAAGAGGCGACTAAGGGAAACACAGCGGGGGGCGGGCAGCAGCGCCCTCTGCAGAACAACTCCACCGAACTGCGATCCCCAACCCGCATGCCCACCGTGGGGATTATGGGCATTAACCCCCAAATGATAGTGCCATCTTTGGCGCTCATTAGGGGAGGCCTATGTCCAGCTGTGGACTATTATAGGCTGGTGATGTTGATGTTGATGATGTTGTTTCACTGCCCGGGTTTTGTGCGACCCGCGTCGCTTAACACCCAGTTATGACGATCTCTGTGGCGCGGTGGGCGAAGGTGCGAGCGACGCATAGGTTGCGGGTTGGATTCCCGCCTGGGATAAATATTTGTACGATCTGCAGATGTTTGTTGAGGATGTTCTGGTTTTTTCTATGTACCTATGAACTCAACGAAGATAATACCTACCCACCTGCAGTGGTAGTAGGTATGTATAGGTTACCCGGATAGGGTTGTCACTTTTTAAAGGCACTAGTAGGTAAATTAGAACTTTTTGTATGGGAAACCAAAAATGGGAATTTTTAATTTTCTCCCCCCCCTCCCCCCACAACTGATCATCATTGGGGTCTGAAACCTCCCCCTTCGGCTTAATACACATATTTTGTTACACGTTGTATACATAGTAAAAATATCTATCTATTTACTATATTGTGTTATGTATATCAGACATCTAGTACCAGTAACACAATCTTTGCTTAGCTTGGGGCTAGATGATGCTGTGTATATTGTCCAGCATTATTTATTTATTTAGTTTTAAAACGCATGGACAGTGAATGTGTCAACGCATTCTGCCTAGTGTAGAATGTAATGTTAAAATAGATGTTTACATCTATTACAACCTTAACCATCTTTTTTGTGTCAGCAGGGTGAATGTTTGATTTCATTTATACTACTGGTATTGATATGAATGTGTTAGTGAGCTATCCGTAGATTGTTTACATCATCATCAGCCTATAATATTCCACTGCTAGACTTCTAGGCCTCCTCTAATAAGCGCCATAAATGGCATTAGTTATCATTTGGGAATTTGCCCATAATCCCCTGTGGTTGTTTACAACAACATCATCATCATCAACAGCCTATGATAGTCCACTGCTGGACATATGCCTCCCCTAATGCGCGCCATAGAATGCATTACTCATCATTTGGGGGTTATTGCCCATAATCCCCACGCTAGGCATGCGGGTTGGGGATCGCAGTTCGGTGGAGTTGTTCTGCAGAGGGCGCTGCTGCCCGCCCCCCGGTGTTTTCCCTTAGTCGCCTCTTACGACACCCACGGGATGAGTTGGGGTGGTGAAATTCTATGCCGGCACCACACGGCCACACCACGGGTAAATTGTATACGATCGGCATTTCCATGAGGGCTGCATTTTTCACGGATTCCTCTCGACTTGACGGGTCTGCGTCGTGCGACACGTCACAGCTTAGCCAAAGATTTTGTACAGAACGGACATTTTATAGAACTGACGTCTATACATCGAGTACGTTATCCAGAAGAGTTGAAATTTCTAATAATTGGTACAAAATATTCTGTCAAAAAAAACACTGAATGTCGCGCACCGCCTACTATGTTCTGATTGGCCGAAACAATGTCATTTGATAAAAAGGGATGGGGTAAATTGCTATCGATGTGTTAACGAGTCTCATAATATACGATTTTTAATTCAATACAGCTACTTAGTTTAATTTATTTAATATTGTACTAATAACAATTATTTGTACAATAATTATAATGTAATGTACCTACTATTATTAATTATTATAAATAATCGCAAAATCATTCCATACAGAGAAATTTATAGATAGTATCTAAGTAAAAAAACTGTGACTTATTCATCTAAACTAATTGGCCACCTACAATCAGTGTGTGTGTTTGTTTGTGTTTGTGTGTGTTGTGATCCTGTTGCTCCTCTACGACTTGTGATCCTTTTGTGCAAAAATCTATGACTTTTATATGAACTGTCCGGGATGTACCTAAGCCATACGCGACCTAACAGCTTATAAGATCACGTCAGCTTACCCAGGACATTAATCTTCACTGAGGTCAAAATGGCGGTCGATAGAATTCGGAATACGAAATTTAAAAGTTTGAAAATGGAGTTTCGCGGAAGCGGATGGAACTAGACGGATTAGGAGATGTTCTATTTTTTAAAATTAAAATATTGGAAAATAGAAGCGCGGTTTAGGCGGGTTTTTTGCTCTCTGGTACTGCTTAAAAGTTTTTTGGTTTACAATAAAGCATTGTATTGTTGAGCTATACGAAGCAAAATAGTCCATTTCCTGATATGGTATTGTTTTGAAAACGTAGAAGTTAAATATGATATGAAATGCCTTTGTAATTTGTTTTATTTGTATGATTAGTTAGTATTCGTTTTTATTCATCTATAAAGGCATTAAAAAAGATTAAATCAAATATCATAAGCCCTTATAAATATTTTTATTTCCATTATTTAATGTAATACCTGAGATAAAATAGGCAAGCGCTAATTTAGGTAGGACTAAAGACGATTAAAAACAGATTGTAAATTTTACTTCATTCACTTCTTAAATAATATGACGTGCTTAATCGTGAAAGAAGCAAGACTAATCATCTGAAGGGTGTTTAAATTATAAACTCTAAGTAAAAGCATTTCAGGCCATATTTCATTGGATCATGACTAAGCTAATTGTAGCATTAAAACAATCTAGCCATTTTATCTTGAGCTGTACTCTTCACATAACATTAACGGGCATTAAGCCTGTCTTACACCAGGTAGTTCACCAGAAACTCAAGATCTACCAATGCACCCGTTTTACAACCTACAGGAGCTCAAATAATCCTGGTCATATCGCCAGCGCCTTAAGAACTGTGTCTCGGTGCGTGATGCTTGTAATTGGAGTTCAACTTAAAATGGGCTTGTGCAGATGAGATGCCATTATTAGAAGAGCTGCGTTCTCGTAGGTTTGTCTTGTGTTCAGAGTCCTAAGCTTTTTGGTGATTTTCTATGAGGCCAGATTGTAAAGACCTGTGTCCAGGTTGGTTTGTTGGGAATTCGAAGGCCAGGTTCATCTGGGCCGACATAGATGAGGTTGTAAACATAATGATAGATGGGTGGGTTCTAAATGCTGGAAAATGGACAATACTTTAACGCTTTGTTCTTTGGTTTAGGTTGCCATTATGTGAATGCTCCATTGACCTTTTAAAAGGCTTTTGGTAGGTTTGAGGACCGGAAAAAATAACGGCGATACATCAAACGGGACTTTTTGTCCAAGGGGAAGAATTATGTGGGTATAGCATTAATTTGCTATAATGGACACAGGAATAACTTATTGTTACTACCTTGTCTTATGTACCTAATGTCTTTTGTTGTGTTGTTTTTCTGGTGTACAATAAAGCATTTTTGTATTGTAATGTTTCATTTCATAGGAAAGTCTGGCACTTTCATCGCTTTTAAAATGCAGTAAACATCGTTCGGCCATCTCCGTAATTCTTCGTGCGCGTTCGTTTATGGTCCATTTGCTAATGTCCTGTTTTGGTCAGTCATCGTTTAATGTTGGTACGGTACACACCTACATTGTGGGCCGAGAAGAAAAAAATACTTTATTGGATCTAGGTGGGTGTGGTTAATGAGGTTTTAATTTCTTCGGGTTTTTTAAGGTCCTACCTCCTCGACTCTTAAGTACCTAAAAAATGAGCGCCTGCTACTATTTTATCTAATTATGTAGTATATTAACGAAATTTCAAATTTTTTATATGGGAGTTTTTGATACGTGTTATAATTATTCTTTAATGCCTCTGTAATAGGTTTTTATATAGATTCAGAGGTGCGAAAATAGAGTTTAATTGCGAAATAGCGTAACTTCGTATCTCTGCCTAAACTGTACAAAACAAAACTATTACTATTAGAAGCATTAAAAATTTTAAATGCCTTTGCGAAGCAGCGCAGATTTGAGACGAGGGAAGCGCCTTAACCAAGTACCTAAAGTTCCTTAAAATGTTATTATCACGTTAACCAAGGGTAGTTAACCAGGGTATAAGACACATATTCCCTTGTCTCGCTCGGCAGTAAATTACCTTAACCTGTCAACCTAGTTCTCTGATTTTAATTAAACTAGATCTAAGACTCGCTTTACACTCGGCTTTTCTTGCCTCTGTAATGAAGAAGGTTATCTTGATGAAAATAAGAAAGTGAATCCGGTGCTGTCTGGATAAGATATGACAAATAGATTATTTCAGAAGTACTAACTAGGACAATCAACATAGCATATAATTAAGTACCATGCTAAGCAGATCTTGTGTTATGAGTACTAGATAATTGATATAAATATAAATGTTTTTTTTTATTTCAGACACAGATCCATATCATTGTTAGTACAGACTTATACTAAGTTAAGGGACAACAGATTATAAATGGCTTGCTAAATTTATTACAAAATATAAACTACTTAAATTGGTACTATACAGGCATCACTATAAAGTATCTATTTATGATATACTTAATACAATAAACAAAGATAGATATGTTTTATTATACATAGAAAACGACCAGAAAACCCGATACAATTATCTGCAGATCGTACAAACTTTTGTCCGGGGATGGGATCGGAACCAACCTCCAACGTAGCAGGTGGACTTCCGCCCACCGCGCTACAGAGTTCGACATTTCTATCCCATGGGAACCGATTAAAAACATTGCCCATGTTTTATTCCAACCCTATCAACTATCTGAAGAACTATCTGTATGCAAATTCAGCTCGATACGTCCAGTAGTTTTGTCGTGAAGAATGAATGAATGAATAGTATATTTATTTATTGCAAAAGATAATTGTTTCAGAATATGGGTGAACTTAATTTATAGCTAGTTATCTTGTTTTGCAAGAGACTGGTGCCGTGAGAGGTTTATAAAAACCTGTGGTATGTACGTACGGGTCACCAGGGCCTTACTCCGCAGGATAATTAGGATACATGCATATTACACCGTATATTATATATATATATATATTATGTATATGCATATTGCCGTGTGGTGCCGGCATAGAATTTCACCACCCCAACTCTTCCCGTGGGTGTCGTAAGAGGCGACTAAGGGAAACACAGCGGGGGGCGGGCAGCAGCGCCTTTTGCAGAACAACTACACCGAACTGCGATCCCCAACCCGCATGCCCAGCGTGGGGATTATGGGCAATAACCCCCAAATAATGATGCCATCTATGGCGCTCATTAGGGGAGGCCTATGTCCAGCAGTGGACTATTATAGGCTGGTGATGATGCATATTACAAGAAAATTAAAAAAAAACTAAATTTTACTTTGATTATACGAATAGACCATAAGTCCATAAGTGTCGTGAAGAAGTAACAAATATCCATCCATTCATCTAAACATCCAAACTTTCTATCTATCTATAGAACGAAGAAAGAAAGAATAGTTATTTATTATGCAAGGTTGCAAAGTTGGTTTTTGGTGCGAGTACATGTATTGAAACCTGAGCAAGCGTACGATTCTAAGATTGAACCACGAGCAAAGCGGTAATAATCCTGAGCGCAGCGAGTCAAGAAAAATATATCAAATATAGAATCCTAAGCGAAGCGAGGGTTTCAAAGGTACCACTATTTTTCACTTTACTACAGTGAGGAAAACAGTTGGTGCAGTGGGTGCAAAAAAACAGTTGATTAATTAAAATAACTGCTTTTGGTAATATTGATCATTATATATTTATTTTTTTCATTCAGTCCAGTGCTGCCACCGGTGACTAATGCTAACTTGTGTGATTAATGTGATTATATTTAAAGAAATGAGATTGGCGAAAAGACATGAAATTAGTATATTTAATGCATTTTCAGTAGACCTACGGTATAGAAAGTTTTAAAATAGAAAAGTTCGAATTTCATACTATTTCCACGCTAGCGGACAAAATGTATATTCAGATTTCTAATGACAACAGAATTTTTCGAGGTTTTGAGGTGAAAAGAAAATTTTCATAGATTTTTCTTGTTAGTCGTTATAATATTTTTCTAGTGTTTACTTTTTGTGCTTCAAGTAAGCACTCGAATAATCTTTGTAAATTCAGATATCGGGGAATTTTAATAAATTATTTAAGTATGGGCAGATTAATTATCAATGAATGATGATGAATAAATTTAAAACGCAGCAAAAAAGCTTATACTTTTCAAATCACATTATACGATTACGATGGATGGCATAAACTGAGATCTGCCCAGCCCAGCAGTGGGTTAAATCTGGGTATAGAGAGATAGATAATTATTATACCTATCATAATTTGTTTTACAAAAATAGACAGCACAAAGTATAAAACCAAAAATCACTTCATGCGTGCAAAATAAGTCTTAATACCTAACTAACGAAATGGTACATAATATGATTATTTTGTTCATTGTTAGGATTATCCTTTGTTATTTCCTCAAATTGAAGAAGCAATAAATATGAAAATTAGACAAATTTTACAGCAATTTCGCAAATTCAACGGCAATACCAGAGCAAAATAGCAATTCAACACTTTGTGGATATCTCGAAATTCTCCTCATTTCTCGGAATGTCTACGTAAGCGTATACAGGGTGACTGGCGGAAAGCGGTTTGGCTTTATTATGCATACTCGATTTAGCCCGTGACTTCGCTTGCGTTATCGGATCACACTGGAGCTTATAAGAGCATGAGTTATTATTAATATTATAACGGAAAATCGATTGTATGTTGGAATTTAATAGGTTTTGAAACCTAATTTAAGTGCCACCTTCTAGTGTTCCTTCATGTCCAGTCCATTTCAGGGTTCTCTGGAAGAGATCGCTTATAGCGAAAAGGCCGCCCTTCATAGTCCCTCTACTTTAAGCATGTCTGTTTGTAATGTTCTCTTTCTTTGTGCGGTATAATAAAGCATTTCTTATCTATCTGTCTATTTAATTATGTATGTCTACAGCTTAAATTAATAAATTCATTTACCTATGTCATCAAAACTGTTGCTTTAGCCATTAAAATAAATATTAAATCGGTAACTGTCATTACGCGAAAAATACTTGTTTTGCTAGATTCGTTTTCAACAGAACAACCAACCAACACTTTCCCTTTTATATACGTAAAGTAAAGCTGTTTCTTCATTACGGGGGTAGGTATTAGGGCTTAAGGGTGTGTTAAGGGTGTGAATGTCGTGTAAGGCGTTTAATAGTGCGTAATGCCATGGTTCGGATTGTTATGTCATGTCTTTGTAGATAAAACAGATATTTATATATTACAATTTAATATAACACTTATGTACGCGAAAGTTTTGATGGATGAGTTTGAATCAAAAAATGTACAATTTATTATACTAAAAATTTAGTTAAATACTTAACAGAGTAAAATATTTTAGGTTAAAACTCTGAACGCAGTTAGGCTTGGCATAAAACATAAGCTATTCTTTAAATCATAAATCAGTTCCCATGGGATAGAAATAGTGTTAAGTTGTTTAGAACAAAGCCGCAGGGAAGAAATAAAAGCTAAACTGATACTATAAAGAAAAAAGATTTTATTGTTTGTTTGTTTGGATTGAATTATCTCCGAAAGCATTGGTTTGAAAATTCTGTCACCAGTATCCTACATTAACCGTGATAAACATAGGCTATAGAATATTTTCAAAAAAATTAGGGTTCCGCATGAAAAGTTTAATTTTAACTCCTGTGCTAATCTGGGGCGGACTGCTAGATACGTCTATAAATTATTCATTTATAGTAGCATTTCTAGGGCTAGATTATAACTTAGTAATCTAGCCCTAGAAATGTTTGATATATCTCACCCTCTCATCTTAAGATACAATTTTAGTATCGCGCTGTTTCGAGAAAACCTGAAACCGTTACCCATGAAAAGGTTTTCATATCATTAAAGCTTGATGTAGCTAAACTTAAAGAACCTATTTGTATCTGAGTTTTCAGAAAATCTAGAACTAAATTAGGTTCCGAGTATACAGCGTGCTCTCGTATAAGCTCCGCACATGAATATTTAAGCGAAGCGTTATTGCGGAATAAGGTGCATCGAATCATTTTTGAATCACCCTGTATAATGAGCTGTTGCGTAATAGGAGCTGTTTGCGGATTTTGTTTTGCAGTAAAATTCTATGTATCGTTTAGATCGTCGTATTTCACCACCTTAGAATGCGATGTATTAAAATCTATACAAGATGCATTTAATGGTTAAGATCTGTGGACGAGACGGGAAAATCTAGTGATGGTCAATTTCAGATTAATTACATAAAATGTAAATCCTGTTTTGGCTGTAGGTTACATTATAAATTTTGTATCATTTGTTCAGGGTGTTCTGGTCGTTTTCTATGTAGGTACTTATAATAAAAAAATATATATGTATTATGTATACCAGTCATCTAGTACCAATAATACAAGTTCTGCTTAGCTTGGGGCTAGATGATGTCGTGTGGATTGTCCGGCATTATTTATTTAGATCTAAGTAAATAGCTTTAAGTATACTGAATATTTTGTCTACAAATATTCATTATAACAATATTTCGTCGACGTTTCGTCTCTGTTACATATTGCGTTTCGATATTAGCTACATTACTTTGTCTAGCAGAATAAGCCCCCGAGTTCAGACCTTTACAAACAACTTTTCTTAAGCAAAGACAAAATTAATAACCATTACTTAAAAACTATGTTCATCAGGAGCGTAACGACTACTTAAACTTAATGTTTAGTGCGTACAATAGTCAATTTGTACCCTGTTAATAGCGGACATTATGATGCCGGCGCATTCACACAGTTTACAGTTTTACAAAGCAGGGTTAACTATAAAACAGGAAACTTTGGAACCATTTTTTTAGGACTGTCTCCGGCTGAAGTGAAAAGGCGCCTTGTTGTTTCAACTGTGGGTTTTTCAAGTTTTCTCTTTATTAATAAAACCGATTTAGAACGAGTATTTACAATTGAAACAATTTAGTTAAAGGCAGACCGTTGCAAATAGTAGCTCAACTGATCCATATCAATACCAAAACATCAGTCGGAAACGTCGCCAAGACGCTGGCTGCATTGCCTCGCTATATGGTTATACTGATAGGCATCAGCTCTTGGGTCACACGTCGCTTTGAGTAGACATTAAGAGGTTTTTTTTTAAACCCGGAGAGCCTGTTTACTCTTTGGACTTAAGGTCTGGACTCCAAGGGAGCAAATGCCTGGGCTCTGTTGAGAACTGCATATTTGCGACTCTTCCGATCCCCGGCTAAATCTGCTGCCGCACCAGCCCTCACGGATGTCCGGAAGATGGGAAGGCGCAAGTGTGTTGACACATGTACAGTCTTCAAAAGATTCAATATTTTTCCATCATTAATCGATCAGACATTCATGTGTTTACAGTGAACTGTAATCGGAGCCGACTTATATGCCGGCGCGAGCGGTATATTTTGATTTAATCGTAAACGGTGTAAGTTCGTCCTCATACATGTACTTTTATTCCCCCATTAATACACATTATTGTACTATTACCACCCATGGGCAGTTTTAACGGTGCTAGTTAGTAATTGATTTTTAATTCTATCTCGATGGGACAGGTTAATGGGTAGCCGAGGCTTAAACTCGGTTTAATGGTTGAAGTTTGAAGCTCGATTTCACGAAACTTAATTGACTTAACCCGGTTTAGGTTGATGGAGTTTAAAATATTTTACGTATGTTAAAAAACTATACCTTAGTTTTTGAACTTATTATAAACTACTGAGCCATTATTAACGAATCTTAAAGCAAACCAATATAAGATTTACTTAGAGTTTAAGCTACTTAAATATCTTAGTATCAAAATAAAAAAAAAAACATCAGAATTGACGACCGCCTTTCTTGCATTCGGTTTAAATTTAATATAACTCAACATTAAAAGCACGTAATTTTAACTCACAAATAAAAAACCCGTTCATTGGTCCAGACCAATGACGTTAAATAAACTATCCTTTGAATAAAATAAAGTTTAAAGCTTTAAAGGCCAGGGGTCCTATTCTGATAAAGCCTATAACAATGATATCGTCGCAGCATCGCCACCATCATCATCGTCATCATCATCATCACCAGCCTATAATAGTCCACTGCTGGACATAGGCCTCCCCTAATGAGCGCCATAGATGGCTTCATTATTTCCATCGCCACCATAGATACCTACGTTTATTCTACCTAGGAAATTAACTTAAGGTCATGTACCTACTCAAAACTTGTAAAGGATTAAACTAAAATAAAATAATACGAATAATATCACCACAAGAACTATTTGGAGTCTCTGCTTAAGGTCAGAAAATCGCGCCGGATTTTCTGACTCAAAACGAACGAAAAAACACTTACGGCATTATGATGGACAACCCACACAGTATCATGTAGCCCCAAGCTAAGCAGATTGTGTTATGGGTACTAGATAACTGTTATTCATACTACATAAATATTATTTATTGCAAACATTTGTCCTGAGGCGGGAGTTGAACCCGCAACCTACATCATCGCAGGAGGATCATCACCCACCGCGTTGCAGATGTCCATTATATTTACCCCCATTAACTCAGACTCACTGTCAAGCACAAAATGGAGTTGCTATCGTTAAGATGGTGCCATAGATGTAGCAAGAAATCGCATCGAAGCGGCGGCGTTAAAGTAGAGAGGAAAGGATGGTTTATTAAAACAACCGATGCTACGTCAACCTTGTGTCAAAATATCTCTTTACGTCTCTGATACAAATGCGTGTACGGTTTCCACTAAAACACAAAAAAGCAAAAGGGCCTTTGTGTAAAGAGATATTTTGACACAAGGTTGACGTAGCATCGGTTGTTTTAAGAAACCTTCCTTTCCTCTCTACTCTTAGGTGCAAACCTCGGCTTGGGCTGTTGCTAGATGCTACAAGAGGGTAAGGAGGTTTCGCCTAGGTGCACGAGTGCACCTATGGGCGGAAGCGGGGAATAATTCGGGTGTGTAGTGTGGGAAAACGAATCGGTACTGGTTGACGTCACCTACGGGTTAGCGGCGGTGATTGGGTCAACGGAGTCACCAAGAAAGTTACTCGGTCTTCGGAAGAGAGGGTGCCCGTTGTGCGCGTTGCCCCAACCTAATTTACCTGGTGAGGCGCCCTATGCGCCCCCCGAAAGTCAACACACAGTCAGTAAAAAGTGACGCTGGCATAGCCGTTGAAGTCAGAAGCATTATCTAGGTATTGTAGTAAGAAAGAAAGAAAGAAAATACGTTTATTCTGATAGGTACAGGCAGGGTACAGGAATAACAAAATTTCATCTAGATTAACATTATGTAGAGGCCGCCCCGTGTGATGATCAGTGCGGTGTTCCTGCGCTACCTATCTAAAGGTTCATGCTTAGATGGATGTTGCGAGAAAGGCCGGGTAGACTTAATTTACCTGAAGTAAATCACCTGGGTGAATCAAGTGCTACGCAGGGTAGACTTAATGCATCTGGGTGATCAAGTACACCCATCCGGTAGACCTAATTCACCTGGGTGCATTAAGTGATACGCACCACGGTAGACTTGGTGCACTTAACCCTACAACGCTGATTTCAGTATGTATCATTGTAGATGACCTACGGGAAGACGTAGTACATACGAAAAAAAAAACAGTGATGGTAACGAATAAAGGATTATTATGCTTTCACCGTTAATGCGTTATATTGCTTTAAAAATGGTCCGATCCCCTCGTTTCTTAACTTTTTTGCATTCAGATTTTAATGAGCTTTTTCTAGCATGAACCATCGTTATTGTATTGCTTGCTTTGAATGGAAAACTCACTTCAATATCACCCGTATTAATAGTGGAATAGAGTATAATTTTGTTTTCCTTTGAGTCTAGTTTGACCCATATTTTTAATAATAATTTTGTGATCATTTTCCTTTTCCATACACACTAGTCATAGAGTTGAATGAAAATTTTGTATACATAATAAAATACGTTTTAAAATCAAAATCAAAGTGTTTTATCTCCTTTAGACCTTACAGGATTCTTGGACACGTCACAAAATACAAATTACTTTAGTAATACTGGGAAATAAAGTGATCACTTTGATTCATTGTTCACTTCAATCTTTTGAAACCAACTCCCTAAAAACCTCATAAAAACAACTAATAAAAGCAATAAGAATGTACCTACTTACGTACTTAGGTACAAAGGAATAATCACGTATAACTTGATCTTCCTTTTGAAACTGTCGGTTATAGAACACAATGCAAAAAAGAAAATACAAAAAAGAATTGTCATCTCTCGCTGGTCTGTAAAAGGTTCTATCTTTGGCGAGGAAATGGTTAAAAAACAATATAAAACTGCCTCGGAACTTTCAGTTCGGCAGCCCGAGGACAAGAAACACGTTTCCAATTAAGGCTTATCTTTTTGTTTTCAGGATCTCTGAATAGCATTTCTTATCAAATAAATGTTAAAACTGCTTGATTACCTTCGTCTTCAAAAGGGTCTTCGGTTTATAGATTCTTTATTTCTGAAAGAACACACAATAGTTCTTATAATATAGTTCTTATATAATAGTTCTTATATAAGAACTATATTATAAGAATATATATATAATAGTTCTTATAATAATATACATATTATATAAAAACAAAACTTAACTAACTTAAAGTAGGTAAGTATTACGTAAATCTACGTAAATGTCGTGGTCTTTATTTAAGTGCTACGCACCACGGTAGACTTGGTGCACCTAACCCCACAACGCAGCTTGCCCCAGAAGTTCCCAGAAATTCTTCGATTTATCGAATTCTAAAAATATTGCCTATGTCCAACAGTGGACTAACATAGGCTGATGATGATGATGATGATGATGATGAAAAATATTGTATTATATTAATATATTTATTTATGAACGATTGTTTATTTATTTATTTTGATCTAAATAATAAGTAAAATTTATGTATGATGTGATGTAAGATCCAAAACAGGATTTACATTATAAGCAAGGAATCTGAAATTGAATATGACTTAAATTTTAACATTTTAGCAAAGAATCTTCTATTTTATATTATATTTCGGCAAAAGAAAACCTAGTTCAATAAAAAATTTCATTTAAATACCTGTCATAGTTTAATCAAGGTGTTTTAATAACCTTTAAAACTTAGGTAAAAGATTTTCAAATCCAACTACTACCTAACTGAATATAAAAAATGCTGGACAACCTAGCCCCAAGTTAAACAGAGCTTGTGTACAGTACTAGATGACTGTTAGATATATTTTATTAATTATAGAACGACAAGAACACCCTGAACAAATATTTGCTTACATACATTATCGAACCCGCAACATCCTGCGTCAAAGCGTGAAAGCCTCAATTCACTTCCAATCCTGAATGGTTATGCCATAATCCCCACGCTCTCTGAATTACCACTTACGGAAGAGTATCGTGGTCTGCTAATAATAATCTTTTTATTCGTTACTAGTCCGTTCCGGTTTCCCACGGGTATTTAACAAAAAAATAAATTTTCATGCGGAACCCTAACTTTTATGAAAATGTTTCTATACCCTGTGTTCATCAGGGATAATGTAGGTTTCTAATTGTGAAAGATTTTTTCAAATCAGTTTCGTAGTTTCGGAGCCTATTCAATCCAAGCAATCAAATCTTTCCTCTTTATAAAAATTACTAGCGGTCCGCCTCGGCTTCGCACGGGTATTAAACAAAAATTTCATTTCAGAAATTGTACATAACTAACACGTTGGGTTTTCATACGGATCCCGTTTTTACGAACTTTTTTAGCAGCATTTGGCTTTTTGATGCGGGTTCCTAACTTTTTGAAAAAATCCTATAGCCATGTTCATCACAGAAAGTTAAGGATTCTAATGGTGAAAGAATTTTTCAATTCGGTCCAGTAGCTTTGGAGCCTATTTAATTCAAACAATCAAATCTTTCCTCTTTATAATACATATTAGTATAGATAAAGATATCTATCTAGTAAGTCTCAATGGATCCCACAGCTAAATGACTAAGGGAACGCCATTTCTCCATGGTTTTAAAAGTTCTATTTTTAAGATAACGAAGACCTAGAGATTGCGCCGTCACAGGATTCTTAGAGTCGCAGCAATCTTAAAACTTATTTAGATTTACGAGGATACCAAAAGCCGGTAAGAAAAAATATATCGCAAATAATTTCACTCCTTTGTTTTTCCAACATATAACTGGTCACGGACAAACTATAAATTCCCCCATGTTTCCTCCGACCCAACATAACATTGAAAAGGGTCGACAAAAACTTGTGTATTTTTCTAGACAATATCATTGTGAAATCGGTTTTTGAACGAAAATTGCTTATAACATTGTCCCTGTAGATAGATACTTTTGGTGTTATTGGATGGTTCCAAATTATATTTATCCAAGGTTCTTTCTCACCAGTCTTGAAATATCCTGAGAGAATCGAGTTCAAAAGTCCCATTGCGTAAGAACTATCTTCGACGGTTTATCTGAGTTTTGATCCCTGGATTATGTTTAAAGAATTCAATAAAAACGGGTACATAGGGGCATTAACAAAGGATTGGACATTCTAGAGTATTCTAGAACTGTCTAGAATTGTCGAGATTAATCCGAGTTCTTTATCACATAGTATAAAACCAAGCCGCTTCCCCCTGTCTGTCCCTTTGTATGCATATATCTTTAAAAATACGCAACGGTTTTTAATACTGTTTCTTTTAATAGATATCCTGATTCAAGAGAAAGGTTTATATATGTTTAATACAGTAGCAAAGCCGGGTGGGACGCTAGTATTCTCTAGACAGGCGATGGATAAAGAGAGACATTAGAAAGTAACTCTGCCTGTGATACCTATAGAATGCTATAAATTATTGAGTACTGAGTATGTTTATTCAAGACTGAACGGATAATAATGAAGTTTGATCAAAGGTTTGCATTAGATAAAGTAACGACTGGACTTTCTCATCCCCAAAATTTGGGATGAGGATAGAAATATATTAGCAACTCTATTTAAGCTTAAAGTTAGGTAAGTAAGTAGTTATGTTATGTTTATAATAACTATTTATGCATATAAACACATGTGTAATTTAATGATTATTGACGTTTCGTGTGAACTTCCATGTTTTTTGGATTTTATTATTGCAATAAATGAGTTAGTATTTTTAAATTTATTTTACGTGGAAGGCATTTTTTTTATGCCGAAGAATGCTCTCAATCCATTTGAAATTTCTTTATTAAGACATGATAAATAACGGATCCATATCAATACCAGTCGCAAGTGTCCTCAAAACGCTAAAGCGCTGGCTGCATCATCCTGCCGCGCTGTATGGCAGCGCTAAAGCGCTTCAAGATACTGACCAGCTGTTGGGTTACACATCGCAGATCTTTTTTAATAATAATTACTATTTTAG
Source organism: Eupithecia pulchellata (assembly GCA_963931895.1). Lineage (NCBI taxonomy): Eukaryota > Metazoa > Arthropoda > Insecta > Lepidoptera > Geometridae > Eupithecia > Eupithecia pulchellata. The sequence continues at coordinate 2,231,001 of OZ007545.1, forward strand.
CCAAATAAAATGCAAAGTTCAACTAACCGCAAGCGATCCGTAACTAAATTAATGTTCACTCCACTAACCGGTTGAAACCATTTTTAGGGCACATCCTGCGTGCCCTAGCTGACACGTGACGAGGGCAAATGTTACTTAGTTTACTCAGTGGGACACATGGACCGCTAGTTCAGTTTATAACGTAAAGTATGTACAAGGTATTCATTTTGTCAGTACATAGAGACAAACATACATTTAAACAACCTTAAGCTAAGAGGAAATTGACAAATGGGACTCCACTCAGGATGTCAGTGAAAATTTTTAAGGCTCCGGCGATGAATTTCCCGTACAAACGTAGTAGCAAAATGATTTGTAATTTGAGCATATTTTCAACGTGTACTGCTATTATTTCTTTTGGAATAGTATTTTATCTAGGTTCTTATAGCACTCCTTTTTGTTATTTATAGCATACGTTTTTGTTTTTTGTTCTAGCATGTGTGGTTGGCCGGTAATGCCATCGTTATGCTCGCTTTTTGTATGGTTTTGTATCATAAATTGTGTATAAAGGGTTTAAAAAAGATAATTTTCCGTAGATATTAGTCATTTTTATTAATTTGACATATGACACTTGCGCATTGTTGTGTAAGATATATGAGAGCCCGCTAATTCAAACTATGTAACTAAACTGTAAAATTAAATAATAAACCTAATGATATTGTTTTATCTAAACCGATCAAAGAAATTGCCTCAATACTGCAGCTGGTACAGTTGAACTCATGCCAGAACGCTCGATTCTACGACTACCCTCAAAACTGTTCTACTGTTAACTGGCGCGCCAAAATGGCCATTTCGATATATCGGATATTGCTTTTATTTATGGCAATGGTAAGATGGAAGTTTGCAGATGACGAGACCTTTGGCGAAGTGCGTAAACAAGGTAGGTAGTGGGTCCGTTATCAAGACGTTTAATTTTAATAATTTTGTATTAATGGTCTCCAAAGTTGTGCCACTTTACACGGCAAATCGCTTACGTCATAGGAAAGTACGCTTCGCAATATTTTGCGAAACTTTTAGATGTAACAATTTTATCAAAGGGGCGTCTTTTAAAAGCTAAAACAGAACAGGCAGCTCGTAAAACTTCGCTTGTCAACTTAAACAGCCGTGTGCCCGCGGACCCGGCTCCGTTTTTGCGCACAATATAATAAATTATGTAAGGATGTTATTGTCTTCCGATGGTATCTTAACTAAGCGGTGGTCCGAGATAGTGGGAATTTACAGTGGACCCTTAAAAGGTTTAAATAACTTCGGAAGAGAACTTTGGAGACTCTTGGAAGGTCTCGGCGTGGGCTATAATGTAGGGGTGTGAAGGGCGAAATGTCACTTTTGTTTGAGTAAATTGGATGTTTCGGTGAGTTTTAATGATGGTGAACCTTGAGGGTTAAATGGGGAGTAAAACAAAAGTCAAACAACCCTGGAATGGCCAATAACGTTGTTCGTTGTTTTTACGTAGATAAAAAATTGTTAAATCACATGAATGTAGCTTTGCAACTTGAACTTTGATATAAGAATAGTGTACTTACAAGTTACTTATTTATAAAAAAATTACATACATTAAAAAAAATTGCTAGATCACAGTATTTTAACATATTTTGCTAGGTGTTACTGTAATGTTCAAGCTATTTAAATATATCATATAGTTTTATTCTGCTAAGTCATTCATTTTCTTTATTAATAAATTAATGTTTATTTACCCACATAAGGTCACGTATAATAGATTTTCAATCCTATTTCTCGTTAATAAAGTCCATTATTATGTCCAAACGATTTCTAGATCTGATTTGTAGATGAGTGACTAGACGCTCCAAGAGTAATTGAATGATCTAAAAAAGAAAAGTAGAACTTTTATAGAATTCCCTATGGAGGGACCTAATAGTTTGATTGTGCCTAGGGATACCTAATGGGTATCTAAATGAGGATCGATTTAGGCGTCGCTCACCCTGCAGATAGTAAATAGTTAAATAGTCAAGCAAAATTTTATCCTGAATCGTTCAGTAGTTTCATTGTGAAGAAATACAAATATGAAAACAAATCAAACACAGAAAAATTGTGTTCTTTTTTTATCATTCTCTTATGGCTGTTTTACATAGTTCAGTGTTGGTTACCTCCATCTAAGTAAATACATCGCATAATGCATTGCATTGATATTTTTTATGAAGAAAACACTCAGAACACCCGGAACAAGTATCTGCAGATAGTGCAAACATCTTTCCCGAGGCTGTGACCAAAATATTTGTTCGGAAGTTCTGGTAGTTTTTTATATATAAAAAATACCAATGTATTATATTGTATTAAATATATCTGTCATCTAGTACCCATAACACAAGCTCTGCTTAGCTAAACAAATTGAACTATTAAGAATCTTTTTGAAAAAGTTTTTTGTTTTTTTACAGTAAAAGTAGGCACAATCTTTTTGGAAAGGTTTTGTTTTTTATTGTGCAAGTACCTTCTTTTTATAGTTTCAAGTATAATTTAAGTTATTAATACAAAAAATACTTTATTAATTTGACTTTAAAAAAAAAATTATAATATAAGAGCTATTTTCGCTCAGCGACCATGTTGCACTATAATAAAGTATTTATATTTTTATTTGCTTACGGCTAGATGATGCTTTGTGGATTGTAAAGCATTATTTATTTCATTTATGTTCAAACGAGCCACTGTTCCACCAGTATGGTATACCCCTTAGGGCCAAGGGCAGTACGTGAGCCAACCGAATAGAAAGGTTACAGCAATCACGAGACACTTGACCTTCGGAATACCTAATTGATGTTAATGAATAACTCATTAAGGTCCAATCTGTTGGGGTCTTAGGAGTCCTTGTAAATAGTGAATAGGGATCACAGTAATATTATGAATGGGATAGTTTGGATGGATGGACGGATGGGTCATCCATCCAGGATGGGTGGATGGATGGGTGGATGGATGGATGGATTAATGGATTGATGGATTGATGGATTGATGGATTGATGGATTGATGGATTGATGGATTGATGGATTTATGGATTTATGGATGGATGGATTGATGGTTGGATATTTTGTTAATTCTTAAGCCAAAACTACTGAACAGATCGGGATGAAATTTAGCATAGATGTAGCTCTTGATCATCTTGGAATAAACATTTGCGTTTAAACCTTAATGTTAGTTTCCATGGCGCGTTATTTATTTATGTTTCAATACCAATACCACCGGAAGGTGGTTTTTTGAAAAGGGCCGAAACCACGAGAGTTACAAAAAACTCGTGAAAGTAGTCTTGCCCCGGATTTACAAAAAAACAATAACAGATAATTATTATCTAGGTTTTTTGTCTCTAAAAAACCCTGTATTATTAAATTAATACATATATTTGCTCAAAAGGATCAATCTTGGCAAAGAAATGTATTACAAAAATTTTAAGTAAATAAAAATACTTTCAATTCTTTTCTGCCTCGTGGTTTCAGACTTGTCCATCATCCTTCTCAAATAAGACTGAATTGTCTTTATTTTTATTTACTGTGTTTTTTAATCTGTAAATATTTTTATAAGTTTGAAAAAGCGAGTATAGCTTAAAACGTGTTTAAATTAAGTTTAATATTATCTAGAAGCAATGTACACTGTATTTATATTACTATTATTTGTTAACTTCATGAATAAGGATCTTTTAAAATTGAAATTGAATCTGTAAATATTATTAGTTGTTGTGTATGGAGTGGCAAATAAATAATATGTCTAAGTCTAAGTTAAATTGGTACCGGTATACAGGATACCGGTACCGGATTCGGGTACCGGTTTGTATTTACGTAATACTTAGTATTTTGGGAGTTGCGCAGTCGCCCGTATCTTAATTGCATCCTAAAGTTGTCGTGTCAAGTTTGTCCATAGAGCGCCTCTGTGCGATACTAGAGACGATTTAATAGATTTCATGAAAACTTAAACGAAAAAATTTGTAGTTCAGGCTCCGGTGACGAATGAATATCCTAGAGTAGTATCGGTGGTATAGTGGTCGCAAAATGATTTGAAATTTGATAACATTTTTTATTTAACGAGCATATTTACTTACATTGAAATTTTACCCAAAATTTTTCTTGGCCTTCGATGAGATATACGCCATTTTGGGCCTATGCAGATGCCTAGGGCTATGGAGGACTGTACATGGCCCATCCAAGTTTGCTCAGTCTATAGATCTGCTTGAGTAACGCTTATGTCATAGTAAACTTATATACTACGTTACTCAAGCACAGATCGATGACTGAGAAAGCTTGTAATAAAAATAATATGATCCTGTGTCTTCTACAGAGTTTCGTAACGTCCATATGATCCACCGTCGGCCACATCTTCACATTCCATCAGGTGAGATCGTGGTCAAACGGAGGTCTATCAGTTACAAAAAAAAACATAAAAAAAACATATAAAAAGTCGCTATTATGGTTCTAGTCCCCAGCAACAAAGTATGCCTTGACATCCAGTACTAAAAAGCTATTTTGTTCAAGTTTAGTTTCGTCAGTTCAGTCCTCTATGATTCCTTAAGTCTCTGTGTGTTATAGCCTCCAATCTCACTTAAAATTCGCTTCCAGAAAATCGAAGTGAAGACAAAATTATTGACACACAATTTCTCATTTTAATAAAATATATCGTACTAGCAGTCCGCCCCGGCCTCGCACGGTTAATTAACAAAAATTTAATTTTTCATACGGATCCCTAACTTTTTTGAAAATATTTAGTAGGTACGAGAAAATTAAGGATTTTCATGTTGAATGAATTTTTCAAAGCGGTCTAGTATTTCGGAGCCTATTCATTTCTCTGACACAGTCTGCGACACAGTTTTATCAAAAACTACTGCGGGCATCATCGAATTCCAATTGTTAATCACAACCATGTAATTTGTTCCTAAATAAATTATTTGAATTCAAACAAACAAACAATCAAATCTTTCCTCTTTATCGTATAGATAAAATTTCATATGCTGAAGTGCTTATTTTATAACCCAAATAAATCTAAAATAATAAAAGTATAAATAAATAAAAGTATCTATTTTGACTTTATGCAGTCCGTTCAGTTCACCTCTGTCTCCATTCGGTATTCTTAGTTCATCTCCCGCGGTAACGAGTCGCAGACGCCTCGTCATCAGCGGCCACTTGCGGCCTGGAGAGGCGCCAGTCGACGCCGCTTAAAGGATCTGCCGCTTTAAGGATCTGTTTTACCGACGCGACTTTAGAAACTTCTCGAAACATAGACTTCGAGTTATTCTGATTGAATGTCGCATCGTCCGTGTGGTGCCGACTTACAATTTCACCCCTACTTTTCCCGTGGGTGTTGTAAGAGGCGACTAAGGACACACCGGGGCGCGGGCAGCAGCGCCCTCTGCAGAACAACTCCACCGAACTGCGATCCCCAACCCGCATGCCCAGCGTGGGGATTATTGGCAATACCCCCAAATGATAAATAATGCCATCTATGACGCTTATTAGGGGAGGCCTATGTCCAGTAGTGGACTATTATAGGCTGGTGATGTGATTGTACTGTACTTTAATTTATTTTAATTTAAAATGTGTACAATATACAATTTATTGACAAATGGCAATTTCCTATTACATTACGTAGACAGTTACTCAGAACGCGCCTATTTTATTCAACAAATATCGCCAAGCGTGAAAATACGACGAAAAGATACATGTTGCTAACCTACCTTCTAGTCCTACTAATATTATTAAAACGAAAGTTTCTGCCCTTTGGGATGTTTGTCCCTGACAACGCCAAAACTACTGAATTAAATCGGCTGAAATATTAAAGATAAAGATCAAGAATTTATTGTTGTATATTGCAGACAAAGTTAGATGACCTAGAAAACATACAGGTGGTTTTTTTACAGGGTTACCAATGGGAATTCTGAAACAGCGACAGTTGTCAAAAATCCATTCAAGTTGTAAGTGTTCGAATTTTGAAAAAAATAAGTTATGGAAAAAAAGTAGAAGAATTTTTTTAGTGTTTAAGAAAATGAATTTCGTTTTTTTCTGCGTATTAGGGTTCGTTAGTCGATAAAAAATATATAAATGTACGACGACTTTGTTGTTGGAGCACCTTCAAAATTTAATAGCCTTAGTGCCTTTAAAAAATTCATCCTGTATAGGGTATTTATATTCTAACGCTCTCGCCGACAAAAGCTAGTTCTGAATAAAATATCTCCATCGTAGAAAAGCGTTAAGTAATACGACTTTATAAGTAATAAGTACACCTTTGTGTAACTTACCTTATACTTATAACTTAGGCGAGGATTCCCGACATGAGCTCTCTCTGTGGCGCCTCGGCGAGTGTGAGCGAGACGGCGCGCAGGCAGCCGACCACGATTTTGTACATTATGTATTTACATGTTTTGAAAAATATTTGTATGGCATATAAAATATTTTCTAGTGATGCACTGCGTAATAACATTTGCAATGTTTTGCTATACATTTTGTGTCATTTTATTCATTTTCCTATTCACACTGATCATTAAAAGTTTCATTTAGACGTAACTTTGTAATTTCGATTGGTGATATTTCACCCGATAGAAAAATCTATCGGGTGAAATATCACAAATCGTGTTTTTGTCTAGTGATGCACTAGAAAATATCCTCAACTATAATATGTATGAAGTTCAAAACTATAGGCATTATAGTTATTGAGGTACGGCCAGTTAAAAATCCCGAAATTCGGGAATCCTCGCCTTAAGCCGCATCTCGTAATGCCACCACCACATTTACCTCACTAATTGGTCTCCGAAGAAACGCCATTTTCGGTAGGTAACTTAAGTCGCGGTCTCCGAAACGCGACACGCGTTTTCCCCCCGCGACGCGTTTTCTATTCAAGTGGAAATAAAATAAAATATGTTGCTTTTGGCAAACATGGCGAAAAATGCAGGTGTTTGGCTGTCGGGATGTCGTCGATGGCGCTCTTGTGGCTTGGAGAACCGCCAGATTGGGGTTAAGGGGAGGTCTGCGAGCTTGCGAATGTAACACCAGAGTGCTTAAGATGCGAGCTATTCTTCTTTGACCATTAAAATACATAATATTAATAAAAACAAACATATATTGACTATACATTTCTTATCATACACAAAATCGCCAATAACAGGCAAAGGTAGTAAATTCAGCATTGTACTCTATGCCAAAAACATGCAACGCTGATTTTAAATCGATCTATTCCTGTCTAATACCAAAAATCTATACCAATGGTATTAGATTATTGACTTTTACTCCGCTAGTGAGTAGGTGGTCGCCGAGAAGTTGGGTTAGCGAGTTTAAAGTGGGCTTCTATATATTCACACCTACATATTTCAATAAAAAAAGGAAAAATAATTTCTATGAATCACGTCTTGCCAACAGCACGCACTATCTAGCTAGGTAGTGCGATAGACGAAAGAAACTCTAGGTAGAGTTTATTGCGTCTGTCATCTGTTCCAACATCCAAAGTGGTTTGGAAGAGATCACTCCCAGCGATAAGGCAACCGCCCATTGAGCAAATTGTTAACTATTATTGTCCTGTTGTTTGGTGTGTAATATAGTAAAATGTATTGTCGATCGAAACGCGGGCTTAAGCCCGGTTTCATCGTTGCATTACCTCGATACGACTTTTCTAGGATTTGTTCACGATGTCTTAAGTGAATCCTTAAGTTATTGAAAACCTAAGTGGGGTTTCACTTAAATCCCAAGCCTTTTGCTATCTGCTTTTGAAATATAGACCTTATTGAAGTCTGTATTAGTTTCTACGATGCGAGAATTTTCGGTAGGGATCAACTGCGAAGGTAATTACAATTTATTATTGTAAAGTTTTTAATTGAATTAATTAACAAACAGGTAATAGGTAACAGGTATGTAGGTAGGTAAAAAGTTAAAGTTGGGAATCAGATTTCAAATTTCAACAACTTTATTTCTTTAGGATTACAAAATAAGCACTTAGACAAGTCAAATTTCATACAGTTAATTATGATAAAATAAGGTGTTATTGATATTCTCTTCACTTAAATTTTTGTCCACTAGTGGAAAAAGTGAAAAGAAACCACTAGAACATTCATATTATATCACTTATGTTTCTAATACATGTTTGTTTTATTTATCTAAATCTAAGTTTAATGTGATTTAGATACATGACAAAATTTGTATAGATAATACCTAAAGTTAAGTACAACATTCAATTTCTTACATGCTATTGTCAGTGTGGAATGGAACGACATCTGACCAAGCATGAACATCATTGATGTAATCATATATTATTATAGCGAGTAAAAAGCTTTCCCGATAAGATTTTCTTTTATGTACTGTTTAAATGTATGAAGAGGGAGCTCAGTTCCTTGCTTCAGATGGAAGCTTATAGTAAAAGCGGACGCAATTAATAATTTCCCGATTTTTTTACCATGTAATATGTATGTAAATCCGCATTTGGAGTGAAGAGCAACCAGAAGCCGTTCAAGAACTGCCCTTGCATCCCGAAAAATGCACTGTTTGGTGTGGTTCGTACGCTGGTGGAATCATTGGACCGTATTTTTTCAAAGATGCTGTTGGACGCAACGTTACGGTGAATGGCGATCGCTATCGTTCGATTATGATGAGATTTGTAAAAAAATTAAACACCTATAGATAAACGCCCTTTTACAGTGAAATTCGGACTATGAAATTAAATGTTTATTATATAAGTAGGTTAAAATTAAATGGTGTATTTTCTGCCCAATGTACATTTATGAATTTTCACCCAAGAAGGTTTTGCTGCAAGAGAACTCTTTTTAGGGTTAAGCTCGCCATTAGTTTTCTATTTTATTTGCAGTTTCTATAATAAAGAATGAAAAATGAAATAGGGAACTTAATATCTAATAAGCACATAATACTTGCAACTCTTTGTCAAGGACGACCTTATAGACAGTATTAAACTTCATTAACGCATTCACTGCGCAGCGCATTTGCCAACTTTCAGCAGATTGGCTCAACTGACAACAATTTGACGACCACTGTGGCGCGGTGGGCGAAGGTCCGCCTGCGACGCAGGAGGTTGCGGGTTCGATTCCCGCCTCGGGACAAATATTTGTACGATCTGCAGATATTTGTTCAGGGGTTCTGGTTGTTTTCTATGTATAATAAAAAATATCTATCTATTTAATAATATTGTATTATGTATATCAGTCATCTAGTACCCATAACACAAGTTCTGCTTAGCTTGGGGCTAGATGATGCTGTGTGGATTGTCCAGCATTATGTATATGTATGTATGTATGTATGTAACTATTATATGCTCTTTACTAATGAAAGTGTTGAGTATGTTGCCATAAAAAAACTTGTTAAGACTTGTAGAAGTTATTATCGAACTCCATTAAGTAAGTTCGTTTGACCATAAACTAAGTCGCGCCTGTAAAACCGCTCCTTAGCGCCGACACGTAATGGATACGTTTAAACGAACTTGCAATTTATGCGCTAGTTTCAGCATAAGTTCCGATAGATGGCGCTGAATTCAGAAACTGAATGTTATCATTCACCTGCTCATTGACGAATGAGTTAGAGAAATTCGATTGAGTGAAAGTATTGAGTTAGTCTTAACTTCGCTGTAAAGTTGTATGATATTGTCGTTGCATAATTTATTTTTTTATTTACTGCATTCATGTTCATTACAAAGTGTTACTTATTAATAGATGGAATTTACATGAACCCTGTAAGGGCGTTGCAACATTCTAAGTTCCTAGTTTGTAAATTACGAAAATTAGACAGATAATACGAAAAGATTAATTAATGTAACGATTATTTGATTACAAAAAAGCTGCTCGTGTTTGTTGTCGCTTATACTATATTCGCGTACGCGTTCGCTGATTGGATAATCGATAAGGTGCGTATCTTAAGTAAATACTATACATAATATTGTTTTATGTATATCAGTCATCGTTAGCTTGGGGCTAGATGATGCTGTGTGGATTGTCCGGCATTATTTATTTATTATTTATTTCTCGTTCTGACAAAAGTCATAGAACAAAAGTTGTTTGTTTTAATTTATCCAAGTCGCCTTTAAGAAGTTATTGATCATCTAGCTACCTGTATACATTTTTATAATTTTTTCCCGCTTATCAAGGAAATGTATATATTTAAGGTTGCCTGGAAGAGATCGCTTCTAAGCGATAAGGCCGCCTATTGTACTTGTCTTGTGTAATGTCTTTTTTTATTGTTCTATTCCTGGTGTACAATAAAGCATTTTTGTATTGTATTTAAAAGTCAAATTATGCGCCCTAATTTAATGATTTTTGGTCAAGTCCAGCGCAAGTGAAGCCGCGGAATTTAGTTAACTTATGAATAAAGTAATGACCGCACCTATCTGACCATCTTTCAAGGTATTTGAGTCCAGACGGTTTAATTTTCTACAACATTGACTTTTCCGTTTTATGTAATATGATTTTATGAGTTTCTAGCTAGATAATAAAATGGCGGAAAATATAAAAAAATAGCAAGACGCGTTTTAACGATATTCGACGACCGTTTTGGTGCGGTGAGCGAAAGTCGGAAACCGAAGCGGTTGTGGATCGATTCCCGCCTCGGGACAAATATTTGTACGATCTGCAGATATTTGTTCCGGGTGTTCTGTATATATATTTCATATATTGTATTAAGTATATCAGTCATCTAGTACCCATAACACAAGCTCTGTTTATGCTTAGCTTGGGGCTAGATGATACCGTGTCAAGAATTATTTATATTTTATTTATTTATTTTACGTTCTCTCGCCCAACCTTTATTTATTCTACTTGCACGTATAACAAACCTTTGCGATCCAATAAAATATGTAACGATTGTAAGCCGCAAAATGTTGCGGCAAAACATCGCAAATCAAAAACACACCTCGAAACAGAAAACAAGTAAACAACTCATTCAAAATTCAACTTTGCTACAACTTCCTAAAGTACTTTTTGCTGAACAGTTGTTAACAAGACAAAGTTCTTAATTAAGTTTTTCCATTGACAGTTAATACAAAATGTCTTTATTTATTATTTATTTATTGTTTTAACAAATCAACAGCCCTTAATGTAAACAATTCAAACCTTAATTATCTAAATTATTATCTTAATTATCTGTTTGGATGAAGTTTTTGTGACATTCATGTATTTTTGATGACTTAAAAAGTGACACAATCTGTTTATTTACGGGTCGCTTGATCTGTAGGTACTAGAATCAACTAGCGACCCGCCCCGCCTTTGCACGGTTGTAATGCTGATACTATAAAAAACATACAACTTTTAAATCACTCTATCTATGAAAAAAAACATCAAAATCCGTTGCGTAGTTTTTAAGATATAAGCATACATAGGGACAGACAGCGGGTAGCGACTTTGTTTTATACTATGTTGTAATGAAATTTTTGAGCTTCTGCGTTTTGAGGTTCAAAACAAACCGTTGTTAAACATTCAACAATATATCTTCGGTTTTGTAATGCCCTTTGCTTACTAAAAATATCTTGGATTCTAGAACCGATCTAAAATCGAGATCATATAGATCTCGATTTTAGATCGGTTCGATTTACAGTTGCGATTTGCGACTTTCAAATCAAAATTCGTAGAACATTTTCCACCTATATTTCTTTGCTTTTGTAACACCTTTGTTAACTCAATAGATCTAGGATTATAGAACCTAGAACCAATCTAATCAAAGGTGTTAGTAACCTCTGATTAGCTCGGTTGAAAATTTTGTTAAATACCCAAACGAAGCCGGGTGGACAGATAATAGTATCAAATATAGGGTATCTAGTATTGCCATAATATATATAACTAATATAGATAGCAAGAACCGAAATCTTCAGTTCAATTGGCCATAAAACTGGTCAAAGAGTTTATGCTGACAAAGCTGTGCTAACAATTCCAGTTTTTGTAACATTTTCCCAACTACTGTAAACTTTGTTCAACTTTCGTCCAGATCTTCTTGCAGTCGACTGTACTTTGAGTTAGCAACTTAATTTGCGAGCAAAGTCGATTCTTCTATTGTAAGTAGGTATTTTAAATTTAAATAGGTTTTTTAAGTTTGTTTTAAGAGGCTCTTTGTGAAATGTGTTTTTTTCGTCACTTAAGTGCTGGAGTTGGTGAATAAATGATGGCTTGTTTGTACACCTAATTTTTTTGGTTGCCTAAGAAGAATTTTTTTCGCAACTGGTGGCGAAAAACGCTTTTCGATTTTGTGAGAAAAAACAGTCGAAGAAAACCAGAGAAAAATTAACACCAGATATAACTTCAGTTATATCTAAAGATATTTTATTTATAAACAAAGAAAAACAATTAAATAGCATAATTGAAATAGAACTAGTATTTACAATTAAAACAATTGAGCGAACTGCAGACTGTTGCAAACAATCAACAGGTAGCTAAACTGATCCATACCTAAATAAGCGATCTTTAAAACGTGAGTAGTGTTTTGAACGGCTTAAACTTAAGCTATCAAACAAAATGCTACTCTTAGCTCGTTGGTTTAGAATTTAAATTAAATCTAAATCGTTTTCTTACCAAGAAATATCTTGCATTTCAACATTTCTACGTGGAATGTAAAAAGCTTCGTAATAGGATTCCTTGGGACAAGAGAATAAACTTTTCAAAACATTCGTTGAAGGCAAGTGGGAGCCGACCTTCCGATTTGACAGGGTTCCGTAGCTTTGAAACAATAACGGGATAGATAATGTTAAATATAATAATGGGATATTATTAAATAAAATATATTTATTTATTACGGGGGACTACGTCGAGTCCTTATAATACAGTATAACAAACAATTAATACTACATAAATCTAGTGTGGCACAATCAGCGGCCTTATCGCATATCTTATCGATCTCTTCCAGGCAACCTTTGGATGGACAGAGTGGTAGTAAAAAAGTGGCGGTGGCAAAGCTGAAGGTTATTGATGAAGATGTTAACATAATGCGGTTGTTTTCTAATAATATTAGAAAACAACCGCATATTATGACAATTTCCAGTTGCTTAGAAAACAACAAATAAATACGAGATAAAAAGCACTGTAATTTTTGCGTGATATTCTTTGCTGTAATTTTTGCGTGATACTCAAACGTTTTATATTCTCGCTTCCGTTTTCCCCTAAGATATACTCACGGAACTCTGAAAGCGATTGGAGGCTTCATTTGAGGTTTCCGTATGATATCATTTCATTTTCAATCCAAACAGCAAACGTTTTTATTAACATGTGGAACCCTGATTTTTTCGTTGTAATAGAATTGCATAGTACTTATTTTCTTTGCTCTTTCTACCATCCAAATTTTCAAATATCTATGTTTATATTATTAAGAAGAAATATTTGTTGTGTGTGGATTGAATAGACTCCAAAACTTCTGGACCAATTTGATAAAAGAAGTTGAGAATCCTAAATTATCCCTGATTTGGCTATGTAAAAAAAATCTAAAAGAAATATAAAAAAGTAGGGATCCTTAGGAAAATTTCTTTAGCTTTGGCTTCGCACACCCGTGCGAAAATGAAATTTTTGTTAAATACCCATTTAACAAAAATTTCATTTATTATGCGGATCCCGATTTTTTTAAAATTTTCAATAGCCTATATTCATCAGGAAAAACTTATGATTCTAATGGTGAAAGAATCTTTCAAATCGGTCCGGTAGTTTCGGAGCCTTTTTAATTCAAACAAACAAACACTCAAATCTTTCCTTGGTATTAGTATACATTTCTATACATTCTTCTTAAATGCTTTTCATACCTGATATGATACTTCATTAAATTTTGCTGAGTTTTTTATCACCCTGTCAAGGTTTTAGCCAAGCGTGAGTCGCGCACCCAGCACTAAATCAGGAACTGAGATGTCACAAGTATTCGGGACATGTGATTTACTGTTCGCAAATATACAGCTCATTTACAACAGCTCAGTAACTTTGGTGATAATAAACCCTTTGCAAACAGACGGACGCATGACTTGGGAGATCGGTAGTACAAAATTATCTATATAATATTGTATTAAGTATATAAGTCATCTAGAACCTACAACATCTGTTCTGCTTGGGGCTAGATGATGCTGTGTGGATTGTATAGCAATATGTATTATTTATTACTAGATGGGTGCCCGCTGTTACACCCGCGTAACTCCCGACCCCTTGGGATTTTCGGGATAAAAGTAGCCCATACGTTATTCCAGGTCATAAACTATCTTTGTACCAAGTTTTATCAAAATCCGTTTCGTAGTTTCCTAATCTGTTAGGAAACTACGAAACGGAGCGTAGTTAACTGAACAACTGAACAGTAGTTTAGGCGTGAACGACGGACATACAGACATAGTTACTTCCGCATTTATAATATGAGTAAGCAAGAATTGAGTGACCAAGCCATACCCCCCTAAGCTGTTCAAACTCGTTGTTAAGCAGAGAGTGAATTCAAACAAGGCTGATTGTGTGAACACCTCTCTGTACCTGCTTTTGTGATTAGGTTTTAATACTGTTTTATACTGTTTTATACGGGCTTGTTGAAGGTAGAATGATGGGTTAGTTATCTATGTGTGGTAAGGCTCTGTGATAATGGTTATACCAGACTAGCGGCCCGCCCCGGCTTCGCACGGGTATTAAACAAAAATTTCAGAAATTATACACACTAAAACGATGGGTTTCACAGTTTTCATACGGATCTTTACTTTTTTTAACAGCATTGGGGTTTTTGACATTGACTCGACATTCCAAAACTGACACTGGCCGTAGAGAAAAAGCAAGCACCGTGCGCTATACAACCTCTTTTTCTATTCTGACGCGCCATAATAGAAAAAGAGGTTGAATATACAGCCCACGGTTCAATTATGGAATTTTTCATGCGGATCCCTAACTTTTTTTAAAATATTATATAGCCTATGTTCATCACGAAAAATTAAGGATTCTAATGGTGAAAGAATTTTTTTACTCGGTCCAGTAGTTTCGGAGCCTATTCAATTCAAACAAACAAACAAACATACAAACAATCAAATCTTTCCTCTTTATAATATTAGTATAGAAAAAACCTCCATACTTCTATACTTATAATATTATAGTGGAAAGATTTGATTGTTTTGATTGAATAGGCTCTAAAGCTAATGGACAGATGTAAAAAAATATTTACCATTAGTATCCAAAATTTTCCCTGATGAACATAGGCTATACATAGGATATTTCAAAAAAGTTAGGGATCCGCATGAAATAGGTAGGGTGCCCGCGGTTTCACCCGCGTAACTCAAGATCCATAATTATGGATATTAATATTGGCACTATAATAACATTAACGTATTATGTTACTCCAGGTCATAAACTATCTGAGGACCAAGTTTCATAAAAATCCGTTCAGTAGTTTTTGCGTGAAAGACATACATACCTACAAACTTTCGCGTTTATAATCTTTGTAGGATATCTAGCGAGATAGTAAAAGACGCGTGCGTTCAATAGTTCGTAGATAAATGGATTTCTGTACTCAATGGCTTGGACCAGTGGTCACATGACTTATTTGGTCATTTATTACTTAGAAAGATAATATATTTCAGAAAGAATAGATGTGAGGTCGAGGAAACTTGGTTAGAACGCGAAGAAGTGGAGACCGCGACTCGGCAAACGTAGTATGGGACGCCCCTGCCAGGTGTGATGACGATCTGCGAAAGACTCCAGGCAGATGCTGGATGCGACAAGCTGAAGATAGGGTGCTATGGCGCTTATTCGGTGTGGCCTATGTCCAGCGTTGGACTAACATGGGCTGATGATGAAGTTAGAGAGTCCTATAGAAGTCTCTAGAGATGGCGCTTTACGAGTGTGATAAAGCTATTGTTTTATCGCGGGATGACAAGATATAGTTTTCTTTTGTGTAAAGTACTGAATGATAAAAAATACTAGCACTAAACACTAGCGCTAGAAAATCCAGTGCGGGCATACTGGATTTTCTAGCGCTAGTGTTTTTATTATAAGTTAAATAAACAGCCAATCGAAAAAATTAAAGACAACCAAAAAGTACTCCTAGGTTCCTTCATAAAACAAAAACCAATAAATATAGAGCGCGGTTCCTGAGAAAAATAGAGAAAAGTGTGCAAAACATGTATTTTTCAAAAAAATATGTTCTAGAAAATATTAAAAAGGCGTATTTTGTTAAATACGATTGGTGAACAGTTACTGAATAAATTATTTTTACCTTTACCTTATACAATTCTCTGGTCAATAATACGGTTCGTAAACCAGAAACTGAAACGATGTTCTTCTACAATGGCAGATAATATCGCGTGTTACACAAAATGAGATGAAAGGTACCAACTATAAATAAATCTATTTTAAGGATGTTTTTGTAGAGCTAAGTAACGTCTGGACTCGAAAAGCTGAGATGAGTTTTCGGTTCCCGGCAACAAAAACGATGTCTATCAGTGATTGTAAACAGATTTTTTCAGAGTATAATACATTTATTTCTTTAGGCCACGAAATAAGCACTAACACAAGTCAAATTTAATTCCAATAAATTAATATAAAATAAGTTCTGCATATCTGGCACGGAGAAAATTAAAGTGAAGAACCAAATTTTTTTGTCATGTAAGAAGTTGAAGAAGATCTTTTCATACAATTTTTTACATGCGAAAGCCTTTTAGCCTTTTTCATGAAAAAGCCTCTGTCGGTATGTCTGTCACTTTTTTGACTTAACAAAACACTGTCTGGTCGGATCTTTTTAAGGTGATAGGTAGGTGCTAGGGAAAGACACCCAACTCATTATCTCAAAAAATAACCCCGATGCGTATGTTTTGATTTTTTTTTTTTGATTTTGATTTTTTATTGTACCTAGATTAAACAAATGTTACTTTTTTAACATCAAGACTGGTAAACCAATCAATTTGATTATTGTCGAGTAATTTTTTTTACTATATTATGTGGTTATTATATATAATACATTATGTTGTTATAGTAGATTAAAGGGCAATGTTTCTAAGATGTTGATTTTTATAAGATGTCTCAGCAGAATGTTTCGTCGCGTCCAGTCAAGTCGGCTTCTTAAGGAATACCCACCCGCGGCTGATAATCAACCAATCTTTTTAAGCCTTGGTTCGTAAAACTGGTTTCCAGTAGTAAATCGCTATACATGCTGATCCAGAGTATAAATCGTGTGCGTGAGTAGGCTGAATTTACTGCGAGCGAGACGAATAATGAATCAGTCTGTATAACACGCGATGGTGTTGACGGCTGCTGTCGTGTGATGTTCGCGGGTTCGATTCTCAGTTAATAACTTGCTTATATTATTCGAGGTCTTTTGTATTAATTAATTTCTTTTTTGTTACAGGTATGTTACTTTAAAGGGGATTCAAAAGCATTATTTTATTATGTTGGTAAGTTTAAATTAAAATAACCTAAAATTGTTGGAAACCGGATTTTTCCAATTTTCTCTGTGCTTTTCCGGTAGCATCGGAAAAGCAGAGAAACTTTATTTTTACCCGACTGCGAAAAATACTGGTAATGTTTTGATCATCTTAATCGCAAGGACGTTGTCTCCAATAAATTCTTTTAATTAATCGAACGCCAATCACGTCCGATATTTATTGCACACATTGTTTCACCCCACATGCACCCCTTTCACCCCCAGATAATTTAAAAGGAACTGCATCGCCACTCGCTATCACACTTGGTTCTTCACAGTCTCTTAACTGTTTCTAGAAGCATTTTTAAAAAGTTTTAAAATAAGCCCACCGAAACACAAAAAAAAACACTCAATATAAAAAAACGGTAGTCTTAACCGGTCTTAACTTTGATGTCAATAGTAAATTATTTGGAGTTTCTCTGAAGGATACGATTCGCAACGAATACATCCGGCAGAGAACTATAGTTATCGATATAGCTCAGAGAATTAGCATACTGAAGTGGCAGTGGGCCACCATATTTCACGAATAACCGATAACCGCTGGGGTAAATGTGTTCTAGAGTGGAGACCGCGACTCGGTAAACGAAGTGTAGGAAGCTATCCTGCCAGGTGGGATGACGATCTGCGAAAGACTGCTGGCAGATACTGGATGCGACAAGCTTAAGATAGGGCGCTATGGCGCTCATTAGGGGAGGCCTATGTCCATCAGTGGACTAATAATATGAGCTGACGATTATGATGATTAAATTATGTAACTCCATTCTTTCATCTATAATTTCGATTTATTTTTATCTAAAAGGAACGAAATTAAATAACAAAACCAGTTTCCACTATTACTTGTCCATTTCCTTGCATAGCCACAGATGTTTCTTTCTGCAATCACCTAGAAAAGATATATTTCTACTTAAAAGTTTAGTTATACATATAAGCGACAATGTTTCTAGAGAACCAATCCTCAATGCACAAAGGAAATAAAACAAACTGTCCATAGTAAGCTATACAAGCATCAACTGCTTGAAATATTTATAGCCCGACCAGGTCCAATTGGTACCCTGAAATCCCTCGATACGAAAACCAGATCTTGGGACCTTGCCTAGTTTTGCACCCCACCAATGAAAATTGCACCCTAATTCTTACAAAACAAAACGTCCATCTAGGTCTTTCTAAAACGGTCGCTTTGCATGTCTAGTTATAAACGACAGCGTAACTTGAGCTTTATGTAGAGGTGGTTTGGCTTAGATTGGGGTTCAGGTTTCGCTGGTCGTCAGTATAACCCAACAACATTCGAAAGGTAATTGAGATCATGAATCAATCGTATCAGATCCATATAAGGACGAATCGAGCAGTCGTATTGTTACGCATACGTTGCCTGTTATGTGTTGACTTTTGTATACAATATGCTAATATTACAAGCGATGGTTGTTTTTTGATTTGGGCATGGGAATAATTGGGAAAATTTTGTTTGCGACGGGGCTGTTTTTTTGAAGTTCCTATGTTAATATAATACCTATAGTAGGTATATCAAAGCGACAGTAGAGTCAAGACAACTCAGATTTTATAGGTCTTACTAAACCTAGATCAATTTCCGAAACAATTGAATTGAGCTAGCTTAGGCAAATCGGAAAATGTTAGTTCATAAAGTAACAAAATAAGTTTCAATGTTTATTAAATGTTTCAAGCACCATATAAAGTAGCCGTCATGTTTTGTGTGACGTCATACGGCTGTGTAGACTGGAAGTGTCAAATGTCAACTGATCGGCTTATATTGGCTTTGTAGGTACAGTGCGCGTCACATATAAGTACCCCCCCTATATCAATGTATGTGGGACACAATAGTTGTTATTTTTGTGAATTTCAGACTTTGAGTATTATGGAAGGGCAGTTCGATCCTGAGCGGCGGCCTGATAAATTCTTGCATGTGAAAAATTGTGACAAGTTACAAGGGAATTAGAAGTAGTCGAAAATAGTTTGTAGACAAGGGGGGTACTTAATTCTGACGCGCACTGTACGTTGTTCACACAGCGACGTTTAAAAATGTAAAATTTAAATAAATTTTTATGACATGTTATTTTTCTTAGCGCTATGGAATCAAGTAGATTCCATAGCGCTAATGTCTCAATTAAGTAATTGAGCCACTTTTGTATAAATCGGTGAAATACCGTAATTATTAATTTAGAAGCTTTTTTAAATTAATTATGATTCATTATTAATTTATGTCTAAAATATTTTATGATATTTTAAATTAGAAATCAATTGAATATACCTACTAATAGCGGTGGCCTAATCAGTGTTTGGCTAAAAGCCCTTTAAAATTGTCTTATCGCTTAAATGCAATTGCTACTAGTATTATTGGATAGTTCAAGAGAATCTGTGTACTAATGAAGGTTATTTATAATTAATATTTGTCCAAATAGAATATTAAGGTCAAAAACAATATTAAATTTTATGACGTCAAACCTTATTGAAACAGAACATATAAAATAATCTAAATTAATAATAATTCATAAAAAAACCCCACTAAGTGCTTATAAATTATCGAACCCGCCAAAATCTCACCCTATATCTTCCAGTTCGTTCGGAAACCGATAGTTTACGAAACTAATATAAAGGAATTCTTTGCCTTATTGCTTGCTAATGTGGACGCTAACGTTCCGCCTGATGTATGAGAGGTTTTATTGTTCCGAAGATTATTCCTATAAGCCTTTTTGCTCAAAATATTATTCTCACAAGCCTTTGTTAGCTAAATCTTTCGCGGTATTCTGTATTTGAAAGATGAATGGATTATATTCCGATTTTGTATGTTAAAAATTTCAAATACCGAATTTTGCTGTCATGGTTCGTATTCCGTGCGTTTTCGTATTTAAAAATGGAATAGTTTTGATTGAAGGCTATATTCCGGTACTTTTTTAAATATTATTTAATTTGTCAGCTGTTTTTAGTCAAATACATGTCATGTTGTGTATCTGGTCATTATTTTAGGAACCTTTTTTTGAGCAAAGTCGTCCTTTCCGGCTTGCTCAAAAAGGCGCCAGTAATTTCCGTTATAGTAATGGACGATTGAAAAAGGAATGTGAAACTCGTTTGTACGTAAACTAAGGAGGTAATCCATGCGGGCTTGATGTTTAAAATCTCTTCAAGACATTATAAATTGGACTTTTTGAGAAGGTTGAATGTTTTTAGTACAAGCCTCCTTCGATATTATAAATAAAATAAATAAATGATCTCAGCGGAATTGTTTTCGTCGGCTACCATAGGAGGTTGTCAAAAACTTATTTATATGAAAAAACTTTATTTATAGTTAAAAAAATTACCTTACAGTAGATACATTTATTATTATACCCTCGAAACGTGTAGCCGGTGCCGTGTGATTTTTTGCAGTTTTCATGTCTTTACATATATTTTTTCAGTTGGTTGCCTGTTACTTTCGTGAAATTATTTTGAAACTTGGTCTCGGTCTTCATTTCAGCTTGTTCATCAAGGGCTGCTATGCTGACCGAGCTGTGATGATCTGGTCCTACGCTACGCAGCGCTTTCATCATCGCGGCCAGCGTTTCCCAATACTGACCTCGTCAAAGTCGTCATTAATGTATTGTCGTATTTAAAATATTTTTGACTGCATTCACACCGAATTGTTTTTCGAAAACAATCGACCAGTAATTTACACCGAGTTTTTATTGATAAACTTTATGTAAATAGGTTTTATGCACAGAACGTCAATTGAACCAGAAACAAAGGAGTACGGTAAAGTTGAACCCACATTTGTCCTTTTTCGCCAACATTTTGGAGTGTTCGTTAGAAGGCTGTGTCAAATCGAATTTAGCCGAGTCCGGACCAACTCCGGTGCAGTGCGGAGTGCTGAATTGTCTTTATTTTCCGGATTTTCCTACTCTACTCGTTTAGCGTTAGCTTATTTCGGTAACCTACGAATTTCTGAGTTTATTTTGGAACGTTTCCGCAGCCTGATTAGCTGGTAATAATATTTGCGCTTTTCTAAATTGGTAATGATTTTATTGGACGGAGAGAATTTATAAAAATCGAAATACCTAGTATTCATTCTTGTGTTTCTGTTACCGGGCTACCGGTTACTGCTACTGTGTTAATTGGTAGGTTCTGGACTTATATATGATCATAAGAACTTTTGAAGTAATTGTTGAAATGTTTTTGTCTATGTCAAGAAAATCCTTGCCGCATTAAATCAAAATATAATATCAGCACTTCCCAATAACATTTGTTTTCCGTAATTTACCACCGAAACGAATCACGCTGGAAATTGCTGTTGTATTTTCAGTATTTTCCGTTTTATCGCAGAGAAACACCCGTGGAGTAAACAGGAGGAATTTCGCCGTGCTTGCACTTATTATTTCACTTTATGGCTTTAAAAATGTGAAATGAGTCTTATAGCAATGAAGTTTTAGTTCCTTTTGGAATGTTTTGTGTAAGCACTGAGTTTCCTCTAAACTGTGGGCTTTTGACTTTTACGATTCTCGAAGTAAATTTTTCATGGAAGATTAATAGTTAAAACCTGACGCTCTATTAATGAAGTAAAGTTTTCCCCAATTTTTCTTCGCCATAAATTCGTCTTATCTTAGTAGGAACATTGTGATTTTTATTATTAAATCATAGATTATTTAAAAGTGTTCTATACTTCTTAAAACCTAGCGGAATAATTTCTTCCAGACTACAAACCACATTGACAGTTCGGAAGAATAATGACGCGCTCGTTGCCACATTATCGATTTAAAAACTTAAAAAGTAGGGCAAAACCGTAAGTTCGTTTTATTTATTGCCTGTATCTCGACTCCCAGCGGAGTTCTTTGTTCCTAGTTTTATTGTAACGTAACCTCTTTAGCACTTCGGAGTTGAGTAAATTCTCCCGTGGTTTGTGTGATAACTTTTGGTTATGTTGATCGTCGCAAAAACTATTGGCTTGTTATTGATCGTCTGTAAACAAGGTTTGTAAATGGAATGTTTGATTTGAAACTGAGCCGTTCGAAAATATTGAGGTCACTGGTTTCCCGCTATGAATTTCAAAAATAGAACGAAGCGAAAACAAATTCACCCTTATTATATTACAGAGTTGATTGGTTTGAAAAAATTATAAACCGATTTCGAATCCTTTAGTTCCAAATAGTTTTTAAGTTAGGTATACGAGATTAATATAAAAAACATTAGGTATAGAATTTTTTCCTACAACAGATGATGATTCCAAGGTTGTTGCATAAAATTATATTTGTATCATAGAATACAAATCGGTCTAGAAACGACGGAAAAAACGACAAACATACACTCCTACTTTTCCAGAAGTCGGTTAAAAGGAGAAACTAAGTTTCTTTGTTCGAGTATAAGTTTGAATGTTTTTCATAAAACTTTCCATCTTCCTATTAAAGCAGTAGGTACTTATGTAGTACTTAAGAAATATTTTTTCTCGAGAAAGTTCGTTTATTTTGACTTATTGTCTTGTCTACTTATCCAAGTGGTTTTTAGTTTAGTTATCTTAATGATCTATAATGGCTGAACACTTTTAGGCTACTTTCTATTTTTATCGAGCTTTACCTTTAGGTGGAAGTTTCTTTAACAAGTAAAAAAAAACATTTCTTTGATGACGAAAGGAATGTTGTTTTTACTCCTTAGATTATTATTATGTTTGATTATTGAATTTGTTGAAACATAAAGTCTGACTCATGGACGTTTTGGTTTATCTGTAGATAAGTCCACTTGTCAAATAAAATGAATAAATAAATAAATTTGTAATAATTGAGAATAAAGAAAATTACGAAATTTAACAATACCAATAATCATCATCATCATCATCACCAGCCTATAATAGTCCACTGCTGGACATAGGCCTCCCCTAATGAGCGCCATAGATGGCATCATTATTTGGGAGTTATTGCCCATAATCCCCATAATACCAATAATGTTTATACCTAAATAGATGATTAGCACATTAAAGAATTTAATAATTTTTAAAGTTTTTTTTTTCAAATGAGATGTGTGATTTGATTAATGTATTAACAAACCAAAAAAATGATTATAAATTTCGGCCATTTATATTCAGTCACTTTACAAATCAGTCGTTTTGTTTACGTTTTAAGAATTGTTTTTTCTGGAATTACACAATAGGTTCGAGCCTATATGTATATATATCTAAGTAGGTATATTTCCTGAACCGAAATCAAACCTACCTCTATGTGGCTTTATTAGATCGCTAACATGATTACTGTGGTCTGTAATTGGTCTAGCAGAGAATTAGGTCTGTATTTAGAACCTAGGGTTGCCAGATCTACGTAATAGTATAGAGGTATCTTAAGGGTGATAGTTTCGTTTTGGCGCATGATTGTTTTTTTAATTTCTATAGAAAATAACGAACCTAAAACGCAAATTTCAGCAAATCGTAAACCATTTTTTATTAATCCATCATCCAATTTCAATTCCATTGCATATGTTATATGTATATGCAATGCTATATGGTATGAACAGCTTCAAATTTGATCAAGGAGTCATTTCTAATTCATAAGTTAATAAATAGAAAATGGTTTGCGGCATAGGTATTTCTTTTTATTTATTATTTAGGGAAACGTTAATATTTTACGTTTAGAAAACAATATAATCTTAAAAACTGAAGCCAGACAGATTCATAGTAAAACTGCACTATTTTTATATAAACGCGGCAAGGAAATAAAGCACTTTGATTTTGATTTGTTTGTGCTGAATGATGCCCTTAATAAATAAATAATGTATTCGGTCATTAAATAATTTGATAAGATTAAAATTGCGGGAAAAAAATCAGATACCTTATGCCCTAAATGGTAAAGTTAAAAACGACATATGGATAGCCCAGCATTATTTATTATTATTACGCCTTATTTGGGCATAATGATGATTTATAGGTTAAATGATATCTAGCAACCCTGTCAGGAAGGGAGGTAATAATTTGCATGCTCTAATAAGCCCCAATCCATGCAGCCACCGAAATCAAAATTAAACCGAATTGAACTAATGCTACGTCGACAAATTAGGGTTCCGTCACACCGATCTGAGCTTTCTCTCTGAGATATTTATTCAGATGATTTTTTTTTGGTAAATATTAATTTACATACGAATTTTAGTCGTTATTAATTGTTAGTTTTCTGAAGAAATAAATAATTTTCTAGCTGATATCAGTGGACCGAATTTTACAAAGATATCGCATAACATTATTAATCAATATGAGATATAATTTGCATAATTGGCCGTGTGGTTCCGACATAGAATTTCACCACCCCAACTCTTCCCGTGGATGTCGTAAGAGGCGACTAAGGGACACACACCGGGGGGGCGGGCAGCAGCGCCCTCTGCAGAACAACTCAACCGAACTGCGATCCCCAACCCGCATGCCCAGCGTGGGGATTATGGGCAATAACCCCCTAAATGATAATGCCATCTATGGCGCTCATTAGGGGAGGCCTATGTCCAGCAGTGGACTATTATAGGCTGGTGATGTGTTGTGATGTGATATAACACTACTCAGCAACTGTTTGAAGTTAGTGTACCATTATGAAATTAAGCATACACAGGGACAGACAGCGGGAAGCGACTTTGTTTCGTAGTCATTTAGATAATAGATGTTATATACATGTATATTTTGAGCTAAAAATAAAGTTCCTAATATCATATTTCAACGCTCGTTTCGGTGTGACCCCAGCATTCCGAGACCAGCATTTATTAATACGATTGCATTCGCAAATGGATCCCACACCTAGTATTAGGCGCCTGACAGGTAGATATGCTAATACCACCTAATTCTGTACACCTGTTCATCAACTATTTATGGAACTGTGAAGCAGCTTATGATAGATTTCAATTATGTTAATCCATCTATATTAATATCGGTAGGTCGCGAGGTATAAAGATAAATAAACTTATCTGGCAACAAACATAGCCGCCCTTCGACTTGGAGTTCGCGAGTTCAATTCCCGGACAAATTTTGGAGTTTGTACGATCTGAAAATATTTGTCTCGGGTTTTCTCTGTATTTTCTATGTATACTAAAATAGAAATAAAATAAATCCCCGTGCTCCTACTTAGAGGGAGGGATATTAAAACAGTACCTACCCTAGGTAGGTAGATACATAAGTAAATAAACATATCCCGTTTCAATTTACCAAGAAGCATAAAGGGGTTAGAAACATCCTTTCCCATTCATCCCAAAGTCCCAAAATTTCTATTAGTTACTCGGAAACATGTGCCAAAACTGTCCTTTCAATGAAACTTTAAAATGTAAATTCCAAACAAATTCTCTCTTCATTTCAATTTATTTTGTTTGCCATTTTCCCTGACGATGCTAAGTGGCTACTTTGCTGTTGAATGCTCAAGTTTCTCTGCTATGAATACACACAAAAATAAAACACACTATTCCCCCAATAAAACGAACCAGCGATAATTTTCCAACCACTGAAACGGCAAAATGCACAACTGCAACAGCCATAAAAAATACAATTTTAAAAAGAAACTAAAACACTGGCAGCTTCGCAAAAAGGAAGCGGTAATTTTAAAATCTCAAACCGAACGGAGCTTCTATTTTCGAATCGTGATTGTTTTTAACTTTTTATGAAAGCTAAAGAGTCTATGCAGACTTTTTGATGTTTTTCTCCATCGAATACATATTTTTGCTGGAACCTTATGGAAGAGATCGAATAAAAATAGTTTTAAACTGTGCGCAATAAACGGGATATACAAAATAAAAACAATAAATCTATCTAAGCAGCCTTTACGGAACCCGAGGCGGTGGAAAAAGCGCTAACTCGTAAGAACTAGGGCCTCTAGGGTTGGCACGGTAGGTACAAAAACTGTTCATCTTGTTGAACTTAGTTTTTCTTATTGGACGAACCAATTTGACTCGATTCCTAGAAGTGACAGCAAGCTGAGCACAATAAAGAACAGAAATTGGTTTTAGTTTTGGGAAAACCGTTTTAGTGGGATTTATTTACATGTAGGTATCGGAAAATTCGAGCACGCAGGCGATTACGTGACTGAGTCTTGTGTACGTTATAAATAATATATTTATACCGCCGAATTTATTTCCTATTTTGTAAGACGCACGACTATGAAGTGCCCTAATTGTGAACAGGTGAGTGAATGAAAACCGCATAACAGGATGAAGTATTTCATGGACACATTACTTAAGACAGAGCATTCAACTTATGGTTTTTATACAGCCTTCATATTATTTTTTTAGTTAGCATTAAAGTCTATAAAAAAATAAGAATGTTGAGCAAAAATAACAAAATTGATAACAACTTCTTTTATATAAACAAAATCTACCGTCATCAAAAGTCGAATGCTTTAGGGCTCTTTGATTGTAAGTCAAACTATCAATCAGCAAAAAAATTGTGCAAATAAATGGGGCGGAATAACTTTAAGTAAGTATCTATTGTTGAACTTGAGAACCTAGTTGCAAAAACATATATAAAGAAATTAGTTTCATGTTTTTTGAGTTAATATAATTATGTTCTTATCTCTATAATTATAATAGTCTCCAAAAAAGGATTTCATCACTGTTATCTAAGTAATATCACTACATAGTATAAAAAAGTCGCTTCCCGCTGTCTGTCTGTTTGTCCCTATGTATGCTTAGATATTTAAACCTACGCAACAGATTTTGATGCGGTTTTTTTATAGATAAAGAGATTCAAGAGAAAGGTTTTGTATCCGCATTGCACCCGAGCGAAGCCGGAGTGGGTCGCTAGTTGCAGATAAAAGTGAGAGGTTTTAAGTGAATTACTAATAACGATTACCAACAATAAATAATAACTCCAAGTTCGACCAATGCAGTTTGCAAAGATTAGGTATGTTAGGATTTGTTTCATCTCGGAATTTTTGGCGATGGCAACCCTATATTTTATTATGAAATGGATGCGTCGGATGCTGAACCGCCCATATACAGTCAGAAAAACGTACAACAAACAAATGGACCAAACTAAACTAAACGTTTTGAATAAGTCTTTACTAACGGATCTTTTGCGATCGGCGTAAATAGCCGTTTAGTCAGCGTTTTAGACTTATGAATAGATTTAGGAAATTAACTTTAAGGCTGGTGAGGCGCTATGGAAAGTTGTAAGGAACATTTTAAAACATTTGAGTCCTGGCCATAACTTCAAAAATATAAAACTAATTATGAGTTTTTACATATCTTGTATGAAAAATAACTCCGTCTCGCGTTTTCGTATGAGTTTCTAAAACTTTTTCTATTGGAGATCCAAATTTTATCTAGATCCGTTCAGCCATTTTGATTGAAAAGCTAAATAGATTAAAATAGTTAATGGATTTTTTGATAGATTTTATTAGGAAATTGTACTTGTTGTATCGGGGAAGAAAATTGACTTTGAGACACTGAATAGGCTAAGTTCAATATAAAAGTACTGAGAGAAAATAACGAAAGCTTCCTAAAATCTTTGCAAAAAAGCTCAATATCCTGCCAAACACAATTTCGACCTTATTACCTTAAGAAAGGGACCTTTCTATCAACTCAACAGCCAATAACCACGCTGTCATAACACAGACTGGCCGTATTTAGACAAATTTGCATACTTCTCCGAAAGCCTCTGTTGTTTTAGGGTTGTTGACCTTTTGACAGTTAGGTAAGTACCTCCCAAGATCCAATAACGGCCATGTTTGTCTAAAGTCGGGACCAATAAGTTAGTTTGTAACTTAGGGTTTAAGACAAATAATGTGAGGTGGATTTGCATATTTTGAGGGTAGAATATCCAATTGTGTAGAATATCCAGCCAGTATAATATACTGAGACCGAGGTCATTTTTTGATTTGATAATATTATTTACATTGAAATAAATTTTTCATTGTATTTTTATTTTTATTATTGTGTATTTTAAATGTCGTTTTTGTATAAGTCATGGTACTCGAAATAAACAATTTTTTTGTGGCTTTTTAGATTCCATAAATAGTTTTTTAAGTTACTTTGATAGATTGAACTAATAAATTATTTTACTACTTACTCAATTCCAGCCTTAACCCAAGCACAAAATAGTATGGGTGACACACTTGAGTACGTATAAATTGACCTGTAGAGCAGTCATTTATAACGAGATATTTAACTTACCATGATTTTAGTTTTTATAGTTTTCCGATAATTCGGCAGAGTTGCATGTGCCATGATCACGGTACAACTCTATGAAATATAGTATAGCATATAGTAGAGTAGTGTAGAGTTTTATTCACAGATATCGATATATCTGCGAATAAAAGCTAACTTGACGAAATGAGGATAAATTAGAGAGGGTAGATATCGATCTAATTATTTTCGTTACAAATGATTGTTGTGTTATAAAACCATACCCCAAGTTAAGCAGAGCTTGTTTTATAGGTCCTAGATGATATACAATACAATCTATTTCTCGTCCAGAGGCGGGAATCTAAACCGCAACTGGTCGCAGGCGGACCTTCGCCCACGTGGTTCAGAGGTCGTCATCTGTCCGTTTCATCATGTAAAATTATTAAAGGATAAAATAAAGATTGTTTCAAAAATTATAACCATATAGTTATTCTGAGGTAGAGTTAAGCTGCGGTAGACTTTAAGCTGGAAGCTCACGTAGAGCTTTCATCATAGCGTAGCGATTATTCAAGCGAGCCATTTTCTCGGCTATATACAAACAATTCGTGATTTTACCCGACTGCGGAAGATGGGGGATTATATTATTTTTTCATAATATTTCGTTTAAGGCTTCGGCGACGGATGCATTTCCCATACAAACTTAATTTACAGAAATAAAATAAAAACGTGTGTTTGAAAAAAACCGTTTTGGGTTAATTTCATTTCACTAAAGTTTTGGAAAAAATTATGTCGTAGCCGTCGTAGGATATACTGCAATTTTAATACAAATCATAGTGAATACCCATAATAATATCGAGAAATACGAAAGATAACACAGGTTCTGCTCAGCTAGGGGCTAGATGATGTTGTGTGAATTATCCAGCATTATCTATCTGCATGCAGGGTTTTAGGAATGACGATCTTAGACCTAACCCCCCCCCCCCCCCTTTGACCTTTCTAACACCTTTCGACCTTTGACCTGCATAAACAAATAAATAATGCTGATCAAGATGTAACGTAAGAAATATCAATAAACCACAAGTAAGACTCCTAAAAGTAAAAAAGGGAGACTGAAAAAAATATTAAATAAACTGCCTACAAAATGTTTGTCATTGATTTAAGACCTAACAAAATCTGACAGATCTACTATTAATAGTAAACAATCACAATAACATAGATTGGTCATATAATACGATACTTAGCTGTAATCGCAAATATCGTGCGCATTGTTAGAGGCATCAAACGTGAGTGTCGTTCTATGAATGCAAATGCTTCTGGTTACTAGGGTTACCACGTTTACCTACTTTAAGAATAAAATATGTAGAAAAAAAAATTTAATATAAAAACGAGCTTTATTTTCCTTACACACATACATCCTACATTCCCTATGAAGCAAGTGTACATATGTAGGCTGCGGTAATCACTTACCATCAGGCGGGGCAACTTGGTGGTATAAAAAATAAAAATAAATTGATATTAGTGACGTTTCGGGGGTTTTGCCGTGTGTTCGGATACCCCCACTCTTCCCGTGAGTGTCGTAAGAGGCTACTAAGGGAAACACACCGGGGGGCGGGCAGCAGCGCCCTCTGCAGAACAACTCCACCGAACTGCGATCACCAACCCGCATACCCAGCGTGGTTATTATGGGCAATAACCCCCAAATCATAAATAATGCCACCTATGGCGCTCATTAGGGGAGGCCTATGTCAGCAGTGGACTGATAGGCTGATGTTGTTGTTGTTATTCGGGGGGCTGTACAGGCCTGCCCAACCAAACAAATGAGCATGTTATAAAGCCTATTTAAAAAAAAATGTTGATTACTTTATCGATTTTAGGTGTGTCAACCCTAACAACTGATCCCGTACGCAAAATGCACAATCCATTTAATAGGCCCTGCTATGCGCTCAACAATCGCCTTAATTTATACGATACTCTACGTGCGTTCGCATCGCAATTTTTACTGACAACCCTAAGCGTGTCCGTGATTATGTTGGTGTAAAATGAATATTGAAATAATTTAAGTCTATTTCTACTATAAAAGAAACTGTGACTGACATGTAAAAAATTCATTTTAATATTCAGTCAATATAATTAATGAAACCTCTGCGGCGCGGTGAGCGAAGGTGCGCCTGCGATGCAGGAGGTTGCGGGTTCGACTCCCGCCTCGGGGCAAATACTACGGAACTACTACATCGATTAATACAATACAAATATTCTTTATTGCTCACCAAATAAAACGGAGATACAGGAAAGGAAACATCAAATACAGATTGCGTGTAACAATGTGCGGCTTTAACGCTATGAGTGATCTCTTCTAGGCAACCTTTCACCATTAGAATCCTACATTATCCGCAATAAACATAGGCTTTAAAATATTATCAAAAAAGTTTGATCTCTTCGGAAAAGCTCAAAGTAAACGCTACGTGTGTGTATAGAAATCATAATTTCAATTTTCTTTCTTGTTAAAAACCCGTGCGAAACCGGGGCGGCCCGCTAGTTATACACACAATAGCACAGGACTTTGAGTATCTAGAACGGGAGTTGGCAAGGTCAGGATACCCCTCTGTTGGTCACAAGACTTTACTGACCATAGACAAATAATAAAACTACTTCACTCGTAACTTCGCGGCCATTTGCTGTCGTTTCGTGTCGCGAGGTAGTGCTCACTAAAAATGGTGAATTGTGCGGTTTATGGGTATAAAAGGCAATTGGAGACATCCAACTTAAGGGTACATAGTGTTTCCTATCACAAGTAAGTAATATTTTTCTGAATTGTTTTTTGTTATATTGTATAATTTCAGATTTAATAGAATATCAGTTGCGACATTTTTATTCCTTGGTAGAAGGCGTAGTGCGGGGACAAGTTGAGTGAAATTGATTGAACGAATGATGGAATGAACGAAAAATTTGTGTAAAATGCGATGTTTTTTGTAACGAAAAATCTATTGATATAGGAAAATTGGTTATGCAAAAGTATACAGATACCAGAATCCATTTTTTATGGAAAAAATGTGTACGTCACATTTACAATAAATTATTTCATTTTAAATGTAATATAGATTTATAAGAAACAACAAATAAAATAACACAAATAATGATAGGTATATAATAATATAGTATAAATAATATAATGTTATTATAAGTCAGAAGCAGATTTATTTATAAAAAAAAGGAATTACAAAATAACCTCGATACAGAAAGACACAAGCGAAGTGATGGATGATAGACAGCTCGTGTTTTTTCTTTTAGTAGGAATTTTCTCCATCAATTTATTAATATTAATAATATAAAAATACCCTTTTTGTATGTAGCGCAGGAACACCGCACTGATCATGACATGAAACACGGCGGCGGGGCGGGGCGGCCCGATCTACATAATGTTAATATAGATAAAATTTATCCCTGTACCCTGCCTGTACCTATCACAATATATATATTTTCTGTCTTTGTTTCTCTCTTTCTAACTGCCGCTTTTCTTCTCCTGCTCTCTATGAAAACATATAGTTATAGATAATGAAAACTTTTCGATTTGCATAAATAAAAAAAATAATAGTCCCAAATAGACGGGGCGTCAATTACAAATTATAGTTCTTAGTTAATGTCAAATGAAAGGAAAACCAACTTTTCGCTTTTCTCTCATTCGGAACCAATTTTTTTCTATATTAAAATGCATGTCTAAAATCCCTCAGTAAGAAACAATACCTTTATCAAAAAAAGCATTGTATAATTTTAACAACCCTGATTTCATTCATTCGAAATCATTCTTTTTTCGGTCTTTTTACATCCAGCACTACTTTTTTGTGTTAGTGTGTAACTAAACAATAGTGTAACAACACTAATTCTATATTTGTGTGCGTGTTCTTTTGTTTGTGTCCAGCTTTTACTTTAGTGTGCGTTTATATGGACGCTTTATTTTTCTGCATTAGTATGCGTGATTATGTAAATGTGTGCTGTACCGTATTACCTCGCCCCCCTCGAAATCTGACAGAAAGATTTTAGTACTGACAGAAGCGCTTGGCAACTCCCGTTCTAGATACTCAAAGGCACAGGAAGGTCTAATACAAACTGCTCACCCACTTTCGTTTCTTACGACTAGGAACTCCGCCAAAGCACTTGATATTCATGAGAAAATTAAAAGCGTATATATAAACAATTTTACATTATAACAAAGAAAAGGCTTCATTTTAAACACAATGAAGGCCTTCTTCAATAGACAAAACCAAAACAACGGATCTGTGCCAAGATTTTCAATGAAATCACTGTGCAGTGCAGGAAAACTGCCAGAATATAATTTTCCAGTTTTAGGCTCGACTGGTTTTACGTAGGGTTGTACAGTCTTGGCGACCTTTGTGGCTCGGTGGAACGGCCGTTGCGAGGAAGTTGTGGGTTCTATTCGGGACTAATTTTGTACAATCAGCTGATATTTGTTCCGGGTATCAGATCTCAAATTTCAATAATTTTATTTCTTGAGGCTTATTAAATAAGCACTTAAGGCGCATACAGCACCTAAACTAGCGCCACCACCTACTTTATGTTATTATTCTGTTTAACAAAGGAATTTTCAAAAATCCATCGTCCAGTTTGTGATACCTATCATAAGCTTTTTTTAATGCCTCTGTAATAGTTTTATTCTATTTAGTTTAGGCAGAGATACGAAGTTGCCCTTGGTGGCCACCAAAATCTATTTTCGTATCTCTTCCTAAACTAAATAGAAAGAAGTCAAATTTCATCCAGTTTATTTATAAAAGAAGTAATAAATTGGTATTGATTTTCTCTTCTCAGAATAAATGTAAAAGTTTGTGAAGATGGATGGATTTTCGTTTTCCTTCACGCAAAAACAAATCAAGACAGTTTTTTTTCTGCCTACTGTAAGAGAGTATAGATAGAACTAGTGTGAAAACGAGAGAACATGATATGCGCCGCCATTTCATGTTTGTATCTTTAATGAACCATGGTTATTACTTTTTTTGAATGGACCATAATGCTGTTTACCGCCGATGGCCATGACAGTGTTACCGAACTTTGGCGGGCGCAGAGGGCGCCACACCGGTAAAGTTAGGTTGTGGCAACACGCGCAAGGGCCACCACTTAGGTGCGCACCTTGGCTTGGGATGTTGCCAGATGCTACAAGAAGATTTTCTCTCAATCTTTATTCGTGAAGATTACTAGCAACTTCATCAGGACCTTGATTCACTATTGCCAATCCAAGCGCGTAACACAGGTAAGACAAGACAGCGGCGTAAAATCGGACAAAACCATATTTAGGACACATTGTGACGTTACACGGTTTGGGCGAGGAATCACCTTTGTCACAGTGAATAAATGCCATTATAATGCAAACGGTACTAATTGTAAGAGCTAGAGAGGTAAGCGTAGGCGCTATAAATTCAAAGTGTTCACTTTCAAATATCAATCGTAGCCCGAATGAATCCCGAACAGCTTTCGTACATGGCCATAAATCGTGCAGCATGTGAGATTGACGACGCCGGATTGCCTTCCCTGATGTAGATGTGATAGCTTGACTTCTGTACTGCGTCATTGCATTGCGGTGCAAGGCGGCGCCATTTTGTTCACGTTATGTCTACGAAATGGCGGATATGAACCATATTGGGACAATATTAAAATATTAAATTGTTCCTGGGTTTGCCTTCACTGATGTAGATGAGTCATTGCATTTTCTGATGCTGAGCGACGCCATTTTGTTCGTTGCCTACATATAAAATGGTGCAGTATATATATTATACCCACTAATTTATTAATTTAATAAATTATTATTATTATTGAGATTTTTAGAAATTATTGTGCTTAGAAATGAAAAGTTAATTTTAAAAACGTTTTTTCTATCTTCAACTGATTTCGTTCAGTGCTATGTTTGATCGATCGGATCCTTACCATCATATAACTAGTTAATATATTTTATATTTCCTGTTTACCTTCTAGGTTTTATATGTACGAACCTACCATCTTAATCCGAAAAGGGGTTGCAAGTGTATCCATTCTTTTAGTCATGATATATGTTTTCCAGAGTACCTATAATTTTAACCATCTTTTCGGAATGAATTCGTAGACGGTTGAATGTTTCAGTTCAATGGAACAGTAAATACTGAAACCTCGTCCATTAGCTCAACCGGATTTACTTAATCAGGCTGAGCCGATTTCACCTTTACAGGCACACTGGGAGTTTCCATAAAAGTGATATTAAACATGAATCTTACATTGTACTTTGTCATCGTGTTTTGATTAAGTTTGTTACCGCACAAATCTCAATAACGACAAACTTAATATTGTTATGAGGAATTATCATCATTATCATTAGACCATATTCGTCTACTGCTGGGCATAGGCCTCCTTCAACATCAACATCAACATCACCAGCCTATAATAGACCACTGCTGGACATAGGCCTCCCCTAATGAGCGCCATAGATGGCATCATTATTTGGGGGTTATTGCCCATAATCCCCACGCTGGGCATGCGGGTTGGGGATCGATATAGGCCTCGGGATAGGCCTCTTTAATGAGCATCATAAGGGGATAGTGCCTATGTTGAATAAAACTATCAAAATCAACGAATCAACCAAGAGATCAAACATTCTTAGAATTCATTCCATTATTCGAGAGACGACAAATTTTGTACATTGCACATCTAATGTGCCTTGAATTTTAAATGTTTAAGCATTACCGTTTAATTTTGGTAGAGTCTCGTACGTAATCTAATATTAAAAATGCTATTCGTTGTTCATTATGCTAATACACGAAAATGCGTGAAGATGAAATACGCTGTTTATCCTGATTTTGGCATTCCCAAACGACATCGCAAAAAATCCCCTTCCACACTCAAACCGAGTTGACGTAAGCGTGTAAAAAACGGTTCAATCATCATTCGCATAACAGATACCGCGGAGTGCGGTCGTGAGTACGTTTTCTTGTATCAGTAACGTGAATAAATTGTGGGGCTCTTACGAGAAGTCATTTTTCTTATGCGTGAGGCGGAGGAGTGTTTGATGTTTTTAGCACAGATTATTCTTATGTAAGGTGTTTCTAAGCTTTAGACGATCTTTGTGGCGCTGAGGGTTAAGGTCCGACTGAAACTCTGTAAATAATGGGTTCAATTCCGCAGCGGTACATTACATCTGTAGGATCTGTAAACAATTTGTTATATTCTGAGTGTTATAATATGTATTTGTACTTATAAAAGCATTATTCTTTGCATATAAATTATTAATTTAGCAACCTTAAAAATTAAGTGAAATGATAACCATTCTTTTGGGGATCGTAAACAGAACAGGGTAGTTTTTGAAGAATTGGGAATGCGGGGAAATTTCGGTTCTACCAGAATTATGTAATTATAAAGGTACTTACCTACTGAAGGATCCTTAATAGCTGAAGCCTGGCTTGATTCTCAGTCTCAAGTCTTGTCAGACTGGAATTACGAAGTCGTTTAAATACTCCGTTTTCTATTAAACGTAGCCGTCAGAACATTCTGGAGTTCTGTCGTGATTGAAAAAGTTTTCATTTGACATTTTGAGATATCCTTGATTCCTTGGGAATGAGCTTTGTGGGGGATTACTGTAGGAACTCGCATGGATCTCGAATCACATATTTATGACTCCAAGATGTCTATTTGACATCTTGGAGTACTAGGCATCCGCGTAACAAAACATTTACTCTCGAGGTGAATTGAATATGACTCAAATCAAACCATTCTCTTGTACATCGAAGATGCGGTAGCCTTTTTTTATTCGGCAAGGAAATTCATATACGATTACACTGGTCACAGTGGAACCAGAATTATGTGGGACTCGACGTCTGAGAAGAACGTAATACTTACTAAAACCTCTCTGGTGACTCTCTCTCTCGCCATGTTTTTGCCGGACCTCGGTAACGTGTGTTTTCGCCGCGCGCCTAGTACCTGCAGCTTTTGCGCGTAGTTGCTCTAGAATATTTTCATCCTTATATCTTTAAATGGATATACGCAAAGTACCGCCAGAATCTATAGTTTATCTATGCCATAATAATCCAACAATTTTACAACGTCAAACAGTAATTACGACTTTTAGATAACGAATCAACTGTTCAGTGAATGCGAGTCGAGTTTCCATAGTAAACCCGGTATTCTATCAGGGTGTGAAACCGTCCCTGATTAAACCGAAATATTTCATTAGGCCCGTGGGCGAAGGAATGCCAATCGAAAGGGTTTTGACCACCGGTACCTTTACGTGATATGGGAAATAAGGCTTTGGATGCAAGTACTCAGAAGGTTTTATACCACAGCTGGGTAAAGCTTATATTTTAAACCCGATAAAAACGTGGGTGATAGAAAACACCCAAACACACAGTGTCAATAAACATAACTCTCATTACAGGTTCGGATACAATAGAAGATTTCTTGCAAAGCAGGTGAAAGTGGAACTTGCGTTCTGGTCATACCCTATGTATGATAAAAAATATCTATCACATACATACATACATAGTTAACACTATGTATGTGACATAGTATACATATATGTGACGCCTAGAGAGAGGCAATAGAGGCAATAGAGCCAGCTTCTTGGGGACACTTCCGACTGGTATTAATATGGATCGGTTGAGCTACATGTAGTTTGTTTGCAACAGTCTGTAGTTAAATCAATTGTTTCGATAGTAAATAGCAATTCAAATTTGGTTATTTAATTGTAATTTTGTTTATTATTGAAGGTTTACCCAAAAAAGGCTCTTCGGGCTAAAAGAAAGATAAGAAAGAAGGACAACATTTTTTTAATATAGGCTGTTTGTTTAGATTGAATAAGCCCAGAAGCTACTGGACCTAAATCCTTTTCCGTAATGAATATAAGCTACATAATATTTTCAAAAAAGTTAGGGATCCGCATGAAAAATTCAATAATTGAACCGTGCGCTGTTATTCAACCTCTTTTTCTATTATGGCGCGTCATAATAGAAAAAGAGGTTGAATATTATAGCACACGGTGCTTGCTTTTTCTCTACGGCCAGTGTCAGTTATGGAGTGTCGAGTCAATGTCAAAAACCCCAATGCTGTTAAAAAAAGTAAGGGATCCGTATGAAAACTGTGAAACCCATCGTGTTAGCGTGTATAATTTCTGAATTTTTTGTTTAATACCCGTGCGAAGCCGGGGTGGACCGCTAATGAAAGATAAGAAAGAAGGACAACATTTTTTTTATTATATTCTGTTTGTTTAGATTGAATAAGCCCATAAACTACTGCACCGATCGCCATTAGAATCTTACATTATTCCTGATGAACATAGACTTAAAATATTAAAAAAACCAATTGAGATCAGTATGAAACCTTTAATTATGTAAACCCAAGGTGTACGCGCCTGTGTGTGTAACTTTGAGTATCTAGAACGTGTGTAATGTTTGTTAAATACCTCTCCGAAGCCGGGGCGGACCGCTAGTCAAATATAAAATATTAAAAATAAAATTCCTCGTCCGTTGTAAAAACGTGTCGTTTTTGTCCGGTCGAGTAAAAACGTGTCAGATTTTTGTTAGAATCAACAATCAGAATAAAAACAATGGATGGATTGCATTTAATCCAATTAATGGATGGATGGATTAATGGATCGCTAATCCGTCGGTCAATTGGACGCGTCCATTATACAGTCGAAGGCTTGGGTTGTCCTGTTTCCGGTTTATTTTACCACTCCCGGTTATTACGTCATGGGTGCGTTCTCACAACGGTTTGTTTTACAGGAGCGTTTTATCATTATATGATAAAACGTCCATATTATACATATTATACGTACATATTATGTATGTTTTGATTTGGCGATGGCGGATGTAGTTGTATGAGAAAGGTAACAATCATTATAGTATTGTTTTTTATCATAATGTTTGTTATCATATTATGTTTATTATCTATACTAATATTATAAAGAGGAATGATTTGATTGTTTGTTTGTTTGTTTGTTTGTTTGTTTGTTTGTTTGTTTGTTTGATTGTTTGTTTGAATTGAATAGGCTCCGAAACTACTGGACCAATTTGAAAAATTCTTTCGCTATTAGAATCCTAAATTTTCCCTGATGAACATAGGCTATATAATAAAATTTTCAAAAAAGTTAGGGATCCCCATGGAAAATTGAAAACTGTGAAACCCATCGTGTAAGTGTGCATAATTTCTGAAATTTTTGTTTAGGTAATACCCGTGCGAAGCCGGGACGGACCGCTAGTCATATATATTTGTTATCATGTATGTTTGATATCATATTGTACATATATTAATCATATCATATTATGTTTATTATTGATAGAGGATGTAGTTGTATGAGAAATTTCTCACTAATGATAGTAGTCCAGATCTTGTAAATATATCAATCAGGTAAAATATACCGCGTTCTGTTTTACAGTTTTCTCGTATATATTTTAATTTGGCGATGGGGGTTTTAGTTGTGTCATAGTAAACACACATCATCATAATCAGCCCATGTTAGTCCACTGTTAGACATAGGCCTCCTCTAATGAGCGCCATAGCGCTCTGTCTTAAGCATATATCTATGTAATATACTGTATTATGTACATCGGTCATCTAGTACCCATAACACAAGCTCTGCTTAGCTTGGGGTTGGAGGATGTTATGCGAATGGTTCAGCAATATCTATACTAATATTATAAAGAGGAAAGATTTGATTGTTTGTTTGTTTGTATGTTTGTTTGTTTGTTTGTTTGTTTGAATTGAATAGGCTCCGAAACTACTGGACCAATTTGAAAAATTCTTCCGCCATAAGAATCCTAAAATTTCTGTGATGAACATAGGCTATAAAATATTTTCAAAAAAGTTAGAGATCCTTACAAAAACTTCAATAATAAAACCATAGCGATATACATCAACTTCTTTTTTTTTCTTTTTTTGCGCTGCTCGCTTTTGCTGTGACTCAACGTCAACTTCTTTTTTTATGGCACCGCTTTTGCTACGACGACTCCGCCAGTGTCAGTTATGGATTGTCATAGACATCACAATTCGTTACTGGGGTGCGAGAGGAAACTCAATGTCAAAAAATATAAAAACTTCAAGATTGGAACCATGCGATGTAGGCTCAGAAAAACGATCGATGTGTAGGCGATATAGCGGTGCGAGAGAAAAGTCAATGCCAAAAAATAAAGTTCTCCCTGTTTTTCTG
Organism: Eupithecia pulchellata; assembly: GCA_963931895.1. Classification (NCBI taxonomy): domain Eukaryota; kingdom Metazoa; phylum Arthropoda; class Insecta; order Lepidoptera; family Geometridae; genus Eupithecia; species Eupithecia pulchellata. Next base: position 2,270,575 of record OZ007545.1, read on the forward strand.
TAAAGGAGGTAAAGGTACAATTTTAAAAAAAGGTTTTATTGTTTGTTTGTGGTCTGAATTGAATAGGTTCCGAAACTACTAGACCTTTTTGGAAAAAAAAATCATATAGAATATTTTTAAAGTTAGTGATCCCTATGAAAACTTCAATAATAAACTACCTTATCTAACGTGTGTATGTAAGAACTTAAAATTCTTTAAAATACCCGTGCGAAGCCGGGGCGGGCTGCTAGTTCTTTTATAAAAAAAATACACTAAGTCCGGTTTTTATCCAAAAACCCAGTTAATTTCGTCATCCCTGATGTCAAATTCAATTGACATTTTTACTGAAAAACGTGTGATTCAATAAAATGGTATTAATCCTTAAATAGATTGCTGGATTTGCGGTTAGGGGGACGTATTAAGGATACTTAATAGAGGGGCATTGCACTTTTATTTCACCTTGCGGTCGCAACCACCCAATAGCCTTCGTATATGACAATGCCTGACAGGACGATTATCTATGTTGTACCACTTGCGTGTTGCCTAACTGTCATAGGTATGAACAGTATTTTTAGCTCATAATATATTATTATCCCATAGAATTCTAGTGTCTAGAAGTACTAATCTTTTTCTTCTATTGTACCAACATTATCTTTTAATTTAATTTGTGCACTGTTTAATTTGTGACCTACATCGAACGAGTCCTTTTTACTAAGCTAAATAATGGTTCTCATGTTAATTACTGTGTCTTTTTTTAGAATAAATATCTTAAAACCAGGTAAGGTTTCAAGATATTTAGGACTAGCGGTTCGCCGTGGCTTAGCACGGGTATTTAACAAAAACTTTATTTTTCATACGGAACCCCAACTTTTTTGAAAATATTCTTTAGCCTAGTATGTTCATAACAGAAAATTTAGGATTCTAGTGGTGAAACAAACAATAATTTTTTTCCTGTTTTAAATATTAGGACCATAAAAACGTCTTCCTTTTTGTAAATAAACGTTAAGTAAGCGTTTGAGTAAAAATCTTGTTAGCCTATATTTTGACAATTTTTCGTCTATAAGCCCCGCTCCCATCCTGAGTACGTCCACTGCTTAGCTCCCCGAAATCCACTCGCTAAGCTATCAATTTACAAATTGTTTGTTTGACCGGTGTCGGCGCCTATTATGAATATTATTGTCAATTCTTTTTACGCACTTAATCCGACCCTGGCGCAGGATTATAAACGCCGATAATGAATTGTTAAATTCGATTGAATCGAAAATCTTTGTGGGATTCAATGGGCGGTGAATTGACTTTGCGATCTGGCTTATTTTAATACATAAATGTATTTAGTATAGTTTATTACAAAGAAAATTACAATTGAAAGAATTGAGCTAACTGCAGACTGTTGCAAACTATCTACAGGTAGCTCAAGTAATCCATATCAATACCAGTCGGAATCGTCCCCAAGACGCTGGCTGCATTGCCTCGCTGTATGGCAATGCTGATGCGCTGCGCCAGATACTGACCAGCTCTCTGGTCATACGTCGCTTCGACCAGACCCAATGGTAAATTAAGACTCACATCACCAGCCTATAATAGTCTACTGCTGGACATAGGCCTCCCGTAATGAGCGCCATAGATGGCATCATTATTTGGGGGTTATTGCCCATAATTAAGACTCAATTTAAAAATATTTGTTTGATGAATAATACAGCCCCATATTCTTGCTAAACTTACGTTAATAAATCACTAAACTTCACTAAACTAAACTAAAAATACAAGTCGTTTTTCCCTAACATTAAATTAAGTTCAAAACATTATCTAAGACTAGAAACTTGACACTTAAGTCAAGAAATAAAGAAAAATGTGCGTTAATAAACTGTGTTTAAGACACAAAGTTAACTGATGTAAAAATTATTAAGTACGCCTTATCTAGTTCACGCGAAGTTTGTAAGGATTTTACAGACGAGCTGATTTTGCCGATTCTAACTTACTCTCCACAGCTGAACGTAACGGTCCTTAATAAACGAGTTTTGATAATCAACACGCTTGACAGGCGGATTGTAATTCATTCCGGTTGAGTTTTTAATATTAAAAATAATATTATAAAATTACAATAAAACTGTCAATATTTATGTCATAAAATTCACACAATATCATCTAGCCCAATAACTATTTTTCTGTCTTGTCTTCTAGAAGAATAAAAAAAAAACGAAAGTCGGTTCGTCTGTATCCTTTTTTAATCAAAACTAGTGAATGCCTTCGACTTTGTCCTCGCCAAACTAACAAATTGACTGACACCGAGTCACTTGCCATCTATGGCGCTCATTAGGGGAGGCCTATGTCCAGCAGTGGACTATAATAGGCTGGTGATGTTGTTGTTGTTGTTGAGTCACTTGCTGTCTTATTTTTATGATTTCAATAACTCTATTTAGGCTTACTTCACGAGGTAAGCGTCATACAATAATAAATTATTTTGAAATAAAGAAGAAAAGAGAGAAGAACATACATTTATTTTTACCCATAAAAAAAGTTTATATACACTAAAACAGGAGAGAGAAAAAATAATTAGGTTAAAAATAGGGTAAAAAAGGCTACACCGCAGCATGTAGCATTCGGCTAAATAAGAAATAAGTACAAATAGTCTTCGACAGAAACAAGAAATAAGTAAGACTGAAATAAAATTCGATTCCGCCTCGCGACAGTTTTTTGTATGATCTTCAGATTGGTTTGATTGGTTTCTATACGTAATAAAAAATATATATCCTTGTTTTATATTGTATTATGTATAATCAGTCATCTAGTACCCATAACACAAGCTCTGCTTAGCTTGGGGCTAGATGATGCGGAGTGAATTCGTCAGATGAACTATAATTGAAAAAAAAAACACACTGAGCGCTGTTAACATCTTTCAGCCAATGAGCCTACGTGTGGTATCCAATGAATTTGTAATTTTAAAAAAATACGTTGACTAAGTTTGATACCGTTTGAAATACATTGAAAATAGTTGTAAATTGACCAGTACTTACTCCTTCCTATCATGAGTAATTGATATATTGAGTATTTATTTATTTATATATTTTTATTATTGTCTTGGACATTATGCAAAATAGACATTTTGCGTTTGAAACAATCTTAGAAGATTTTTATATGTAATTGTTTGCGATGTTACTAATAGATTAAATCCAAGTTAGAAGGTTAATATATATTTTTGAAATGTCACTATAAATTTTATTTTGCTTTTACCTTTCAGTCAAACACGCTTTTTTATATAGATAATACACTTTGAAGCGGAAACTTCATGAAAAGATTAGTAAAGCCTTTTATAAGAGCAGTTAAAAGAATTTATTTACCACGAAGATGAGTTCAAAGGATGCTTCTGATGCTATTTCGTATTAAGAGAATTTTTCTGACGTTTTCAGAGAAATTTTTGCCTTTTTCTGACAGTTTCAGGGAAAGATTGCGGTTAAATTTCTTGAAGGTACAAACTTAAAAGATAATCGGGTTTATTCTGAGTTTTTATCAGTAAAAAAAAATCTAAGAAGGATGTACCTACTTTGGGCCTCTAGCCCTGTCTTACATACTTGATATATACTTAATATATATATATATAACAAGAATATATATATATATATAATATATCCCTATCTTGTCAGATTTAAGTACTTTTAAGGTTTCATATGTACAATAATCTATATCTATACTAATATTATAAAGAGGAAAGATTTGATTGTTTGTATGTTTGTTTGTTTGTTTGTTTGTTTGAATTGAATAGGCTCCGAAACTACTGGACCGAGTTAAAAAATTCTTTCACCATTAGAATCCTTAATTTTCCGTGATGAACATAGGCTATATAACATTTTCAAAAAAGTTAGGGATCCGCATGAAAAATTCAATAATTGAACCGTGGGCTCTATATTCAACCTCTTTTTCTATTATGGCGCGTCAGAATAGAAAAAGAGGTTGTATAGCGCACGGTGCTTGCTTTTTCTCTACGGCCAGTGTCAGTTTTGGAATGTCGAGTCAATGTCAAAAACCCCAATGCTGTTAAAAAAAGTAAAGATCCGTATGAAAACTGTGAAACCCATCGTTTTAGGGTGTATAATTTCTGAAATTTTAGTTTAATACCCGTGCGAAGCCGGGGCGGGCCGCTAGTGTTTATATATATTTATAGTCAGATTCAGATTCAATAATTTTATTTCTTTAGGCTTACAAAATAACCACCTAGAGAAGTAAAATTTAATACAGTTAAATATTATAAAAAAAGAAATAAGTTGTTATTGATTTCTCTTCACTTCCATTTTTGACAAACACAAATGTTTGTACAATCTGCAGATATTTGTTCTGCAGGTATACTGGTCGTTTCTATGTATAATAAAAAATGTCTATCTATGTAATATTATTTTATAATGGATGTAAGTCATCGATCTAGTACCCATAACACAAGCTCTGCCTAACTTGGGGCTAGATGATGCTGTGTGGATTGTTCCGTTCGCCGGAGACTTCTACCTGTAAGTTTCCCTAAAATTCTGTGAATACAAAACTACTAAACTACTACTAACTACTAAAATTCTGTGGTTTTAATCGAGTTTAAGTTTTTTATTAGTAACTCTTTGAATAATCAGCTGGTTACCCGTTAGTTATAGAAAAACTTGAACAATTACAGGATTAAATAGCTTTTCCTTTAGTCTGTGGAGGAAAAAGAAAAATTATTAATTTTCCTTTGAATCTTTTGTAATTTCTTCTTACTTTATAAATACGAAGTATCTTATTCTATTTTATTGTAAAAATTATAGTAATTTCAAAGTTAGAGGGTTAATGGAAAGAAGGAAATAATAAGTAAAAAAAAAAACCAACAGACCTTCTCATCATCATCATCATCACCAGCCTATAACAGTCCACTGCTGGACATAGACCTCCCCTAATAATGATGAATACGCCATAGATGGCATTATTCATCATTTGGGGGTTATTGCCCATAATCCCCACGCTGGGCATGCGGGTTGGGGATCGCAGTTCGGTGTAGTTGTTCTGCAGAGGGCGCTGCTGCCCGCCCCCCGGTGTGTCTCCCTTAGTCGCCTCTTACGACACCCACGGGAAGAGTAGGGGTGGTGAAATTCTATGCCGGCACCACACGGCCACACGGCTTATACTGTGTACCTTAATATTTCCTTTATATTGAAAATATAAAGGAAATATTTTATTTTTATTAAGATTTACATATTAATCTGCGGATCACTCCGCTGTGCTGGACACTGAGAAAATTGCCTTTGTCCAGCAGTGGGATCCAGAAGGCTCTTTGAATGTATTTAAGTTTTTTAATCAGAAGTACACTACTGATTTTTAAATACTTGAATGCAGATTTAATCGTACAATAGCTATGATTTTCTACCTATAAGTTTTTTGTAACTAAAATAATAAATATAAAACATATGTCGCCCATTTTCTTCCACTAGAGGACAAAAATAAGGTGAGATAAAATCAATAACACCTTTTTTCTTATTTTATAACAGTTTATTGTATTAAAATTTACCTGTTTAAGTGCTTATTTTGTAAGCCTAAGAAATAAAGTTTTTGAAATCTAAATGTGAACTTGTTAAATATTATATATTTAACAAGTTCACATATATAATATTATATATATATAATATTATTAAGTAAACACTTAATAGTCTTCTAACTAACCTACTTGTAATTAACCCTTAACCATGTTCGACCGCAAACAGTACCTTAATTAACCCTTAAAAACTGCCAAATAAATTTAATTTCCCCAAAATTGTTAATCGCTCCACTGGAGATCCAAATCTCGGACCGAAGATTGGCAATTATAAAAAAATGGACCCAAATTTCGGTCCGATAAGATGGAATTGAGTTTGTGGCGTGGACCTACAGGTTATGAGGAGGACCTTTATTATACTTAGGGTTGTCACTTGAAAAAAAACCTAGCATAAAATAGGTTCGTAGTTAACCCGCTTACATTCATAATGAATTCGTCAAACTACGATAGTTTTTATAGTAAAATAAAAAACCTAGCTGTTCCTTTAATGTTACATAGAATGTTGAAATCCTTTTTGTTGATTTCATGAAATCTTATTCTTTTCTTATGATTAACTGTTTATTGTCATCCGATCTCGGGTGGCGTCATTATCATCCGATCTCGGGTGGCGTCATTCTGGAGTAGGCTGAGTCGCTCAGGTAATACTATACTTAGGGCTATCTCTGACATGGTATATAATAATCCAATTTTCCAGCATTGGATATCCGTCCAATTGGGCGGTAACAAAAAGTGACGACCCTGTAGCTTTTTGCTCAGGGTATATTTAGATTCTACATTTTACTAGTTAAGTATTCTGTGTTTAATTTAAATTTTATTTAATCCTTTGTGTATTTTTGTAATTTTTTTTTTTGTCCAAATATGGGTCCTTAATTTTGTATTAAGTACGTGCCTGAAATAAACGATTATTATTATTATTGGCCTTGTGTCAAGCGTTTTTTCTTCGTGACGTCACGGAACGGCTCCGTCGGAAGATCAGCGTTGGCGTTGTAGTAAAGTTGTTCTTGCAAATACTACCTACTGTTGAATAAATTTATTTAAGAATAAAGCCAGATCAAAATTTTATTCATCACACAGCGTATTTTAGCCTAGTCAAGTCACACACTTCACAAATTGCACAGTATCTAGCCGTATAGGGTGTAACAAGTCTACTTCTAAAAGCGATAACCAGTAAAAATATAGCTAAGTATTGGTAGGTATGCGATGTTATAATATCTGTATTCTGTAATCTGAAACACCATCTACAACAAAAACAAAATACGAGTACTTATTTTTATTTGTTTTGTGTGCAATTTTTTTCTGATTTGTCATAAAATCGGCATTAAATAAGTCTGTGTTTGAAACACACAGATTATTTAAGTTCAAACCATATAAATTAATGCAAGCTATAACTCAGTAGATTTAGACAAAAAAATTAAAAAAAATGTTCGATCATTCACACACCTCATCTGTTTTCAATACTATAAGTAAGCAGAGCTTGTGTAAATATCTCAATACTCAAACGTAACTTAGATCTAAGCGCGTCTTATCGCAATTTTTTGACCGTTTCAAAGAAAATCTGTTAAAAACATACTTTGATACATCATCATTATCATCCCATATTTGTCTATTGCTGGACATATTATTATCCCCAAAAACTTGATTACTTAGATTTCAATTGCGTTTCAGTATTGAGGTAAGTAAGTTTCAGTTCACCCTATACCCTATCCCAGCTAACTTCACCTCTGCTTTCCAGTCCCCAATTTCCAGCACTTTAAGTTCCACCTGCAAACTCAAAAGTGTTCTTGAAGTTTATCTTAAAGCATTTCGACTCTACACTGTTTCCACTTTGACCGCACTGGTAATTGGTACCACCGGGGAAATTTTGGTGCAGTTACAGCGAAAATTACGCGTTTTTTAACCAATAAATAATTCAACCTCAAAAATGTAAATTCCTTACCCCAAATCTCCAACGCAACATAACCATTTTTCTTTCCCCTCCGAGACCGCATTGACACGAGAGTTTCATAAAAATATTTTTGTTTCAGGTATGTCCCTTAGCCTTTACGAAGCTATAAACCAGAATATCCAAGTAAGTTGCACCTTTCAACCAAAAAGCCACCCTATATCTAAGAATGCAGTGGCGAAAACCGTTTGAGGTAACTCTTATGATTTAATTACGAAAAATATTGTTACAAAAGAATTTTCGCATAATTTGAGGCGAAATACCTCGTTATGAGGTGTTGGTTATTTTATTTATGTTTGTGAATATAACTCTGCATAATTTTACGAGAGCTTTATAATGTATTATTTATAAGATCATCCTTGAAGGCCGCTTCTTATGGACTTATCATAATTGAAATTTTGTTATGTCCAACATTTTCAAGACTTTCAAATAATCGTGGTCAGCATAAAAAATAAACTATCGTCACTCTTCACTTATCTTCAAACCAAGGGAAACTTTGAAGAGATGAACTCCTCATTATTTACATGCTTAGCATTTACCACAGAAATAGACGAAGAAATAGAAATTGAACTTTGTCTATTAAATTCCCGTAGAATTTTTCCTTTTTTGACATTCATAACAAATTCCAGGCCAAACTACACTCTCTATCCACTCTATATACTTCGAAACTTTAGTATAAACACCTGGAGCGTACCTCCTCCCACAGTCTCTTCCAAATGACGTCACCCCCACCACTTTGTGAAGAGGAAAAGTATTAATACAGTCGACTCTTTCCACCATCACTTGCAGAGGTCCACCTGAATCTCCCTGGCAAGTATCACGACCGCCTTTTTCATAATCACCAGCACATAGCATGTGGTCTGTTATACCATGCTCCAGAATCTTCCTTTTAATCATATACTTGACGGACTTATTGCAAATAGCACCGTCGATCACATCAACGTCAACTTTCATCAGCGTTTGGCTTCCCCTGGCCGACCCTGGGACGGTCACTCCAAAACCAGTTGCTGTGAGCGAGTTGACGTCAAAGTCCTCGTCCAGGTTCAAGCAGGCTATGCGAATGTCTCTTGTCAGCATAAATTCAGGATCAGCTCTGAACAGCGCTATGTCGTTGTACTTCGAAGGTGGCTTGTAATCTGGATGTACAATTATATCAGAAACTTTTCGTTCCTGAGCTAATTCGTCCTCTTCATCGAACTCGAAGGTGGCTGTTCCAACTCTCATGACGGTCGCTGGTCCGTTCCCCTTGCTGGACTTGCAGTGTGCCGCTGACAGAACCCACCTGCTGGAGATGAGGGTTCCACCGCACTGCCACTCAGGAGCCTTATCATGATTCGAGTATCCAATGAGGACCATGTGAGGGTAGAGCAAGAAGTCCACGGGAACTCTCATCCGTAGTTTTGGGAACAGAATGTTGTGGCATTCCAGCATAGATTGTCCATATTTCTTGCACTCTTCGAATGCCTTTTCTCCGATGGAAATAACTGATATAAATGAGGAAATCAATATGATTGTTTTCATTTTGCGGGTTATCGGTGGAATGATTTGACATGGAAGGTTTATGGGTTTTTTGTACTTGCGCCGGCTAAGTTGTGTGGAGAATGGGAACCTAATTATATTTGTAGACAACCGTTTTAAAGCATAGACGACTTTACATATTCTTAGGTTAGGTTAGCTTTTGTAATTTACTGATAATGACCAGGGTTTTTTATGCCAGTTGAATATAAATGCTACGCATTCGTTTCCGTAACCTAGAATGACCTTTTGGTAAGAGATGCAATAAATACCATACAAAGCAAGCCTTTCTATACATATAGTTCTCAACTTCGCCTTTGCCTTATACTTGCACCGATAACCATAATTAACGTAATGTAACATAAACGTAAGGTAATTAGTGCCGTCGGTAATTGAAAAGCACGTGTTTGAAATCAATGATGGAAAACAACGTAATAAAATATGACCTTGCATCTGACCTACTTGTGTATAGTCATAATTTTGACCTGATTTTTGGCCGTAAACGAGATTCACCGTGTTATTGTAATGGCCATATACATGGTAGTGTTTATACTTTTATGTTTTTTGGCATTAAAACTCGACTTGAAATCAACTGCTGGGATGGAGAAATTAATATCATCATCAGCCATACCTATACCTACCAATTTTTGCTTACTTTGTTAGGTAACCAGGTAACCGAACATTTTACGTAGTTAGTAAAAATTGGTATTATGCTATTTTATATTTATCGCTGGTTTCTCTGTCAATTATCGGCCGCTTTTGGCCTGTTATGTTTTTTTTTAAAGTTGAACAGAAATTGTTCCTAATTTTTAAGAGATTACTGTTAATTGTCAATTAAAGTATAATAAGTGAAGAATTAAGATTTTTCACATCATTGCCATTAAATGCGCTATATTTCAAAATTACTAAATCGCGATTCTTATACTGTATCGAACCTGCTACATTCCTCGTATCAGGCGGCCCTTGCCCACTGCGCCGTAGAGGTTGTTAAAATACTCGACAACATAAGACAGATAGAAACATAATATATCGCAGAATAGAACAAAAATAGTGTTAGTAAAATATGAAAATTATACCTGCACATTATGATTAATATGATATACATATATCGAAGGGCGATATCTACCTCTCAATCGCCTTCGTTATCTTCAGATATCGAAGGGTTGGAAAGTAATAGCATGCTGTTTCGTCGACCGTAACGCTCCCGTAATAATAATTTTCCCTTATAACACAAGTTCTGTCCAAACAACCGTTGCCTAGTTACCGTTTCGAAAATAATAACTCGAACTGAACGGCCAAAGAGTCCATCCAGCATCCAGTAACCAAGCAGTTTCATTACAAGCACCATGGTCATCGTTGTATGATAGACCGACGAATAACTTTAAAGTAAAACACACGCAATCAATCCCTTTGGTAATAAAACATGAGCTGTCTTTTAAGGAAATAACAATGAGAAATTCTACGACATTCCACCACCCTGGGGATTGCCACCACAAATAATAGATAATAATAGAATACATGTATGTACAAGCTGCAACCATTCGTTAATTTATCGGATGATATTAAAAAGAATGTTTAATTTGTCATTACGACTCATTCTTTGTACACTTCATCTGTTCCATCGCCTCTCCTATAGCTCTTAGGTTTGCTGGAAGAAAACTCTTTTCAGGGTTAAGCTCGCCTATGTACATACCCTTTTAGTTTAGGTTCATTCTATGTTTTTATGCGTGTACAATAAAGAATAAAGAAAGAAAGAAAAGCCCAGCTGTAAGATAATACTTTAAGTTTAAAAAATAGTCCGTTATAAAACTTAAACCAATTCTGTTTGTTAGCTGTCAGCTATTCCACCTGGATCTTGAAAGTGTCCATAAAGTTCCTGTATTTGAGGACTTTTTATAACCTCAAGTTTTTCACTTTGTATTATTACGTTGAATCACTCAAAATATTTGCAATAAAATTTATTTAAAAAATTCAATCAAATATTAACGTTGAAACTAATCCATCTGATTTAATAATTGATAGTTGTTTGACTTTTCTGTATAATGATAAACAAAGTAAATAATGTTTCACTTTATTTTATATTTACCTCTGGGGCTGAAATTTTGTTTATAGACTATCAAAAATTACTTTATTTATTTTACTTAATCTAATACATTCCTATAGTACCTATGGTACCCCTCTTTTAAGGCTCTAGGTCCCTACAACAAAATTTTTCAACACTTCACTGAGATGAAATTAAACTAAACCGGTTTGTTTAAAAAAAAACACTTTTTCTTATTATTTGTATAGCTAGCTTGTAGTAGGATCCTAGATTAATACTATTCTAATACAAAAAATAGCAGTACATGGTGAAAATATGCTCAAATTACAAATCATTTTGGTACTACGTTTGCATGGGAAATTCATTCATCACGAGAGCCTTAAGTCGTATATTAGCTGCTAGAAAGACTCGCTCTGCAGCGCGGCTAGCTTAAAAACTATCCCACAAGACACTACTTCATATTCACGCTACTCAACACCACGAAGAGCGCAGTTCAAATAAAGAATCCTCCGCATGCACAACGCGGAGAGCAAACTGTAATCAGCAGGTCTACTTACGTGCTCCATTTTGTTTTACTCTGGTCTACGTACGTAGACCACTTCAAAGGGTTAAATTGAGAAAAAATCTGATTTACTATATTATGTATAAGCTTTTTTTTCTTTTGCTCTACATCAATTCTTCTGCTTGCAATACTGACGTCATTCAACTTTTTTATTTTTCGTATCCAATACCCGAATCCGAAGAAAAACATTTCCCGAAATTCCTGAAAGCCAAAATTACTGAATACTGTTATTTCCGGAAACAAGGTGTCATGAAATACAGTCCTTACACGTAACGATCTGTCATGGCATCACTACTATCAGTTACTGATAATTCCAGCCAGAGCCTTTCATAAAACTGATCCCGAAGCTCCTTCGTAATAGTATTAAGAGTTCTCCGCACTATAGTCTAGAGTCTAGTCTCTATAGAGTCTGTATCTGGCCACATGTGTCCCGATTGCCGTCCGCAATCCACATACACAATAGGAACGATAATGTGGAGGCGGCATTAGTTTTTTATTGGTTTACTCGAAGGATTTTATTTTTATTTTGGTTTAGATATGAGTCTGTATTGAGTATTTTTTCAGGGCTGATACTGAGCTTAGTAAACTAAACTTACGTAGTTAGTCAGTTAGTAAGCTAAACTAAACTAGGTAACTTTAGTTTACTAAGGTTAGATTCAGGGATAGTCTGAAACCGTGAGAGTTATCGAAGTCGTGGAAGAAGCACATAGTCGCCTTATTCTATTATTTATTTATTATGACTAAAGAAATCTAAAATACAAAAAAATATTTTTACTCACCTTTTCGGAAAACTAGAAAGTAGTTCGATTTTTTTTACTGCAGAACGGTTTCTTTTAAAAATCAAGCATGTTAATCAATAAAAATCAAGCATGCTTCGATGGTTCAATCAAGACTACCCCGTAGTAACCTTACAAAAACTCACTTTATAGACGTGGTAAGTAAAAAAACTTTTTGATCCTTTGATAAAACGAATTTACTTGCTTAGGCAAAAATGAGCAGTTCGTATTTAACTGCATCAAAATCCGTTGCGTAGTTTTAAAGCTCTAAGTATACATACAGACAGACAATGGGAAGCGACTTTGTTGTATACTATAAATACTGATACCCTCTCCACACGTTTCTAAATCGACGTACTCACTGTAGTCCCCTTAGATGTTTGCCCTATTGTGAAGCCGACGGCAAATACTAGGTCCCGGATTGAAGAGAAAAAACCCGCCTCAGTGCAGTGCCTTAAATGAAAAGAACGAACACCCCTTAATGTCTTTGTGTGCAGTAATAGGGAAATACTCGTGTACAGCGTGTTTTATTTTTTGCTTTGGGTTTTGAGTATTTGTGCCTCTAGGTTTAGGTTAAGGTTTTAACCTATAATACTAGAGTATTATATTTCTTTGTGTGGTCTAATAGATTATATCACACAAAGAAATAGAACGTTATAGAACGATAAACAAGAGACATGGTTAAAGTAGAGGAAGTATAAAGGACTTATCGCTATGAGTGATCTCTTCCAGGCAATCTGGGGATGGACTGCACATGAAGAACAGTATACACGGTGGCACTTAAATGAAAACGAATGTTTAAAATAAATAAATAATAATGCTGGACAATCTACACAGCATCATCTAGCCCTAAGCTAAGCAGATCTTGTGTTATGGGTACTAGATAACTATTATACATAATACAATATTATTACATTTATAGATATTTTTTCTTATAAATAGAAAACGACCAGAACACCCTGAACAAATATCTGCAGATCGTACAAATATTTGTCCCGAGGCGGGAATCGAACCCGCAACCTCCTGCATCGCTGGCGGACCTTCGCCCACCGCGTCACAGAGGTCGTCACAGTATGAGCATTGCACCCGTGCGAAGCCTGGGCACTACACGAACACTAGAGGAACTATCTATTCTTGGTTTGCTCTAAGTTCCTTAATATCCGTAAGCACATTGTCATCATGTCGAATTCTCCCAGATCCGGCCGACAATCTGACATCCCATATTACCGCAAACCGACTATCTAAGTACTAGTACAGGGTGTAACGGGATAAGCTTTAACTCGATACAAAACAATTGTTTATGCATATACTAAACGTAATGCGTACGGAAAATCGTAATTAAACTTTAAAGGTTTTCGTTATTATAGTGTGAAGGCCTTTGCACTCGTTGTAATGTCTAGTCAATTAAAAAATGTCCCAAAAAATCAAAAGGTTTCGTTGAAAGCGTAAGGTTTTGGGACTTTATTAAATTTTATAAACTTTTTGATTTAGAATCTGTAGATAAAAGGTTGTAACGTGTAATATTTATTTCTGCTCAGGGTAGGTAGAGTAGTAGAATAAGTTTTTGTTTGATGTTTTTGAAAACCAATTAAAATTTAGGTAGCAGCTCTTTGTCAGCTAGATTTGTTTAATTATTTTAATTCATTACTTCAATAAACCTATTCAAACTATTTTGGTTATTTATTACTAATGTTATTAATGATGAGATGCTTACCATGATTTGAGTTGTTTTTTTTGCATTACTTTATTAGTTACCTATGGTTACCTATGGCATACAAGATATCCTGTACAATCCAATCCCAAATAACACGGAGTGTAGGATTCTTTTGATCCTACCTTCGTCGCTTTTCGCATCCATTTCACCTTTCATCAACTTGTAACATCGACCCATCTCGCTTTTGTCCCATTGTTCAGTGCTCACATGTTCTTGTACACCCTGTATGTGAGCATCGACGTCGTCTCGACTTGATCTGGGTTATCTCGTCGTATTAGGCCTAAAGCCAAATACCAGACCAGACAATTATCTTATGTACAGACACAAAACAAAAGGAACTTATTGGACCACAGACAAATTCGGGGTACACAAGAATTGAGTACACACAAAACTCATTCGCGCCTAGACTCAGATTATTTCTGGATTCTGTCCCATTTAAGAGTTCACGATCAGTTCAGTAGATTCAAACTAATAATAATCAAAGCTTTTATCTAAATATCTTGTCTGCGAACAGTGTGGACATATTTTTCAATAACCTACCGTAACTCCTACAGATTGCACGGGTAGTTATAGAAACCAAATATTTAGATGAGTCGCTATGTTTTTGTATTTGCCTACTTGCATTATACCATCGCCTTGGGGTTAAAAAAACCTGTTGTGATGTTATATTATATATATTACATAAATAAATAAATAAAAACGTAGTAGTTATAAAATGATTTGTAATTTGCGAATATTTTCATCATGGTTTGCTATTATTTGTATTACTATGGTATGCTTTTTTCAAAATACTTATCAAAACAAATGCTAAGAAAACATATCTTCTTCTGAAGATTCTGAAACAAATTTGTAGCAAAAACCGACATAAATACCATTCTAATACAAATAATAACAAACCTGGTGAAAAAATTCTCAAATTACAAATTATTTTGAACCTACGTTCGCATAGGAAATTCATATTTACCGGTTCCTTTATAAATCAATAAGAAATTATTTAAAGGAAACAAAAACCCGACTACGTAATTCGGCAATAAAACTTCGTTCTGAAATTCACCCCAAATTACAACTTTACTTTAACATGCTAAGAAACACGAAAAAACTTTGAACTTTATTCGACGCAAAGCCACTAAATTAAAGGAATGTGAAATGGCAAAAGTTCGCGTGAAAAGTCACACTGCACTGGATACCTAAATACTGCCAGGCACGAATGCTCTATGGAGTAGTTTCTTGGGCTCATATCGTGCGTTCACCTTCCGTATACTTACAATGTTTTCTAATTTAATTCCGTATAAAATTCCGTATACAAACTTGAACTTATAGTTATTTAAGTCTGGTTTTTTGTTTCATCATCAGACCTGTCTTCAGCTGGTCGCATCCAGCATCTGCCACCAGTCTTTCGCAGATCGTCATCCAACCTGGCAGGAGGGCGTACTACACTACGTTTACCGAGTCGCGGTCCCCTCAACCCCGTTTACGTCCACGTTTACCACAGTGGTTGAAATATTGCCGGTGCTTTTTGTTTATTACACTGTTTTACACCTTTATAGTTACCAAAAAAGTGAGAATTCGTAGAATCAGAAATTTCCACCATTCTGTTAGTCTATTTGCTATCCTTTGACGGCTCGTTTCGTAGAATGCTGTCAATTTATATGTTTTTTTTTTAAATACGGACAATGCGCTGTATACATACTCGATGGCGCTGCCTGAAAGTAACTTTTTTGCGATAATACCGCTTGATTCTTATCCTTAGACTATTATCTGGAGGCCTTCCTGTTAGACACTCTAATAATAATTAAAATTATAATTCAATTACAACTGGTATTAAGCTATCAATAAGCGAACTGCTGGCTGTGTATACCCCTGTTTACAGGGAACAGTTAGACTCGAAATAAAAACCAGGGGAGGTTTATAAATAAAAAAAAATTAAACTTTTTAAACTTTCACGATTTGTTGACATATTAAAAAAATGTAGGGGAAAATAAAAACAAAAGGTACGCGATAAATACCCGATAAATATTCGTAAATATAAAAAAATTTAAAATCCATTTTTTTTCCAGTAAACTTACATTTCTTAATGAGCTATGTGTTAGTTTTATTTAGTTTAATCTATGTTGTATTTGTCTGTTTATAATTTTATGTATATCCTTATGTATAATAATAACATAATATTTATGATTTGATTACATATTTTATTTTATCTACCGGAACCCCAGAATTAAGGCCGGTTTATATATGTAAGTCTTTTAAATCTGTTTCGATGACGACAGCATCTCTAGACAAAATAACAAATATATATATTTTTTGTTTCGTCATTTCTATTGTGAGAGGTAGTTCGAACTTCTACACAACTGTAGCAGTAGAGTTGGCCTGCGGAGTTGTAGGTTTATAATATAAACCTACAACAAAAATACTTTCTGTAGGAGGGTCTTGGGTCTCTCTTTTTGTTATTGGTGTTTAATGTCTAGCGTCTTGATGCTTCCCCAAATAAAGGGAGACCTACAGTATTATACCTGGAGCTAGGGTTGTTAAATACTGTTCCGAAAAAACAGCGCACATTTTGTGTGCGCGATAAATTCGAAGGTATTGCCAACCCTAAAGCAACATCATTTATTTCCTCTCACGCCGTAACTGAAAATATATCAAGTTACGAAGCGCGCCAACCTCATATTACCTAGCTAAATATTTATCATAAAAATTTGTTTACTGAACGAAATTTCCCGACAAAAAATTCTCGCAGGCAAATCAGACAGGTATTTCCCAACAATTTCTAACTGTCGTACGGCAAATAATTTAATTTTTCATTGAGTTCACGTGGGCGTACTCAGGGTGGAACAGGTGGGTGCTTCATGAGCCAAGCACCAAGCTTGAGGGGTGTACTTAGTGAGCGACAGTTGCGACTGATTAAAGAGTTCTTTGATAGTGTTACATCTTTAAAATCGCGGCTTTTAAAGATGTAACACTATCAAAGTATATAATAATAATAGTGTAACACTATTAAGCCACGCAAATAGACTTTATTGCGGTTCGCGCAGACTTTAATTGGACAGGATTTTAGGATGGTTGTTTTTAAGTGTCTTAATTTAGCATAGCTTTAAGATCATTTTAGAACAAAATGCCCACAATTTCATCCTTAGATATTAATTTTAACCTAATTTTCTGCATTTTGAGTTTTACTTCAGATGATTATAAGTAATCGTTGAATACTAACAATATATTGTTATGTACGTCGAATTAGCTACCTATTTATAAAAAAAATTGTAAGATCACTTGTACACAAAATAATATTCAAATTTAACTCCCCGCTAGCCCCCAACTTCATTCCTTCATGCCTCCTCCGGATCCAATATCCCGCGTGAATTACAACCAAACCTAATAAGTGTTCTGATTCCTTTGCCCCAACAATTTTTCCCTGAGTACGTCCACGGCAGCCATGTTTTTCTCGAATCCAATAACTCGCATGGATGACTTGTAAGAATGACTGAGAGGCTGAAACTTGGAATATTCAGTGTGGGTCAAAGACTTCGGGGGGTGGATTCAATTTTAAATTGCTAGTTTCCATGGCTACCTATGGGGTTTACCTGTTGTGTATACAGGGCGTCCCACGGCTTGGGACTTGAAGAGAAAGTACCTTAAATATTGTAGATGGAACATTTTACTGAACGAAGGCATTATTAATAGTTATTAAAATGATAAACTGTTTGACCTATCTAAGAACGACCTACCTATCTAACGATGAATAAATTAACATATTTAATTATATTGATATGGATCAGTTGAGCTACCTGTAGTTTGTTCGCAACAGTCTGCAGTTCAATTGTTTCGGTTGTAAATACTAGTTTTTATTTAGTTAGATCATTGTAATTTTATTTGTTAATAAAGGCCTTTTGCCCTTATAAAAAAAATATAACTAAATACATTAAAGTGTCACCCAAAAATTTGTCAGATAATTTGGCTTATTCCCAAAGGTCCACGGATCCATTGTTTTCAAAAATCTTAGTTTCATACTGTCATTCCCAAGAGGTCCACGATTTATTTTAACCAACGAAAAACAAAAGGGACTTTCATATGAACCTCAATGACTACCTCTGTGATGTTGTGGGCGAAGGTCCGCCGCGATTTAGGAGGTTGCTGGTTCGACTCCCGGGAAAAATGTTAGTACGATCTTTGTTCCGGGTGCTCTGGTCGTATAATAAAAAAAAATATCTACCTATGTATTAAGCATATCAGTCATCTAGTGCCCATATCACAAGCTCTGCTGAGCTTGGGGCTAGATGATGTGTGGATTGTTCAGCATTATTTATTTATTTAGTTAATTATGGTCAGATTTGGATGTTATTTTTGCTATCGTTTGAGGAACTAAACCGAGGTGGTTTTATAAAAAAATTATTCCCGAGATAAATATATGTCGTTTAAAACTTTAAACCCAGTATTAATTAACAAAGGAATTCAAAGCTGTTTTTACGTTCGTTCTCAAAAAAAAATAGAAATCACTACATAGTATAAAACATTGTCACTTCTCGCTCTCTGTCTGTTTGTCCCTATGTATGGTATGTATAACATAGATAAATACAGTATTTATTTATTCATTTTCTGAAAATACATGCATTGTTAGCAGTGCTCTAAAGTCTATGTTAGGTTTATCACTAGTTTTATATGAACAATAAATATTAGCAGTGCTGTTTAAATATTTTCGTGAATAGAACACAATAAAGACTCCTTCATAAAATAGACTAACAAAATCAAGTCTAACAACAATCAAAACCGTCGCCCAACCCTAGTCTTGAAACTAGGTCAAGTGACTTACATGCTAACCGTACGTCCCAGTTGGTAACGCCTTGTTTTGACAACTGTACGCTTGAAGCCCACTGTGTGCGACTGTATGAGAACGGATTTTCACTTGCGTTGGTGATTGTACCTACTTTGTTTTAGTTATAAATAAATAATGCTGGAAAATTCACACAGTTTAAACACCAATAAAAGTTAGTGAAAATTAGAAACTAACTGGGTTCCCGTGGTTTCACCCGCGTAACTCCCGATCCCGTGCGATTTTTGGGATAAAAAGTTGTCCACATGTTTGTCAGGTTATAAACTATCTGTGTACCAAGTTTCATTAAAATCCGTTTAGTAGTTTTTGCGTGGAAGAGTAATAAACATCTATCTTAAAGCTATGGTTCAATATAACATAGTATAAGTTTGTACTAACAATAATATAGATCTGTGTCTGAAATAAAAACATTTTATTTAATTTATTTTTATTTTAATATTGAAAAGCTGAAGAATAAGTAATAAGTACTATAAAAGCGAAAATAACTCTCTGTTACATTGTCGCGTCGAAACGGCTGAGCGGATTTTAATGAAATTTGGCAGGGAAGTAGACAATATCCCGGGGATGGATAGGGTTCTCGAAAAGCACGTACAAACCCGCTGGCAGAAACTAGTCTATACTAATATTATAAAGAGGAAAGATTTGATTGTTAGTTTGGATTGAATAGGCTCCGAAACTAGGACAGATTAGATAAAAATATTTCGCCATTAGAATCCTACATTATTCCTAATGAACATACGCTATAGAATATTTTCTAAAAACTCAAGGATCCGTATAAAAACTTAAATAATTAAACGCAACGTATATAATTTTAGAAATTTTTGTTATATACTCACATGGACATAAATATACAACCTCTATTTATTTCCATATAGATTTTGATTATTTGCAAGCATCGAACACATCCCAAATTAATTAACGAACCAATGGAATTAATTACTCTCTTATTAAACAATACCTTTTGACAATTTCATTGATTCAAATTCAATTCAGAATTCAATTGAAGTGAAACCAATTGGAGTCGTAGCACGGGGTCTATTGTCTCTGATTTCATATTAAATGTAACGCTATTGTCCGTTTTGTTACTACACTGGTCGGATCTAGGGTTAACAACGCGATTCCGGCCGAAACGGCATGGAAATGATCACTGATTGTGTTGCTCAACTATCTCGTCCGCATATATCTACTCCTGGACATAGGCTTCCTCTAATGAGCGCCATAGATGGCATAGATTTAGATTCATAGATTTTTCATTTGGGGGTTATTGCCCACAATCTCCACGTGGGGCATGCGGGTTGGGGATCGCAGTTCTGTGGAAATGTTCTGCAGAGGACACTGCTGGTGTTGTGTGTAAAATTTATAATATTTGTTAAATATTCGTGCAAAGCCGGAGGGCGGACAGATAGTTTTATATAAAGATACTTATATTCGTAGCCGTCTAGCAAATTGAGCTAACTGTAGACTCTTGCAAACAATCTACAGGTAACTCAACTGATTCATATCAATACCAGTCGGAAGCCCTCAAGACGCTACTGCATTGTCCCGCTGTATAGCAATGCTGATGCGCTTAGACGCCAGGTCTCGGCCCCAAAAATAAATAAATAAATAAAATGAAACTCCATGTCGTATGTTATTAGCCGGTACATTCTATATGCCGTTACGAACATCGCGGTTGAAACGTGAATAATGCACGGGTGATTGGGGAAATCACAAACGTTGACATATCTAGTTGTGCGGTGCGGCCCGAGATGTGGCGTGTTTGTGGAATTTCTGACGTGTTCTTATATTATAAAATAAAAAAAAACAAAATCAAAGTACTTTAGCTTTTCTTTTAGAGCTTACAGGACTCTTGGACACGTCACAAAACACAAATTACATTAAAGTATTACTATAGTAGTATCTTATATTATATTAGTTTAAGTATTCTTCAATTCTGACGTGAAAGAAGTCCAAAGGTCCCGTAAGGTTTAAAGGAAATTAAACGCCGACTGTTGTTTATTTTTATATACGTATATTTTTTGTTGTGACGTCATTCCGTGTATTTACTGACTGATTTCAAGAAATGTTATTGAAATCAATAAATAACACTCTTGTGTCAACAACTGACTAATGACAAACAGTGCAGTTCAAAATTTCCACCTCTTTGACTTTAACTCCGTTTTTAATACAGTTTAATATCTACAGTAAATACATAAAAATAAAATAACAAAATCTTAACAGTACAATCGACCTGTCGGCTGCGCCGTTTCACAATGATGGAGAATACACGAGGGGGTAGATTTAAATCTGTGCCGCATGCTCTTTACATGCAGCACAATCCTTTTGCCTGTTATTGGTAATTTATTTTCGTGTACAATACTAGTTAAGGTTAAAAAAATAAAGACCGTAAAGTGTTTTACATTTTTTATTTATTTTTATCTATAACGACGTGTCGTAATGTGTTAAAGGCTATTTTTTTTATTCTATTTATATTATTCTATTATATTATATTATTCTATTTCAAATCATCTAAACACCACAACAACAACGTTCCTTGGCTCTATTTCCACTAAATTAATTACTTCACTATGATTATTTACTCTCTAATATGTTCGAGATATCGAGAAGATAAAACGCCAAAATCGTTAAGTTATCCATATAAAAGTAAATATAACTCGCTGTCGCTTCTGCTTTAAAACCCGCTGACAGTGGCACCACACCTCAAATAGCCGAACCCATGATTAACTACGTGTGAATTAATGCAGATGGTAAATTGTGGTACACTGTCCCCTGTTTTAATAATAAACGCGGTTTACCTTTATTAATGTCCTTTATAAGCCATTATTAAGGACATTGTGTTGGATGGCTCGACGAGTCGAAATAGTTTGATTTTGAAGTCTGTTACTGAGTTATTATTATAGACTTTAGAAGGTATTTAGCGCGTTCCAGGACCGCTGCAACGCGATGGAAACGTTGGAAATAAAACAAGAGGAACGCGATTATATACTCGACAGATAGTTTTGACGACCTCTGTTGCGTGTTGTGGTGTGTTTGGCGGAGGTCTACCTGCGACACAGGTTGTTGCGGGTTCCATTCTCGCCACGGGACAAATGTTGGTACGATCTAACAAAAAAAAACAAATCTGCAGATTGTACAAATATTTGTCCCGAGGCGGGAATCGAACCCGCAACCTCCTGTGTCGCAGGCGGACCTTCGCCCACCGTGTCAATCGTGGGGGTATGCTCTGACGAAGATTCATACTAGTTACATATCTCATAGGTATCCATTTCATATACTACTTGGCTAGATAATTCAAATGTTTTTCGCACAGCATTAAAAAAATATGTTTAACTAGCGGCCCGCCCCGGCTTCGCACGGGTATTAAACAAAAATTTCAGAAATTATACACAATAACACGATGGGTTTCACAGTTTTCATACGGATCCCTTACTTTTTCTAACAGCATTGGGATTTTTGACATTGACTCGACACTCCGTAACTGACACTGGCCCTAGAGAAAAAGCAAGCACAGTGCGCAACCTCTTTTTCTATTCTGACGTGCCTTATTAGAAAAAGAGGTTGAATATACAGCGCACAGTTCAATTATTGAATTTTTCATGCGGATCCCTAACTTTTTTGAAAATATTATATAGCCTATGTTCATCACGGAAAATTTAGGATTCTAATGGTGAAAGAATTTTTCAAATCGGTCCAGTAGTTTCGGAGCCTATTCAATTCAAACAAACAAACAAACAAACAAACAAACAAACATACAAACAAACAAACAATCAAATCTTTCCTCTTTATAATATTAGTATAGATAACATACCTAACTCCTTCTTGCGCAGTCGAGTTGAAAGTGGCCATGTTTATAAATAACAGCGTTAGTTTTTACACCTATTATCATTACAAAAGGTCTTTTTAAAAGAAAATAGTAGGGAAATACCTGTATTATTATGGTTTTTCCTTTGTCATAAGGTTTAAAATACTATAGCAACAGAAAATTATAACTGACACTTGAAGGTACTTTTATAAATTATTATAGTGTTCAGGAATTTTCTTCGGTTAATTTGAGTGATAATTATACAGCAATGTTCTTGTCATAGATCTTTAAACCTGTGGTTTTTAATCTATTTCATCACCTTATTATTATTGACTAGCGGTCCGCCCCGGCTTCGCACGGGTATTAAACAAAAATTTCAGAAATTATACACAATAACACGATGGGTTTCACAGTTTTCATACGGATCACTTACTTTTTTTAACAGCATTGGGACTTTTGACATTGACTCGACACTCCTTAGCTGACACTGGCCGTAGAGAAAAAGCAAGCACAGTGCGCAACCTCTTTTTCTATTCTGACGCGCCATAATAGAAAAAGAGGTTGAATATACAGCGCACGGTTCAATTATTGAATTTTTCATGCGGATCCCTAACTTTTTTGAAAATATTATATAGCCTATGTTCATTACGGAAAATTTAGGATTCTAATGGTGAAAGAATTTTTCAAATCGGTCCAGTAGATTCGGAGCCTATTCAATTCAAACAAACAAACAAACAAACAAACAAACAAACAAACAAACAAACAAACAAACAAACAAACATACAAACAAACAATCAAATCTTTCCTCTTTATAATATTAGTATAGATAAGTAGCTATTAGAATTGAAAATTACGATAAAACTTTTGACCAGGCCACTATCTATTAAAGAATAAAAAAAGATAATTCTTTGTAGTTCAGGATTCTTTGGAGTATCAATTTCTATTAATAATTTTTAGTATTCCATTGTGATAAAATCAGTACTTTGCATGCATACATTTTTAACCCGCATGCCCAGCGTGGGGATTATGGGCAATAACCCCCAAAGAATGATGCCATCTATGGCGCTCATTAGGGGAGGCCTATGTCCAGCGGTGGACTATTATAGGCTGATGTTGTTGTTGTTGTTGTTGTTGTGTACATAATACAATATTGTTTTTTTATCATAGACACCCTAAACTAATATAAATATAATATCAAAGTGCTTTATTTCCTTATACCTTACAGGACTCTGAACACGTTACAAAATATAAGACAAGTTTTAATTTATTTATACATAAATCTTGCTTGGAGTTTTGTTGTGAATTTTCTGATAACATTGAGTTTTTCCGGTTTTCCAAAACTTTTTCAATTCCAAATTTTTGCGATATAAGGAAATAATACAAAATAATATGTTGAAATAACAGCTTTACTTAATACAATTGGAAGTTTATAATAAAAAAAGAAGTTGAAAGTTTATATGCTGACAAAAGACACATTTTAAAAATTAGGCTATAAAAGAAAGCAGAATTTTTAAGATATGTCTCTTGATCATCGAAATGGATAGACCTTTTTCGACGGGACTTTTACTGCTAAATAGTTATTGTAACTTAAGATAATTTTATTTGAGATAAATAATTAGGTACCGCGGCAAAAAACATTAGAATCATCATCAGCCCATGTTAGTCCACTGCTGGACATAGACCTCCCCTCTTGAGCGCCGCAGCTCTAATTTTTTTTTCGAGTGGACTATAATGCTGTTGACCGCAGATGGCCATGACAGCGTTACCGGACTTTCTCTCTATTCACCTCATAATGTTTTTATTTGCAACTCATATAAAAACTTGTGAAAAAATTAGGAAAGGAAAAGTATTATTTTTTATTGAATATTATTATGATCTTTTTCATTAAAGTGTAGGTAAATTCTACGCATGGCATGCGTAGTTAATAAATACTTGATTTCTATGTAATTTAACCCAATATACATAGTATATATATAATTAATTGACAATCCACACGTCAAAGGTTCATATGTGAATTTAACCCTAAAAAGCCTACCACAAAAACCACACTTCAAACTATTTCTAAACACGCAATAGCTATTAGACTAACTAGTGGTTTAATTTGACATTTTGTTAGTTAAACCACGGTTAGAATAGAGCCATGTTTAGACATGTGTTTGGTTACGGTGCATGAGTTTGAAGGGTTAGATAAAAACAGTCGAGGGTTAGATATAACTTTTAAGGTCACGGTTAAAGGTTTCTTAGAAGGGAAACCGCAGAAATTAAGGGTATATCGTATGTTAAACTGATATATTTAATACTAACGGTCCGCCCCGGCTTCACGCGGGTATTAAACAAAAATTTCAGAAATTATACACACTAACACGATGGGTTTCACAGTTTTCATACGGATCCCTTACTTTTTTAAACAACATTGGCGTTTTTGACATTGACTCGACACTCCATAACTGACACTGGCCGTAGAGAAAAGCAAGCACCGTGTGCTATGTATTCAACCTCTGAGCCATAATAGAAAGAGGTTGAATACATAGCGCACGGTTTAATTATTGAATTTTTCATGCGGATCTCTATTTTTTTTTAATATTATATAGCCATATCAGGGAAAATTTAGGATTCTAATGGTGAAAGAATTGTTCAAATCGGTCCATTGTTTCGGAGCCTATTCAATTCAAACAAACAAACAAACATACAAACAAACAATCAAATCTTTCCTCTTTATAATATTAGTATAGACAATTCTAGCTCTGCTTAGCTTGGGGCTCGCTGATGCCGTGTGGATTGTCCATCATCATCAGCCTATGTTAGTCCACTGTTGGACATAGGCCTCCCCTAATGAGCGCCATAGCGCCCTGTCTTCGGCTTGTCGCATCCAGCATCTGCCAGCAGTCTTTCGCAGATCGTCATCCCACCTGGCCGGAGGGCGTCCTACACTACGTTTACCGAGTCGCGGTCTCCACTCAAGAACACGTTTACCCCAGCGGTTATCGGTTCTTCGCGATATATGGCCGGCCCACTGCCACTTCAGTTTGCTAATTCTCTGAGCTATGTCGATGACTTTAGTTCTCTGTCGGATGTATTCGTTACGAATTCTATCCTTCAGAGAAACTCCGAGCATAGCTCTTTCCATAGCTCGCTGAGCGACTTTGAACTGGTGGACCAACCCTATCGTGAGTGTCCACGTCTCAGCTCCGTAGGTCATAACTGGTAGGACGCACTGATTAAAAACTTTCGTTTTCAAACATTGCGGTATGGATGACGAGAAGACTCGACGTAGTTTTCCGAACGCTGCCCAGCCTAGCTGGATCCTCCTCTTGGCTTCCTTCTCGAAATTGTTTTTACCCAACTGCAAAATCTGCCCGAGGTAAGTGTACTCAGAAACAATTTCGAGGAGGTAGCCATGTACGATCACCGGTCTTGGATCAATGTGGCCATTGATCATGATTTTGGTTTTATCCAAATTCATGCCAAGACCGATACATCGGGAGGCTGAAGCTAGACTGTCCAGCATCCGGTTCAGCTCCTCTAGCGACTCCGCCATTAAAACTATGTCATCAGCGAATCGCAGGTGTGAGATGTAGTCGCCGTTTATGTTGATGCCCTTGTCTTTCCAGTCCAGCGTCTTAAACATGTCTTCCAACGCGCTCGTGAACAGTTTCGGGGATATGACATCCCCCTGCCTCACTCCTCTGCGCAGTTGGATTGGTTTAGTCTGTTGGTCCTGTACTCGGACACTCATAGTGGCGGCTTCGTAAAGACATCTCAGCACCTCGATATAACGATAGTCTACTTGGCATCGCTGTAAGGATTGTAGAACAGCCCAGGTTTCAACGGAGTCAAAGGCCTTCTCATAGTCCACAAAAGCCAGACACAGGGGCTGATTATACTCTTCGGACTTCTGTATAATCTGCCTCACTGTGTGAATGTGGTCTATGGTACCATATCCTCCGCGAAACCCAGCCTGCTCCGGTGGCTGAAACTCGTCGAGTCTCCTGGCGAGACGGTTCGATATAACTCGTGAGAAAAGCTTATAGACGTGACTTAGGAGCGAGATGGGTCTATAATTTTTAAGAAGGGTTTTATCTCCCTTCTTAAAAAAGAGCACCACCAAACTCCCACTCCACGCCTTTGGAGTTCTCCCACTGTGAAGGACGGCGTTGAAGAGGCTCTGTAACTCCTGTATAACAGGGTATCCTCCAGCTTTCAAAAGCTCTGATGTAATTCCGTCCTCACCGGGGGCTTTTCCATTTTTAAGCTGCCTTAGAGCTAACACGATCTCGTCTTGACTGATGTCTGGCAGTTCGTCGGTATAGTGGCGTATCAAGGTGGCTCTAGAATCGTGGCCGTCTCGTTGGGAACGGGGAGCATGAGCAGCGTATAAACGGCCATAAAAGTCCTCTATCTCGGCCGATATCTCCGGCTTCGACAATACGGTCCTTCCGTCGTGCGTTTTAAGCTTCGTCAGGTGGCTCCTGCCAAGCTGCTGAGTGAATACTTTGGACCCTCGGTTTCGCTCTATCGCCTCTGCAATGAGGCGTGTATTGGAGCTCCGAAGGTCGCGCCGTACCATCTTCGCAATTCGCTTGTTCAGGTCTGACCTTTCCGACGAAGTCGCTTGGGTGGTTTCCCGTCTTTTTGTCATCAGCCCAAGAGTCTCATCCGAGAGTTTGGACTTCTTACCAGTACGCTGCTTTTTGCAAAACTTGATGCCCTCGTCCCTCAACGTTTCGACCAGATTGTGTAGGGTCTCGTCAGCGTCATCAGTGGGTTCCAAGGCAGCGAATCTATCCCCGAGAAGCTGCTGAAACTTCTCGGTGCCCGCCATGATTCTGATTGGGTTCGGTCGGAGCGTGGACTTCATCAGACGGTTCCTTTCAAGCTTCAGATTGATATTCAGAGAGCCTCGAAGGAGTCGGTGATCAGATCCGGTATTGACCCTGTTGATCACTGAGACATCTCTGAATATATGCTTGCTATCCGTCATGATGAAGTCGATCTCATTTTTTGTCACAGAATCGGGACTCCGCCATGTCTACTTCCTTTGGGGCTGTTTCTTATAGAAAGAGTTCATTAAGAACAGCCCCTCTTTCTCAAGGAAGTTGACAAGCATTTGTCCCCTGTGATTTCGAACACCAAAACCATGCGGGCCTATCCGGGATTCGTTGCCAGTCTGGGTTCCCACCTTGCCGTTAAAGTCCCCCATAACAACGTTGAAGTGAGCCTTGGTGGTGTGATGTAAGGCTTTGGATATGTCTTCGTACATATCCTCCACTTCATCATCCGAGTGTGCCGAGGTCGGTGCGTAGACCTGAATGACCTTCAAGCTGTAGCGCTTAGACAGCCGAAGGATCAGGTACGCTACCCTGGTCGACACACTGGAGATTTCTTCGACGTTGTTAGAGAGGGCCCTATTGACGAGGAAACCTACGCCACCCTGGGATGTTTTATCACCCTCGCGAAAGTAGAGAAGATGGCCTGAGTCTAAGGTTACAGTGTCCTCCCCCTCTCTACGGACTTCACATAACCCTAGAACATGCCATTTAATGTTCTCTAGCTCCACTTCCAACTGCGCTAGATGGTGATCAAGCCTCAGAGTGCGTCCGTTAAACGTTGCCAGGGTCAGTTTGTGTGGGGTGTGGTAGCCTAATGTAGCCCGGAGATTCCTAGCACCCCCTGCCCCGCCGTTACCGTGGCCGCTACCATGGCCAGGAATAGCGAGGCGGCCGGGAACTGGGGGCCATTTTGTGGCGGTTCTTATCATTGGGGGATATTGCCCATAATCCCCACGCTGGGCATGCGGGTTGGGGATCGCAGTTCAGTGGAGTAGTTCTGCAGAGGGCGCTGCTGCCCGCCCCCCGGTGTGTGTTTCCCTTAGTCGCCTCTTACGACACCCACGGGAAGAGTTGGGGTGGTGAAATTCTATGGCCGGCACCACACGGCCCACGGGTGGATTGTCCAACATTATTTATATTTACAATATCTATCTATCTAATGATAGATACATATTTTACTATACATAGAACGACCAGAACACCCGGAAAAATGTCTTTATGTAAGTATATAATAAAATAGGGAATCGAAACCACAACCTACTGTGTCGCAGTCAGACCTTCGCCCACCGTGCCACAGTGGTCGTCGAATAAATAATGTACAATTATAATTTATCATTAGTGACAGGATGGTAAAACTAACAGCACATTCACAACATGAATATATATTTTTCTATATTAATATAATGAAGCTGGATTCTAATAAAAAATAAACAAAGCTTACCTACGAACAAATGTTCGTTGGTAAGTAAACAATTTGTATGGTTGTCTTTTGGGGGAATCCCCCGCAATATATTGCATCAGTGACTCTATGGTTAGTTCAGCTGTTGTTTTTGCGATTCTCGCCAGCGGCATTTATTCTGTTATACAATGCACTAGTTACTGGCCCCGACATTGCACATGGTTTTCAATCCGTTATTCGTCCTCGGGATACGATCACGCTGCCAAATTTCATTATTGTATTTATTTGTGTTATATTTTTTTTATGTAACCAGTTACGAACTTAGAAGAAAAGAAAGAAACAAAAAGTCACAAAATACATAACAAGCAACATATTACAGCAAAAATCAAAGAAAAAAACAATCTGGCTGTAGATGTAACAATTTTCACAGAATAAATAATTATTTTATACATAAAGGTTTATTTATTCGTTTAATTTTATTCGTGGTTTTCAATTCATTTTCATGTAAACGACAATGCGAATCTTAATTTACCCCAAATCGTAATATAATATTTTATGAAACCATGATTAAAGGAACATTAATCGTAAACGATTTCCTAAGAACCTATGATACAACATCGAATAAATTTTCTGGAAGAAGTTGGGAAAACAATGATTTTTCTATTTAAAAGAGGTTCTTTTATTTATTTCTCTTCTTTGAGAACCAATCTTAAATTGTTGAATAATGACTTAAGACAATTTTAGCGCAACACTATTTAATATATACAAAATCTTCCTTTCGAATACTCCAAAAATACATAAATTGTTAACGCTTTGCGGCAAACTTATCTGTCAGACTGGCAGATTTATCAATTTTATTCCTTGTAAAAAGCAGAAAATATAAAAACTCACAAAAAACATTTAACTCAACCCGTAAGATCCGTTCAGGCGTAAAAAGATGATAGACAAACAACTTTTACTCTAAAAAACTTTCTAAATTTTGGAATGCTTAAGTAAAAACTGCAAGAAATAGTTATTGTTGACAGAACTGAAACTGGGCAATTCATCTAAAACTACATCCATATTGTGCGCATCATTTTGCGTTTGACGTGTTAGTAATGACGAGGGTCCGACCTTTGTGCTGATGATTTATTGCGCAACTTTTAGACCCTTTCGGTTCTTATTGGCAGTGTATAGCGGGTTTCCAGTAGCGCAGTTATTTACCGGCAAACTTAAGTTGAAGGTCGATGGAAATCGTCGCGACGAAACCCGACGAAAGGTTAATATCTCGTGAAGGACCCGATGCGTGAACAAGTGATGGTGAATGCAGTATCCACTTCTTTGTCTCTTGTCTTATAATATTGTATTATTTTGTGTAGGAGGACGTCGGCGTCGCGACGTTTCAAGTAATTATGATATGACCCAGACCTATTATGATATGGCAAAGGTCAGGTGTGCGGGGATTGTTCTCTGTGGTATAGACAATAATGACATAGCATCGCAATACATTGCGTACAATATTGAATTCAAAGGAATTAATTTCAAATAGTAATAATTCACGCATTCAATGACAAAGTGACGTAATTTTTCTCTATTCTACCCAAAACAATTCACGTACTAGATCTAATCTAATAAAGATCTTTGGCTGGTCAGTACAGTAAAATAAAAGTTATTTTATTGATAGAAAATACAAAATCGATAAAGATAATTTTTGATTTAATTTGAATGGTGTAGATAAAGTTGATAAACAGTAAAATATAAGATACAAGAATAAGATTTCATTAAATCAACAAAAGGTTTCACACTGTTTGATCTCTACTATGTCACAGTTATTAAAATATAACTTTGCCAAAGTAAATGTACTGAACCTCCTTTGTCTTGTGAATTTCTAATGTTTATTATTTGTGCTTTAGATTGTTTTCAATTAAAACTCCTTTGTTGCTTGTTTGTCATTAGCGCAGATTTCAGTTATTTGTTTAATTTATGCCTAACATATTTATGTCGTTAAGACCGTTTTCACACGAGCCATAATTATTGTCACCTGTTCTAAAATCAGACTTAATTTGGGCTTTTAGCTGAATTAAGAAATGGATAAGATTCTCAATTCGTTTTTACGTTTTTATATACGATATGAATCATTGTAATATGTTTTTATTGTTACTAACACACATAGGTAGGCGTACTAACAAATTATGCTGAACAACTGAAAATAAATAATAATGAATGAAATATCTTAATCTAATTCCTAAAAGTCTAAGCCGTCACCAGAAGGCAGAGCGCCAAGAATGTTGACAGCATTGTCACGTTGGATGGCGATACGAATCCGAAACAAAAGCAGCATTCCGATCATCTAGATATATATTCATCATCATCATCATCAACAGCCTAAAATAGTCCACTGCTGGACATAGGCCTCCCCAAATGAGCGCCATAGATGGCATTGTTCATCATTTTGGGATTTTGCCCATAATCCCCACGCTGGGCATGCGGGTTGGGGATCGCAGTTCGGTGGAGTTGTTCTGCAGAGGGCGCTGCTGCCCACCCCCCGGTGTGTGTCCCTTAGTCGCCTCTTACGACACCCACGAGAAGAGTGGGGGTGGTGAGATTCTATGCCGGCACCACACGGCAATATATATTATTTTCTTTTAATGTTTCACCTGCGAAGCCGCGGTCTGTAGCTAGCTCTTATAATGTCGATTATGCACTTAACGTAATACTTTGTCATAAAAAGCGGACAATCATTAATTATATAGAAACCGTCATAAAAAAGGTTAAAAGAATAGGCTTTTATTATGATCCCCTAAGGTACAACGAGTGAGTAAAATACGGACTCCGCGAAGGGAATGTAGACGTCACGTAAACGTTCTTGAGTGGAGAAATTTTAAAGTTATTTAAAACAAGAATTGATAGATGCCTTCTAGATCTTCCTGATAAATCTTAGATTCAGATTCAATAACTTTATTTCTTTAGGCTTACAAAATAAGCACTCAGACAATTAAAATTTCCAACATGTCCAATGCCTTTCACAAATCATCCCTTTCCGCCAGGCGAGATTGTGGTATTGTGTATAGCAAAAGTCAACACAGATTAAATAAAAAAATTGGTATATAAAGTAAGTAGGCTACCAACTTAGAGTAGGAAAGTACTATTCTAGTTCCGTGGGAAAGACAGAACTGTGGAAGTGGAATTAAAAAACATACTTTAAGGGTAAAAAAATAGAAAAAAATTATGTATATACCTACTAATTTTATCGTGTGTATGAGATTATATTTCGAAAGGGTCTAAATAACAATTTCTAAATTTGTGATGAGAAACTATGGAACCCAAATCTTTTCCCAAAAACTAAAGCCCTCGCGGAGTCCACTTTTAGTTTTCCTTTTCCTTCGTTCAGCTCCTCACTATTGTTCACGAAAACAAGATATGGCAGACAGAGTTATTCAATTATCTTCAGAGGCTCACCGGAGCTTCATGTAATCAATTTCATAAAAATTGATGTCTACGAGTATTTCTGTTACGAAATATGAGCTTACGGAAAATATGGTCTACAGTGTAGTGCGATAGATGGCGCCGAAAAAAAAAATAAAAATGCGATGAATTGTAACCTTTTCACGTATAAACGGCTGAACGGATTTAAATGAAATTTTGCAAAGTTAGATTATACCAGGAATGGTACGAAAAATATAATCAATTCTTTTATTTTCATACTATCTAAAGCAAATGTTGTGAAGAATTAGCATCAATAATGATTTATTTCGTAAACTAGCGATCCCGGTTAGTTCATAATACAATTTTGTGATACTAACGTTACAGTTTATTTAGAAAAAGAAAAATAAAAAAAACGAGGTTTTGCCTAAGTATGCCCTACCGTATTACCAAAATATAGACTTCAGGATCCGGTGACCGATGAATTTCCCATGCAAAGGAAGGACCAGTGATTGTTATTGTTATATAACAACCATTATATACCTACTGTTATTTGAGCATTTTCACCATGGGTTTTATTTGTATTAGATTGGTATTTATTTAGGTTCCTGCCACAATTTTTATCCAATTTTTTTTCTGAAACGAAATTTAACCTAATCGCATTTTACATCAAAGATGATATGTTTTCTTAGTATTTGTGTAGATAATTATTTTAAAAAAGCACTTGTTAGGAACCTAAATAAATATATGAACAATTAATCGAAGTGATCACTTTATTTCCCATTTTTATTTCTTATTTAACTTGTATTTTGTGACGTGTCCAAGAGTCCTGTAAGGTCTGAAGGAAATAAAGCACTTTGATATTGATTTATCATTCTAATACAAAATAATAACAAACCATGGTGAAAATATGGTCAAATTACAGATCATTTTGGTATTACGTTTGTTTGGGAAATACATCCGACACCGGAGCCTTAAACTAGAGCAAAAACGTATAACGAGAACCCTTTTCCTGTTATATAAAATAATGTTATATTTACCCCATAACAGGTTGTGTATTGTTCAATTTAATTAAGTTATTGGCGTTTTGCGCGAGAAAATTAGGTTTTAGCCGGATTGATATCGTAAATTGAATTTGATGATGATTTTGTATGAAATTGCTGATGCGAAATAGAGTTTAGCAGGTAATCTAATCAACAGTTATTTATAATGATTTTCTGTTATTTAAATAATTTCGAAAGCTTAGTTTAAGACTAGATTGTTACAAAGTTTCTGTGCAGGAGTTTTCATTATAGTAAAACTCACAACAACTAAGAAAAATACCAAAAATTATTTTGGTCTGACCCGAATTTGTAAATTATAACCAAATGATAACCATCTATGGCGGTTATTAGGGGAGGCCTATGCCCAGCAGTGGACTGATATAGGCTGACGATGACGATGAAGGGTTTAGAACCCGGTACTTATCATTATCATTGCCAACGAGCGACGACGCATATAGAAGTTTTGTTCAACAGCGGCGCGGGGCGCAGCTTGCAGTCACACTGTAGGTAGAGTTATATGAATGGGCACTGAATGGGTTTTAAAAATCATTTTAATACTTCCTGTACACGCCACCGATAAAACAAGGCATTCGTTTAATCTATCAATGTATATAACTGTATGTACTCGTATATTTTAATTTTCCGAGTGCTGCCAGCTAAACCCAGTATTTGCAGATTAAAAGTATCCCTTGGACCACGGGTAGTGCGTATCAAATGCCCCTAACATTAGGGTGGGATTACACTGGGCAACAATAATCGTTTGTCGACTTTCATTGTATGAGTCCAATTGGATTATTTTTATGGATATCCGATTTTATTGGAAAAACTAATCAGCCGGTAAATTTTGGCCTTTATGGTGAGTTTTAGTGGCGATATTATTAATTCCGTGGTCGGAATGGTCGGAAATATGGTATGGCTGGACCGTTTTTGTTGGTACTTTGTGGATAAAGATAATGGCGGTGATGATAACTTGTGCCTTTTGTGCCCAAAATATTGCTCTTGAACGATAAGACTGCGAATTGTCGGGTTTTGTAAATCCCAAGTAAAGCGTGCGATAAAGTAGTATCTATCTATCTGTTTTAGATTTAATTACAGTAGCAATTTGCTCACAAAAAATAAAATGAAACAAGTCCGGCCAATCGGTGCACTCTAATGCACCGAATTAGAGTAGCAATTTGCACAAAAAAAGGAATAAACCAATCGTTTGCGTATTATGGAGAATTGAAATAGGGCTTTAACGGATATCCAACTAAGGTCTAATTTCGAACAGCGTCCGTTTACAGCAATCGCACTTAGAGCGTGTATAAACAGCGGAACTGTTTCACCATTTTCATCATCATCAATCATCACATCAGCATCAGCCCATATAATAGTCCACTGCTGGACCTCTAGGACTCCCCTAATGACCGCCATATATACCATTATTGATCATTTGGGGGTTATTGTCCATAATCCCCACGCTGGGCATGCGGGTTGGGGATCGCAGTTCGGTGTAGTTGTTCTGCAGGACGCTGCTGCCCGCCCCCCGGTGTGTCGCCTCTTACGACACCCACGGGAAGAGTTGGGTGGTGAAATTCTATGCCGAAATTACTCTTGTAAAGCGAATGCTGTGTGAATGCGCCTTTAGAGCGATGACACGAACAAATCTTTTACAACCTAACAAATGTCCATAAATATCATATATGAAAACATCTCGTGGATTTTCTTTATCTAATATTGCTAACAAAAGCTTTGTTTGTCTGTTGATTAGGGCGAAAGACCCGAAAACACAATCAAAAACTCAATACCGTTCTGGAGGAGACGACGCATTCAAACAAAGCCAAAACGATGTGTTTTAAGAGCCAGTAAGGCGTAAAGGTTTTTAGGGTTCCGTACAACCATGAATCAGAAGCTTCTATTTGCCGGGTAGGAATCCAGGTTACATAAAACACACCTTTAACTATCACATTTATTTATTATGTAGGTACACTTTGTTTTTTGCTTTTTCATTTCGACGTTATTTATCCAAAATGTTAGAAGCGCCATCTTTAAAAATGTATCGTAAACGAAGTTTCCACTGACAAAATTATTTGCTGAAGTTACATAATAGAATAAATAAAATTGCTATTAGCGGAAACACCCGTGAATGTTAAAGGGTTAACTTCGAACCGTTTGTGACGCCACCTAATAACAAGGGACACGAAAACTCTTCAGTTCCTTGATTTCATAGACATCCCTGAAACTAAAGCACCCTACGGAACCCTAAAAGAAAAAAATGTCAAGAAACTGGAAGCAATAAGTACCCCCCCACAGCGGCAACCATTCATAAAGAGCTGGGAATGTTTGGAGGTGGCAGTATTTTTCTCATAATATTTAGGGGCGAGGAAAATGGTAAAATAAAGTATATCTGTAGCTAAATTTAAGATACAATATTTGTAAACATGCCCCCATACTTAACCTGAAAATCAGTATCTGGTTTTTGATTTTTTACAGAATCTATACTAATATTATAAAGAGGAAAGATTTTATTGTTTGTTTGTTTGAATTGAATAGGCTCCGAAACTACTGGACCGATTTGAAAAATTATTTCACCATTACAATCCTACATTTTCCCTGATTAACATAATCAATTTCAATAAGCTTTAGAATATTTTCAAAAAAGTTACGGATCCGCATGAAAATTTGTTTTTTGTAAATATTTAAATATATTTAAATATTTATACCCGTGCGAAGCCGGGGCGGACCGCTAGCATGTATACACCCAGCAAACTCTATTTTTGTTCTTATATCGCTAGCTACTAATAAGGTTGCCTGGAAGAAATTGCTTTGGGCAATAAGGCCGCCTATTGTACGTTTTTATTTAAATTAGATATAAGATTATGTAACTGTTTATTTATATCAAAAATTACAATAAAGTGTTCGTTCATTCATTCATTCATTTATTCCATCATTCATTCATTCATTCAAAGAGTGATGGGACAATGATGATGATGACACGTGCGTACGCTTCCCACATCGTATCCAAGCATCGCATAAAGTTGTGATAGCAGATGCTAGAGCCAATATTTGAAGATGGCGCGACCTATTTTTATTTAGATTTCATTTTCCACGCGACAGCGCTGCGAAGATACCAGTTATCTTTTATGTTTATATATTTGAAGGGTCTGGCTGTTAGTCCGAAGCGTTAGATGCTTGTAGGTTACGAGCCAAATGAAGACTATAGTTCAGCAAGGAGTTAGGTGTAGATTATAGCAACAAATCTAAATAAAAACTAAAAAAATTCTTAGTGTATAATTATTCGCGATACTTATTGGAGACAAGATCTCAAATCGAGGAGTACCTACGTTAAATATGATTTTGATTTAAAAAAAAAATAAAAAAAAAACATTTTTTATATAATATAAGTACATGCAATTTTTACAATGTCTTATATTGGTTATGAGAGCCTTAAATAAGTGTTTTTAGGGCTCTCATAAGCAATACAAGATATTGTAAAAATAGCTTGTTTGGTAGTGAGTATTTTATATTACAATAACATTATATTATATTATATTACAATAACAATAACTGTTTTTGTACAAACAGTAAATTGTGTTTATAAAACAGTAAGGTAACAGCAGTTTCCTTTCTATTCTCGATTTGTTATTTCGATTTCAGTCAAAACTATCATAAAAAAATCGAGCTTTTGCGTCTTGGAATCGAGAGAAGCCGTATGAAACAGCTAGAGGTTTATTAACGTCATTTTTATCAACGGACAACAACGGGTTATTGAATAGTGAGTGAGGGCTCCCTTATTTTACGGTTCAGCGCGGCGACACACCACCTTACTAATAAAAACTTAATCTTACTTAGCTCTGTTAACTGAGCCCTAAGTCAGGTTTTACCCTACTTAGCTTTGTTAACTGAGCCCTGAATCAGGTTTAACCCTACTTAGCTCTGTTAACTGAGCCCTGAGTCAGGTTTAACCCTACTTAGCTTTGTTAACTGAGCCCTTAATCAGGTTTAACCCTACACAGCTTTGTTAACTGAGCCCTGAGTCAGCTTTAACCCTATTTAGCTCTGTTAACGGTGCCCTGAGTCAGGTTTAACCCTACACAGCTTTGTTAACTAAGCCCTTAGTCAGGTTTAACCCTACTTAGCTTTGTTAAATGAGCCCTGAATCAGGTTTAACCCTACTTAGCTCTGTTAACTGAGCCCTGAATCAGGTTTAACCCTACTTAGCTCTGTTAACTGTGCCCTGAGTCAGGTTTAACCCTACACAGCTTTGTTAACTAAGCCCTTAGTCAGGTTTAACCCTACTTAGCTTTGTTAACTGAGCCCTGAATTAGGTTTAACCTTACTTAGCTCTGTTAACTGAACCCTGAATCAGGTTTATAAGATTACTATCCGCCCCGGCTTGGCACGGGTGCAATGCTCGGTATGTATATTTTAAAAGTATAGAATACACTTTTACAATAAAATCATGTGTACAACCAAATTGTCAAACAAATTCTTTGCTACAAATGTTTTTTTTTCTACAAAATATATACAGATTATCTCCTAGACGATAAAAAAGTTTGGGATGAGTTTTGCTCCAACTTGAAAACTTAAAATAAAATCTAAATAAATACTTCTTTACTTTACCCTAAAAGATTGGTATTACCAAAAAATCTAAGTATTTCGTAGTTATAAAAATGTAATTCGAGTTTTCTTGTGGAAGAGTTTATTTAATAATATTGATGTTTGATATACATACTTTCTATGAAAATTATCCCTTACATACCTACAGCAAAGAATTTACAAAGAAAAGAATGAATTTGTGGGCGTAGTTAGAACCTAGAACTAAGTTTTTCCCTGAACGTCTAAGATGGGGCAGATCTTAAATCTAGGTTCAATATTTATTTTTAACAACCAAAAGGGTTTATTTAATAAATAGGACCAGACGTGTACAATAAGCTTCTTTAAAGGTAGACCACGTCAATGGCCGACCACTCCACCAACTCAAAAAGTTGCCTGTAATATTGCTTTTTTTGAGATTAAAGTAGCCTTAGTCCTTTCCTAGAATACCACCTATCTAAATGCAAAATTTCGTTAAGATTTATTCAACCGTTTGAATTAAAATGTTTATTAGTTAGCAAGTTCGTTATTAAGCCTGGTGTGTCCCACTGCTGGGCAAAGGCCTCCCCCTGGTCCCTTCACGCATCTCGGTCCTGCGCTAGATGGGCCCAGGAATCGTCGTAGGCGTCCAGTTCGTCACGCTATCGCTTTCTCGGTCTGCCACGGCGGCGCCTTCCGCTGTTGGTGCTCCACTTGGTGGTTATCTTGGCCCACAGGTCTTCAGGCCATGGCCAGCCCAGCTCCAATTGATCTTGGCAACTGTAAGTATATGATGCATATCGTCTCGGGTGGGTCGTAAGCTCTACCAGCCCCCCCCCCCCCCCTGATTAGATATTTCTGGCTTGCCCCCCCTGGGCCGTGGGCTGGTTGGTGCAACAATGGACTGGCGTTCAGTGATTAAGTCTATCGTAATACTGCGAATTATTTGTGGTTTGGTCGATACGGTCTAATTTCGGAGTCCGGTGGTTCGCCGATATGTACATAGACAATATGATGCGTAATTATTGGTTTGGTACTGAATTCTAAGTATGAAGTGAGGTTCGGAAGGGGAAATAATAGAATATAATAATGTATTTATAATAACAATACACCCACTTTGAAGTATGAAGGAAAATATTTATATACTCGTACATCAACAACAACAACATCAGCCTATATCAGTCCACTGCTGGCCTCCCCTTATGTGCGCCAAAGGTGGCGTTTTGCCCATAAACTCGTACATCGTCATAATATATTATTCAGGCCCGCAGTAGGTGTAGTACCTACATAGGTACTTATTTATAATTTTTATTAATAAGACTTTAATATTGTTTATGAATAAACTTAACACAAGCTCTGCTAAATAGGTACAATGCGCGTCAGAATTAAGTAGTGTCTACAAAATATTTTCGACTACTCCTAATTTCCTTGTAACTTGTCACAAATTTTCACATGCAATTTATCACGCCGCGCTGCTTAGGATCGAACCACCCACCACCATAATACAACTATATAACATAACTATTGTGTCCCACATACATTGAGATGGGGGGGGGTACTTATATAAGTATGTGATGCGCACTGTACCTAAGCAGAGGTAGGTGACCCTGTGTTGAATAAGTGTGAAATATGAAGCATCGGCATCGTTTGAATTCCAAACTGCTACAACCTTACAGAGATTATTTCTGTGTTTCAATAGATTTTACCTTCGAGCAGCGATTTTGTGTTGTCAAAGCCGCGGTTGTGGTGCGGTTGTCGTGCGGAATTCGTGCGGTTGACTGCCGGCGCCATTTTGGCTGCGCTGCCAATGACTGTCTGATGACTTCGGATGATGCTGCGTTTGTGGGGTTTAGTTTATTTAGTTGCACTATCGGTATTAAAGTCTCCTTCCCTAGTGCCCAAAAAATTTCAGTGAAGAAAAAATCAATAATACCTAATTATTTATTATTATTATTGAATCTGAATCTGAATCTATTGTATGAAATTTGGCTTGGCTCATCATTAGTGCCATAACACTTATGAGTAGATTGGCGCTGATATTCTGGCGAAACCATTGTTATCATAACGCCCTTTGGAACTTATGATGAATATCACAAAAAAGTTGCATTGTACCTACATAATTACTCTACGACGACCACTGTGGCGCGGTGGGCGAAGGTCCGCCTGCGACGCAGGAGGTTGCGGGTTCGATTCCCGCCTCGGGAGAAATATTTGTATTTGATATTTGTTCAGGGGTTCTGGTTGTTTTCTATGTATGTATAATAAAAAATATCTATCTATTTAATAATATTGTATTACTCGTATGTAAGTATATCAGTCATCTAGTACCCATAACACAAGCTCCGCTTAGCTTGGGGCTAGATGATGCTGTGTGGATTGTCCAGCATTATTTATTTATTTACTAAATTGAATCAGGTTGACAGTGTTGGTACAGTGTGCACTAGTAACAAGTTACTAGCGCCAGCAACTAGCCCGTTCGAACGCGGCACGGTCCAGTATTCGGAACTTGCCTGTAATTTTGTCCACCGGATTGCGTATTGTTTGGTACGTAATGTGATTTTGCGCTTTGTTCCGAGCCTTATCTTTGGGTGCTTAAGGTTTATTATTGCATTAAATTGCAATGCGGGATTAAAAGCCGATTACCCGACTGTGGTTTAAAAGACAATGGGGTTTTTAGTTATGAATACGGTTGATAATTTCGGTCGGGGTTTATGAATGGGGCCAAAACTAACTAAATGCTAAGTACATTTAAAGTATATAAGTCATTTATGATGAGATATTTACCATGAGTTTAAAGTTTTCCGACAATTCGGCAGATTTCATGCGCCATGATCACGGAACAACTGAAGTTACTGCGAGTTAGTTTTTATTGGCAGACTAGCGTTCTGTCCTGGCTTCGCACAGGTATTTGACATAAATTACTAAAATTATCTGTCTAACTTTTTTGAAAATATACTTTAGCCTATGTTTATCAGTATAGACTGAACAAAACAAAATATAAATTACAAGAGATGTGACAGTTGTCGGGCTAATCGCTCAAAGGCGATCTCTACCAAACACCCGTGGATGGATAGGATCATGGGACTTAACATAGGGATCTGTGTACTTAATTTTTTAAAAAATTCAAACAACATGTCAATACTTTACATACAAATACCTACTTAAATTATAAAAATACCTAAATACATACACGAACTGATATAAATACATACGTACATAATATCTCCATTTTAAAAAAGAAAACAAAGGTGTCGTCATAGTCAAAGGACATTGATCCTTTAACATACTAGTAGGTGTAGGTAAGGTAAGGACCAACATCGATGCCTGATCTATTCCCATCATTCATCATGGACCAGTACATTTAAAACAGCTACCTAGTTCATTGTTGACGCCACAACAATCCCTCGTTATCGCGCTTCGAATCTGAATAATCGTTTTTCACAATCTGCGGTTTTCTGAATTGCGATCCCAATGGCGGGGTTGTACAGCTTTGTTGTGGTAGCTGGGTAAATATGCTGTAAAAATGCTGTTAATATGCTGTAAATATGTTGTCTAGTGCAGCGCATCAGCATTGCCATACAGCGAGGCATGCAGCCAGCATCTTGGGTACACTTCCAACTGGTATTGATATGGATCAGTTGAGCTACCTGTTGTTTGTTAGTCAGTTAGCTCAATTACTTAAATATTTAATGTTTTGAAACTTACGCGATCTGAACACATAATGATTAGTAATTAACGGGTATTTATCACGTTTCTTCTTCCTCCTTTCTTCTTCTTCTTTTCTCGACGTTTCAGAGTCATCTCGTGACCACGACAGAGTGCAAACCTGTTGAAACGTCGAGAAAAGAAAAAGAAGAAAGGAGGAAGAAGAAACGTGATAAATACCCGTTAATTACTAATCATTACTTAAATATTCAACACTAGTTCAAAATTTGTCGTTTAAATGTAATTTTCTTTGTTAAAAAAGGTTTTATTCCGATGTTATTAATTCTAATGAGCTTCTTTTGTGCGGTATACCATTTTGTAGTTCGCAATCGTCGCTTATCTTGTAGGCATAAAGGAAAAATAATTGAGTTTTGACTTCTGATCTTTCTTTCTTCTTCTTTCGTTCTGTCCTATTTATATTTAGTAAGAGGTAGAAAATCTCATGATATCAATTATATCAATAATAGACGAAATAGTTACGTTCTACATGCTTGAACGAACAAAATCAACGTTTAAGAATGGTAAACTATGGTAAAACTATGGTATTGGGAGTTGATTCGTTATGTATCTCACAGATGCCGATGTCGTCGCCGCTACACTCATAAGTTCATGACGTTCTCGTACGAAACTATCGGTGTTCATTTATTATCCAAGTCGCGGACAGAATCTATTTTCTTCATAGTGAACCAGCTATCTTCGTATAAGCTTTGATAAAATATGGATATTGACTTCCTCTATGTGAGTGAATGACAAAATTCATCCTCAAATTAAAATAATCAAATCAGATAATACATTATCCAGTAACGCATGAATTGAAGTTACCACATGGCTTAGTGCTTTGGTCCTTGTCAACAATGTTAGTGTTTGCTTGTTAGGGCATAAAAAGCTATGACTCGGCGAAAAATCCGCTTACTTCGCAGGAGATATCTGTTCCTGGTGTTTTGAGTGTTTTCTAACCATAATAAAAATATGTTTATGAAAATACAATAATATTAACTATATCAGTTGTCGATTGCCCATATTATAACACAAGATATTATAACATGTTTATTTATAACAGAAACAAAATCTACAGTTCTTTAGTCTTAATCGTACAAAACTTAAATGTAACAACTAAAAGAGCATTTAAATGTTTATAGAATTAATCTAAAATATTAACAAAGTAGACTAAACTTCTTACTTGGGGGCTAGGTGATGTTGTGTGAATTATCCAACATTATTTATTAGTAATAGGATCTGGGCTGGTCAATCTCTATAGAGGTCTTAAACC
The DNA here is from genome assembly GCA_963931895.1 of Eupithecia pulchellata. Taxonomy (NCBI): domain Eukaryota; kingdom Metazoa; phylum Arthropoda; class Insecta; order Lepidoptera; family Geometridae; genus Eupithecia; species Eupithecia pulchellata. Next base: position 2,313,475 of record OZ007545.1, read on the forward strand.
ACGGCACTACCAAGTCTGGTCGATAACGCTTAATTTACCATTATTATAAAAGGTTTCGCGGTTTACCATTGTTATTACCGTTTCTGTAAGTATTTTAATATTTTCCAAGTTACTGGGAAATATGAAATATAATTAATTACAATTATAACTTTAACTTGCGCCTTTAGATCAGCGCGTTGCATACAACAACGCATTCTAGCAATCGTCTTGGGGACGCTTCTGATTGGTATTGATATGGATCGAAGTAATAATCGAAGTAATACTTAAATACCAGATTATCTAGATGACAAATAAGTTTGGGACGAGTTTTGCTCCAACTCGAAAACTAACAAGGTAAAGGTTTCTTGTTCGCTTCTTTACTTTACCTTAAAAAAGCTTAAAAAAGGAATTTCTTGCAATGCAAAAAAGAGGTATTTTTGCGTAATGTAGCCTACGTCAGGAAATGTAACACTTACCGGGTTATATGCATGTTTTACAGTGAGACGGATTGGTTTCACTTGACTTTGCTATTTATTTTAGCTTATCAGCACACAAACCTCTCGTAATTTTATGATTTCATCTTAGATTTCATGTTTTAGCGTTTTTAGCTTTTTAGCCAAAATTTTCAACTCAGCACTTTCACTTCTTGGCAGTCATCTGTCAAGTGTCAAATTATTTCATAACGAACTGTCACTTTAGGCTTGGACGTGCGAAACCTTTTGAAATGCGCGCCAGGACGCGCATTTGAATGGTTTCGTTCGGTAACTGGTCACGTCAGTGGTTGGTCTGGTCCGGACGGACGACGACGACGACGGTTCGCTTGTTTGTTTCTTTGGGGATCCCGTGTTGAACAGTATTTTAGCCCTGATTAGAATTGTATTTAATTTTATATCTTATGTTATTTTATTTTTTTTTGTTTTAAATTGTTGTAGAATGTCAGCCGTGTAGACACGCTCGCACTAAAGGTCCTACCAGAAAACCAGCGTTGCTCGACTCCTGTCAAGCAACATTATGCTGAGGTAGAACCTTTTTGGTTCATAAGCTATTGGTAGGATAATAATAACTTTAGGACTATTTTTTACTTATTTTAAGTTTTATTTTTTTTGTACCTACCTACTTAAGTTTTTTTCTTGTGAACCAAATAAATGATTTTCTTTCTTTCTTTCTTTCTTTCTTTAAAAAGATTGAAGTGAACAATGAATTAAAGTGATAACTTTATTTCCCATTTTTATAAGCAACTTGTATTTTGTGACGTGTCCAAGGAGTCTTGTAAGGTCTAAAGGAAATAAAGCACTTCGATTTTGATAATAAATCTCTTGAAAAAAATGAATACAAAATATATTAAATTCTACACAAAGCTATAGAACAATATCAACAGCTTAGGGTGAAGTCTAAAATAAGTAAGAAGTTTCAAACGCGTGGAGTTGAACAGTTTTCCCTAGGCAAGAGTTTCATAAACAATCTGCTAAAGCAAAACATCTGACAAAATTACTACAAAGCAAGTAAAGAGCAAATTTAACATGAAAGAGGTAATAATGCAATTTTTCCTCCTTTCAAAAATGTTGAGGTTGCATGCAAAGTTTTTAATATAAAAAGTGTTTGAATACGCCAGAGCTTTGTTTGCCGCACTATATTTTTTGTTTTCTGTTTTAGATTTAGTTATTTTTAATAGGTAACAACGGAACAGTCATTTGAGGTACTCTTTAATACTTTTCGTTTTGTTTAAAACCTATCAAAAATTGTGACAGTCATTAATAATAATGTACTTACTTCTAAGATTTAATTTTAATTATGTTCGTTCATACACAATGTAAATTATTTTGAATAAATAAACTGAACCGAAACTACGAAGTAAAAAAATTCTGTAACATCTTCAGGCCAAAACTACGGAACGGATCGTGGTGGCATTTAGCATATGAATAATTCTAGACCTGGATTTACTACTTATTACCGCGAGAAAAATCTACTTTATAAAAATGGCGACTAGAAGGCGGAAACTGTTGAAATGTATAAAACAAATACAGATTATGGTCATGAACTTTCAGAACCATTACCATATTTGAATGATGTGGCGTCTCACCGCCTACAACTCTTCAAAAGAATAACTTGACGTTCATTAAGTTGGAGTAATGAACATTACAGGTTATGGACGCAAAAATATTGCAGACAGTAGAGCTTCGATTATACGCACTAATTTATTATTAGGATTATCGAACTGTATACTAAACTAGCGCCCCGTTTATTATTATTATTGGGTATTGTACAACAATTTTAAAAATCATAATTTCTTTTTCATCCTCGCTATCGTTTTCACCTTGCCGGTGTAGTCAAGTATTTCCAGGTTGTTTCTGTCTTTTCTGGCAATATGTCTGAAAAACTCGAGGATACCACGAAGACAGATGGAGATTCTGGTTTAAACCTTGAGTTCCTTTATATTATATCCCGTATACTGTATACCATTGCCAGGTGGGATGACGATCTGCGAAAGACTGCTGGCAGATGCTGGATGCGACAAGCTAAAGCCCGGCCTTCGCTATGGCGCTCATTAGGGGATGCCTTGCCTATGACCAGCAGTGGACTAGCATAGACTGATAATGATGATGATGTATACAATATTCTATATCTATACACATAATATCCTGTATATTATCTACCAATATACAAAACATTCACACTTTGAAATGAATCTCGTTTATTACGGTGGTTAGCAGAAATATGTATAAGTATACAATATAGATAGCTTAGTAAACAAAACTTGTATAATCCCATGATTTATCCTCCAGAGTTTATACCTCCCAGTATTCTTCGCTGACGTTGAAACGGGTATCCCTATTCCGTTATTTTTATCCGTTACGCCCTTTCTCAGCCTGAGGATATAAAATTTGCGTTTAGGAATTTTCTGGTGATATTTCGACAGCGCGTTTCACGCTTACTAGGAAACTAGAAAGAAATTGAAAGAGAAATAGTTTATGAGACAAAACCTACAAAAGACACACAGTTATTGCAATACTATTGGATAATAAAACAATACAATAAGGCAAACACCGAGAGGCTACTTAAGTACGAACTATGAACTAGATAGATACAATAAAATCACATTAAACAGTGGGTTCTAAGCAGCTCATTACTATTTGTCTATTCCTGCCACATGAATCTAGTTTGGTTATGATTCTTACATTGCGAATATAGAATAACTTACTGTTATTGTTTTTATTAATTCGTGCATCTGTACGAAACGATATTTGACCTTGTGATTTGAGGTAGAGAGTATTTGTCGCCGATATTACGTGGTAGTTAGTCACCAGGTTTATTTTATATTATGTTAGATTAAAGTATATATTTTATATGGGCCGTAGTTTTTGAGTATTTAACATCTTGTACTAGACTGATGTTGCCTAAAATCAACAGCGCCCTCTGCAGAACAACTAAACCGAACTGCGATCCCCAACCCGCATGCCCAGCGTGGAGTGGAGTGCCCATAGGCAATAACCCCTAAATGATAAATAATGCCATCTATGTCGCTCATTAGGGGAAGCCTAGAAATCCAGCAGTGGACTATTATAAGCTGATGATGATGACGAATAGGAGTAGTTAGGTCTAGGTTCCTCAAATGAGTACAACAAGTATCACAATATATAGCTAACAATATCATGATAATATTAAGGTTACCAGATTATAATCTTACAATTAATGGGTACAAAGTTAATTATAAATCAATTATTCATAAAGACAGCTCCAATTAGCGAAGCAATAGATGTTATCTATACAATGTATATGCTCGATAGATGTAAGAAGATATTCCGTTACCGCAAAACACAATGTATATTTATACAGTACCTCAAGTTTAGGATTTTGTTATTATAGTGCGGGGAAGCGCGCTAGGGTTATCTGGAAGAAATTAAATATTATCCCAGAAATAACGTAACATAACTTAAATTTTTGAACAGGATTGAGTTAGTTTCGATGTTTCCCACTAGATGGAGCTAGCGGCACTAGAATCCGAAGTAACTCCCAATTTTCAACACTTCGGATTTTTCATGATTATAAGATTTTTTTAGAATTTTTTGACTAGGAAAACACTGTAATAAAAATGGCGAACAGCACTCGAAGACGTCGCATTGTGTGGTGGGCTTAGATGTTTACTTGGCTTGGATATTGAATTCGTTGCGCACTTGCCGCGCGGAGCTTGATGGCGCAAATCTCTTGAAGGACTCTGTCGTTGTTGCTAGGTACTCTCTGGACCTTGACACTGAGAATACCTATTGTGGTTGCTTTGATAGATTTTTTTAGGTTATTGGTGTGGTTTTTCTAGGATCCTACATATTATTACGTTTTATCAAGGAAGGTTTTGCGCGGAATTATTGCTAAATATCGATCTTTATATTTTACAATGGATTTCCGCAAAGTAACGCTCAAATTTATTTATTTCCTCGCATCAACACCATCTATAAATGCAACACTGCTTCCCCTCTACTATGTTTTTTAGTTCGGTTTGTAGCATGCAATTTCGGTTAATTGGACCCAATGTTTTCGTGATTTATCTTATCTATTTTTGTACGAAACTTTTTACCAATAACAAACATCATATTATTATACTTATCAACACATCCACTGCCTTCCTCAAACAAGGGGCAGGTGAAGTTTTGTTATAATCACCACTCGTGGAGTCGTGGCATAGTGGGTGATTGGATCGCAGCAGAGGTGTTAAAATACACAGTACTTACACGTTTCCTGTGCTTGATACTATATCAAAAATACCTTCAACTTAAAAAATTAACTTAAAGATTATTTTTCAATTTCCTCCTTAAAACATTTATTTACTAATATATTATATTTATTTATATTTCTAGTTATTGTGTCTAAAGCCAGATAAAAACACAAAAAGTCACAAAAAATTCTAACGAGCCCTCAAAAAACAATTATTGGAGACCACTCAATCCTGAGTCGCACCTAAAAAAGCTGACAGAGGAAAAAGTCAAAAAGCTTTCAATTACAATATAGAAAGAATAATTCAATATAAAAGAACAGGAGAGTAATATTTGCTAGTTATAGGAATTCAAGTATGAACAAAACGGGTATGAATTTAACTTTTATTTTGTCCTTTCATCAGCATAGATACATTGTATACAGCTGAACAAAACTTGGGCGGATTTGCGATCGCAGATTTAAAATACATATATTGGCAGGACCGCCCTTTCTCTGGTTTCCTTAACCCTAAAAGGATAACTAGGTAAAAAAACAAAGGGATCACTTAATTTAAACTAAAGTATATTTTGCCATATCTCACGAAGAACCGACAACCGCTGGGGTAAACGTATTCTTGAGTGGAGACCGCGTCTCCGCAAACGTAGTGTAGGACGCCTTCCGGCCAGGTGTCTCTACTATAACTATATATAGATACCTATCCATGCGATGCAATGGCGGACCGCTATTCTATAAATGAACACTCAAGATTTAGTTACCACCACTGTTTCTAGTTATTTAAGTGTTTATATTTATGCTGTTCTTGCACCTAAATAAATAAATAGACAAATAATAATAAAATAAATAATGCTGGACAATCCACACAGCATCATCTAGCCCCAAGCTAAGAAGAGCTTGTGTTATGGGTACTAGATGACTGATATACATAATACAATATTATTAAATGGATAGATATTTTTTATTATACATAGAAAACGACCTCTGAACAAATATCTGCAGATCGTACAAATATTTGTCCCGAGGCGGGAATCGAACCCGCAACCTCCTGCGTCGCAGGCGGACCTTCGCCCACCGCGCCACAGTGGTCGTCATAAATGATTCAAAGCCAATAGAACACAGCTCTCGGTAAAGTAGGTCCTCAAATCTTGTGATACGTCGGGACCTCAATTCGGTATCGGTAACTCGGTTACTTGATGCCAAAAGGGCCACTAAGAGCATTTAAACAAAGACCTCTTAGAGACTGACCTTTCGACTAAAGGTCACTGTCCACTATGGTAAGACGTATCCGTAAGTAGCCGCACGGTTACTTGAAAAGGGAGTTACTTATTAATAATACAATATACTTTTCGATTTCGGCTTAGTTTGGAGGGCGGTAAGCTCTAGGATATTATTTAATTTCCTAGCGATTACCACTAGTGCGAGGACTTACGCACTATAATTTACCAAAAATAATACAAAATATTCATTATAATAAAGAGTGAATTTTTGGTGAAAAAGACACTTATAAGATTACCACTAAAATTACCTGGGTCAAATTAATCTTAGCGATTAAACCATCTTTTTAAATTTCTTTATGGACAAATGTTTGAACGATCTTCAAATATTTTTGCAGGGTGATCTGGTTGTGTTATTAATATTATAAAAATATATCTATGCATAATGTATTAAATATATCTTAGTAGTAGTGTTTTTACATGTATTCATGGGTCTGATAGGTTTCAATAATGCGAATAATATTAAGGTTTTTTTTTATGAATTGGTACTACGTTTCTTCAAAATGATATTTATTAAGCCACTTGATGTAATAATAACCAACAGCGAGTTTTGTAACAGATATTAATATTACTGACCTATTGGCGTAAAGGTTACCGTCCACTATAGCACGATGTATACGTCGTATATTATATTTGTATAGCACATGCTTATTTCTCGGTTTTATACCATGTTGATATTGACTACAGTACTAATCGCTGTGCACGTTATGCTCCAATGGACGTTACCCATAATGTACCAAACCATTGTCACGCTCTTGTTTTTTCCTCTCTACTTATTTAATTTGCGGATAAAGGTAAACCATTGTTAGCGTTATACTTGAGTTAATTCTAAGAATCTTAATTTTAAGACTTTCCCTTTCATTTTCAATCCCTTTTAAATTATTCTTACATTATTCGTTTATTTTTTTTGATTGATTTTCTCTCGAAAAGTATTTTTGAATGACCTTGAGCTTAAGACCAGAGGCCGTATTAAAATTCTTCAAAATAATGTAATCGATTTTTTGGTGCCAATTGGTGCTCTATTTCGATGTATTAGAGTGCACTAGTTGGCCGATACGAACACGAAATTTCATGTTGGAGAGTTAAAATAGGCTCCCTTCTGCATTCGGCTTCGCTCGCATCGATTTAATGTAAGAGTGTAAAAAATATTTTTAATAAGTCGATTTTATACGAAAGTAGAATAGAATATTGCATTATTGTATATCAATACGTAATATAACAATAAAACAAAAAAATACTTTATCTAGCGTGGCTCCAACGGGGCCATATCTTACTTTTACTTTTTATCCCCGTTTCCTGTTCTCTCGAGATAGTATAGGGATACACGGATGAAATCGCGGGCAAAAGCTAGTAATATTATAAAGAGGAAAGATTTGATTGTTTGTTTGAATTTAATAGGTTCGAAGTTATTGGACCGATTTGAAAAAATGATTTACCAAGTAGAATCCTACATTATTCCTTATGAACATAAGCTATAAATTATTAGAAAAAAATTAAGGATTCGTATGAAAACCCAATCAATAATATAACCCAAACGTGTGTAGAAATGTATAATTTCGAAATCCAAATTATCGTTAAATATCCGTGCGAAGCTAGGGTAGGCCGCTAGTAAATAAATAAATAAATAAACTTTCACTGTGATTCTGTTATCCCAAAGGTAGATTGCGATATTCAAGTTGCAATGAATCTATAACCCCATAGAACGGCCCACTCTCATGGGAAAAACATGTTTTCTTTCCACCTTCAAAACACCTGACTTTTAACCTGCCTACGCTTTCCCATAAGGTAAATTTCCCGTACGGTAAAATTAAGCAGTCGAACTTCTACTATAAGATCGTTTAGGCGAGAGTTACACTATGCGACTTAATAGCAAAACAACGTTGACGTGAACGAGATTCAGATTCAATAACTTTGTCTTTAGGCTTACAAATTAAGTACTTAGACAAGTCGAATTTCATACAGTTAATTATAATAAAAAATTAAATAATTTGTTATTGATTTCTCTTCACTTAATTTTTTGTCCACAAGTTGAATAAAGAATCTTATAAGATTATTTTTAAAAGATGATTAGCGCCTTATTAGAGACACGTACCTATAAGATTAAGCTATGAGTTCGTAGCTAAAAATTTAGGTATCGTAAAAAGATTTCAAATATTTATTTGTTTGTCGAAAATGCCATAAAGCTATTAAACTTAGTTTATCTGTAACGTGCTCTTAAATTCTTGTAGATTGCAACAATCTCCAGTTATCTCAATTGTTCCATTGTAAATAGTAGCTCTAAATTGTTTTTTATTCTTATTTTCTTGGTAATTAAGGTTTTACTCTTGTTTTATAAATAATATTGAAATAATCGCTTAGGTTTTTATTTATAAGCTTTTTTGGCGACATTTCCGTTATTGTTTAATCAGTCTAATAAAATCGACATAATTATCGCTCACTCACTATCCAACATAACAAAAACGGTATCTCTTAAAGAAATTTTAAAACTTGTCATATCGTGTAAACTGAACCTTATTCTGATTGTAATATTAAGCCCATTATATTAACATAATCGCTGGATAAAAATTAAGCATACTAGTTGGACCACCTGTCTAGAGAATCTATAGCAACGGTTATGATAATGTCTATATAGGAATAATCTAGATTTGTTGTATAAATAACGATAAAATAAACAACATAACAGCTTAATACAGATGGTTATTCTTGATATTTGGATATCGCTTTTCAGTCCCTTGACATGTTATTATTGATTTAAGAATTAAGAACATGACATGTAACTCATAACTGTTATCTAAATGTTTATAACTCAAAGGTGACTGACTGACATAGTGATCTATCAACGCACAGCCCAAACCACTGGACGGATCGGGCAGAAATTTGGCATGCAGGTAGATGTTATGACGTAGGCATCCGCTAAGAAACGATTTTGATTAATTCTAACCCCAAGGGGATAAAATAGGGGATGAAAGTTTGTATGAAACTTTGTCAATTTTAAACCGATCGGTCTGAGACTTTGCATGCATAAAGCTACTATGACGTAGGTACCCTAACGCGAGCGAAGCCGCGGGCAAAAGCTAGTCAATAAATAAACTGCTTCCAAGCTAACCTAGCCATATCTTAGTTCTTCCCTTGGCATAAAACCACGTTTTTTTTTTCCACAAAAAGTAGCCTAAACTTTTTTAACGTAAGTACCTTTTACGTATCTATAGAATTGAACGGAATCTACAGAAACGGCGAGTTTAAGATAAAAATTGCGAACAAAAATACTTAGGTATCTCTCGCATATGGCATCATGGCGCGCTTTATACTAAAAAGTATTTTTCTTCTTTTTGACTTATCTAATTTAGAAGCTTCATCGTCCAGTACACCCTTGGTCAAATTCGGTTCCGGTTTAAAGAATTTATTCTCATTAAAAACTTAAACAGTTCAGTTAGTTATAAAGATAACATAAGTTTACTTATATCTACTCGTAGTTTAAGTTAACCCTTCCAACTCTATAATGAAAGCAAGAAACTCACTGTACACAAAACACGCACATATTGAGTTAACACGTTCGTAGTGTCATTTTTTACTTATTTGTGCAATTGTACCTTAACAACCCATAAAGCTTAAAGTAGTCCACACCTTTTGTGCGAATCTCTGCACACCGTAACATGACACCCGTAAGCACTAAATGGCTTATTATTCGTCCAACCGTGTTATATTACAAAGCTTAATATTTTCGAAATTAACAATATAATTGGGCACTCGACCGTGGACAATAGCCCTTAGACATCTGGCGTTCAAAAAAGGGCGGATATTGCAAACACTGGATGAATACGGACGCATATCCCAGAGGCATATTTTCGATTTGAGAATTTCCCCACAACAGCATTTAAATCATCATCGAAAATTCAACTTTAACGTCTGCGACTGAAAGCATAAAATCTCTTTCACGGGGTAAGGATATAGGCTGATTTATTGTTACATCACTCTGCATCCGAACATCCCTCAGAACACAATCATGCTCTATAGAAATTAAACAGTAAATCAATGCAAACAGTTTTGAGTCTTGAATTGTCAGTATAAAGACGTATTTCAAATGGAGTTGTGACCCTTTGTGTGAGTTGCGTGTAGCGTATAATTAGCGATTTTAAATTGTTAGGTAAATTATGACGTTAGGAATAGGTGGAATTGTAGTCATACGAACACGCCTATGCAATTTTATCATTAAAAGTTTAGCTTTTGCTTATTTAAACTGGGGTTTCTTGAGTTCAATGCTTTATTTAGCCTCTATCTTAAGTTAAATTCTTTTATAATCCCCTTTTTTTTCACCGTTCTCGCATAAAAAAGTCAGATTTTGACTTGTGCGAGTTTTATTTTAAAAGATTAACTTCTAAAAGCTTTTTCGCCGTGTTCAATTACTTTTAAATTATTTTTCTAGTTTCTTCAGACTAAAGTGAAAGCTTACTTGATAGATTTTCGTGAATAGTAAAATTTTAAGGTAACATTTGACTTTGAGCAGATATAGAAATTCCTGAACAAAATCCTAGTTTCTGCCTGAAAAATGAACTGAAAATGCTGAAATTCTTGCGCTGAGCTGGGTGCAACACTCACTCACCTATTTAAATAAAAATTCGTTTGAACACGTAACGTGTTTAAGTTATTCCGAGCGTAGGAAGCCCAACGTACCTATTCCTTTTAAAATATTTGAACTAACTCTAAATGATCCTCTTATATTTCTAAAAAGCATTCATTTGTTTCACCTACACAAATTTCTTGAATAACAGCTTAAATCTACATATTAAATTTTTTATGTAAATCAGTTTTCAATTAGAAAATTCTAATCATTTTCATTAAATTTGCTTTAAATGTAAATTTTTGAAACTAAATAAAGCAATTTGTCAATTTAAAATCTAGATAGCTGGATGTGTTGAACTTAAACTACCCATAATTTATAAATTTACCTTTTAATATGGAAATTTATTCATTCACGAAGTCATGAATATGACAAAATACTTTATACAGAACACTGATGTACGTAATAATATATAAACAATAAAATATTGTGTTTTGAGTTCGTTGACTTTCTAAAAGTGAATAAATTTTATGATAAGAACGTCATATGAATAATTAATCATATAGATAGATCAAAGGGGACGTTTCTTTCGACAAGATTTTTTCTAAGTTATAATTGTTTTATAACCTACCCGCATACATAAAGAAAATGTTTGAAACAAACTAGATAAAAACCATTAAAATGTAAATAGTTTTCAAACTTTCTAGTATAATCTCGGACGGAGAGAAATAGTTTAATTAATTTACCAACATACCGTTATACTCAGTAAATACCTTTAACGAAAATAAAATTAATTAAAACTTACCTTCTGATAAAAAGTTCTTCTAATTACTTGCGCTTAGTTATTCCTTGTCCCATTCCCAAGCCCAGACCAATTTCTCCACAGCTACCAAAGCATCCATTAAAATATTAAAAGACCAAATACCATGCTGGGATGTATAAGGCCATAGTCGTACTATTAACCCGTACGGCGTCGCGGGGGGTACAAACGGACTCCCATTACCATTTGTTACCTTTTTATTACCATCTGTGCCACAGGTTTGGTGTAATCAGCTGGTGTGGTTTGGTGTCATTTCGTGGCATTATGCTTTTGCTGTTTTTTTTTCTGAATCGAGGGTTTTTGCTTGTAATGCGAGCTAATTTCATCCTATATATAAAAATCCGATAGAGTATAAAGTTTACACCTACCTACCTATTTTGCTTTACTATCTTAGTGAACACTACATAAAAACCCTAATCAAAGACATGCAATTGTATCAAATGAAAGCATATACACCGTTCAACGTTTCAAATTACACTAGGTACTATCAGTAGTTTAGCATATTGATGGATTTTGCGAAAGGCCATTCGCTTCGATCAAACGAGTTCTGAATTTACGGTCAAAGTGGGTTCCGAGAATCGAGAATTCGATTTTGACGAATTTACATAGAACTTACCATTCGGAATTCAAACTGGAATGTCTGAAACATACAATTTTGTATCCAACGTGTTATCAGTTACAAGTTTTTTTTTTGGTTGAGCTGATACGATAATGAGCTGTGCTCTTATTTCTCGAACATTTGACGGGTCACAAAAGTTTTTTATGTTACCGTTAGATAAATTTATAAAATTCGTTTGTTTGTTCTTGAACACTTTTTAGAGACAATCGTGTATGTTTTATAGATTGTGAGATATAGTAAATTTTTTATAGATTTCCTATTTAATATGAAATGTATCCACTTTTAATGTTTTGAAACTTACGCGATCTGAACACATAATGATTAGTAATTAACGGGTATTTATCGCGTTTCTTCTTCCTCCTTTCTTCTTCTTCTTTTCTCGACGTTTCAACAGGTTTGCACTCTGTCGTGGTCACGAGATGACTGGAGTATTTTTTTTTTTTTTTTCGAATGGACTTTAATGCTGTTGACCGCAGATGGCCATGACAGCGTTACCGGACTTTTGGCGGGCGCAGAGGGCGCCACACCGGTAAAGTTAGGTTGGGGCAACACGCGCAAGGGCCACCACTTAGGTGCGAACCTCGGCTTGGGCTGTTGCCAGATGCTACAAGAGGGTATGGAGGTTTCGCCTAAGTGCACAAGTGCACCTATGGGCGGAAGCGGGGAATTCTTCGACCCCGCATCCGGCGGGGTCGGTTTTTGATCGTGTGTGTAGTGTGCGGAAGCGAATCGGTACTAGTTGACGTCACCTCCGGGTTAGCGGCGGTGATTGGGTCAACGGGGTCACCGAGAACGTGTCTCGGTCTACGGAGGAGAGAACTCGTGGGCGGATTATCCACGGGATAATCGGGAATGGTGGAAATCAGGGGATTGTAATGATCAGCTGCCACTTCATAATGACGCTGGGAAGCAGTCTTTATGAAGTGGGCAATGGACTCGAGTTTGAGATCTCGATGGAGGTCTTTATTGCGCATGTACCACGGGCAGCCCGTGGCTTTGCGGAGAAATCTATTTTGGACAACCTGAAGGTGGCGGACATTGACCGAATGGCCAAATACCACTGAGGAGTAGGTCATGATAGGACGTACGACCGCTTTGTAAAGTGTCACCTTATTTCTAAGGGACATTTTACTCTTCGCTCGTAGGAGGCTGTTCAGCCGGCTAAGTATAAACTTTGCACGGTTGGTTACAGCGCGAATGTGGGGTTTGAAGCTGAGGCGGTGATCTAAGATCACCCCTAAGTATTTGGCTGTCTTGGCCCAGGGAATGGGTTTACCAAATAGGGTAAGGGGTCTGGGCTTAGAGTAATTCCGTGAAAAGTACACTGCTGCACTTTTCGTCGGATTCACTTCTATGCGCCACTTTCTAAACCAGGCACCTAGTGTGCCTAGTGCGGCCTGCAACCTTATACTCACCCGGCTTGCATTCAAGTCGGATGTGTACAGTGCTGTATCGTCCGCGAAAAGGGCAAGTTCTACTTGCGGGTGACGGGGGATATCGCTGGTGTACAGCGTGAAAAGAAGCGGAGCAAGGACGGAGCCCTGTGGGACTCCGGCTCGGATGGATCGGGGGTCAGAGAGAGTGCCCTCCACGCGATAGCGGAAGCTACGGTTCAACAAGTAGTCTCGTAAGATGAGTACGAGTCTGTCCGGCACACCGAGCGTGAAAAGCTTGTAAATCAAGCCGTTGTGCCAGACCTTGTCGAAGGCTTTCGCTACATCGAGGAAGACAGTTCCCGTGCTAGCGGGCCAGGTGTGATGCCACATGGATTGGATGTGCTCCGTGATGCGGAGCACCTGTTGGGGACAAGAGTGATGAGCTCGGAAGCCGAACTGCTCATCGGGTAGGAGCTTGTGCTCATTGACGTGGGACCAGAGGCGACTCAGAAGGAGTCTCTCATAAATTTTCCCCAGTGCACTGAGGAGGCTGATAGGGCGGTATGAGGCAGGTTCGTTCGCCTTTTTGCCCGGTTTGTGGATGCCAATTACATTGGCTTCCTTCCAGGCGTCAGGGAACGAACAAGTGGCTATGGCTGCATTGAAGATGCTTACGAGGAGATAGATGAGGGCAACAGGGAATCGTTTAAGTACTCTGTTGCTGATGCCATCCGAGCCAGGGGACTTTTTTGGTTTTAAATCTTTGATGATCGCCGCAACCTCGGCCGCCCTGACTAGGTCAAGGGTGGCAGTAGGGGGCAGCGAAGTAAGACGGTCGACTTCACTGTTCACCGTATCGAGGTGAGCAGGATCGACGGGTTCAAGACTGGGGGAGCACTGAGCTTCCAGACTTTCGGCTAGGGCATCGGCTTTGTCCTTATCCTCAAACGCAGGCGTTTGATGATTCGGACGTATAAGCGGGGGCATGATGGAGACTCCATCTGCTTTCATAGAGCGCGCCAGGTTCCAGTAAGCCTGGTGACCTGGTTTGATCGTTGAAAGCAGGTCATCCCAAGAGGAGTTTCGGTGCTCTTGAATGGCTCTCTTAACCTTGCGGCGAAGCGAGTTCATTCTGAAGCGATTACGAGGGGAGGGATAGGAACTAAAGCGACGAGTCGCTGCGTTCTTCTCAGTGATCAGCCGTCTGATGTCATCTGGCAGGTCCCAGCGACGATCATTCGCCGCTGGCACCTGTTTTGATGACTCGCTGATAGCGGATTGGACGTGACTAGTCAAAGAGTCGATCGCGATTGCGATGTCGTCGGTGGAGATAATGTCATCGGGGATTTTTTCCAAGGCGGGCGAATGGATATTCTTGAGAGCGCTCTCAAGCTTATACCATCGCACCACTGTCTTGGTGGGAGGTCCGTCATTGGGAGGAGGGCCAAGACGCATTATTACGGGGCGATGGTCCGAGTCTAGTTCCTGCATCACTGCTATGGATTGCATCCGAAGGGATACATTCCGTAGCAGTGCCAGGTCCAAGTACTCGTTACTCTGACCGAGGATGGGAGAGTACCGCGTGGGGCACAGTGGTACGATCAGGTCAAGATCTAGGGATTCTAGGCATTGAGATAGGATGCGGCCGTTACGATTGCGTAAACGACAGTTCCACATCGGATCTTTTGAGTTGAAGTCACCGGCCATAATGACCGAGCTTCCAAGACTGAGGACTGATTCCAGATCGCTTTGAAGAAGCGTCTTATTTGGGCTGAGATAACAGGATGCAATAATGACCGATTGATGACCAGTCATTGCAGGCCTGCAGACAGAGACTTCTAAGTCTTGTAGGGGAGGGGGATCTAGGGGTATGCAGTGCAGGGAGCTCTTAAAGTAAATGGCAGTACCGCCTTTCGGGGCGTTCGTTCTGTCATTTCGAATCATTTGATAGTTAGCGATCCTAGGGCTGGCGGTGCCCTGTTTTAGGAAAGTCTCCTGTACTAGGAGAATATCAATTTGATGGTTAACCAGAAATTGGTGGACGAGTTCTCTCTGAGGCTTGAGTCCGTTAGCGTTAAAGAACGCTAACGAAATGGAGCGGGGTTTAAGTCTCTCAGGTTGTACAACCATTATAGAGACTTAAAAGAGAGGGAGTCAAGGGAGGCCATGACGTCATGATGATCGGAAATGATCATCAATTTTTCAATGGCCGTCTTGGCTTGGCTAAGTTTGCGCAGGAGCGCAGTGACTTTGCCGAAGTCAACGCCTGAGGGGGAGGGCCCCTTTGAGCCAGCCGACGCAGCAGCGGGTGCTGGTTGGTTTGGCTTAGAGGGGCGAGGTAGGGGTTGCGGGGCGCGGGTTTGCTCCTGGGAGCGGGGGAGGGGCGGGGAACAAGCTTTCGCCTGAGGGGCTAGACTTGTATAAGCCAGAGGCTTAGCCCATGCTGAGGTAGCAGGGGGGCGTGCGGGGAGCGGGGGGGCCATAGACACCTTTGGCGATGTCTTGGTATATTGCGGGGTGGGAGCGTAGCGCTCCGGAGCCCGTGAGCGGGCCTTGTTGTTGACTCTTGGCGCTTTGGGACAACCGCGATAGTTTGCGGTATGTCCCTCGGCGTTGCAGAGTACACAACTCGGCGGGGTCGGGTCGTCGCGGGTGCGAGTGCAGTCAGCGGTGCCGTGGTCGCCCAGGCACTTGACGCATCGCGGCCGCGCGAAACAGTTGCGCGCAGAGTGGCCATGGAGCTGGCATCTGTGGCACTGTCCGGGAGGACCGTTTTTGAAGGGGGCCTCAATAGAGAGGCCGGATAGGCGACAAACGGTTTTGAGGCCGAAAATCGCCTTACCTTCGGGAGTGAGGTCGAGAATGACTAGAACTAAATCAAAGGGGCGTTTGTCGCGTCCGCTGTACATGCGGTGGACTTCCCTGATGGGGAAGCCCTGCGACAGGAGGTCGGACTTGATAGCCTCCGGGTTGAATTCAGCGGGGACACCGCGGATAACTACCCGGAGGCATTTTTCGCTCTCAAGAGCATAGGTATGAAAACCTATGCCTTCAGAGCGGAGGATGGAGGTGAGGCGTCGGTGCGCGTCCGACGTTTCGAGCTGGAGTTTTATCGACTCCTTGACCGACTGGGCTTTCACAAAGTGAATTCCCTTTAGGGTAAGGAGTTTCTCCACATTAGGCCATTTGGCCTTTTCGCGGAGAAAGATCGGAGGGGGCGGTCTCTCTTTACGGAGAGAGGGCTGAGGTGCGGGGGTCGCGGGGGTTACAGGGGCCAGAGGGGCCGCGGGGGGCGGGGAGGGAGCTGGGGCTGAGGGCCCGCGGTTAAGGGTCTTGGCTGGGTGAGCCACAGCCGAGTTAGGGGGGCCCTTAGCCTTCTTCCTCTTACGGCTACCTACGGTGAGGAAGCCGTCGTCGGAAGACGACTCAGGGGCGGAGGGAGCGGGCGGGAGATCGGACTCGGAGTCCGATCCGGACGTGTCCCCTTCGGATGGGACCTCGCCGGTTTCCATCTCCTCAGTTTCGGGAGAGGAAGGGCGAGAGAGGGCCTCCTGAGAGGCCGGAGACTCCGGAGAGTCCGGAATGGCAGGTTTTGGGGCGGGGGTGTGGGGAGGGATACCGACGATTAAGTCGTCAAACATCGTCGGATACTTGGCGAGTATTGCGCGGAGGATTCCGCGCAAACTGTCAAGCGACAGGTTTGATATGTCCATTGTGGACATATTGAGGGGCGGGGGGAAGGGTCCCTAATCCCGGGGGGGACACCCGGGATGAGTGTATGATCCCTCCCTGTCGGGTTAGACAGGGAGGGGGTGTGTACCTATGTGTCCTACCTAATGGTGTGTCCCTTATACCACTCTTACGGGGCGAAAGGGGTGTGTGACTACCTAGCGCTACCTGGGGTCGGCGAGGGTTCTTCCCCAAGGCCGGTGGTCCCAGGCCCAGCCGGATTCTACTTTACTTTGAAGAAGTAAAGTAGGCGCTCCGGGTCAACGCCCAACCAAGTTCGTTGGCACGGTTACGTATCCCTTGGTTGACCACTAAAGTCGTGGCTTTCACTATTATTAAGCCCAAGAAACAAGATAGAGGAACCGCTTTGAAAAAAGCGAGAACCTCGGAAAGAGCGTTGCTCTGAAAAGAGCAGGACGCTTACGTTTGACTGTTCAGTCTAAGAAACAGAAAAGTAGTTCTGAAAAGAACTGGTTTTGTTTCGCAAGCGAAACACTCGACGCAGGTGGAGACCCAAACGCAGATAAGGACCGGAACGCAGGTAGAGACACGTGCGCCGGCGGCCCAAACAAAGGCGAGAAGTCGAACGGACAGAGCACGTGGGCTCTGGCGGAACGAACGACCGTCTCGCTCGAGCGCGAGAGTCGGAGTGCGTGACTGGAGTATTGGAGCTGCCGCCGCCTTTTATATACTAGCGTTACTCACACGTACACACACTCGGACGACACACTACACTAACAGTGTCCGTGACGCGCTGAGAAGCCGGTCTGCGACGAGTGCACTTAGCTAACACTGGATTCCATGAGGCAGAGAGTCTGAAACCGTCTTCACGATTGAAATTAGGATATTTCTTAATTTCAATCGCTTCCCGAACCATTCTCTTGTAATAATGCCTTTCATTACAGATGACTTGCGGTTTGTGTAATTCAATCCAGTGATTGGGTCCTGAGTCTACTATGTGCTCAGCTATTGCCGACTTGATTACTTGTCGATTTTTGACCGCTGCTATATGTTCCTTAACACGTTCCGCTACCGTGCGTTTAGTCTGGCCGATGTAGGCACGACCGCAGCTGCAATCGATCTTGTAGACTCCAGGAACTTGCAAGGGTACTACATCTTTCGGTGTTCGTAATGTCTTCGCCATCTTAGTAAGTGGAGTGTAAACCGACTTGATTGAAAACTTTTTAAGAAGGTTTCCAATTTTGTCCGTGACCCCTTTCACATAAGGCAAAAACACCGGCTGTCTGGTCACTTCAACAAGTTTTTCTTTGCGCCTATGATTGGGTTGCCATCTGATACTAGTCTTGTAGCCATTTCGTTTCAGAACCTCCTGAACATGTTCTAATTCACTTGTTAGGTGTTCAGGGTCACAGAGGTCATGAGCTCTGTTTACTAGAGAAGATACTACTGACTCCAGATGTGACGGATGGTGGTGTGACGCAGCGTTAAGATATCTGTCCGTGTGTGTTGGTTTTCTGTACACAGTGTGTCCTAAGGTCCCGTCGGATTTCACCGTCATATAAAAGGCGTATATAAAAGGCGGCGGCAGCTCCAATACTCCAGTCATCTCGTGACCACGACAGAGTGCAAACCTGTTGAAACGTCGAGAAAAGAAGAAGAAGAAAGGAGGAAGAAGAAACGCGATAAATACCCGTTAATTACTAATCATTATGTGTTCAGATCGCGTAAGTTTCAAAACATTAATTGCTACCCGGTACGGGCCGGAAATGGTAAACAAAGTGAAACAGCTAGAATTTTTACGGAATAAAAGTGCGCGTCTCAAAACATCGCTAACATTTTTAACAAAATGTCGCGATTGGGACCTGATACCTACGTGTTGTCGTATTAAACCGCGTAGTGACATTGAACATTCCGATAAAATTCTGTGGAAAGCGAGTGCCCGCCTACTCAAGCAAATGATCAGAAATGACCAGCGCTACCTACAACAAGTGCAATGTAACCTGTATGACCTACATATGGAATGCAGTGTAGTGTTGTCTGTCAGTGATTTTGAATTGTGTGATCGAATAACGTACAATCAAGCACAGCGGACCTATGATCTCTGTACCGAGCGGCATGAAAAGAAGTTTGAACGATTGGTAGCTCGTTGTAAAAAAGTACAGAATAATAAGGTACAGTCGCCGACACAATTTCCTAAAACTGTTATTAATTTAACTGATACTCAACTTGATGACGACACAATAAACATTCTTGAAAAAGGTCTTAATTTTGCTCTTACGCCAAAACGCATTCCGTATGAGGATATTGTCAGCAGCGTCGAGGAGACTATTGTTCGCAATAAAATACCTACAAATGACGCGGAAACGCTGAGACAAGATGTTTCAATTATATTGCGAAAATGTCGACTCCCGAAACCCAACATAACTGCGGGTGAGCGTCAAGCTCTTGAAAATCTCAGAAAAAACCCTGAGATACTGGTACTTAAAGCTGATAAAGGAAACGCCACCGTACTTATGAACACTCAAGATTATGACGCTAAAATACGGAAATTGCTAAGTGACAAGAAGGTATATAAGCCAGTTACCTACAATCCCACGGCAAGAGTGACCAAACGGGTACGAGCACTTATACACGAACATAAGGACCTTTTCACTGAGGATGTCTTCGAACGTCTATACAGACCAGCCATTGTGCAGTCACCAAAGCTATATGGCCTGCCCAAGATACATAAAGAAGAAGTACCACTACGACCAATAGTAAGTCAAATAGACTCACCGACTTATAATCTAGCCAAATTCGTAGCTGGGGTTCTTCAGCCACTTACGGGAAAGACGTCGTCCTTTGTGAAGGATTCGCGCCATTTTGTAAGCATCATCCGTGACATAACGTTGGAACCTGGTGATTTATTGGTGAGCTTTGATGTTGAATCTCTGTTCACTAATGTTCCACTTGCTGATTGTCTAGATGTTGTGAGACAGAGATTAAGTGAGGATGGCCTTCCTGAACAACACCTATTACTTTTAAAGAACTGTCTCGATGGCAATTTCTTTTTGTACCAGGGGCAACATTACCTTCAGATAGACGGTGTAGCAATGGGTAGCCCTGTAGCACCTGTACTTGCCAATATCTGGATGGAACATTTTGAATCAAAGATAGATCTAGCAGCTTTTGGTATAAAATTGTGGAAGAGATACGTCGACGATGTGTTCTGTATAATGACCGGAAACAACCAGGAAGTGGCTCAGCTGACAGAGTATCTGAACTCCTTACACCCTAAGATCAGGTTTACGCACGAAATAGAGGAGAACAGATCGTTGGCCTTCCTCGACTTAAAAGTGACGGTGAAATCCGACGGGACCTTAGGACACACTGTGTACAGAAAACCAACACACACGGACAGATATCTTAACGCTGCGTCACACCACCATCCGTCACATCTGGAGTCAGTAGTATCTTCTCTAGTAAACAGAGCTCATGACCTCTGTGACCCTGAACACCTAACAAGTGAATTAGAACATGTTCAGGAGGTTCTGAAACGAAATGGCTACAAGACTAGTATCAGATGGCAACCCAATCATAGGCGCAAAGAAAAACTTGTTGAAGTGACCAGACAGCCGGTGTTTTTGCCTTATGTGAAAGGGGTCACGGACAAAATTGGAAACCTTCTTAAAAAGTTTTCAATCAAGTCGGTTTACACTCCACTTACTAAGATGGCGAAGACATTACGAACACCGAAAGATGTAGTACCCTTGCAAGTTCCTGGAGTCTACAAGATCGATTGCAGCTGCGGTCGTGCCTACATCGGCCAGACTAAACGCACGGTAGCGGAACGTGTTAAGGAACATATAGCAGCGGTCAAAAATCGACAAGTAATCAAGTCGGCAATAGCTGAGCACATAGTAGACTCAGGACCCAATCACTGGATTGAATTACACAAACCGCAAGTCATCTGTAATGAAAGGCATTATTACAAGAGAATGGTTCGGGAAGCGATTGAAATTAAGAAATATCCTAATTTCAATCGTGAAGACGGTTTCAGACTCTCTGCCTCATGGAATCCAGTGTTAGCTAAGTGCACTCGTCGCAGACCGGCTTCTCAGCGCGTCACGGACACTGTTAGTGTAGTGTGTCGTCCGAGTGTGTGTACGTGTGAGTAACGCTAGTATATAAAAGGCGGCGGCAGCTCCAATACTCCAGTCATCTCGTGACCACGACAGAGTGCAAACCTGTTGAAACGTCGAGAAAAGAAGAAGAAGAAAGGAGGAAGAAGAAACGCGATAAATACCCGTTAATTACTAATCATTATGTATCCACTTTTATCGGATCGTAAACAAATTTTCTGTTGGTTTAATGATTGGGATTCATAATTATTGTTTGGTTATCGTAATTTTATTGTGTTTTAAGTATTTGGTGTTCGATTTCTTATGTTGTGTTTTATTTATTTTCAGGTAATTTTGACGGCGGTAAAATGCACGTGAATATGGTAACAGACAGGAACAGGTTAATAAAAATAGCGGCTAATGTTACGAAAGCATTTATAAATCTAAACTGAATGTCTCTTAATAGTTTCTTCATTTAAAACAAAAATAGTATCTAAACAAAAGAAGAGAAAAATCCTTAAGTTTCTATTAAAGCCTTCAATGTTCTATAAAATCTGCCATCTCCGCTCAAAAGCAACGTATCCTGATATCCAATCATGCATGCAATTGCATTAACTTCGACGTCTGAACGTTGTACGCACCAACAATGTATCAACGTCTTATTCTGTACGCGCGGTCACCTCGCGTTAGACGTAAACATCGCCAGGTGATCGATGATCAGGGCTGCCTCTAACGGCTACTGACGTCACTACACGGAAGACAGACTGCAATAGGGCTCTTGTTGCTAATGATAAAGGTTTTGAACGAGAAGCTTGTATCGAGTATTTCCTGTTAGCTACACACACATTCCTCAAAAGTTTCGAAGGCTATTAAATCGTTTACAATAAAGAAATTTTAGTATTAGATTTATCAGCAAGGTCGCACGAATAAAATAGCAGACTTAAGTATTTAACACGAATATGAAGCGTGTGAACGAACCATTTAAAAGCTAACATTTTACAATCAATATTGCTGTTTGAAAAGCTGGAAAAAGTCAACAGACACAACAATAACAATGACAGCACAATTTCGGACAGCTTTTTCGTACAACCTC
Organism: Eupithecia pulchellata; assembly: GCA_963931895.1. Lineage (NCBI taxonomy): Eukaryota > Metazoa > Arthropoda > Insecta > Lepidoptera > Geometridae > Eupithecia > Eupithecia pulchellata. The sequence goes on from OZ007545.1 coordinate 2,335,688, forward strand.
ATTCAATATTCATATATCCCGCTCGCATGATTTCGACCGACGTCCATTTTTACAACTCAAGGTCGTCATTCGGCTATTCTGACAGCCCTAGCTGACCTTCTTCCATTGTCTGGCTGTCGGCCGGTTTTTTCTACGCTCTTACAAGATTAATCCGCCTGGTTGGAGATAGATAAGCCAGCTGTGGAGTGGTTACAATGTGAGTACAGCTGTGAAGTTATATGAGATGGGACAATGAATGCATATTGCGAAGTTTGACCCAATATGGTTGGAATTTGCAAACTGTATTTGAAACTGAGATAATCACATTAGGTCATAAGGGTTCAGTCATTGGTTAATGCAGTCGACGAAAATGTTACAGAATGTTTTTCAAAAACTTTTAAACACACACCTCATAAAAACCTTAGTTTGATGTAGATTTTTCAATTCTGCACGATGTAGAATATCGACGGTAGAAAGGCAAAAGTTACCAAACGCCAAAATGGCCCTTATGGAGTTATATATACCATTGGATTCGATTTTTTTTTCTGCGCCGATTGGTCTCATTCTCATTCTTCTACGGTGAACTTTTTTGTCGTTTGGTAAATTTAAAATTCCCTCCATTCGTCTATTTTACCTCCACCTAGCGACATCATTTTAGGTAGTTTATGAAAAGTTTGTACTTAGGAAGGTCTTTTAAATTGCACCGCGGACTAAGTAAATTTTACCTTATAGACTTTTTCACAATATTAGGATTAAGTAGTTTTTACTTTCCTCTAAAAACTTGCTCGAAGTTCTTTAGTAACCTTTACCAGCCTAAATTCTATAAACAGTTTGATTTAGTATTTTATTCCCCGACCAGTTTTCTGAACGGTTGTTATTTGGACATTTTTACCAGCCTGCAATACTATAAAGATAGCAGTAAGTACATTTTTACCTTACCAAAAAATATGCTCGAATGGCGGATGGTAACATTTTACCTTCCCAAATCATAAATTGTTTTGGTGTTTGGATAAGTTTACACGAAAATAATTAGGTGCTGATTGGCGGTTCGATAACTCGCGTTGTCTTATTTTTGTCGGTTGTCCGGGCTTAGAATTACTCCGGCGTCGTTGCTTGGTAAAAAACAAAACATCAGTGCGCGACAAGTCATCGCTTAGGACGCTCGTGCATTCCGCGAATGGCGAATGGGACGGCGAGGTAAGTACTAATTTTGTGTTGGCTGATACTTAGATCACGTATTTTGTTAAGTAATTTGGTTCTGTTTGTCTGTTAATATTGCTTTTTGTTTTAGTTAACAATGCATAGAAGAAAGCGTCTTGATGATATTATCGGTCAAGCGTTGAACAACGCTGAAATTGCTAGTCCTCAGTCAGAGACTTCAGTCCAACCATTTTTGGCTAGTTCAATATCAGAAATTAGAGCCATGTACACAGTCGGTAAAGGAACTATCTGACCCATTCTATAATACGATTGTCTATTCCGTGGGTATGGCATTTGGGTCAGGTGATTCCTTTACTGACTTTTCCTACCTACAGCAAATAAACCGGGCCACCCGCTATTTCGGGACTCTGATTCGATTTTCTCAAAAAGTATAAAACTTACAACTATCAATGTTACAACATTTGAAAGTGCGTTTCATGCTGATTAAAATGATATAAAAATTGATGAGATCAATCAATTTATTAAATGTTTATTAGGGATTTTACAAAGAAGAGTAGTTTTTCAGTCATGTTAAAACCAGAAATAAAAGAAAAAATAAGTACCTAAAAAGTGTTAGTTCAATATTTAGTATTCCCTCCATTTGCTCAGATAACTGGCAGCATCCAAGAAGCGAATGGGAAACTTTTGTTCTGGAAAAAATATAGTTTATGAAATAGACATATTGTGATAAATGTCGCTTGGCCATAATTGAGAATGAGGAAGCAAACGAATGAGAAAAAAAAGTGGCGGGTAAAAGTTCGAGTGGGGAAAAATGCGAATGGAAAGTTTGCTACGCGGAATTAACGATTTCGGGGAAAAGATCTAATCACTCTCTTATTCATCGACTTCACGAGCCTGACGATGAAATTTTGAGGAATTGCATTCTTCTCCTCTTTAATAGCAATTCGCAGCTCTGGAAGCCTTTAGGGGGCAGGTACCCGGGCTCGAACCCGACGTTTCGGCTCATCCCATAAGTGTTCCATCGGATTCAAGTCCGGGCTTCAAGTTGGCCAGTCCAGCGTACGAATGACGAAGTCGCGTAGATACTGGGTCACCACGTGAGCAACATGAGGCCGTGCACTCTCATGCATCAACTGCATATCCTGCCTGATATATCCAGCGTAAGCTACCACATGGTCTTCAAGGATTTCAGAAATGTAGCAATGAGAAGTCAATCCACGTGTACGGCCCGTGGGTTGATGAAAACTAACGTTGTATGTGCGGTTAACGAGTTAAAGAGATGCCGCCCCAGGGCATCACAGATCCTCCTCCATAAGCAACAGTTTTCTCGATGCAACACTGAGAATAACGTTCTCCAGGGCGACGATATACTCTCTGACGTCTATCGCTTCCATTTAGACTCACCCTGGTCTCATCAGTGAAGAGTAAATTACCCCACTACTCGACCGTCCAATCCTTATGCTCTCGAGCAAATTCAAGTCGTGCTCGACGGTGGGCTACCGTTAATTCTGGACTTGCTGCAGCTCTCTTTGCAGTCAGGTTCTGTTCAACAAGTCTTCTGCTGACGGTATCCGAACTTATGACCACTTAGCGCTCGTCACGCAGACTTTTTTGGACTTGAATTGCGTTGAGAAGGCGATTTTACAGAACAGTAAGATGGATATAACGATCGTCTGCTGCTGATGTAGCTCTAGTTCTGCCCGTACCTGGACGGCGATCGAATGCTCCAGTCTCTAGGTATCGTCTGTAAACTCGTTGCAACGAAAATCTGCTACATTTGACCTCACGTTGCGCAACGCCTGCTTCAAGTAGTGCTATAGCTTGAGGTGCTTTCTCAGGCGTTGTATCTATTATTGACCGAAAAAAAGTCTCAAAATTACACTCATCTTAACAAACGATGAACAAAAACTAAAAAAATTATAAAAAAATATCCAAATATCCATTGTAGAAAAAAATAACGCTAATCGCGAACTCTACTCAAAACAGAACAAATCGTTAGCATTGTGTTTGTTGCTTAATTACAATGTGAGCTGACGGTACTTTAGAATAATTGTATAATCATTTTAATCAACATAAAACTCTCTTTCTGTAGGTACATCTATCATAGCTGTAAGTTTTATACTTTTTGAGAAAATCGAATCAGAGTTCCGAAGTAGCAGGTGGCCCGGTTTATTTGTTGTCCAGTGTATTTTGGTCATGTAAAAATGGATGTCAATTGTTTTCATTTGCTAATGTTACAGTAGAGACCTATTTACAAATATTTCGGTACAGTTTTTGTTTCACAGGCGATTATAACCCCGGTATTTTAAAACAGAAATCTTTCTTTGAGTAACTAGATTTACCTTTTTTGTAGGTTAATCAATCAATCACTCTAACTACACTGCAGTACAATGTACTTACTCATGGAACTTTTTTTGTTCCAAAATACCGGGGTAAGAGCAGTCACTATTAGTGAAAAACGCGGTTTTATTTATATGAGAAGATCTTTATTTTTTGTTATCTTTTGATTGAAAATTTAGTTATGTTTAAAAATGTCTGTTTGAGGATGTTACCTAATTACAAATACTGATTAAGTTTTAATTATCTAGGTATATACTCATTATGCTGTTTCATTCTAAGCCTTAAAGGCATTTAAGTTGAATTTTTTATGTTTAAAAGATAAACTGCGATATGATTTTTACCTAACTATTAGGAATAATTTTAAAGAGTTACAAGACTGATTATGCAACACATAATACCTACCATTGATTTTATAAAGTGTATAATTTCATTATGACTGTATGGTGTGCTAAATAAAACCAGATATTCAATAATGAAGAACATTTATTCTTTAATTTATATTTATAAATGAAACAGTATGGGATCAAAGCATTATAAGGTGAGATGGGATCAAAGTCGTCTGGTAGCTAAGGTAGGTCATGAAACTGAATAAAAATCAAGGGAATACTACTTACTACAACTTTTAATCAACAAAGTATTGGGGAAATATGGGTCAACGTTAGGTCACATTAGGGATATGGTAAAAAATCCTGGGCCATTGCTGGATTGACAGCTGAGCATGGTAATATTTGCCCGACGCTGGAAACTGACATTTTATTTTTTAGTTCTTTGTTCCCATATCCTGACATAAAACAATTTCTATTTAGTAGTTTTTACCCTACGTCATATTAATTTTCGTTGTCGTTAAGTAATTTTTGCATGCACATGATATTTGGTAATTCATTACCAAACGACACTAAACTCTAAATTAAAAGAGTAAATGCTTAAATATTTATACAGTTGTATAGATAAATTAAATACCTTTCCAATGTAGTAGCTCATATCTATTTCTGATTAAAACTGGATTTTCTATGATTTTTTTTCTAAATTTCAAAACTTTAAATCGCTCTACTGTAAAGTTATGTCAATGGCGTTTGGTACGTTTTGCCTTTCTACCGTCGATATGCAAGTGAAACATAAAACTAGAGGGATTGTAGCAACGGCGAGCATAACCTTAAAAGAGTTATCATCCATCAAACTGCATTGGAATACAAGAATAAATTCGTAAACATTATATTATACACTTAATTTTTCAACAATCATACTACATTATTATTAACATGTTTTTTTAAACATTATAATTATAAATGTAATATTGACTATATATGTTCCAAGTATTTTAATGCTGATCAGTTGGTGGCTTCTACAGTTCAGGTAGTATTTTTTGGACAAATGCTTTAAAAACCTTTGTTGGTTTTGAGTGTTCTGGGGTTTTTTATGTAAACTATACATATGTAAGTACAAAGTAATATATTGTAAAAAGTATGTCTTGTCATCTAGTACCCAACACAAGCTCTGCTTAGCTTAAGGCTAGATGGTGCTGTGTGAGTTTTCCAGCATTATTTATTTATAATTATTTATAAGATGCACCGGTCGCGGCCATTGTTAGAAAGTTCTACAACTTCAAGAGAAGACTTCGATACAGACAGTTGGAAACTTCTAAGAATCCAGAAATTAACTGCCTATCGCTTATAGAGTCTAACTATTGAAGGTTTGCGGCGATGCTTGGCATGCAGAGATGTTGTGGTATCGATGAAAATTTTTCGATAAATAACAAAAAACTATACGCACTCTCTAACAGAACCAGACGGATTTAAAGGTTTTTTTCTCATAAGTACATCATGATAGAGATCATTATGATAGTTGTTAAATCAAATCAAGTGATTAAAAAAACTGCAAACCCCCGCTTAGCACAGTGATTTGTTTCTAGGGTAGAATAAACATAGTATTGACATCGCATCGTCATACGCCGCCTACATTGTTTAAGTTGAAGGAATAAATTTCAGATAATTTACGCATTCGATGACAAAGTATCGTAACTATTCTCTATTCTTTCTCTAGACAATCCTGTTGCTAGGGGCCAGAACCTATAACTATCTTTCTATGAGTGGTGTTATAGTTCTGCACAATTAACAGCAATCAAATGTTTCCAAAGTTATCAACCAAATACTTACGACACAACAACTTTAAAAAATACCCAGTAAAAATATACTTCTAGGAATTCTTTCCTTTTTATCGTTTTCTGTATCTGATGACTTGATAATCACAATCATCGATATCGATACCCAATTTAATCGACAAGTAGGTACAACTCCAGACATTCTTGGCCGGCCGGCGTGCAATGAAGCGTGAACTATTGAACCATCTGAAATGATCGACGCGCGTGAATCTTACTTACGTACTGTATGTACGGTACACGGTACGGATATGTACAGTGAGCGTCAGAATTAAGTACCCCCCTTGTCCACTTATATTTTCGTCTACTTCTAATTCTCTTGTAACTTGTCACAAATTTGCACATAAAAAAAAATATCACGCCGCCGCTCAGGATCGAACCACCCACCCATAATACTCAATGAAATTCCCAACAGTAACAAGTATTGTGTCCCACATACATTGAGATAGGGGGGGGGGGGGGGGGGTTACTTATATTATGTGATGCGGACTGTACTTGAAGTTATCATCTTGTTTGAGAATGAAATATGTGTCCTGTACTACTGAGGTATGGATGGGAGTTGCTTACGGTTATTGAACATTAATTTCGAGGGATATACGGAATTTCTAAAGTTATTATACAAATTGATATGAATAATCTTGATTGAGTTTTTAAATAAATAATCTTATTGATTATGCTGGACAATCGTAACAGCACCACCAAGTACGCAGAACTTGGTTTATTTTGTGTTCAGATCGTGTTCAAAAAAGTAAAATAGCGAAAGTGTTTTTTTTGTTTTAAAGTCGTTTTTTTGTCGTAAAGATTTGAGTACTTAAAAGAAATACAATTTATTTGTAAAGCCGATTTAGATGTACACTTATTTGTAAGTATACAAAGTGTATAATGTTTTTTGAAAGATTCCAAATTACACATAGTTTTCATCGAGAGACAGAGATTGTATTGAAAACAAATTAAGAACAAATCTGGCACAAAATACAATTATTATAATAATACATTTCAAACATATAGTTACTTTAATTTTACATAGAAAACAACCAGCCCACCCGAAACAAATACAGACAGTACAAAAATTGTTCGCATCGCATTGTCAGCCTATATCAGTCCACTGCTGGACATAAGCCTCTCCTAATGCGCGCCATAGATGGTTATCATTTGGGAGTTATTGCCCATAATCCCCACGCATGCGGTTTGGGGATAGCAGTTCGGTAGAGTTATTCTGCAAAGAGCGCGAAAAAAAATTGTTCCGAAATCGAACCATCGCCATCCATAGGATTTGCTTGCCACAGAAGTTGTCAAACTCGCGGACCATATTCCCTGAACGAATCCACTGGGTCATCGCTTGTTTCCCGCATTTCCTTGCAGATTGACCGGCCCCCCTTGGGGTACGTGAAGTACGTTTGAAACGTTGACGTGAATGTACGGCTTTGTAGTCATGCTTATCGTTCGACATCACGACCTCAGTGGGTAAGTATCCTGGATTCATGTTGTTGAGATGATGGGCGTCTTCTTTATATTGATAAATCATTTATTTCAGAGGTAAAAAACTTATTCAGGGGCCCATATCAACAATTACCTTACAGACTAACATACATACAATTATAAAAAGTCTTAAGAACCCGGCGACCCTCGCTCGCAACTTCAACTCGAGGCGCGTGCAAAAATCGCCCCGAATATCGCTATCTCTGTTTAGCTGGCGCGCGCGGGACGACGACGACGCGATAGCAATATTAGCCGTTTAAAATTTGGTAATACCAAAAATGATGAATGAAAACTTTTTGTATTCTTCACATAGTATGGTTATTCTGTGACTAGACAATATAAGCTATGTTCCTTAACAAACAACACGTAAGATATTGTTGTTTTTAATAAGAAACAGATAGGGAGAAAACTTGTCAATATTGGCATAAAAATATGCAAAACGCGATAGGCTTTCATTTAATTTTGGGTAAGTATTTTGAAAAAAAAACTATCTAGGAACCTAGATAAACACTAATCGAATACAAATAATACAATAATAAAGTGGTAATATGCTTGAATTAGAAATAATTTTGGTATTACGTTTGTATGGGCAATTCGTCCTCCGCTGGCCTCTTAATAGCTAAAGGCACGGTGACGTGTGACGCATCGGGGTGTCATCTGTCGGCGGTGTCTCCTTGCAGGCGGCCGGTGAACCGTCGGAACTGACGGCCAAAACTCTGCGCTTTTTATGAGTCGCAAACTTGATGCTGCAGAGTCCATAGGCTGCGGGAACCGCTTTCCATCAGGCCGTATGCTAGTTTGCCTTCTTAATGGTTTAAAAAATTACCAAAAATTACTCTAAATAGTTTGTTTATACTTGATTTCTTGGCGAAGACAGGGTTGATTGAAATGATTTAACTTAACGACGACACCACTTAACACGCGAGAAAGCAACGTCACACAAACGACTGGCGACGAAAAAGACCAGCGTTGGCCCGATTTTCTACTTAACTAAGGCTGACCGCCACAACTACTAGAGGAGGCTAGGAATAATGATAATGATGGCACTATTATTAATCATCTCAGTAGACCTATCTAAGCCCTACCCTCATGACAGATTGCAGTGGCCCATTAGAATAATTTGACATTAGATAAACTAGCCCCGGCTATCTGTCTCGAGAAATAATATATAATGCTGGACATTTCGCAGCCCAGCCTCAAACTAAGCAAAGTATATTCCGTTCTATAAATCTATATCTATATTAATATTATAAAGTACCATTTGATTGTTTGTTTGAATTGAATAGGAAACTACTGGACCGTTTTGAAAATTCTTACACCATTACAATACAACATTTTCCGTGATAAACACTGGCTATATAATATTGACAGGTAGCTCAACCGTTAAATAATCTGATAGATAAATAGATAACAATTATTAACAATATCTCATGAAATGAAATGAAATATTGTTACTACAGGCGCGTATAATTCACATCACTATACAATAATAATCAAAAGCATAAGTCATCATCATCATCACCAGCCTATAATAGACATAGGCCTCCCCTAATGAGCGCCATAGATGGCATCATTATTTGGGGGTTATTGCCCATAATCCCCACGCTGGGCATGCGGGTTGGGGATCGTGCGGGTTGGGGATCGATCGAGAGAAAGCAAGCAAGTATAACTTTAAAAAAATCTGATTTAAATTTTCCTAATATAGGGACTTTCTGTGCGATAATGTCCTGCATGACGCTAATTGTAATAGTTATCTTGTTTAATTATACTATCTGTGCTGTATTGTAACTTTTTTCTTCTTTTTATGTAATATGTTTATTATGTACTACCTGTTTTGGCCAAATAAATTGATCTTTCTTTCTTTTATGTAAAAAAGATATGTATGTGTTGCACCTCGCCTGGTTCCCAGGCTATCGGTTAAGTCTTCGAAGCGTGAGGCACACGCGAGCCGGCTTCGCTATCGGGTTACTCGCACTTGACGGTTTTCCAACATGGCGTGGAGCAGCTTTAACGGCTGGTTCCTACATCTGGGATAGCTAGGCTTTTAGCATTTTCTCTTTCTCTTTGTTTCTATCATTGATGTGTTGAATTTGTGTACCAATTTATTTGTTAATTAATTATTCCTTTTATTTGATTAATTATTATGTACCAATTTTATGGACCTATGCAGTCTGAAAATATAGAATTTGAATTGAATTGAATATTTTAACCGACCTTAAATACTTATTATGATAGATATTGATAATGCTAATATTATACCTACGTGATCGATTGTATCGAACAGACTTATGACTTATTATGTTTGTATCATATAAAGGAGTTATTATTAATAAAATCAAAATAATTTATTTCAGCACCTACAGTATTACGCAGGCGGACCTTCGCCCACCGCGCCGCCACAGAGGTCGTCAAAGAGGTCGATTTTCAGTCCCTCGTAAATTGTAACTAAAGTTTAATATCGTGTAATAATTTAAATAGACTAAGTATAGTGAACAAACTCCTTTACTTCCAACCAACCTACAATAGCAAACAGATGTATACACATAATGTATATTAATATTTTCTCTTTAATATTAAGTACTTGACAAGAAATGGATCGCATTACATATTAGGTAATACTTATGCCTGTAAACATTCTGTTCTATTTTATTAAATCTTTTCATTTGTTTTCATATAGTCTATACCTACTTGTATGTATTATAAAGAGGAAAGATTTGATTGTTTGTTTGTTAGAATTGAAAAGGCTCCGAAACTACTAGATCGATTTGAAAAATTATTTCACCAGAATCCAAAACTTTCCCTTATGAACATAGGCTATATAGATTATTTTTAAAAAGTAAGGGATGCGCATGAAAATTTCAGTTTTGTGTTAAATACCCGTGCGAAGCCAGGTCGGACCGCTAGTGTTATATAACAAAAAAAACCTCCTAACGAAACATATATACATCATACGCAATTTAGGTTAAACAAAAACATACATGTTAGACCTATTCAACCATAATGATATTCAAGATTTTTTACATACGTGAATTATATACATAGAAAATAATGAGATCTGAAGTACGTTCTGAGTTCATTTGAGCGGAAAACCAGTGTGCAACAACTTTAGGCCGGATGTACACGGGCTTGAGCATAATATTAGTTAGTTAGAAACTCACGGAATAAGTTTAGTTTTAGAATTGTGTAGACGACTCTAGGATTCTGCTTAATTACATCAGTAAGTTTGTCTGTATGAATATTTAAATTGCAATGATTGCGTTAAAGTTGCTTCTTGGGGTGATTTGGTTATTACTATCGTTTATCAATTATATCTTAAGAGAGAAAGACAGAAGAAAGAAAATCGTTTATTTGGCCTAAAATAAACCTACTGCCTATGAGCCAAAAAGGTCCTTTTTCAGCATAATGTTGCTTGACAGGCGTCATAATTTTTATTTTGTTTTGCCGGACAATTCATTCATCATCATCTAGCCCCAAGCTAAGCAGAGCTTGTGTTATGGGTACTAGATGACTGATATACGTAATACAATATTATTAAATAGGTAGATATTTTTTATTATACATAGGAAACGACCAGAACCCCTGAACAAATATCTGCAGATCGTACAAATATTTGTCCCGAGGCGGGAATCGAACCCGCAACCTCCTGCGTCGCAGGCGGACCTTCGCCCTGCGCGCCACAGTGGTCGTCATTATGTTTAAAGTTGAGAATGTGTGTATTCATTAAAAATAAACCTACTACCTAGCTACCTACCTATTGGTAGACAGTAGGTTTTTTGTAACATGTGACATCTCTTTTAAATGATGCAATTTAATAAATTTTTATTTACATGATGCTTGATATGAAGACTTAAAATACAATTTTGAAATAAGTCCGACTATCTCTCCGTACTAAGTGAGACAACAGGACTGAAAAGTCCTGATTTCTCCTTCCAAAGAATATGAGACACGAGTCTGTCATCCTTCTTTGTATGACCATGCCATTTCCGGGTTTTAAGGCAATTGAAATGGCTTTCAAATGTCAATATGTTAAGTAATAGGATGTGTTGTTTTGACGTATCTAACGCTGTGACGAAAGGCTGCGGGCAGATGCGACCAGTTGAAGACTTGTTGAGAACTCGATGACAACCTCATTAAAAGGTTCGTGTATTGCAAGCCTTAGCCACGTGAGCAAGGTACACACCACTCGTGTACAAGTGTTTAATATGTTTTGACGGCTGCACCGCGCTAGAAACGTCGTGGCGAGGTTTGATGTAACGACTACGTGTTGTTAAGTCATATTAGGCGCTTGTTTTGATGAGAGAGGTGGCGAGGTATACTGTAATTTTGATAGGAAAATACTGAACCGATTTGAAAAATTCTTTAACCTTTAGAACCCTACTTTATTTCTGATAAAGATAGGCTATAGAATACTTCAAAAAAAGCTTTTCTTGAATCACTTTATCTATTACTACCGGTCCGCCCCGGCTTCGCAACGGGTATTAAACAAAAATTTTAATTGAATTGAGAAACAGATACCTACACTTACACTTTGAGTTTCACTGTTTTAATACGGATCCCTCACATTTATAAGCAGAAATGGGGTTTTTGACATTTACTTGCCATCCACACCACAAACGAATCGTAAAGTTTATGACACTACATCATTGACATTTGAAAAAAAGCGCTACAGAATTCGTTGCGTATCTTTTTTTTTTTTTTGTTTAAAAGATATATGTATATGCATACATAGGGACAGACAGCGGGAAGCTACTTCATTTTATATTAGTAGTGATCCTTAAACACCAAGGAACTACACTACAATATGACGAAACCTAAAAACCTACCATATTTTTCTCATATCTACGGAAATTAAAATTAATAAAGCATATGGCTACCGTATGGCGAAAGTGCACAATAAGTATTATGGCGAAAAGCACCTTGTGCTGTTAATTTAGTGTAATTTGATGTGTTAAACGTCAGCTGATGTTGTTTCATTGTTAAGAGACCTTAGTATGTTACTAATAAAACCGGTCAAGTGAAAGTCGCGCAGACGGAGGGTTTCATACCAACGTAAAGCTATTTCTCAAAAGGAACCCTAAAAACTTAATAAAACTATCAAATCTTTCGAATGTAAACAATAACTCTGGGGCAGTCGCGTAAAAAACTTACTTCTTAATCTTGGGATCGGTCGGTCGTTGTCGTCGTAATAATTCTGACACTGTTGTCACCGACTGTACATATTTACAAGCGCACAGTTTTATTAAGCTCTCGCAAGTTTGAACACAAAGGGAAATGAATATACGCTTGCCGCTCGACTGTACACGGCAATTCTGTAATACGGGGATGGTGATAAATAATTGCCGATTATGACGTTATGTGACTGATGATTTTTGTATATTTTTAATACAGGGTGGTTTGTTATGCTGCCTTGAGGGAAAGTACTTTAACATATCTTGCTGCTGTTGATAGAAAAATTTACTCTAAGGAAAGGTTCCTTTTTAGACAATAATGAGAACTGCATTGAAAGATTTTCAAAAAGTCGCTTGCCACACCCGGAAATCGAACCGACTAAAATATGTAAAAATTGTGTTCTGTGCTTTTATTGCATCGACCGTCAGGGTCATTCATAAGGATGAAATCTCGAAGGACGGAATCAAGTTGTAAAAATGTAATTGTGACGTAGCTGAATGTCATAATAAAATTTAATTTTTTGGCAAGAATGACATGTTGGTAATCAGAAATTATAAGCAGCTAATCTTTTTATTGTAATGAAGGCATACCATTACTTTTAACTGTTTTGCTTGTACTTTTCCTAGGTATTCCTAAACAGATCGTCGTTGATAGAACTTGCATCTTACAGTAGTTACAGAATAGCTCTCCTGCAGATGCCACCAAGTTTCCAGGCAGCTTTATTATTTCGCCAGAGATATGAGCTTGTATCTTTTATGTACTATATTGGTCGCAGAACAGAGTAGACCTTGTTTTTTTTTTTGCAAAAATATAACATTTTACTAGAAGATTTTTTTGTTGATTTATTCATTAAGGAAGTCACTGGGCGCGGGAAATACAAATATTTTGTGGTCTTTTGTATTTTCTGCGTTTAACAATTAATATTGACTGATTATTACTGATAACTTTTAGATCACAGATAATTAATTCAAAATAAAATGAAAATATGGCACCGGGCAAAGGGAAGTAAAGAAAGAAACTGTAACGAAGTAGATTTTGTATATTTTGCGTAACTAAACCCCAAGTTTGCCAACAGAATGAAAAAACGGTGCACATGTCATCGCAGATTTAAATTTAAATTCAGAACGCGATTTATGGCGGCGACGAAAGACTTTTTGCTGTCAAATCTTTGGGGTGGATTTCCGCATTTTTTACAATGTCATTGAACAAAATTACACGTAAAATAAACCTTAATCCATTGTTTTAAGAGCTACAGAGACGCTATAGGTGCCAAGTGTAAATTCAGCAAAAGTTACGATAAACTAAACCTTAACACATTAGTTTTAAAACTAATTTTGCAAAGCACTTGTTAAGTAAAGCTATTCCAAAGTTTTCGCAGAGATTCAGAACTTTATCTGTATTATTTTAAGGGCTAAGCCACTTAAAGGATCGTAAGGTAACGTGAGACGGTGTTGATCCCTAAAATTTATTTATTTAGGCAAAGGGGGACCCTTAAAGGCAACATTGTTACCGATATTTACTTGCTCTTAACGCTACGCAGAGGCTTTTTGAAAAAAACTGTTTTGTCAATATTTTCCGAAATAAGGTCAGAAGGTTCAGTGAGAAATGTATTTCTAAATAGTTTTTCTATGTGAACGTGTTTGTAAAACTGGTTCACTGTAACAGTTATGGTAGGTAACTGTTTGATAACAAAACAATCCGTTTGTGGGAAAGTTCTTTAAATTTAACACATTTTTTTTTACTCATGAGTGCTAGTGAATTATTCTCGAGTATGAAACTTCATAAATAACTCGCAAAAGGCATAAACTGGCAAAAAGTTATATCAAAAATAGAAAAGAATACATATGCCTGAAACTCGTGTATAAAATGAAAAGTACACATAATTCAAATCGTTCAGTTTGTATGTCAGTACGGGTTTAAAAAATACTCTTATTTTATATCGATCGATACTATTTAGGGTAAGGGGATATATGTTGGTGATATAAGTAATTTGGTGATAGTTTTTTACCAGATTACCACAACGATACCCATGCAAGTACATTCAAGAGACAGCGCTAGCGCGTTGCCACGAGTAAGAGGAAGATAGACATATATGCTGCGTTTCGCTGCAACGTTTCTGCGTTTAGTAAACTTTTTTGACAATTGTGCATCAGTGGCGCCATTGTTTACTGAATTTCGGCAGTGTTAACGTATTATGTAAAAATTTCATTCTATCACCAAATTTCCTACCCAGTATCACCAATCTACCGGACCATGTCGTCAACTTACCTTTCATTTCTTTTGTTTTCAATTGACATTTATTCTCATTATTTTTAGATTTTTGGTGTGTAAACTGATCTCAGTAGGTACTTACTTTAAATATTAAATAATACATTAAAACAAAATTGACTTTTTACTTGGTTACCAAATCCTATAAAATTAGTTTTTGGCATTTTTATCACCAACATACATCCCTTTACCCTATACGGTTTTTCTACTCCGTCTTTAATCTACTAATATTATAAAAAGGAAAGATTTGATTGTTTGGATTGAATAGCCTCCGAAACTAGTAGACCGATTTGAAAAATTCTTTCACCATTATAATCCTACACTATTGCTGATGAAAATTGGTATTTCGAATAATTCTCAAAGTATTCTTAAAAGTTTTCCTATTTTTAGATTATTTATATTTTCAAAATACCTTTGGATCCGTATGAAAACTTAAATAATGTAACCCGACGTATATGGATGTGTAGGTGTGTAAAACTGTATCTCAAATTTTTGAAATTTTTGTTAAATGCGTTCGGATCGCTAAATAGTTATAAAAATATATAAAAAATCAGGAAATAGTGCTCAGCTTCAGCTAGAAACTCTAAGTCGACTCTATCCAAAGCAAGCGAGGTTTCAAGTTAATACTATTCCAGATCTAATAGCATCTCTGGGGATACGACAATTTCAGAACGAAAGCGGGTTGCCGGATTTTACCGGTAAGAACCAGCTTACGGAGCAACCCATGCTAAGTTCAGCGTTGTCACTCATTGGTCGCTTGCTCGATGCGCGTGATTGGTGGATTGCGCTGCATACCGCGATATACAGAACACAAGCTGGTGACACTGTTTTGCCTGTTGCGTAGCTCCCATCGATATTAAGCGTGTTTTAAGATCACAATATTTGAGAACTCTAGTGTCTAGATAAACTCAATTTAGGTTTTACGTCTCTAAGCATAAAATACGGCGACATGTACATATGAATGTCCCAAATATTTACAAACAATCATTTGTACTACCAAAAAGATTTGTAATTTGAGCATATTTTCACCATGATCTGTTATTATTTGTATTAAAATTTTCCTTCTACACCTTTTTGCGAGTCCCATAGTCCCAGTCCCAGAGTACCTACCCGCTTTCTACTACTAAAGGCTAAAACGGATCACAGAGTACCCGCCGCGGTGTCTATGGCACCGCGGCGGGTGTGACCCGTGTGACCCGTTTTCTTCGTAAATGCGGTCGAAACTAAACTGAAATTCAACAACCCTCTAAATCCTGCCGGGCTCCCCCGAGACGGCTACAGCCTTGCTCGATTGCGTTATTACCGTCAAAGCCTCGGTATAATTAATTAAAACTACCTACGAACTAACCCGACACCTTGGACGTTATTTCGTTATGTTCAGTTAGAACACGTGTTTAGGAGGCCTTTTGTCGGCGCCGTTTCTAAGGCCAGGCGACACACTATACTACACTTTAGATTTTTTTCGGGCGTTGAAATTGTCTTTCGATCTGTTTTCGACTATTTAATGGCGATCTGTGTGATACGATCACACGTTAGACAAAATTGCGTAGTGTATCGTCGCCCTAAAGCTCATTGAAGCTATAACCCGAGTAGCTATATAATCGGATTGATAACGACGTCATCTTGCTGAACTGTTCATGATAAACTTCATTAAAGTTAACATCTTTTGTATAAACAGAATTAATTATCCTTATTCACAAAGAAAATTACAATTAATTATCCAAAAGTGTGTAAAGTCTTATATCAATACCAGTGAGAAGTGTCCTCAAGACGCTGGCTACATTGCCTTACTGTTACTACATGGCGATGTTGAATTAAAAATAAATAAAAATAAAATAATTTATTTACCAAAACAGTTGCAATAGTGTAGAGTACAGTGCCGGCGGATATCAAACTAAGCATGAATGCTTGTATCTTTAAATTTTAGTAGATTTTAATTATTAAATCACTACATAATTTGAAATAAAACCGCTACCTATCTGTCCCTATGTATGCTTAGATCTCTAAAACTACGCAACAGATTTTGATGCGGTTTTTATAATAGATAGAGTGACTCAAGAGGATGGACAGCATTGCACCCGTGCGAAGCCGGTGCGGGTCGGTAGTCTATATCTATATCTATACTAATACTATAAAGAGGAAAGATTTGATTATTTGTTTGTTTGAATTGAATGGCTTGAAATTGTTTGTTTGAATTGGCTCCGAAACTACTGGACTAAAAAATTCTTTCACCATTCGAATCCTAAATTTTTCGTGATGAACATAAGGTATAGAATATTTTCAAAAAAGGTAGAAATCATGAAATAGAAATTTTTGTAAAATACCCCCGAGGCGGACCGTTAGTGTAAATATAAATTAATCCAACATTTAATGTAAAGATATACAATTAAGTAGGTACACAGAATGCTCTTTCAGTTCGCCAGTTGAACTCACTATTTTGTACACGTTTAATAAATGAAATTCAAAGTGGCGGTGTATTCACTGCCATGTTTCATGTAAATTTTCGACTGAATATTTTCGTCGAAAAATCATCAAGTGGAATAAAATGCCATTACCATTCATAGTCTGTACGATGATGAATTCGCTATGAAATGTCAAAGAACTGAAAGGTGGTTGACTTTTCAATGGAGCGTTGTCTGTAGAGCGAAAGGTACAAGTTGCAACGAAATTTAACCGAAAATTACGTAAATGGCTCTGGTAGAACTGTTTTTACAGTATAATTTGATTATATAAAAATTTTATACAATAAATAATTCTAATTTTGACTTGTACCTACTAAGTTTTTGTTAGACGTAATTCTTAATTTTTGATATGATATTGTGTTATGCTATGAATCAATGAATTATTTATGTTTATGTGTTAATTTTCTATGCCAATGTAATTAGCCAATTAGTTTGTTCAAATAAAATAAAAAAATATTTCATTTAATTTCAAAAACATTGATTGAACTGGTATTGATATGGATCCGGTATGCTATCGATAGTTTATCTATTATAAATACTCGTTCGTACTTATTTTTTGGACTGTAATTTTCTTTGTTAATAATGGTTTAACATTAAAATAGAGTTTACTGACTTAAGAAAAATCTAGACTTTTTCAATATTTAAATTCTGAATGAATCTTCTTACTTTCTATACGAAATATGGTTTAATTCGAACCAATTCCGATACAAGGGTCAACGTGCGTCGGTGCCCCCCCGCCCGGGTTTCTGAACCGGGATCTCGGGATGTATGCTGTTCACGTAATTCTGTGTCACCTTGTATCAAAGGTTTTCTTCCCGGAACCAAAAATGGTACACAGTTGCGATTAAAAAATCTTTCTCGCGAGGACATAATTGGAAAATGAAATCCCACCATCACTATAGTCTATATTTATATTTATAGAATAGTCGCGAAGCCGTGGAGGTCTGCTAGTAGACTATTCTACTAGCGGTCCTCCCCGGCTTCGCACGGGTATTTAACAAAAACTTAATTTTTCATTCGGACCCCTAACTTTTTTGAAAATCTTAATATATAAAGGAACGAGCGATTTTCTGGCGACAACGCCCAGCCTAAACCGCTGAAGTTAGAAAGCTGAAATTTGGAAGGTAGGTTCCTTTTACAACACAAGCACCTGCTAAGAAGGGATTTTTGGAAATTCCACCCCTAAGGGGGTGAAAAGGGGGATGGAAGTTTTTTTGGTCATTTTTCTAACTCTGTAACCGGTAGCCCGATTTTCTTGAAATTTACAGGAAATACTAAACATACAAAAATATTGAACACGTGTTTAAGCATTTTTCAAAATATTCCTGAAAATAGGGTGAAATGGGTCATTCAAGTTTGAGATTCGTATTTTGGCTCCATATTGAAATGTCTATAACTTTTTGATATAGCATAATAATGACTTGAAACTTTCAGTATGTATTGAAAAAACTATAAATCAAACCACGTGTTTCAGGATTTTTCAAAAATTTCACTTTATAAGTTTAAAAAGGAAGTCGAATTACTTAAGATTTTTGAGATTTTTTTTAACAAATGACCCAACATGAAACTTACTCAGAATACTAAACAAACAAAAATATTGAACACGTATTTCAGGATTTTTTCAAATATTCCTGAAAAAACATCAAAATCTGAAGAAACAAGCGATTTCCTGGCGACAACGCCCAGCCTAAACCGCTGAAGCTAGAAAGCTGAAATTTAGAAGGTAGGTTCCTTTTACAACACAAGCACCCGCTAAGAAGGGATTATCTTAATATATAAAGGAACAAGCGATTTTCTGGCGACAACGCCCAGCCTAAACCGCTGAAGTTAGAAAGCTGAAATTTGGAAGGTAGGTTCCTTTTACAACACAAGCACCCGCTAAGAAGGGATTTTTGGAAATTCCAACCCAAAGGGGGTGAAAAGGGGGATGGAAGTTTTTTTGGTCTTTTTTAATATCTGTAGATATATAGTAGTGTAGTGTAGATAATCTGTAGATATATTTAAATAAAATAGGATTAGGTAATTTACAAATAAAATGGGCTAAAGTAGAATGTTTGTAGTCCACCGTGTCATTAGATTCACTATAAAAAAATACAGTAAACGGTTATTTTTTTAAGAAAACGCATGGGCTTATACATGATATTAAAAGCGGGTTTCAATTTCCGACTCTCAAAATAGGGTATTAGCTAATTTCGTCAAGATTTTTTTACTCTAAAGTCCACGCAAATGAAATTGCGAGCGGGTCAGCTAGTATTCTATAAATGCAGGCAGTATCTTGGAACCGCTTCCGACTGGTATTGATATGTATCAGTTGAGTTACCTGTGTTTGCAACAGTCTGCAGTAAGCTCAATTGTTTCAATTGTAAATTGTTCTAATATGACTATTTATTATTATTTTCGTTGTAAATAAAGTTTTTTACAATATATGACGTAAAAAGTAAATGAAAAACCGAGTACCCTGACGTCATCTCATATGCAGCGCATCTACATAATCTTTTATTAAAAAACAACGAGCTCCCATCAACTTATTGGAATACAGTTTCAATATTCATAAAACTAAAATGTCTCGCATGATCTCTTTATACTAGTTTTCGATATAAGTGTTCGATATAACCCGAATGGAATAGAACTCATAAGATTATAAATGCGATGAACTTTGTCTAATATCTTTGTATGACCAGGGCTGAAGTTTAGGTAGGTGTGAGATTGTGATCCCAGGTTGTCTGGTAGAGATTAATGCTGGACAATCCACACAGCATCATCTAGTCCCACGCTAAACGGCTAATCAAAGGCGTAATTAGTTAGATTCTAAACAGTGTTTAGCGTCTACTTTGTGAAGTTTTTACTTTAAATAAAGAACCTTAAAAAACAGGCTTGTGTTATATATGTTATATATAATGTTGTGCTATATATAGATAAATAACACATTTATTTGACAACTGCAGCACACGTTACAAAGGTCACAATAGAAAAGGCACATCATAATATAACACAGATATGTAAATTAGAGAATAATGAGGTATAGTAACGAATAGTACAGGTTATAATATAATGAGGAAAGATTTGATTGTTTGTTTGGATTGAATTGGCTCTGAAAACTACTGCACCTGAAAAATTATTTTAACATGATGAACATAGGCTATTGAATATTTTCAAAGAAGTTAGGGATCTATAAGAAAACACTCATGCTGATATTCCATCGTGTATTTGTATAGTTTTATATATAAGTTTTACATAAATACGAAGCCGGGGCGGACCGCTAGTTACTTATAAAATAAGACGTGTGCAATAAAGTATTTTTTATCTATCTATGTACAGTGCGCGTCAGAAATAAGTACCCCGCTTGTATACAAACTATTTTCGACTACTTCTAATTCCCTTTCACAATTTTTCACATGCAAAAATTTATCACGCCGCCGCCGCTCAGGATCGAACTAATACTCAAAGTCTGATATTCCCAACAATAACAACTATTGTGTCCCACATACTTACATTGAGATAAGGGGGGGGGCTACTTATATGTGATGCGCACTGTACGTAGGTACGCCAAACGAATAAATGTACCTAAATTTTATGAACTGATTTTATATTAACCGGTGTCATTCAATCACAAAATTTTGGTTTGCGACTGTATTTCCCCAACGGTAATAAATAATCTATTTTCCTTTTACGTTTTTAAATTTTTTCCAACATTGATTCTCATCTCGCGGGTACAATCTTCAACAAAAGGCTTTCAGCGGAAAATCTCTCCGGAGAAAGGATTTTAAAAATCCGTAAAATAAGTGAGCCATCGAGTATTTTGTCGAATAAGATCGGAGGATTTTTCAATAAACTTTGCTACAGGTATTTCTATTTTATTACAATCGGGTTGAAAGGGCTGCTCGATGGAGGTGTATTTCATTGATATTACCACGTTTCCTTAATATTATAAGCGATATAAACCTGAGACTACTATTGCTTTGAAATCTCTGTTTCTATTAGTGAAGGGTCATAAAATTATCACAGTTACAAAATAAATGTTATAATCACGAAACTTGCGCGTTGGTAGAGGGATCTATGGCCTCAAGAACATTATTAATATTGCTTCGTAAGCTTAAGAGGAAAAAGACGTACTTTGTGTGCGTTTTTAACTACCTTATAATAGGACTGCGAAGGTATAAACACGCAATCAGCAATAAAATAATAACTGTACTAAATTCTAATTAAATTAAATAATAAATTGAAATATACCGTCTTCATGATGACTGTTTTATAACATAGTAAGACATCAATACAACGTCATAAATAAATCACAATAAAATTTTACAACCGCGCCGTATAAGCGACGACATTACGTTCCATTTAAAAGAAAAAACTATAAATTTCGCTCCTATAGACAATAGTTTAACAACAATAAATCTTTCAACGATCGCTCGCTGACGGGACGTTCCATTTTCAAAAACTAATAATGACTGTTTTAATTTGTAAACAAAAGAGACTCGCTTTTGTGTCTTACACTTTTATGCGCTATTGTCCTTCTGGGAAACGTTGAATAGTTGAACAAAGTGTTTGTGTGGTATTACTGTTTCGAAAATAATGGTTCCAGACAGAAGGCAAATTATGAATGAACTTTGTGTCGTTTGAAACAATTCTCTATGGTGCAGAAATACGGTTGCATTTTCTGTAAAGTCTGCGAATTGGTTATTTTTAGGGACATTTTCTTTTACGTGCATGTGGGATGTTTGCTGTCGTTTGGCTTTACTCTTTATAGAATAAATGTTATACAATAAAGGTATTCTGTTTTATTATTATTAAGCTGCCATGAACTGTACTGTACAAACCGCCTGCCAAGAGTGTTGATAGCAAGATTCCCTTGCTTGGAGGATTTTCAGCTGTTTAAGGTTATTTGCGGATATTGCAAATGGTACAAACTAGATGTCGCTAGTAAAAGTGACGAACTGTCCCCTAGCAAGGGATTCCCGTCTTGGTTGGAATAGAGAGAAATTACGTCACTTTGTTATCGAATGCGTAATTTATTTGAAATTCATTTCTTCAACTTCGGTCATGCTCGCAATGTACGGCGACACGATGTTATTATTATCTATTCTATCATAGAGCACAGTCGCCGTGCTTGAAAACTTTGAAATTGATAGCAACTGCCACCTCTTATCAAAAATCAAAAACCGCTATCAAATCTGAACTTTAACGAACAGTCGCAAGGTTTGTTTTCCCATAACTCTCTAGACTACAAAATATTCAGTGCAAAAATTATTTCTGACGATAGCGGTAAATTTTAATAACCTTTGAATCCAGGGTATGCAAATAAGTTCATTAGGGCAACCCTTTCGCGGGTTTGGAACCGTGAAAGGGTTGCCCTAGACGTAACATCAATGGGAGTAGTGTTATGGAGTCAACGGGATGTTTTTATTAAAGAAGCTACCATTATTTAAAAAGACGGGAGTTATTCTTGAAATATTTTAATTTATGCCAGTTTAAAAATTGAACCAAAGACATATCTGATCTCACGTTTGTTCCGAGGCGGGAGCCAAACTTGAAACCTCCTGCGTCGTAGGTGGACTTTTGCCCACAGTGCCACAGAGGTCATTTCTGTCATTCGTCATTCTCAGAAGGAATTGATTTTTAATTATCAAGTCGACAATAAAGTTTTAACGATTTAACCCTAGTAGTTATTTATTTATTCTTAAGTTCGCTCATGTAAGCTTTATGGGTTATTTTCTATTATGTTACAAAATCACCATGTTCATTTCTTTGTTAAATAATTTATAACTGTTCTAAAGCTTCCCAGATGCCCCTAAATTATTTTTGAACCCTTTTAATTTATAATTCATGTATCTTTTCTACCCCTTACCGTTTGTAACAAGATGGTAGAAATTTAAGGAAGTCAAGGAAAAGTAATTCTTTATTCCAACTTACGTTTCGGTGAACCAAAAATTGCCTTTATGGCGAGGTGGGCGAAGGTCCGCCTGCGATGCAGGAGATTGTTGGTTCGGTTCCCGCCTCGGGCTCGCCTCCTTTTCTATTTATAATTTAAAGAAAATACAGTACACAATAACAATCTACCTAACTTACAGCATTGATTTTTCTCACTCTGTCTTCTTCTACTAACAAAAGTCAGACGGCAATAAGACTACTTAGCAACTGTTTTAAATTAGCAAACTATTATGAATAGGGGGTGTTTATTGGTTATTACGTAAACATTTCAATAACCGCGCCCAACTTAACCAACCAGGGCTATGGCATGTCCGATTTTGTAATTTTTTTTTCAGTTTTTTGACATTAAGATTTAATGTATTTTTATATTATGTTCTGACGAAATAATATTTATTTTACTTTTACTTTTGCTTTACTAACTTAAGTTAAAATTTAGTTATCATGTCGAAATACAGCAAATGCTAACTTTGTCACCATAATCAAAGCAGCTTGTAACGGAATATGAGGCAAAGGTGACCAAAGTACAGTCAGCAACAGAACAACCTAGTTAATTATAGTATTTTTAGGGTTAGATTGTTACGCTGCAACTGCTACGGTTACATAAGGATAGTAAATAAATGGATTTTAAATTGCACGTGTAATATACGTTTAATATAGTTGAATAAATGCGATAAATACTCGTTAAAATAGTACTAATATACTAATGTGTTCAGTGAATTTCATTACTGATTGTATATCAGCAATGAAATTCACTGAATACGGATAGATTTTAAAATTATCTGAATAGCAATATTTAATTGACACTAAAAAACAGTGTGTTTCTTTATTTCTGTTTTTCTTTGTTTATTATCTTTTGAAACTGAATTTCTATATTTATTTAAGTGGGTTTCAAATATTTTTTTTTCTTTTTAGCGTTAAGAATTTCCCAATTTTTTCTAAGATACGTCAGTGTTTGTTAAACTTACCTTTAAAATAACTTTAACTCTAGGCATATAAACGGTTCTTTACTATATCGAAATGAATATAATGATCAAAATCAACCGGTTTCTTTAATTGATAACCGAATTAATTCCCAAAATTTGCATGTTCGGGGATTTTTGCTGCTGACTGTACGTCCGAGTCCCGTCCGAATCAGCATAATAACACGTCCGAGGGTGAGTAATCACGTGAATGGAGCTGATCAGCACCTGATGTTCCGCTGGAAACCGGATAAGGCAATATTACCTTTTCTGTTTCACAACTGGATATAATAAGGGTGCTTTTCCCACAGATGAGCTGCTTAGTACCCACTGTTTATCTATGTTTTTATTATACACTAGTGGTCTTAAAGCGGTATTTAACAAAAAAATATTTTTCATGCGGAACCCTAATTTTTTTTAAATATTTTATAGGATTCTAACGGTGAAAGAATTTCAAATCGGTCCAGTAGTTTCGGAGCCTATTCAATTCAAACAAACAATCAAATCTTTCCTCTTTATTATATTAGTATAGATATCTAGTTCATAGTTCGTTAAGTAGCCTCTCTTTGTTTGTCTTATATTGTTTTATTTTGCAATAGCATTGTACTAACTTTCTATGTGTGTCATTTGTAGGTTTTGTCTAATAGACTAGACTATTCCTTTCTTTAAACACTTAGCTGTAGTCTACATTGTAGGAAAAAGTAAATCAATACATCTTATTACCTAATTTAACAACAATTTATGGTATAAAATTTTCTTTCTCAAAGTTGCTTGCTAGAAATGAAGTTATTGAAATCTATAAATTCGGTATTTGTACTTGAAGTAGAAGATCCATCTTAATATTAAAATTTAGAGCAAAATCCATCAATTAGCTTGACCGGCCGGTCAATTGCGCTCGAACTATTTGCTCTTAAACTATTGAATGAATTCTAAGATTCGTCAAGTGATTGGTAAACTTTCAAATAACTTTAATTCTACGCATATAAAAGGTTATTTACTTAAGAAACCAATTTAATGATCAAAATCAACCGGTTGATTAAATTGATAACCGAATTAGTCTATGTTTAGACCAGACGAATTCGCCTTTCAACGATTCGATTGTTTGCCCGGCAGGGTCTATATGAAATGAATGAAATAATTATGAGCTTTATATAAGTAGCTGTAGAATGCAATAAATGATTGAGAAGTGAGTATTTATTAATGACGAATGAAAATTTAAAATTTAGCTTTCTAATATGGTACAAAAAAAAAAATTTTTTGTAAATCATCGTCATATGCCTAGATTAAGTCCACTGTTGGACAATCCACACAGAATCATCAGCAGGTTAAGTGATAGATGTCTTGTGTTATAGACATAAGGTTTAACTAATATTATATTTACCTAATAAATAAAATACGTTACATTCATGGATATTTTTATACACCCAGAACATCCCGAACACAACCTAAAGATCGTACAAACTTTATTTATTCGGGAATCGAACACGCTCTTCCCTCGTCGACGGACTTTAGGCCGCTGCGCCACAAATACAAGCTATGCCGTTTCTTTTGAATTCACTAAGGTGCCCCGCTTGTTTGTTTACAAATCGCATTTCTATTTCTATTGAAATCATAAATTTATTGTGATAAAAACCCAGGTATGAACGTTTTGTTTGGTCCTTCGAGCCGCTGAAGCTCTGCGGGAGATGAATTCTTGTCATGATGTAATGTTGATGGTTTGGTTTAGGATTCCTAACTTTCTAAGCGATAGATAGAATAAAGGAACTTAGCTTGAGCGGAGCGAAGTCGGTGAATTGTGCAGTGTTCGGGGAACTTCGGGAGGCTCCGCCATCCGAGGAATCCCGAACATTGCGTTGATAATCCGCACACTTCAGGCCGCTACTACCTTTCTTACTAATCCTGTTATACCCATATTTAAATAGTTTAGTACATTTTGATATAATAGGCAACATTCCTACATTCATTTCATAATTATGTATCTAACCCGAGGAATATAAAATTCTATACAAATCCTGATGGGCTTAATGTTAACATGTATAAATTAGAATAAGTTTAATTGAATTACTTTGTTTGCAACAGTCTGCAGTTAGCTCAATTGTTTCAATGGTAAATACTAACTCTTATTTATATAATTATATAATTGTGATTTTTTTAGTTATTAATAAAGGATTTTTAGGCATAAGTCTCAAAAGAAATAAAAAATATATATATTTATAGACATTGACATCTGATTTTTAGCGTCCTAAATTCTTTATTAAGGCGCATACAGCACCTAAACTAGCGCCACCACCTACTTTATGTTATTATTCTGTTTAACAAAGGAATTTTCAAAAATCCATCGTCCAGTTTGTGATACCTATCATCACTCTAAGCTTTTTTTTAATGCCTCTGTAATAGTTTTATTCTATTTAGTTTAGGAAGAGATACGAAAATAGATTTTGGAGGCCACCAAGGGCAACTTCGTATCTCTTCCTAAACTAAATAGAATAAAACTATTACAGAGGCATTAAAAAAAAGCTTATGATAGGTATCACAAACTGGACGATGGATTTTTGAAAATTCCTTTGTTAAACAGAATAATAACATAAAGTAGGTGGTGGCGCTAGTTTAGGTGCTGTATGCGCCTTAACAAATATGAATGTCCTCTGATGGACTAAGGCCAGTCATAGCTCATTCTGAAGACTTAATCCCAGTTTAATATTAAGTACGTAATTAGTACTAATCCCTCTTTCACCCAGCTTTAAGTTCGTTAACGAATTAGACTTAGTTGTTTCAATAGATAAACATTTTATTTATTTAGGGCCAAACTTTATGTATAGATAGATCAAGTTAAAATTTTGGATAGGGATCTAGATGATAATTTAGAATTTACCCGATAATTGATGACGATAATTTTCATTTAAAAAGCGTCAATTACAGGCGCCCTAAATTAAGCTTTTCGATAAAAGTTTAGTATTTTTATAAAGAGGAAATATTTTATTGTTTGTTCGAATTGAATAGGCTACGAAACAACTGGACCGATTTGAAAAATTACGTACATGATAATGTAGGTATTTTTTTCAAATTCATTAGAAATATCTAATGAACATAGGTATAGAAATTCAAAAAAGTTAGGGACCCGTATAAAAACTTCAATAATGCAGTGTGTGTAAAACACATAAAACTGTTGTTTTTGTTTTTTTTAAATACCCTTGCGACGCAGTCGCTGACAACTAGTGTCCAATATCACTAGCATAACCTATATCTATACAAACCAATCTAGCTATGTTATAGAGATAACATAGCTAGATTGGTATATCTCAAGCAAATCACAGTAGATAAGCCCCCTTGATTAGTGATTACGAAGAACAGTAAGAACCCGCAGCCGTCTTGACATACTCAAGTGTTTGTTTAGGACCGCACTCTCGGGAGATGAGTCGACGGCCGTGGCACACGATACCTGACCACCAGAATACTCACTTTTATTTATTATTCATTCATTCATTCAGGTTATAAAAATTAACATTCAGTTTCGGTTAGAAGTGCCTTAAAGCTTTGTTCGGTTTAACTAGACACAGAGTTCTCGTCTTTCAGTAAAAGTATTATAACTATTATAAGGTAGGTAGGTATTATATTAATCTAAATACATACGTAATATTCTTTTAAATTATTTTGAAAAAGATACTTAATAACTTATATCTTCTGTGTAAGAATCAGATAAAATTTAACAAGACGGTTTATAATACACGGATTGTTTTAGTTTTATCGAAAATCTTGACGTAGATGTTACAAACAAACAAACAAACATTTATATCTTTAAAAACTTAAATAGTGTAGGTACGGTATTATACTTGATGACCTCTGTGGCGGTGGGCGAAGGTCCACCTGCGACGCAGGAGGTTGCGGGTTCGATTCCCGCCTCGGGACAAATATTTGTACTATCTGCAAGTATTTGTTCAGGGTGCTCTGGTCGTTTTCTATGTATAGTAAAAATATCTATCTATGTACTCGAATATTATTTTATATATCAGTTATCTAATACCCATAACACAAGCTCTGCTTAGCTTGGGGCTAGATATTACTGTGTGAATTGTCCAGCAAATTAAAAAAAAAGTCTATGCCTAGTGAACCTACTGTCCCCGCCATACCATATTGTGCTGTTGTTGGATATATTTTGTTTGACACCTTGATTCTTGTGTATTCTACCGTAACTTAGGCCGCAATCTCGGTCGCTTTTACCTGGTTATGTTCACGAACGAAACAAATACTTTTCTGACTTACAACTTTCTGACAAAGAAGGGAAGAAAAGGCTCATTATGAAGTATTTTTTTTCGTTCATAGTTCATTCTTTTATTTTCTGGGCTACCAGAAAATAGAATACCCACAATGCTGAGTCTCATAACCTTAAAATATCAGCTAATCGGCTCAAAAATTTGTCTCTAAGCGGGAATCTAACCCGCAACTCTTAACCCGCTACGACAGTTCGTCAACCCTACGGCCGGAAATCGTTGTCAATGATGATTGACTCGGCTCATGTAACCCTACCCACCCCCCTTACGTCCTACCCACCCCCTTTACGTGTATCCCCATCCCCTAATTACCCCTTCGCTTCGGGATTCGATCCCTCGACTGAGTATACTCAGTTCGCTAATTGGACGCGGTCGACATGACATCGGTATCACAGCGGATTAATATGTTCATATCTGCTATAGGCGGTTGCCCGCGGCTTTGGATGCGTTTTACTGGATATTGAATATTAAAGTGCTATATTTCCTTATGACCTTACAGGACCGTTTTCAAAGAGCTTGTGACAGGAACCTATAATTTTTTTTTATAATACTGGACAATCCACACAGCATCATCTAGCCCCAAGCTGAGCAGAGCTTGTGTTATTCGTAATAGGAGACTGATATACCTAATACAATATGTTAAATAGATATTTTTTGAACAAATATCTGCAGATTTTACAAATATTTGTCCCGAGGCGGGAATCACACCCGCAACCTCCTGCATCGCAGGCTGACCTTCGCCCACCGCGCCACAGAGGTCGTACAAATACTATTCTAATACAAATAATAGCAGATGTTGAAATATGCTCAAATTACAAATCATTTTGGTATTACATTTGTATGGGAAATTCATCCGACACCGTAGCCTTAACTACCCTAACACAAGTAACTACAAAACCATTTCCTTCGTACTCCATCTCGTGTGTAAATAAAATTAAAATAATATCACTCCAATTTCAACATCCTTCTAAGAAAACATTAAGAATTCATATTCCCTTGATGATATCAATGTCATTCCATAATTAATTCTCTCTTAGTTTAGTAGGGCCTTCTGAATGTTAGGGTTGTTATCTACTGATAGATTAATTTTATAGCTTGGTGGTGAAGCGATTTTTCGAATCTATCTTGTCTTAGAAACCCTTTAATTATAAGATGAATACATCAATGATGTTATAATGCTTGGACAGATGTACCTAAATGCTACACTTAGACGACCTCTGTGGCGCGGTGGGTGAAGGTCCGCCTGCGATGCAGGAGCCGGTTCGATTCCCGCCTCGGGAGAAATGTTTGTACGATCTGCAGATATTTGTTCAGGGTTTTGGTCGCTATATAAAATAAAAATATCCATTTAATATTGTATTGTATGTATACTATTCGAACCATTTTTGTTATTTTTTTAATTCTGCGCGGACGAAGTCGCAAGCTTTTATAAAAAAATATATAAATAAAATAAAATTTGTTTATTTCGGACAATTATACAATCCATAGTGTTAGTAGCACATAAAAATAAAAGTTTACTTAACCTAGGTGTCAGGTGTGAGCCGTGTGGTGCCGGCATAGAATTTCACCACTCCCACTCGATGTCGTAAGAGGCGACTAAGGGAGACACACCGGGGGGCGGGCCGCAGCGCCTTCTACAGAACAACTCCACCGAACTGCGATCCCCAACCCGCATGCCCAGCGTGGGGATTATGGGCAATAACCTTCAGAAGACATAACCTTTGGAGAGGCCTAACATTAGGGGAGGCCTATGTCCAGCAGTGGACTGATATAGGCTGATGTTGTAACCTAGGTGTTAGTATGAGGTATTAAAATAAAAGTGAATCACTCTCTATATCGCATTCCGGATAAGGCTTATCCAGAATGATGAATTGATGAGGAACATCTATTAGATAATGTAATTTTTGAACACCTTTTCTTTAGATTATTATATGCAAGTATACGTAAAAAAAATAAAACAATGATTTTATAATTACGATCACAAAACGATTTAAGATTTACCTATTAACATTAATCAGGCACACAATAATGTCTTGTACGATATTTTATCTCGAATCCGTTTATCCATTTCTTGCTATACCTACATTTGCTGATGTTATTGTAAGTTCTAGTCAAATAACCCCATAGAAACCCCTATCTGTTTATATAAACGCTAAGAAAAGATTTCGCCTTGCGTGTTTTCCCTTTGTCTGGGAAATAAGAGTCAATATTGAGGTTATGAGAATTTATGACTCTATCCAAACTTATTAACTTTTTCGACAGTATAAATGGATGTGCGCAAATTATTTATCTATAGAAATATATTATTATAAAAATGTTTGTTTGATTGTTTCTTTATTTGGATTGCACAGGCTCCGAATCTAGTGGACCGATTTGGAAAATTCTTTACCATTAGGAATCCTATTTTAAAATTCCTTCTTTTAAAATTACACTTTTTTTCAAGAAAATATTCGACATATTAATACGCCTTCTCGATATCTAGATAGAAAGATATAATAAATGGATTATAAAACTTTATTCACGGAATAGTATAGCTTGCAGAGCACCACGGCCCTACCAATTAAACCAAAACTTTTTCTTCCCATAAAGATATTTCTAAGGACCCTCGTCCTTTGTTGCCTTGCTATTTGGAATAATAAAGTATTCCATAGTATTCCAGACGAATTTTGATCTCTCATAATGACGTTGCCGACAGAGACATGTAAAATATAGTTTATTTATGTTAATTTTGATATTCTGCCTTTTGTCTCTGAGCGATTGATTTTATCTATGTATGTTTAGTTTTTTTTGTCTTTAATGGTTGTTTTTGTTGAGTTATTAATGTACTTTATATTCAATTGAAGGCATTTGATTTATTTGTTACTGATTTGTCTTTTTTTTTATAATATACTAGCGGTCTGCCCCGGGTTCGCACGGGTGTTAAACAAATAATATTTTTTCATGGGGCACCCTAACTTTTTTGAAAATATTCTAAATAACTATTCTAAAAATATCCTATGATCATCAGGAAAAATCAAGATTCTAATGGTGAAAGAATTTTTCAAATCGGTCGAGTAGTTTCGTCGACTATTAAATTCAAACAAACAATCAAATCTTTCCTCCTTATAATATTAGTATAGATAACTAGCGACCCGCCTGGCTTCGCACGGGTGCAATGCTGATACTGATGCATGCCTTATACTTAAACTTTCCTCTTGAATCATTCTATCTATTAAAAAACCCGCAACAAAATCCGTTGCGTACTTTTAAAGATCTAACATAGGGACAGACAACGGGCAGCGACTTAGTTGTAAACTATTATAGTGATACAAGTTTATTAGTAATTTACTGAAACTGCGTGAACTGCAACTTCTGCCCATCACCACAAAAATGTTTGTGAAGATTCCAGAATACAGGTTTTGAATATACATTTTGTTTTTCATCTAATACATTGCACTCTAGGTTCATACCCCCAATTAACATGCCTTCAGAATTCACGACCAGCTCTGCGAAGGTTGTAAGAAATTCATTGCCATGCTCAGAATCAGCTTCGGGAATAATTCATGTTCCTCATACGTCTATCAATCGATTCGCTTGCATATGCTAATACTAAATCGCCCTGGTTTCAATAACGCCGAGACGTCTACTCAGCTCAGCGTCTCGTACAATAGTGATAATGAAACATGCATTTCGTTCGTTTTATATCCCCTCCACGCGACCCCGTCCAATCACGATGCATTCATGAGGTTAATAAATTTTGAATTCGGAACCCTGCTTCGGTGGTTATTTATGCAAACGAAGTAAGGAACGCTTTTGTGTCTTTTCTTTTGATTTTTTTTCCTAGAGCTAAGAATTTTAGATTAGGGTTATTGTTCTGTGCAGAATAGGGCCTTAGTTCGGTTTATCGTAGTATCGAAACGTCATAGTGACATTACATTTTCGTATGGGATTTGCGTAGTTCCATATCCGCACGATAGAGGCACTATACCGAATCCCATAGAAAAATTTGACGTCACGATGTCATTTCAATAGTTGCTATTCTACCCTCACTCAAACTAAAACAATCCTCTGTAGGGGTCATCGTGTTCAACCTAAAAAACACTTTAAAATAAAGAAAGTTAGAGCTCAAATGTTAATGCATTTTCAATTCCACCAGACCTTCAAAGTTTTTACCAAATATTTTTTGGTAACATCTGAAGATTATTAAATAATTTATCAAAAAGGATTTTTTTGGAAACTTTATTTTAAAACATTAGATAAGTGAGACGAGCGTAGAAATTCTAGTGATTTCTGATGGAAACTGATGATATTTCGACCAAAATTATATAAGGTTTTGATGAAACCGGCGGCCGTAATATGACGTACCGTATTTTACTTGGATGACATCATCATCATTGTTTAACATACCTTAATAATTAAACCTCAAGATTGTTTGCGACAGTCTGCAGTGCGAACTTGTTTGAATTGTAAATACTAGTTCTATTTTTTTCCGTTATTTGTATGTAGGTACTTTTTTCTTTGTTAATTAAAAAAAAAATACTGAAATAAATACCTAAATTGTCCATGCACAAAGCATTATCTAACTTGTCAATAATGTTTAATGTTGGTTATCAAGTTATCATACAACATGACTTTCATGACATTATCACTTTATATCAAACAGTGTTTATCGTCTCGTGGATTATTATGAAAAATCCCTTGTTTGGGGGAAACACGTTCAACTGTGGACATTTGTATAGGTTAGGTACTGAGAAGGTAGTATTTCTGAGCAGGTTTTTTTAACTTTCGCGATATCTTCACAGCCCAATGCAGAAAAGCGATTTATAAATTTTACGATATTCTATAGTAAACATTTCTGAGTTATTGAAGGACGATGGCGATCAACAAAAGCGTTCAACGTAATATGACGTTCTACGTAAAACTGCAATCTCTACCTTAATGTAGCTAACCTGGGTCTGAAGGTAAATTGGAAAAGTAATAATAAATCGTATTTTTATATCAAAACCTCATCTTCGACTTTCGAAGCGAATATCTCCGATTTCGGTTGAAAAACTTTGGATTTTTCTATTTTCGTTTTGTGAGAAATTAAATGCAGAATGCTCATCCATGGTCCGACACCGGGTTCATGAGAATCTAATTATTCCTAATTCCCAAAACAAAATTGTTTTGTTTTCACTAGATTCGATTTTGTTTTGGTTAACTTGAGTAGATATTTTCCAACAAGGCTAATAATACTGATATAGTTTAACAAACTCGATCTTTATGTAGCAAGAGCATGAAAAAAGATAAAAGTTGTTATTTTTAAGATTATATTTGTAATGCTAACAAACTGAATTTTTATGATGCCAGCAAGAGCAAGTGAGATACATTTTATTGTTTCAAGTTTGTATCTATTAATTAGTTGTTTAGAAAGTCCAAAGATGTTAAACCAGGATTAACTTTATCATACAGCTTTGAACCTGTAGATGCCGTTGGCTGATTTATAGACATAAACCAAAAGAAGTTTCAAACGGGAGGTCTTAATTAGGATTGCTATTACCTTGTCTTTTACCCGTAAATTATATGTTCTGAAC
Organism: Eupithecia pulchellata; assembly: GCA_963931895.1. NCBI lineage: Eukaryota > Metazoa > Arthropoda > Insecta > Lepidoptera > Geometridae > Eupithecia > Eupithecia pulchellata. Next base: position 2,369,411 of record OZ007545.1, read on the forward strand.
AAAGGATGGTTGCGGACCACTATTTCTAACCGTGTGTAATTCTAGAGTCCTCGGAATAATTTTGAAATGTTTTTTTGAGAATTGGATAAAAAGTTGATAAGTTTATCTCTTATTTTTTTATCTCTCCGCAATACATTTTTTATCAAAAAGCCTTTGTATGTACCTAATTTGGCGCCAAAACCCAGTAGTTTTCTCTTTATTAGCTGAAGGATACTTGGAGAATTTTTCAATATCAATCAACCAACGCTCTGATTGGCTGAAATAATGAGAGAAAAATTGCGCGCCCTGATTGGTTGAAATAATGATGTTGAAAATTGTGAGCCTATCATTGATAGGCTTGTTTTTATTATTATTAACGTAATATAAGATCAAATAACGTCGTATCATTTATAATGTAAATCATATTTTAACTGGCGTAGTGGGTTGAAGTTGACTGCAGGTGCGGGTTTGATAGTACAAAACAAAGCCAAAAGAATACATTGTCTGTCATACTGTGTCTGTCTGTCATAATGTCTGTCGCATAGTCTCACACACTTGTGTCACACTTGTCTGTCACATTGTCTGTCTCACCTTTAAACGACTAAAAGGCTCTACGGCAAGCATTGGGATTGTTATCTAGGGTAGAACAGAAAAAAAATAGATAAATAGATACTATTATTTATGAAAACCAAATTAGGATTAGTGTATATAATTGAAACAATTGAGCCAAATGAGCTAACTGCTAACTGTTGCGAACAGTCTACCGACAAAAAATCACATCATCATTTCAAAAAAATTATAATTACATAACAAAACAGAAACGGTGTTGTTCCATCACAACCTAGGTTCGTAGTTAACCCGCTAACATTCATAATGAAATATCAATACTTTGTATACCTATTGATCGAAACGAAAGATCTCCATTCACTCCCCTCATTCAAGACCCATAGAGTTTACTAACAGTACTGTGAAATGTATAATTCTTTGTAAAGATTCTTGTTGCCGGGGTTTTACAGGATATTATCGTTTCGCATCCGTCCAATATGAACAACTTCATGTTTGAGGCCGATTCTGATAACGAATGGCCTTACTATGATGATGGTATCGTCGTAGAATCGTCAAAGAAACTCTTGGTTAGAACTACAGGTTGTTACCGTGGGTTTTCAGTCAGGTTCAGTCAGTGTCAGGTTTTGTGTGTTTATATACTACCTTCTATAATGCTATAATACTTTATGGCACACCGAAGAAGATAAATATATAAAAAAAACCGGAAAATAAGAGTTAACAAAGTTGCTCAATGCGGCCTTATCTCTTCCAGACAAATAAAAATAATGTACATATATATAATAATGATACCTTGACAATTTTAACACTAATTCTCCAACTGTAGTTTCTTTTTATATACTTAACTGTCAAAATGTGCCATTGGAAAGAAACCAGATATATGTAAAAAAAATATGAAAGAGTACGGTAAAATAACCAAAATATTAATAAAATAACCGAATTCTAATTTCATTGGTAAAGGCAATTTATTTTCAATTTGCCTAGTCGGTTCAGCCAGTAAGTGTGTGTGTGTGTGTGTGTGTTTAAGGAGTGATTGATAATGGTTTCAACACAATACGAATTTTATATAACAGACGAATCTTCGTGATGAGGGGGTGCCACAAAAACAACTTTATATAACTTTTAACAAAAACTTCGAAACTGAATAGAAAGCGAAGAAAAATTACAAAAGTTTAGAGCTCCTTTGACCGACATTCCAACAAAGTTCCGTATTTTTTTATTTCTTTCCCAACATTAGCCGCAACACATGTAACGTTATTAGATTTAAATATCGATATTACTTGCAATATCGCTTAATCGATACGTCGAATATCGATATGTGCCCAACACATCTTGAATGCGAAATTTGGTTTTTAATAAAAAATCAATGTAAAAAAAATACATGGCAAGAAGTCATTATTATCATTAATGGTCACTATTCCTGAAACACCGCCAAGGCTTTAAAAATTCTAACAGGTAAATTTCAATTCTAAAACGCTAAAAAATTAAAACAAATATAAACTTTTATACCCGTGATATCTCAATCAATAAAACCACCTCTGAAAATCGGTTTACAATTTTTTAAAAAACAATTCATCCCAAGGTTGCCTGGAAGAGATCGCTCATAGCGATAAGGCCGCCCTTTGTACTTCCTTTACTTTAAGCATGTCTGTTTATAATGTTTCTTTATCTGTGTGGTATAATAAAGTATTATCTATTCTATTCTAAAACAACTTTTTCTGTTACTGGCTTCTCCGTAAAATATACCTACCAAAAGGGTTTCCGATCTCGAAACCCCAAATATTAAGAGTTAACCTTAAAACGACAACGGATTTTGATGAAACTTCGTACACAGATAGTTTATGGGCTGGAATAACATATGAAATCATATGTGCACTTTTTATCACGAAAATCCCACAGATCGAGAGTTACGCGGGTGATACCGCTATATATAATAAAATAACTAATTTTAAACTTAAATAAATTATACATAATATAACCAACATAATGTTTAACGAGAGTGCTCAGCGCATTAAGTCGTACGTGTGGGCGGTATTTTCTAGAAGCTATTAGCATTTCAACTGATGCTCAGCACTTTATGGTTAATTCATAAGCAGTATTCAAATGCGGTTTATTCTGTAGATGGCGCTAATCGGAAATTTACAAGTAAACCTAGCTTTTACGAACTAACTAGTTATTTTCCGCGACTTTGCTCTCTGCACGCGTTTTCTGGCATTAAAAGTACTTATATTATTATATTACTTATATATTATATTACTTATATATATTATTATATACTTATATTATTATAGGGAATAGCGTGCATTTTAAACTTTGGCGCTAGCTCGACCCGAAAACTATCGCCGCGAAATTAGCTCCGAGTGTTTTGGTCGTTTTCTGTGTAAAATAAAAAAATATATATCCTTGTATATATAGATAGATAGATAAAACTTGATTGCACGCTTAACTTTAAAATAATTAACAAAAGAATAACTATAGAATGAGCGGCAATTGGGGGTCTTATCGCTCAAGAGCGATCTCTTCCAAACGAAAAATGCATTGATAAATATCAAAATCAAAATCAAAGTGCTTTATTTCATTTAGACCTTACAGGACTCTTGGACACGTCACTAAAGTTAGGTGTCATTTATTTCGATTGTCCAGCATTATTTATTTATTTTCTTTCTTCACTTCATAGTCAACATAAAACAAAGTCGCTTCTCGCTGTCTGTCTGTCTGTCCTATGCTTTGATCTCTCGAAATTTGATTATTTTTCTTCTAAATAGATAGAATGATTCAAGAGGAAGGTTTTTTATCAGCATTGCACCCGTGCGAAGCCGGGGCGTGTCGCTAGTTTACAATATTCTGTGTGAATATAAGCGAGTATAAAAACTTGACCAACTTGTTTATGTTAAAACTATCATCATCATCACCAGCCTATAACAGTCCACTGCTGTACATAGGCCTCCCCTAATGAGCGCCATAGATGGCATAATTCAACATTTGGGGTTTATTGCCCATAATCCCCACGCTGGGCATGCTAAAACTATAACACGATTATGTTCTGTCTAAATTCATCAGCGAAAATGTTTTCCATGTACAGAAAAGTACCTTCGTACCTTGAATAACTTTATAGTACATATTAGCAATTCATAACACGCGTTTAGTAAACTGTTTTTGGAATTTCATGGGAAAGGGAATCCTGGTAATTTAATTCAAATCCAATTCTCAATATTATGCTTAGTATAAATACGCCAGTCTTCAGGTACAACTGCTTCGTGCCCATCCCAAGGTTGTCTGGAAGAGATCGCTCTCAGTGATAAGGCCGCCCATTGTACAAATCTGTTAAGTGTGATTTTCCTGTTTTTGTGTATTTTTCTTCTTTGGTGTGCAATAAAGTGTATTTTATTGTATTGTAATTCTCGTTAATTCTCTTAAACTCAAAAACTAAGTATGGTGACGATTTTTAAAAATTAAAAAAATACTCTAGTACTTAAGTATAAATAAAATTTTGAGTTTACATTGAGTGGTATACTCACTGTCATTCGTCATATCTTTCTAATGGAAATACCACGATAAGAAACTCAATAACCTATTCTAAAGGTGTCTTATTAGTCAGTACAAGGAAAATAAATAGTGGGTAGGAGATTTAGGAAGAGCCGTTTTCATACAAACCGAAAAAGTGTAGCGCCGTCACCTACCAATAGAGTCTCGAATACATGTCGTGATGGAAACGTAACGTTATTTTGTCACCACGCTATTGGCTAATACATTTAATGCCCATCATGTTGTATATGGACGTGTTGGTGTAACGTATCCAGCGCTGTATGCGATAACAGATAGATAGATAGAATCACTAAACGCTGGATGCGATAACAGATGGAAAATATTTTATTATACCACACAAAGAAAGAAAACATTACAAACAGACATGCTTAATAAACTAAAGGAAGTATCGGCCTTATCGCTATGAGCGATCTCTTCCAGGAAACCTTGAGATGAACTGGACATGAAGGAACTATATAGACAGTTACACTTAAGTTAAACAAAATAATAATAATAAACAGCTTAATCTTTCTGGTCCGACTTCTTTCTGCTACGACCCTGAAGCAACCCTTTCTTTTGACAAGATAAAACAAATTTTCTGAGCAAATAAACCAGAAATAAAATATCTATATGGTTTACAATCAGCAGGTATTTCCTATCAGAGTCGGGAAAAAGGTTCCCTAACTCTAATTATGTTTAAATAACAAATTTTTGCTAATTTCAGCTTCCTACGAAACCCTATTATAAGTAGCAATCTTAAAACAGCGTTTGTATGAGAACACCCCAAACCCAACTAACGTTACGTGTGAAAGGCTTATCAAGTGTTGACCTCTTTATGAGTCACACTGTAATCGTATTTATGGTAAGTAAACAGTCACTATTTACCCAACGAATAAGTTTTTCTTTAGAACATTTTTACATTCTCGGCATACTAGCGGTTGCCTTCGGCTTCGCTCGTTTCTGGAAAGCCTCTTTAGTCTAGCTAGCGGTTGTGTGTTTAACCGCTGGTTCGTGTCCAGGGCCGCGACAAAAATTATCGATTGAATTCGAGTTCGGAAATAGACGAAAGACTAAGTGCGGCTCACGTCTCACGTCGCGCCCGTACCGCCTCAATGCGCTCACCCTGATGAAGTCCCTCGTTAAGGGATGAAACGTTGGTGTTCTTACAACATATAATAGGTTCGTAGTTAACCCGCTTACATTGATAATGAATTCATCAAACTACGATAGTTTTTATAGTAAAAAAATAAAAATGTTTATTGCAACTTATAAAACAGTATAACAAACCAAATCGGCAGCCTTATTTCTGAAAGCGATCTCTTCCAGGCAACCTTTGGTTGAACAGGAGCGGGTCGAATCGGGAAACGATGCTGTCAAAAGCATTTTTTAATGGTCTGTTATTTGTTTTTCAAGCAACGTCAAGTAGAAGATGTTAAATAGGTACTTAAAAACTACGGCCCATTATTATATACCTTAATCTAATACAGTAAGGACCTATTCACTATCACATATTGTCCTTGTCGCTATCTACATATATGTGTTGCGATCGATAATCGTCTGCGAAACGAAAATGAAAAAATCCGTAGTGACGGTCGAAATATTCTCATTTTATTGAAGTCTAGCGGACCGCCCCGGCCTCGCAAGTGTTAACAAAATTTGTTTTTTCATACCGAACCCAAACTTTTTTGAAAACGTTCTGTAGCCTATGTTCAACACGAAAAATTTAGGATTCCAATGGTGAAATAATTTCTCAAATCAGAGTAGTTTCAAAGCCTATTCAATTCAAACAAACAAACAATCAAATCTTTCCTCATTATAATATTTTTTTTTGATAGACAGCAAAATTTCTTTATTTCTTCATTTGTTTTCTAAAAATCCTGTGGACGGACACGAGAGGTCATACAATGAAAGTGTGTGTGATTCACACGCTGAATCACAGGTTAGACCGCAATTTGTTAGGTACTAGGAATAGCAAGTGGGTCTCACGTGACCCTATGTGTAAGCACGAAACGTACGTTGCGACTTTCCCCTTTTAACTGACTTCTAAAAACACCATCATCATCAGCATATGATAGTCCACTGCTGGACCTCTAGGCCTCCCCTAATGAGCGCCATAGATTGCATTATTGCGAAGAGTTATTGCCCATAATAATCCCCACACCACACGCTGGGCATGCGGGTTGGGGATCGCAGTTTGTTGGAGATTTTCTGCAGAGGGTGCTGCTACCCGCCCCCCGGTGTGTCTCCCTTATCGTCTCTTACGACACCTACGGGAAGAGTGGGGGTGGTGTAATTCTATGCCGGCACCACACGGCAAGACTGAAGACATAATCCAAACTAATGACGACCTCTGTGGCGCGGTAGGCGATAGTCCGCCTTTTTTTTTTTTTTTTTTTTCTTTGTCGGCGAGGAAATTCTTTTACGAATAAACTGGTCTGGGGTGGACCAGAATTATGTGGGACTCGACGTCCTGATAAGGACGTAATACCCACTAAAACCTCTCCGGTGACCCTCTCTCGCCATTATTTGCCGAACCACGGGAACATAATAAACCTTCCGCGGCCCGACTGGCGTCCCCTCTTCCTCACATATTCACGGTCGGCAAGCCCACCGTTATCACACTCACACTCGCCGACCCCATCCATCCATCACCTTTCCTCCCCCCGATTAGGACACAGACAGGACAGACACAGTTAAAACCGCGTCTGTCCACCACTATATCCAGATGGGCGACGGAAATCCGTCGCCCCATACTTCTACCAGGTGTGGGTCTCGCATTTATACACACACTCTCACTCACATATACATTCATTCATTCTAGTCACACGGGCACAGTGCCGCGCCTACTCAGCTAAAGCGAGCACGCGCCTCACCGACCCGCATGTCCCACACCTGGGCACGAGTACCGCAGGTTACATCCCGCGTGTCTCATGCTATCCGTCACCTTTCATCATCACAAACCTAATGGCTTCATGGCCCACTCATACGTCGTCACATCTATCCCTCCTCATGGCGTCGCCGTGCCGGGGCACGCGATACGGCGACTACCCCTCTCCTCTTCGAGCGACAGAGGCCTTTCCCCAAGGCCTGGGCGATAGTCCGCCTGCGACGCAGGAGGTTGCGGATTCGAGTTCCTCCTCGTATTTTACACGTTAATTGGCTGGACGGGATCAGAAATCAGAAAAACCAATTTTTGCTCTTGACCCAAGAACACAACGGTTCCTACCTCATCATCATCAGCCTCTAACAGTCCACTGCTGGACATAGCCCTCCCTAATGAGCGCCATAGATAGCATTAATAATTACCTCACCTTGTTGCAATCTAATAATCAAATTCTATAAATTTCAAACGACGGCAGATAAATAGACTTCAACCCTAAGAATGTATGCAATTTGCTGGTTCCTCGAAATGTATAGCCATTTATACTCAGTGCATCACTTTATGTAGGGAGTAAGTGCTTATCACTTTAAGGTGCTTATTGCATATCACTTAAGTGATTTATTAAGTCTAGTTCTCTGCACTGAAGTTAGGGATCCGTATGAAAACTTTGCCGTGTGGTGCCGGCATAGAATTTCACCACCCCATCTCTTCCCGTGGGTGTCGTAAGAGGCGACTAAGGGAAACACACCGGGGGGCGGGCAGCAGCGCCCTCTGCAGAACAACTACACCGAACTGCGATCCCCAACCCGCATGCCCAGCGTGGGGATTATGGGCAATAACCCCCAAATAATGATGCCATCTATGGCGCTCATTAGGGGAGGCCTATGTCCAGCAGTGGACTATTATAGGCTGGTGATGTTGATGTTGTTGTTGATGAAAACTTAGGTTTAAAGAATTTATTCTCATGAGAATTTTACAATTCACATGTTCGCCGAAGCGCGAGTGGACGGTTTCGCTTCCTGCATGCTCAAGAAAACGGCCTCTGTTGAGCAGAGTTCGCCGGTCCACTAACAGCATCCTGATGATGATAGCGGAAAAGCTGGATGGTCCGCTATACAAACACAGCACTGCTGTGTTTGTATATTGATTTTTCATTCGCTACTATGAAAATTAACTGATATTTAAGATAATTCCTACTAACTTTTCTATGGATTTTTTGATTATATGAAATAAATGACTATTATTATTATTAAAATGAGAACTTATTGGCTAAGTTAAATAAAGGTTATTTTGGTTGCGCATGCGATCATAGTTGTAATATGCCAGTACATAGGTAATCCCTAAATTACAATATTGTAACCCAACGTGTATTGTGTTAAGTTACATTTACTAAAATTATAATTAAAAATGTTTTTGGTGCACTAAGATTATTGTTTCTCCTTAATACAAAAAAATAATTAAATTAACTTTATTTCATATCAAAAGATTTTAGGTAGAAAGCAGGAGGTTAACCTACCTTAGATTAAAACCTAAGAATCTACCTATGACTAATAAGTTAGTACTAATAAATACCTAGAATGGAGTTAAAAGAGATTATATTGTGTCTGTTTAGAAACAAAATAATAAAATAATTTCCATATTTTGAATGACCTGTAAGGACTGTATAAGCGTAATATATTATTTGAATAAAATAACTATTGAATAAAATAAATTAATTAATTGATAAAATTTATGTATTTTTTTAATTTTGTTAAATATCTTAGAAGCCGGGGCGGACAGCTAGTAATCAATAAGGTAAATATATTATTTGTATTTACTGCTATATACTACTCGTACATCCTGAGACATCAATACTTATATATTAGAGAAATTATTTGATTGTTTGTTTGTTTGACTAGGCTCCGAAACTTCTGACCCGATTTGAAAAAATATTTTACCATTAGTGATGTGCATAGGCTATAGAATATTTTCAAAAAAGTTAGGGTTCCGTATGAAAAAATATTTTTTGTTCAATACCCCTGCGAAGCCGGGGCGGACCGCTAGTATCTTTTACTTTAACAATGCTAGACAATTCACACAGCGGGTATTTAGGTTTACAAGAACAATTCACAAGCCCTAAGTTAACATAAGTCCTTATTACCAAAATCTTGAGACTAGCAGCAGGTTTCGTTTAAAATTCCTAGGTCAAATCCCCTTAAGGTTAGGATCGTTTCCATACAAATAATTGGTGCACATTTGCTAATTACATTTCTTGTTTTTTTAATTTTCGGCGAGGAAATTCATTTACGAATAAACTGGTCTTAACATCAATTTAATTTATCATTATCTAAAAATTTTTGTAAATATTAATTTAATAATGCTGGAAAATCTACACGGCATCATTAGCCCCAATTGATCTATATCAATACCAGTCGGAAGCGTCCCCAAGATGCTGGCTGCATTGCCTCGCTGTATGGCAATGCTGATGCGCTGCGCCAGATACTAAAAAGAGATCAGTTGATCTATCTGTAGATTTTTTGCAACAGTCGTGAAGTCAGCTCAATTGAAAATGCAAATTCTAATTTGGTTCTCTACTTTTTTTTATAATACTAAAGAATAAATAATTTGTAAATAATAAAATTTTATATATAATAAAGAATAAAAATTATAACAACTGATTGTATGGTAAACCCTCCACCACACTTAAAGTTACCTAAACTGTTCTTAACCTATGTCTAACCTTACGGTGTCATGTTAAGCCGAAAACTTATAAGTTAAACCTGGTTTAAATCGATATGTTCAGATTAGGGCGTTCGATGTAATAACTGATCGGAACTTATTCAACGTAATTAACTGCGATTAGGCAAAAGACAATTGATGAAGACCTCCATGGTTCAGCGGGGCAAAACTGTCCGCCTGTGACGCAATGGGTTGCGGTTCAATTCTCGGGAAAAATTTTAAAATGGTCTGATGTTCCGGGTATTTTCTACTTAAAATAATAAATATTAAGATAATTATAGCTATTGATGTTATGTATTGAGTATATCAGTTATTTTGTAACCATAACACAAGCTCTGCTTAGATTGGCGCTAGATGATTTTGCATGGATTGTCCAAAAACATCACAATCAGAAAAACAGATAATTTTCTTTTTGTTGGTTTCAATAATATATATAGAAAAAACACGTTGCTGTCACATCCAAAGTACATATAGTGTCCCTCAATAATTCTCTTTTGTTAAGCCAAAAACGTTTCTATGTTTGTGTGAGCTAGCATATAAAACCATTTGCTTATCAAAGCTTCCACGCAAACAAATGCACGAACATGAAAATGAGACATATTTGTCGGAGTTTTTGGCTTCACCTCGTTGTGTCCGCCTGTTCCACATATCCCTACTAATCTATCCCTACTGGTAGGGAAGAACGGAATTTTTTTCCACCTATTACTACTAGGGGGGAAACTTGGTCGTTTTACTTCCATGTATTTCTACTATGATAAAGTACAAATACTCTGTCCAGGCCTTTCTCTAGTTCTAGAACTTTCATATTACGAAAAACTATAAAAATAATATATACAATTATATTATAATACTGGTTAATAGGTGCAATCACCGCCCATTCCCTGATGCAAAATTAATGTAATTAATTCACTTCATTCCCACTTAGCAATAAGGGCGAAGTGAGAAATTACTGCACCCTCATTTGTTAGGAGTCGAGTAAAACCGGTTTACTCCGGTTTACTCAATCTTCTTGGGTAATTTACCCTGGATTCTAGAAATACGGGGCTGATGTCAGTTTGATTAGGTCTATGACAAAGCTGGGTCAGTCAGACAAACACTGCGGTTGTTAACTGGAGTTATATAATATGGAGGAAAATGAGATGGCGTTGTCATTGAATGTGTTAAATATTTTGAAGTTCATTGCATCAAATTAAATAATAAGATAAGAATAAGAAATTAGTATTATATACATAATAAATATTGCTGGATAATCCACATAGCATAATTTAGCCCCAAGTAAAACATTCACAGTTCAAAATTCTCAAAATTCGAAACGTATAAATATTTAAATAACAGTTTCCTTTAGTTTACACTCTTACACGTTGAGTTACTTTATTGAAGTTTTCATACGGATCCCTAACTGTTTAGCTGCATAGGGACAACTTTTTAGATATTTCCTCCCGCACCGGAGTTACTTCATCGTTTACAGCATATCGTTTTTTTATTGAAGTTTTCATATGGATCCCCAAGTTTTTTGAAAATATTCTATAGCCAGTTTTATCAGTAATTATTACTATATGTTTTATCAGTAATTATTAGTATAGTATAGTCTAAACTTATATTTTATTTCCAAAAACTCAAGTTGTCACTAGAAGGCAGAGTGCCCTGAATGCCGACAGCATTGCCACGTTGGATGGCGATGCTGATTCGTTAACAGAAATAAAAGCCACCATTATCACTTGATATGATAATGCCATCTATGGCGCTCATTAGGGGGGGCCTGTGTCCAGCAGTGGACTATTATAGGCTGGTGATGATGATGATTATCACTTGTGGACTAAACATTCCAAAATAAATGTTACCAGTTTATATTTTCTTTCTCGCAATTTTATCTCTAAATGAAAATGGAATTAAAGAATCAAAGCAAAAATCCTCGTTTTCACCTTCCAAAAGGGTTTTTGTAATGGAATCTTTACAAAGGGAATTTGTAAATTATGTACTTATTTAATATACGTATTTGGACGACACTTTGTGATTATGTTTCTTTACTGATGTGTAACATGAAAATAAATTTGTGTTTTAATTATTCAAATAAATTTTATTTTGCCAGAAAATACATAAACATACATAATAAACCTTAAACTAAAAAACTATCAAAATCGGACTCCACTCAGCATGTGCTATGGTAGAGCAGATCATGCCAAAGCGCTGGTTTTCCGTGGAGACCGTGCTGCCCACACATAAATATAAAACAAAAAGAAGAGAATAATACAATAAAATAAAAATTAGTTACTGAGTATCGGACTCTCCTCTGAGAACACCAGTCTGGTAATTTATATGGTCGCCATTTTGTCACTGATGTGGACAGTGACAAAATGGCGACTATATATTGCGAAATATATAATGCAGGACAATCCAGCATCATAGCCTCAAGCTAAGCAGAGATGACTGATATACTTAATACAATAAATAACCTACATATACCTTTTATTTATTTATTTAAATTCAAATATTTCATTCCATCCAAAGGTTGCCTGGAAGAGATCGCTTCTAAGCGATAAGGCCGCCCATTCTAATGTCTTACTCGTCTGACGCAATGACTTTTGTTATGTTCTTTTTCTAGCGCATAAAGCATTTTTGTATTGTTTTGTATAATTATTATTCGAAATTTGCTTGATTACAGATTTTTGATTTTATTAGTATGGCCTTACGCTATTTTCTTTTGCAGGGACCGCTTCAAAGAAACCCTTGATGTTAGTGACAAAGCCCTAATAGATTTTCCAAAAAGGTTTTCAGTACCTACCTAATGAGCTTAATTAAAATTATCATCAAAGCTAGACCGAAAGGGTAAGGTTTTAAATAATAATTATAAATGTATTAATTACAGCAAAGTTTCGAAACGTGTATGTAATTTAATAGATATATATGAACGAAAAAAAAATTAAGATATTTGTAAATTGTGTTTCGTAAACTAAAAATAATCCAATGAGTTAAATTTCGAAGTTGGTAATGGAAACATTTCAAAATTCTGTATTTTATATTTTTTTATATAAATTAGATGATGTATTATAAAATACTTTAAGTATAAATGATTATGTGTGCAGGCAAAAAAATATTACGATAAAACGAAAAGCTTTCCAGAAAAAAAATGTAATATAGAAATAAATTTGAACTAGTATTAACAATGTAAGAATGTAATATTCTCTCTCTTTGTGTGGTACAACAAAGTATTTTCTCTAACAATTCAGCCAACATAAGACTGTTGCAAACAATCTACAGGTAGCAGCTTTTAAAGTGTATTTATACATGAACGTTGAATTTTGTAATCGTTTGAATACTTAAGTACACTTGAGAATTTTATAGTTCGCTGTAAAATCCATAAAATTCATTATAACAGATAATAAATTGCACAGTAAACGTTGTGTTTAAGGTTCTTGGAGAAAACATAAAATGACTAAGCTCAAGTAACATCGCACAGAAAATATAACTCTTTTATATCTATTTTTTTTGTGGATAATATGTTTTGTTTTTTTTAATTATTGTACTGTTCGCTCACTTTAAGCTTGTTAAATCGTGAAAATCAGTTATCGTAAATGTTTTCAATACTTCATTAGATATAAATTTAATATTGATGACGGAATAATTTCCCATAACTCCCAAACGTAAAATATTTTTGTAATTTGAGCATATTTTTACCAGGATCTGCTATTATTTGTATAAGAATAGTATTTAACAAGGTCCCTGTAACAAGCTTTTTTGAAATTACTTACCTATCTACACTAATAATAAGACGTGTCTTATTTTTTTGTTTTTATAAATTGTGATTTGGTTTAATTACATTTCTGTAAAGTATTTTGAAAAAAAAATGTGATAGAAACCTAGATGTTGCTGTGTAGTCGATCATTACTATTTATTATATTTATTTCATTTTCCATTTTAATTCTATTGACTGCCGGTCAACACTACAACAATGTGAAAGGTACACTGTTGAAGGGGTATTCTATATTATTCTATTAGATGGCTTCTTGAACGTTGACCATCGCCCACTTCCGTCGTCTACCCACATCCCTGTTTTGACGGGTTTTATGATAATTTAACAAACTTTAGTAAAATACAACGCAATACGACGTCCTCTGTGGTGCGGTGGGCGATGGTCCGCCTGCGACGCAGGAGGTTGCGGGTTCGATCCCGCCTCGAGACAAATATTTGTACGATCTGCAGATATTTGTCCAGGGGGTCGTTTTCTTTGTAGAATAAAAAAAATTGCTATCTGTTTAATAATATTTTATTTTGTATATCACCTAGTACCCATAACACAAGCTCTGCTTAGCTTGGGGCTAGATGATGCTGTGTGGATTGTCCAGCATTATTAAAAAAAAAATACGGCACTAGTTCTAGGTAGATTTATTATCTATACCAATACTATACAAATACCGGCGTAGGGCAGTTATATTGTCTATACCAATGTTTTAAAGAGGAAATATTTGTTTGTTTGTTTATTTGAATTGAGGCTTCGAAACTACTAGAGCGATTTAAAAAATTCTTTCATTCATTCTCCATTATACCTGATGAACATAGGCTATAGAATATTTTCATCAGCATTGACTTTAGTTATTCCATGACTATAGCGCATGAAACTATGCCAAAATACTGGAAAACTTACAACCTTACGAATCGTCAATTATCCGAATCGCCAATTATCCGAATCGGTTCTAAGCTTAGTATAAAAAAATTATATTTTTTGGTATTACAAGTTGGAATTGCTCGAGTCTAGATATATTTTCAACTGTTAGTTCCATGTCGAGGCAACTTTCTCTGATCGAGAAGTTCAAGTGAGCGTTATTTTTTAACTGTGTTTGTAAAGTTTTTTCTATGTGTGACAGTTGGTTATTCTTTATTATCAGTCTATGTCCGATTATTCGAATCGACCCCGCAGCCTTATTGTCTAACTTGAAATCCATTACCAGTGAACTTCAAACCGATTACCAGTTGTAGACCCAGTCAGAATGTTGTTCCAATTAATTCTAAAAATCGGCCTTCTACTGTACCTACTCCTAAAAACAGTAATCGATAAAAGATTTATTTTTAACATAGGCTTACAACTTCGAATAATAAATTGTGCAAAATTTTGATAAATATAGGATTAAAACAATGTGCGTAGGTGTTTATCCAAGCTTACGAGCTTAAAGGTTTTTGAACAAGTGTTTTTGTTACTTTTTTTTTTTAAATCCGATCCAGTATGATCCTTAAAACAACCAAGGTTATTGGAAATAAGTACCTACCTAATTCAAAGGTTAGGATTTAGGTGTAGGTAAATTGGCTATCATAATTGTTTTGAATGATTACCAACTTCCATTAATATTATGAAGAACAGCGACAACAAAAGCAATTCTGACCGCACAGCATTTTTCACCCCATCTTACCCCTAAGGTATCAAAATGGGGGACTATCACAAAATGGCGGCGGAATTGCGCGCCAATTCCAATTCCTTTCACAGCAAATTAATAAACATAATGAAATGCGCTTTATTTTAATAACCCCTTGTTTTGTTTCAGGTAATGCTTCTGGTTTTAACGGCGGTTTGTTTTTAATATCCGTTATTTATATGATTTGGTGCTACTGGGACAATTGGGATGCGATTGGGAGAGGAACGTGAAATGGGAAATATGGTTTTGTGCTTATGTGGCTTGCTTCACCGTTATTGAGCTATCATGAGAGTATATCAATATACTTTAGCAACAATTTCGATATTTATAAAAGGACGAGATAGTAGACAAAGTAAATGTTTGATGTTTTCTTTTTGTAATAAATCTAAAACCAATGCTACGATTTAGTTCTTTCACTAGTCTCGGCAGGTCATTCAGAGAATGCTAGCACTAAGTTATTTTGGCTCTTTATTTTTACTAGTATTTTTTTGTGTGAGCTAAAGATAAGATAATAATTCTTCATTCTCAAACTTATGACTAAGACAAAATAAAACTAAAAGTTAACGGAATTGGCGGCCTTATCGCTTAAAGCGATTTCTTCCAGGCAACCAAAGCTTAAAATATAAGATTATAGGAAGGCGGTGCAGGTGCGAATATAGAATATTAATACAATTTGAATAGCTAAATAAATAGAATAGCTAAATAAACGGATTTCTATCTTTCTTTCAATGTCATATTGAAGTACGTAAGCGTAGCTGAGATGCTACGCTAGTACGTAAGGGGGCGTTAATCGTCAGCTGACCGCTCTGGCTGGTTGAAAATCTATTATATACTGGTTTTATTTTCAATTAATCCCATTAATATTATAAACGCGAAAGTTTGTAATGAATAGATGTTTCTTACTCTCTCACGAAAAAACTACTAAACGGATTTTGATGATATTTGGGTACACATTAAGTCCCAAATAAAGAATTTATTTTACCACGAAAAAAGATTTTCAGTCCAATAGTGTCGAAACCTATTCAATCTAAACAAAGAAATATTTCTTCTTAATAATAATATTAGTATAGGCAAATGAAGATATAATTTCATACGTACCTAAGTAATTTAATAAGGTCGCATGTACTTTTATGATCTGTTTTTGACAATAGTAAAAAGGGTTTTACCCTAATTTGAGGGTAGAAAAGCGGTCAGCCACTATACATTTGCGAACTTCCCTAATTCCTATCAAAAGACGACCTCTGTGGCGCGGTGGAAGGTCCGCTTGCGACGTAGGAGGTTGCAGGCTCGACTCCCGCCTTGGGTCAAATGTTTTCTCCTCGCCATGCACCAGAGAGTTCGAGACAGGAGTTTATGTTTATATAATATTTTAATATTATAAATATCCGGCAATGACGACCTCTGTGGCGCGGTGGGCGAAGGTCCGCCTGCGACGCAGGAGGTTGCGGGTTCGATTCTCGCCTCGGGACAAATATTTGTACGATCTGCAGATATTTGTTCAGGGGTTCTGGTCGTTTCCTATGTATAATAAAAAATATCTATCTATTTAATAATATTGTATTATATATATCAGTCATCTAGTACCCATAACACAAGCTCTGCTTAGCTTGGGGCTAGATGATGCTGTGTGGATTGTCCAGCATTATTTATTTATTTAATGATACCAAGAAATACATAATTACAACTTACCTATCGGTTCGTGGAAAGCATTATTTGATGTTGGTATCACTGAGCTACAATATTGAAATGTAAAACTGATTGTAAATAAATAATACAATTCTTACGCTTATTATCATACTAGCGTCCGCCCCGGCTTTGCACGGGTATTTAACAAAAAAAAAAAAAAATTACAAATTGTTATTTATTTTAGTTTTTACACACGTTGGGTTACATTATTAAACAGGAAATATTTGTTTGTTTGTTTGAATTTAATAAGCTCCGAAACTACTGGACCTATTTAAAAACATCTTTCACCATTAGAATTCAAAATTTTCCTTGATGAACATAGGCTATAGAATATTTTCAAAAAAGTTGAATATTAGATTGTTTGTTTGAATTTAATAGGCGCCTTAACTACTGGACGGATTTAAAAACATCTTTCACCATTATAATTATAAATTTTCCTTGATGAACAAAGGCTATAAATAATTTTTAAAAAGTTAGGGTTCCGTATGACCCGTGCGAAGCCGTGGACAGCTAGCGATTAATATAGCAAAACTGAAAAAAATGACACAAAACTTAATTCAAGCATGATTTTCGACCTTCACGGTGTCTAACTTGACCTTAAATAAGGCAATGACCCGGAGTTAAGGCGAATCGGATACATAGTTGAAACTGGCGACTTTCTGAAAGGATTTCATAAATGGCTACATGGCTTTGTTGGTCCTCAAATTAAAAAAAAAACAATAGTAATTTACAATTACATTTATGTAGAAAATTATCAATATCTTATATCTTTCTAGTAGATTATGTACTCATATAAGTAGGTAATTCCAAAGACGACACTAAAAGTGCGATAGTCATGTTGTTTGGTCAGATGAATGGTTTCTATAATGATTTAGACAAAAATATATTTCGTTCTAAACCTAGTCCTGGCTATAATGCATAATAAAAATTCAGGCAACGGTCTGTTTTTAAATTATATACAAATATATAAGACTGAAACCACGGTAAGTCAGTATGTATCCTCCGGACACAATGATCCAAAGAATTAGTACCGAGGTAAAAATTACTTATTGAAAATTAGGCAAGTTTGGGAAGCTTGTACCCATTTCGGAATGCCGTTCGGAGCGAGCGAATTACAATTTAAACTTAGACTTATATTTTCGCTTCAAAGAAATCAATTTATTTAGACAAGCGACCTTCGGCGGAAAGCGAAACGAGAACGATTGATCTTCACGGTTGCTGGATGACGTGATAATTTCAACATCATTAACGGGTGTTGTTCTGAAAGTGTATTTGTTAGAATTGATAGGTGGATTGGGGATCGCTAGGTGCGTGCATTCAAAATAATTCTACCAAAAGCTACTAGAGAAGTAGAATCGTATTATGGCGTGTCTATAGTCAACAGTATGGCATTATGGTCGCGCGATTTGAGAGTTTGGTTGCCGATGCAATTACAAGCACGCCTTGGGTTGACGGACTCAGGGCAATGTTTGTTTTAATAGAGAATATACTTCCTTTGACCACAATCTCACCGGATGGAACATAACGATGTGGCCGGCGGTGTATCACGAAAAGGTACCTATTAGCTTATGTTTTTAAGAAAACTATGTGGTGTTCACTTGTATAAATATTCGTTTCAATTGTTATATATTTAGTAGTTCTTTTAAAAGACTTTGGTCTGATAGAAAGCAGAAATGCTTTCACTACCCATATTTCTAAATACGATTTATAAGGTATTATTAAGTAAAAGTATAATTATAAAGTGTTTATGAGAGAGCAATTTAGCAGTCTCTTGCGAACCCAGTTGTCCAGTTGTCTATTAGCAGTAAACGTCTTTTGAGACAATTTTCATGAAATGCCTTGGAAACTCCTCAGGGCTATTACCGCCCAAGTTCAGGTCTCAAACTGTCCCATTCTGGGACTTTCGGTTATTTAAGCTGGGGTCTTAATGAGAAATTTGAAATTATTATTGATATTGAAATGAAGGCAAGCTCTGGAAATGGCTTCGTCTGTCTCTGACCACGGTAAAGTTAAGTCTGCAGTTTTTAATGATTTTGTTCTGCGAGTTGAGATGTCTTTATTACCATACCACCTATTGGACCAATACACAGGGTGTAAAAAGACTACTAAAAATTAAGGGTAGCAATGGGACCATAATTATTAATATATTTTAAAAAAATTGTATCCAATTACCAATATTTTTTCACTTACATTAACACCAGTCTTAAAAATTAAATATCTGGCTTCAATAGTTTTTTCGGATACCGGTTTTTATAATTGGTTTTGTTTTGAACCTGCAACACCCTTCTCCGTTTTCGGTAATAATCTAGTTAAACCTGTATAAAATCCTCGTTTGAGTTTGACGGAATCCTTTATTCAACGAGCGCGAACTAACAATTTTCATTTCGCAAAGTTCCGTCTTAACTTTTTATTTTGTCTTAGATATGAACCTACCCCTTGATTCATTATATCGTACCGTTGCGTAGTTTTAAAGATTTCAGCTTCATAGGGACAAACAAACAGCCGGAAGCGACTTTGTTTTATACTATGCAGTGATATAAAATGCATGCAACTAAAAATCAATTGTACATAGCTAATCTACTAATTACAATGACAACAGCAGCTCTTAATGAATTAGCCTGGCCTTCTGTTTTCGCTGTATCCTGTATCCTTCAAACGGATACATTATCAGTTGGCAGGAGATCGCTTAGCGATTGCTATTAAGTGATATTTTAGAGTGCTTTCATGCTTGCTTTTGATCTTTGATTGCAATATCCAGCTTGCTCTGAGCTGATTTCAGTACTTAGCTTATCCGTTTTGCCTTCTGTGGGTAGAATATAAACTGAAAACATTTAGTTATTCCGCGAAATGCCGTGTTCCGGCATAGAATTTCACCACTCCCACTCTTCCCGTGTGGGTCGTAAGAGACGACTAAGTGAGACACACCGCGGGGGGCGGGTAGCAGTGCCCTCTGCAGAACAACTCTACCGAACTACGATCCTCAACTCGCATGCCCCGCGTGGGGATTATGGGCAATAAACCCCTAATGATAAATAATGCCATCTATGTCGCTTATTAAGGGAGGCCAGGGCCTATGAGCAGTTTGCTAATTCTTTGAGCTATGTCGATAACTTTGGTTCTCTGTCGGGTGTATCCCAAGCTGTATCACAAGCTGTATAACAGCTCTATTAAAGTTCGTTCATACTCTTAATGCTGTATTTCTTGGCCACATAAAGGCTGCATAAGCGCTTATACAGCCTTTATACCCCTGAAATGGGCACAAATTATACAGCGTTTTGCGTTATATTAGCTGTACAGTAGCTGTATAAGCATAAAATAGGCTGCATAATAGCTGTTTTGCGGCTGTACTATGGTGTAAGAGGAAACCAATACACTCCAATTACTACATTGTAACTTGTTAAGCTTTACGTTGTAAAAAGTCTGTTGAACAGAGTTACAAAAGAATTAAAACGAAACGGAAATTTTAATGATGGCGCTCAAATAAATTATAACACTATTGACCAAGTGACATTTATTATAAACGCTTAATTGTGTTTAAAGATTTGGAGATTCGATAAGCGCAGGATACAGTGCATTATCGTGCAAAAATAAATTTATTGTGGATATATATATGTTTTGTGATAAAAAATAAACGCGCCAGCAAAATAACCAGGGAAGAGTTATTAAATAATGTTAGTAAATATGGTTTTTATAGGTTAGAATTTAAAAATGTTTGAATTAATGGACGTAGAGCCTCCTTGGTGCATAGTAGGTTATTGGACAAACTGAAAATATTGATAAACATAAAAACATTAGTCTAATTTTTATGTAATCATGTTCGTAATCTTCGATTTGTAATTGATAAAATGGCGACAATTTGCTAAGCAGCCTAAATTCTATTGATGGTCTTATAGCATTAATAGCTGTACTATGTAGGTAATGGATACTAGTATTCAGCTTTTAGCGGTTGATGGGCTGTATAAACGAATAAATTTACTATTAATGTTACATAGCAGTGTTTCGAACATAACCTGTAACTCTTTTTAGGGATACGTAATATTAAGTGATACCGATAATAAAATGTAAATGTAGAGAATATGTCGAAAATTACTTTGCAATGAGTATTTCAATTGTATTTGTATGACTCTATTAGCGAAAACTGATAAAAAATAAAAAATCTATATAAATAGAATGAATTTTATTTCTCTATCAAACTGTGTCAAACAGCATACAAAATGCACAATAATTCAAAATGGCGACTCTGTCACTTATACAGATTAAGGCTGTACTATAGGTGTCATTTATTTTTATTGCTGTTTATTACTCTCAAAGACAGAAATTAGGCAGCTATCGTCTGTAAAAGGGTGTACAATTACACCATAAAAAGAAGCTGTAGAAGAGAGTTTGCCTACTTCATAATACAGAAATAAGATTTGAGGACCACCATAATACAGCTCTAAGCTGTATTAAGTAAGTGATGGTAATTGTACAGCTTTAATACTAAAATGAGATTAAAGCGTTACAGGAAACTTAAAGCTGTACATGACAGTTATCATACACTGATTTAGAACTTTAAACGTACTTTGACTCCTTAATACAGTTAGAGCTGAATACTTACTCCTAAACCGAAATTATAACACTACAATGTCTTTTCAACGTTCTTATACAGCTGTAAAACAGCGTTAAGTGCTATATTGGCTGCTTTTTAGGTGTTCATTACGCTTGGTTGCTGCTTGGGATATGTTGCGAATCCTATCCTTCAGAGAAACTGTGAGCATAGTTTTCATAGCTCGCCCAGCGACTAGTCGTTTCAATTTAAGTAATTTTTCTTGTCTACTTTTTTCCTATTATTAGTTTTCTGTTTCGGTTAAAATAAATGTATTTGACAAAGAAGTAATTTCTGTGAGTAGGGTTTTGACGTTTTATGTTATTGGCACATGTCAATCAACCTACTGCCTTTGGACACAACTATCCTTGGATATTTATAGGTTAAATTTATTTCTACCCACAAACATAAAGCTTACAAAACTTGTTTGCATAACTTACAAAACTCTATTGACATAAATCCAAGTGATAAAAACACTGCTTGGATTTTTTTTTAAGTTAACTAGTTAAAGTTAACCTTTATTAACAAACAAATTGCAATTAAATAACCCATTTAGAATAAGTATTTCATTTACAATTGAGCAAACAGCAAACAAACTGCGGTTAGCTCAATTGATTTATATTATATATAACCAGTTGGAAATGTACCTACCTAAGACGCTGGCCATGCCTTGATGTATGGCAATGCTGATGCGCTGTCAGATACTTACCAGCTCTAGGGTCACACATCTCTTCGGCTTTAAAATTTGCATTCTTCTTGATTTTGCATTATTTAGCTAGCTAATGCTTATTTCATTTCATACGCTAACGGAACAGTTTTTGACCTCAGAGATTAACTTACCCACTTATTCCCATTCTTGTTAATGTTGCTAACTAAAAGCATTGCTAATTCTCACTCTGTCTTCTTCTATTCAAATAAAGTCAACGTGAGACAGAAAACCCTTCTTAGTATTAACGTAGCAGACCTAAGCATTTAAGGGGAAATCCACTTACACTGAGAGGTCTTTCGCATGTGCTCAAAAATATAATCGGGCCAGTTTTCATTGATGTTTTTGATACAAGTTTTCGGTTATTTAACTCCACAATTAACCGAGGAAGCTGCTTTATTGTCCGATTATGTTTTGTTGAAAACTAGCGTATAAATGTGCCGATATCATACCTATATTTTCTAATAAATAACATGAGATCGGAATTTGGCGGGCTAAATAAATATACTACTAATACTGTTCGAAAATAGTAGAGGCAAACTGGAGATGCCTTAGGACTAAATATATTTTCGGGCCATGCGTCTCGGTTTTCGGGGCATTCGTTTATCTAATCTAAATTAATGCAGTAAAACAACTATCGCGTTAATTTTACCGGTTCTAAATGAAAAATGTTTTGAATTAGTCGCCCTCCACTTTTTTGCTTATTTTATCCCGCCTAATTCCGATCACCGCATTATTCATTACTAACCAAATAATTTTTCTCTTTCATGTATCACCAAAAGGCTTGAAAGGTAAGTAATACTAACACATTCAATGCCTATAACTTGGTGTCCTTGGGTGCCCTCTCGAGCTGAGAGGTTGGGCAGTGACTGCGCTAAACCATATGCTTCCCGTCCCGGCTTCGTTCGTGCTTCTGGATAAGTATTTAACCCTGTAGATAATAGTATTCTTTATAACAATAATAATTATTATCATTAATTTATTTCAGGCAGCATTAGTCTAGTACAGGATGGAAAATACTTAAGAACTACGGCCCATATATATACCTTAACATACATTAAATAAACCTAATTACTAACACGTAATTATTATTTGGCGACGACATTTATAAAACATCTCTGACTAATTCTACAGTGGTAATAAAGACTGTGGTAATAGGTATGTGGTATGTGGTAATAGGTACCTATTCGGTTAATATGTAATACTCATTTACTGTAACCTCTCCCTAATATTAGGTACAATCTTACACGAGAAAATTCAAAATACGCATTTGTACAGCAAAATAAGCTGTTCATAAATCACGTTCTGCTTGGATTTCAATTTAAAAACCAACTCGTTTGGTCTAATGAATGATTTGAAGCCATATGCGTCCAAACTTACCCCTGTACAACCAAATATTATTTCAACCCCCTAGTTAAGAGGTAGACGGCAATGTACAGGGTTCGAACCATTATGCTAGAATTTATATTTGAAAATCGTAACCTCGCGACAGAGGGCAATCGCTTGAAATTTATCACAGAGAGTCAAAATATCTGAACTTTAAAACAATAATTCATGTAATTTAATTGACATCTTGAATACGAGTCAGTGTAGTGTGTAATTATGAATGGCAGTCTGGATCTCTTAGAAATGTAATTGTATCGAAATATTATTATGAAATATACATATAACCTGACCTCGCCCTGACATCATTGAATGCATAATGAATGAAAATAAATAATAATGTAACGACACATTTTTTTTGTACCTTATAAAATAAATTCGAAGAAAAAGAGATAATTTACAGACATTTGTTTTTAAGGTGCCATGATTTTTTTAAATAATTGAGTTTGTTTTAATCTCTGTTCAAAAATAGTGGAACTTACGTTATGCGATATTTAAGTTATGAAGTTTTTAGACTTAGTTATGTTTACTTCACAAACCAGTGAGGTGAGGCCACGGGTATGTGATAGTCACGGTGATTTCAAGAGCTGTATCCCATTTGGTCCCTGGCCACGTCAAAAAGCCGTACACCCCGTTTGAACTTCAACTATGTAAAGTTAAAGCGAGGGTGGTTTCGGTGAGTCGCTGATTTCTCAATAGTTTTATCAAAATCGGTCGAGTCATCCGACGTCGATCAATCAGTAGATAATGGCGGCCGTTGAATGGTATAGCGGTGCTTGAGATAATCGTTAGGTGAAGTGGGTTCGAAACCCGAGTGAGCACTTGAAATGAATAATTATAATGAGCTAAAAGTAAACTGTCAAATTATAAAACTAACGCCTCTTGATAGCGTCTTTTGATTTATAATGATTTGTTAAGAGAGATATTACGATATTTTTTTTTATATTATTTGAGGATCTTCTTTACACTTCACTATAGAACACAACTTTTAAAGCATGGTTTATCTTTGGTGATTATTTGACAAGCCAAAGCAATTTAGCGATGGATCAGTTAAGCTACCTGTAAGTATAAGTATTGTTTGCAGTCTGAAGTTAGCTCGATTGTTTAAATTGAAAAAACTTGGTCTTTTTTAAAATTTGGTTATTTAATTGAAATTTACTTTTTTAATAAAGGTTATATAATAAAGGCTATATAAGCATTGGATAAAGGATTTTGATCAATTTGTTTTCATATATGTAGGTAAAGCAAATTAGGTTGATTTATATCCCTTTTGATAAAAATCAACCCCATTTAATTTTGACAATAGGATTGACAACAGGTCAAAATTCGATAAAGTCAAAAGGAGCATTCTATTTAGACTAATAAATTCAGGAGAAATCCATCCGCGAATATAATAAAATATGTATTATCCGTAAAATATCGATGACAAAGCCTTTATCAATGTCACCGTACGCCCAGAGCTTATAATTTTAAATGAGCATCGGAAGTGGAGCGAAGCTGGCAATACTGAATGCCGGAAAAATCTAAGAATATTTTATAGTTAATAATATTCTTTGATTTTTTCCAGCATTCAGCAATATAATATACTATTTGCTATGGCGCTCATTAGGGGAGCCTATGTCCAGTTGTGGACTAATGTGGGCTGATTATGATGATGATTAAGTAATATTGCCAGTTATACTTCAGTAAGTAAGTGCTTAAGCCCGCGGATTCGAACAAAACTAGCCTTTGTATGTTCCTACATGTACCTAGGTATGTATAGTTATTATTATACATTTTCTTATAATTTTTAATTGTGCACTTGAAAAGAAGCGACGCTGGCAATACTGAATGCCGAAATCTAAGAATATTATTAAGTTAGTAACATAAAAGTTTTTTTTTTTTATTTTCTCAGTATAACATCAGTAATAAAAGAATAAGTCATAACAGAAAAGCGACGAACTAGGGTCCTCAATTCAAAAAACCATCTAAACCTGAAAACGAATATCCCCAAACCAAATCCAACAAACGGAACGTAAACTTCGCCAAACCGTTCCTTTCCACGCTATTGTATAAACTACAAAATGCAGCCTTCCGGCCAAAGCGAACGTTCTCAGGTAGCGCTTTTTTCGCTTGACAAAGCGCTTTATGGCCGAATTCTAAATCAGCGCGAGCGAGCCTGTACAAACGCGATAACAGGTTCCGTGGCGTAATGAAGGATTTTCGATTCACACCCTCTTATTTGCACGTCGGTAAGGTGGCTTATAGTTTAATAAGTTTCAAGTTCGAAGTTGGAACGTTTGAATGATCGTATTTTGTAAGATTTGAGTTCTTATAGCCCGTACCCGAACTGACCCGAAGCCGAACTCGGGGTAATCTCTTGGAATAATAACTAAATTTTTTGATGTTTTTTTATCTATACATATACTCGTATGTATAATCTAGATGATGCAGTGTGAATTATCCAGCATTATTATTTATTTGGGCGAGGTCGGCCAAGAAAGCGCTGGCGAGACGACCTTAACGCCTTCCTCGGAGATTGGTGGGAGATCGCACGTGACCGCACTGAGTGGAAAGATTTGGGGGAGGCCTAGCAGTGGGACGAAACAGGCTAAATAAAAAAAAAAAAAATTATTTAACTGTTCCGGAGTCGAACCAGCTTCACAGAGGTCATTAAGTCTAGCTCAACTTATCATATCTTCACACAAAAAGGAGGATATATCCAAATCACGTACAATATATTCATCTATCCCATGTACCCAATGTACCCATAACTTTACCAGTCTCCCGGCGAATTCCCGGGTTTTTGTCGATAATCGCGGGCGCAGGTGTGTGACCACATGCCGCTGGCATCGCGTGTGCTCAATCCAAGTGCAGCCGGGGGCGGCCATTAGTTATGGCAATGTGGGACTTGAACACGGTGAATGCTGTTGAACACAGTAAACTTTTTTTTTTTTTTCATTTGGCTTACAATACAAGCACTTAGGCATGTCAAATTTCTTACAGATAATTATTATAAAAAAAAGAAATAAGTTGTTTTTGATTTCTCTTCACTTAAATTTTTTGTCCACTAGTGGAAACTTGAGACTTAATTCAGATTTTAATATCTTTTATTTTTTAGAATCACAAAATAAGCGTTTCAGTCAAATTTATTTTAGAGCTGGGTGCTCGGTTTTACCCGCGTAACATCCGATCTCGTGGGATTTTCGGGATAAAAAGAGGCAGTAACTATCTTTGTACCAAGTTTCATCAAAATCTGTGTAGTAATTTTTGCGTAAAAGAGTAGCAATCACCCAACCATGAAAACTTTCGCGTTTATAATATTAGTAGGATTGTTTAGGTCTGAGTGATTAGGATAATATATTATACTAGCAGCCCGCCCCGGCTTCGCACGGGTATTTTAAAGAATTTTAAGTTCTTACATACACACGTTAGATAAGGTAGTTTATTATTGAAGTTTTCATAGGGATCACTAACTTTAAAAATATTCTATAGCCTATGATTATCATTCTAATGATGATTTTTTTTCCAAAAAGGTCTAGCAGTTTCAGATCCTATTTAATTCAGACCACAAACAAACAATAAAACCTTTCCTTTTTAAAATTGTACCTTTACCTCCTTTACTTATATTGTACCTTTACCTCCTTTACATAGATAAAGAAAAACAGGGAGAACTTTATTTTTTGGCATTGACTTTTCTCTCGCACCGCTATATCGCCTACATCAGCCTACATCGCATGGTTCCAATCTTGAAGTTTTTATATTTTTTGACATTGAGTTTCCTCTCGCACCCCAGTAACGAATTGTGATGTCTATGACAATCCATAACTGACACTGGCGGAGTCGTCGCAGCAAATCGTCGTCGTGCCATAAAAAAAGAAGTTGAAGTTGAGTCACAGCAAAACTCAGCAAAAGCGAGCAGCGCAAAAAAGAAAAAAAAAGAAGTTGATGTATATCGCTATGGTTTTATTATTGAAGTTTTTATACGGATCTCTAACTTTTTTGAAAATATTTTATAGCCTAATGTTCATCACGGAAATTTTAGGATTCTTATGGTGGAAGAATTTTTGAAATTGGTCCAGTAGTTTCGGAGCCTATTCAATTCAAACAAACAAACAAACAAACAAACAATCAAATCTTTCCTCTTTATAATATTAGTATAGATATAGATAATAAAATTATAATCAAAGGATAAAACGTTTACTAACATATAGAATTACAATTAAATAACAAAATTATAACTAGCATTCAAAATTTAAACAATTGAGCTAACTGCAGTCTATGCCAAACAATCTACAAGAAATAAATATTTTAATAATCCAAAATCTTTAATGACCCGTTGTCACCCTACCGTACCATATGCTAACCACAGATAACATGCAAATAAGAGCTAATACTTTCCTGGCAACGTATTAACTTGTAGCCACCCTTTTATTATGCAAAATAGACATTAAAGTTCAGAAACCTCTAGATTTCAAAATTGTACAAAAACAACATTCCCCAATGAATAATTACTTAATCAATCTTAATTATTCTGACACTTAGAGGTTTATCTATAAATTATCGTTTGAAATAGTATTTCAGTACAGAAGATTTATTTGCTTACCGAAATCTGACATCAACAACAACAACATCACCAGCCTATAATAGTCCACTGCTGGACATAGGCCTCCCCTAATGAGCGCCATAGATGGCATCATTATTAAAAAAAAAATCTGACATAGTAGAAGATTATTGATTTTGTTTAATCTGTTTATTGGAGATAGCGGTACGCCCCGGCTTCGCACGGGTATATAACGAAAAATTCACAATTTATACAATTTTACACACACACACACACACTTTGGGTTACATTATTGAAGTTTTCATACGGATCCCTAACTTGTTGTAAGCAACAAAATCTTAACCCATCACTGCCCACCAGTTACTGTGAAATTTCGAGGTCGCAGCATATGTGCGTCAAAGGCGCTGACTGTGTTAACGCACATTTTAGTAGCACTATTGTCACGCCTCTGTTTAAACACAAGCTGTGCGTATTCGAAGAGCGTGTCCATTCATAATTTGTCACTTTAACCGTAGGTAAAGCCTTAGTAAACCCCGGTTTACTATCTACCCTCGCAATCAGCGACCGGGCGTCATTAGTACCTATGTTTTCACACTTTACTTGTATGCAAATTTTTGAATTTGCTTTGCATATTTTGATTTTAACGAAGTGACCCTGCTCTTTAGGCCCTTTTTGGGGAATATAAAACAAGAGTACCCCCAAAATAGCTTTAGATACGGCAGGCCTTTTTACAGCTTCTTGGCGGGTTGTGAAAATTTTGCGGTTTTAGGTATATTTTAACGATCAAGAGGCCTGAAAATGTTAATAGAAAAAGAAGAAATGGAAGACCAGCTTTGGTTGCTTGCGTACCTACTAGCAATCAACCAACCTACTCATGCTGAGACAGAGGCCATTTTGTGGCTTTTGGGCTTACATTTTATTACATTTTTGTAATGTTTTCTTAACTGATCAAGTAAGCCTGTTAGCGCTAATAAATTATTTTTTATATACCTATGCTAAAAAATTTACATTGACTTATTGGTTAGGATGGTTAGCGGGTTAAGGAATAATAGCAGATAATCGTGAAAATATGCTCAAATTACAAACCATTTTGGTATTACGTTTCCACGGGAAATTCATCCGTCACCGGAGCCTTAAAGGAACGTTGTTGGGTGTTCTTCCAACGGAAATTAGGTTCGTAGTTAACCCGCTAACCTTCCTAATGCTGTCCGAAAATATTAAATTCATGTAAAAGTTTTTACCAAGTTAAACAGTACCTAAAAGTTTTAAATAAAAACATCTGAATATTCCTATATTCAGATCCGCTTTTTAACGAACGACGCAAAGTAAAAAAAATGTCATTCTACACTCTGTCTGATATGTACAGGTTGAGTTTTTTTCAGGGCTACCAGCGCTACGGATTTTGATGCAGTTTTTTTTATAGAAAGTATTAAAGAGGGAGGCTTACACGTACAACATGCATAAGTATCAGCATTGCACAAACGCGAAGACGGGACGGGTCGCTAACTAAGAATAAAAATATAAAAACTTCAAGTTATTTCTTAATGGCGTCAATTCTCGCTGCGATTTCTACAACAATTTTACGGTTTTCGATGACAATGACATTTTATGACATCATTTTAATGACAATTACAGTGTTGCTGTCATAAAAAAGTTGATGGTCAATAAAATTGTAAGTAGGTCGATTTGGTCGCTAAACGGTTGCTCATTTAAAGTAATAAACCCTGGTAGTCCAATTGATTTAATAGGGTCTTAGATGTAGTTAGAATATCGGCTTTAACACTTAACTGCCGATACACACGGGACAGGCTCCTTCTTGGGTCGAAAGCTTGGCAGTGAAAGCGTTAACTGGTTCTTTATAGATATTTACGTACGTTTTTAAATAAAAGAATAAATGATGATGGACACTTCAAACAGCAACATCTTACCCCAATTTTTTAGCTTTTTTTATAAAGATTAAGGTACATTATTGCACTTTTCCTATGAACAAACTTTGAACCGACGCGACATTTAAAAAGAGGTTTAGATAGATAGATAGATAACACTTTATTTCATAACCTTACAAATAGACAACAATGGGTACTAAAGTTTACTTAATCTATGGCCATGGAATTGGCGGCCTTATCGCTTATAGCGATTTCTTCCTGGCGACCAAGGTGAAAGGAAAACATAGGATGGCGGTGCCTAAGATAACTTGAATATTATTATGGTTTATGTGTTAATAGCAAATCGTCCCGACCCTGCTTCACGCGGGTACAATGCTGAACAAATAAATAAATAAATAATGCCGGACAATCCACACATCATCAGATGTATGTTATACATAAACCTTCCTCGTGAATCACTCTATCTATTAAAAAAACCGCATCAAAATCCGTTGCGTAGTTTTAAAGATCTAAGCATACATAGACTGACCATGTAGTAATGAACCAGCTGAGTGATTTTTATGTTTTTTTTTAATGCTTATCTTTGCCACTGGCGCTAGTGGAACGACCAGCTGGCTAATGACCAGCCTAAAGGCATTTTTACGTGTTTTGGTCAAAAGTTAATTGGCTGGGCACGTATCTGATAGGGCCTCAAATTTGGGAAGTCAGGAAAAAAGATTTAAATAAACGCGACAAACACCCGTTAAAATAGTACAAATAATTAGGGAAGTTCGCAGTATGTATTCTATTTAGTTTAGGAAGAGATACGAAGTTGCCCTTGGTGGCCACCAAAATCTATTTTCGTATCTCTTCCTAAACTAAATAGAATAAAACTATTACAGAGGCATTAAAAAAAAGCTTATGATAGGTATCACAAACTGGAAGATGGATTTTTGAAAATTCCTTTGTTAAACAGAATAATAACATAAAGTAGGTGGTGGCGCTAGTTTAGGTGCTGTATGCGCCTTAAGACGTCTAACATTGATCTCAAGAGGCGCAAATATGCGGGTTTCGACTGATTCTACGCATTTGCTCCCCTTGGAGTCGAGACCCTAGGTCCGTGGGGTACCGAGGCTCTCCGGGTTTTAAAAATGACCCGAGAGCTGGTCAATATCTGGCGCAGCGCATCACTATTGCCATACAGCGAGGCAATGCAGCCAGCATCTTGGGTACACTTCCGACTGGTGTTGATATGGATCTGTTGAGCTACCTTTAGTTTGCGACAGTATACAGTTAGCTTAACTGTTTTAATTCTAAATACTATTTCTAATTGTAATTTTCTCAGTATCACATATCTAAATAATAGATTAAGTATGATTAAAGGATAGGACGCTATTATGCATATTCGAAAGCCCGAAGGCGATCAGGTAATGTAATCTTAAGGGCCGACGTAGCGGTATCCGAAATAGATTTAGCAAGACCGAGACGAACCAAATTTGATGCACCACCATTCCAAAATTCAATTATTACAAACCTCATGGTCTGGTTACCTGCTATTGTTGTTCCATCTCTCTCTAACTATAGCTGACTCTGTCTAACGATCGTCGACCCAATGGGACCCATGAAATTGAGGATGTCTTAGAGTTTGGCTACGGGCGTGATAAGGGCTTAGCCAGCCGTGTAAATTTCTAGGGGATTTTGCGCAAAAAATGTTGATGAGGAAACTCGCAGAAAGTTGCATCTACGTATTGGTATGTTTTTGTACATAATTCAAAATCATCATCTTATGTAACAATGAACTGTTAAATAGTTTTCTGTCAGCTATTGCCGAGATGTTGAGTTGAGTCCCTCGTTTCTACGTAGAAGCGAGGGACTCAACCGCAATAAGCTTAGTAACCTAGTGACGTCACTAGGTTTCTAAACTTAGTGCAATTGAATGAACAAAAAACAAACATGTATGGTGCTTACCTTTTACCATTAACTCTGTGACCCATGTTTGCTAATAAAAAATTTGACAAAATTGTGAAAACGATTTTAACTTATACCAATATTTAATTTTGTAAGAAATAAACGATTAACTTTATTTATTAACTCTAAAGTTTAAGTTTAGTACCTATATAATGTAGGTAATAGCATTAATTTAGTGTGTGTTACATTTATTTTCGTATTTAGTAGCTGAACCACCTTCCTATAATCTTCACTATTAAGCTTTAGTTACCTGAAAGAAATCCCTTTAAGCAACGAGTCAATTCTTTTACCTAGTACTGTCTTGTTTTAGTCATAAGTTTTTAGGAATACAGTATAATCTATCTATCTATATTTAAACAAACATTGCAACTTTGCAAGCTCTCGCAATGTAACGTTATATGTATAACATAGCAACAATGTATTTCTTTTTATTGAAATATCGTCCTCAAAACCAAATGTAAATATCGAAACGCTATTCTTGGAACATTGTAATACAACTCTGAAAGAAAGCTACAAGTTACAAAACGATTTTATATGCGTCGATATTTTTAATTCAGATTGTGCACTAAATTAACCGTTTTGTCCATAAAATACGAAAAGTAATTCGATCCCGCAAAACATAAAAAGACCAGCCGGACCCACGTAAAAAGGCCAACGAAAATTTATCGCGATAAAACAAAAGAGCATTAATCGAAAATCGAAAATTCCGTTTTCGATAATAAATTACGTTCTGTACTCGAGATCGGATATCTATGGACATTTTTGTCGAAAACTATCCAGTGACACAACCTCAATGTTTTAATTTTTTACCCCAAATATTTTTTACGACGAACCTTTTTAGGGAAATGACTGTTCAAGCGAATACGAACTTTAAACACGGCGCGTCAAATGCGAAATTGAGGAACGAAAACTAGGACTGCATATTTTGCCCGAAAATGGGGCGATTTTAGTTTTTTAGAGACACGTGTTTTTTTAATGCTGGGTGGTCAGTTTCTAACGCTTCTAAGACTTCTGTATTATTTCCCACCTTAATTATGATGATCACAGTAGAAATTATTTCTGTCTTTACTATTTAGGACGTTATCTTGCTTCCAATGAACTCTACATTTTGAGTTCCCACGTTTTAATACTGAGTTTATCATCAAAGACCGAAGAAACTGCAAGTACCAAAACAATTTCCAAATACCTAATCAGTGATGCAACACTGCGAATCCCGTGCAAGCATTATTTTGTAAAAAAATTAAACAGTTTTATTAGTTCAATAGTTTTTAGCGCACTAGCACTGTGAGATAATTCTATATTGTTATCCTGAAAGTTCTTAATGAAATTTGCATAAGAAATGCTCGTTGCAACGTACTTCGCAATGCTGGTAAGATTACGATACTGAAAGGGGACGGAACACCTGTAGGTGGGGATTATTCTACTGGGGTCTGGGATTGAGACTTCAAAGAGGTTAAATCCCGCTTTGTTGAACAAATCTACCCACTTACTCCTAAAGATCCTAGAGATGCTTTCCCCACGGACGATAAACATATCCATCATTTTCGCTACAGTATAGATTAAAGTATTTGTTGCCCAAATCTCTAAAATGCGTAAAATTGGAAACACGAATCGACATTAAAATCTCATGTTTCGAAACCATCATCATAACTAACCAATGCAGTAGGCCCGGAGCGTTTACCTGTTATTTTTTTTCATTCGAAAGCTCCATAGAAAGAGATGGAACACAAAAGATTGTTCCGAATACGTATAGAGAATAAAGTTTCGAAGCGAGCAAGATCGAGGGCGACGCCACCGACAATGCACCGCGCTCCAAGCTGGTTATATTAACCGGTAAAGTTGGAAACGCATCGGATTATTGTAAATTAGGTGTTCAAGTGCGCCTCTCCATTTCGGCCGGAGTTCAAGTCGAGCGTGGCCGGTGTGCCAACGATGCGCGGCGCATTCTTCACCAATCCGAAGCAACTTCACGCCAGTTTAGTCCCGACCCTCGTGCAGGACGGACCGCTGCGCGACGCTCCGCAAAAACTATCGTACAACAACAGTGAAACAATATCAAAGTGACTGAAATTTGTTCGAAATTCAAATAAACAATTATTTTGTAACTTATAGTGATGGGAATTGACGATAATAATCGCGTGTGTGCCGAAAACGTACGATGACCGAAACTTTAAGTTGGAGAGAAAAAGTTGTGGTACCGAATGCAATCGGGTCCACAAAAAATATGTGCTCGTAATACAGTGATGGCCTGATGGGATCGCAGTGCGGCCAACATAGTGTAGTTAGTGATGTGTACTGTGATAATATAAAATTTCGGCGATCGCGTAGATGATTGCCGTTGTTGTGTGTGATAAAAATATTAGTTTATTAGTTACCAAAGATTCCTGATGATCTTGTACATTAGTTTGTGTTTTATATTAGTAGTTTTAGGTGAGTACCAGTGATTATAGTTTGTTAATAAGTACTGCTCCGTGACGGGTTTATCATGAAAATTTATGGGTCCTCATTTGCATCAATAAGTAATTATGACAGCGAAATAATTAATCAAAAACATGATGCAACGGACTTTATATAAACTGATAGTTAACGATCCATGTAGGAAAAGAATGTTGCTTGGATGAAACTAGCTAATCTTGAAATAGGTACCAACACAGAAATACCGTGCTCCAGATAAAAGCCATTTGGCGTTGACCGTAAGCCCCTAATCACTAAAGACTCGGAAACCGTCTATGAAACCAAAAACACAGTCGCAGAAAACAAAAATAAACATTAAAGTAATAAAGAATAGAGGCGTACTCAAATTAATGAAAAAAAACAGCATAAATAACAAAGATAAAGCGAAAGGCCCGCATAGAAGCTACGATAAACGAAATAGCTCTCCAAGCTTAGAGCCCACAAATTTAGTTATAAGTGACATTATTACTGGTAGTCAGTCCTCCGTGTCAATTAGTAGGTTGTTCATTAAATATCTCACGCTCAGGAACCCGGGGACCACACCAAGTTAATTTTATTTAAATTTATTTATGCGCAACACAGCTTTCGAAACATTTTGAGCTTCGTATGCTAACTAAATCTAAAAGTTGTAGAATGATTTATTAACAGAGCTCTATGGTTGTCGGTCCGTGGTGTGGACGCATCAGTGGCTCTGTTTCATAATAAAATAACTAACGGTTATGTTAGAATTCAGTTGGCAAATTGTGAAATCCAACCCTATAAAGTGATTCTGAAAATACTGACTATTCAATTTCAACGGTGATAATTAATGTCGAAGGGAATCAGCTGAATAGAAACCCACTACTAACCCAACAATAACTTTTCTGCGATAGTAACCAGATTCCAACTCATTTGAACTACATTTATCAAATAACCCAAACTGTAAACTGAAAACCTGATTAAGCACCGAAGATAACCCTGAAAATGTCAAACTTGAAATACAAATTCAAAGTCTATGATCAGTGTAATCCATTGAAGGGATAGCTAAATACACCCAGAGATTTATTCCAATAACAAACAGTTGTCAAAACTTACTAAAGTTATCCTTAACAAACATAACTTCTAGATTCGTAACAGAGTCCTTAATTCAAGTTTACTGTGGAGCGGAAGTCTCCTTAATGAGAAAGGAATTCTGCTGTTAGAACATAAAGTAGCTACGGCCCAGAGGTCCCCTAAAATTGGTGAGTGTCTGCCAGATAAAGCGTTCTTTTCGACCACGGCATTTTTCTCCCGAGACATTTCACCTGGCGCCATTGAGAGGCTACGCCCAAGATAAATAAAGTGGAATTGTTGGCTATCACAGTCTCACAAAACCGAAAAGATATACATACCTGAAACGCGCAAAACCAGTCCACCAAAAAATATTGTCCGAATTGTGATCAAGTTCCGAGTAGTGATTAAGAATCGCCGATTAGTGTTGGTGTTAGATTTACGTTTCTTTTCCCATTAAACGAGTTTCAATGGTGCTGATCGGTTATAGTAACAAAATATTGTATCATAAAGCTGGTTTCGATGTATCTACGTCGATTCCAGCGGCTGCCAAATGACTGAGATGATTGTAGCAATAAAGTATCTTGTACAGGAATAATATTTTATCTTGTAATATCGTAAGGATATAAAACTATACGAAATGGTTTGCAAATTAAATAAGCGAAGAAATCTTTTAGAACTCTAATCTGTTGAGTGTCGAATAAATTAAGATAATCTGATGGTAATGGTAACTCAATTAATCGAATATTTTTGGCTAAAAGTGTGAGGTCATGGGTAGAAGCGATTATCGGAGTGTCATTAATAATTGCGGTAACCTCAATGATTGACGCATTGAATACTAAATTATGCTGATCAATTATAAATGTTGAATTGTTCCTATGTTATAGACATCAATAAATATGGATGGTAACGACATATATACATATAATTTAACAATTATGTAGTTCGTTTGTTCGGTTGGTTTGGCGTTGTGTTTGTTATACATAATAACAACAGTTAACTACTTTTATACTTAAAACAAATCAGAAAAGGTCAGCGATTTAAATCTGTGCCCTTAATTTTCATAACAGTATTCATAAAATTTACATAATACATATAATGTTAAATCTCATGAGTAGGTTGCTTTTTCGATTCCCGCTTATGGACAAATGTTTATATAATCTGGGTGTTTTATGTAAAACAAAATATTCAAGTAATATAATGTATTCTCGTATAGAAGTTATCTAGTACCCATAACACAAGCTCTGCTTAGATTCGGACTAGATGATGCTCTGTGGATTTTCCAGTATTTTAGTATTTTATTTGTCCATCGAAATCTGACATCAAAATACTATTCGGCCTCAAAAATCTAAATTTGACATCACAGTCTAAATTCGGCTTTAAAAAAAACCCCGAGGCATACCCATCTATATGAATTCATATTCGAAAATGGAACGTACAATTTCGCTCCAATATTTTCTATAAATCAAATTCTAAAATGCTTTTTTAAGAGTGTTCCGACAAACTGTACAAAACTAAATTAAGGGGACGTGACTCGGAGACACGACTCGGTTCCGTTCTTTTTATTTTTATCGGTATTTGTGGCAGGCGCTCTGCCCTGCCTCCTTTGATTTGTAGAATCATGGCTTTTTACTCGTCGAGGTCGAATTACTACAATTTTTAAAAAGATAATCTCTATGAAAAATGATTAGGTAAAAACCTACCTAAATATTTAATGTTACGCAAAAAATAAAATTTCACGAGTAGATAGATAATAAGTCTTAGAAAGAGTTAAGCCTCTACGCCCACCTTTTCTATTATTCTCCGAAACGAAAACATATTTTTTTGATAATACACGCTTCACACTAATTTCGCAAACGCCAAAGTTTGGATGTTTGTTACTGCTTCATCGTCTGAAATTTCGCAAGAAGGTTGTTCTAGGCCTGGAATAAAACAGGACACTTTTTATCCCATAAATTAGGTTCTCATGGGATAGAAGTATCTTTAAAACGTTTCATAGATATAACGAGGGCGAAACTGCGGACATAACCTTGTTTTTAATAAATCTCGCTCAAGTTAATGTGGGAGCGGCCCGACTCGCTGAGAACTACTAACGCCATCTGTTGTCGAGTAGCGGGACTACAGAATGTGAAGTTAAGCTTTTTTAAGCTTTAAATTTTGGTAAGCTTTTTCGAAATAAATATATAGGGTATTCTGATAATGATTTATGAATATGAGGTAATAAAATAAAATTATTAGAAATAGTTTTAAATTAAGTTTATCTTGGGGATAGAAGATCTTATAAGGTAAGAAAAAGGGTACCTATAAGTAGCCGACAAACAAAGAAATCTTATTATAGCCATTTTTTCTATAAACAAAGGGAGGGAAAGACGCATTGCTATATTCATTGAATCATTTGACGGCTGTTTGATGTATGGGGCTACAAAAAGCGTGAGGAAAGTATTTTTTCCTGATTTTGTGGGGGTTTTTATGGAGGAAAAAATGATTTTATACATCGTCTTCTTTTCGTCCTGCAGAAGGAGTTGATTAGGTATTGTTGGAGTATTCTCTGGGGACGGGAAACATCTTTGTGTTGCTTTTTTTCGAGTCACACGAAAATCTATACTTTTTCTAGAATAAGTCTTAATCACGAAAAAGTATAGATTTTCCACCACGAATTTGTTGACTTTATATCTAGCCATCAAATTCGTAGAAGGTTTTGGGAGTTTCTTTTTATCATAAGTAAATACTGGATATATTAGATACTTATTTTTATTGAACATTTAACATTTAACAAAAGGGAAACATCTATAGACTCATTATTAATATTATGGCAAACAGACCACACCTAATATGCCCAGAGTAAGTGAAAACGACATAAACTAACTCATAAAGCATAAAAATCCCAGTTAACCCCACTTTCCCGGTAGCCACACAAAAGTCTATCCCGGAAAAACTATAAAAAAGCGTTAAACAGTATAATAACAAACTTTGCCATGTGGATAGATAGCGTCGGATAAATAAACAAAAGTTACGCTACATTTTTTACTATGGCAAGTTTTGTTTGGTTCTGTGTAGAAAGGAGGTTGGTAGCTAACGGTTTTGGGGAGAAATTCAAGATGGCTGACCACCTTAAAAAAATGGCCGATCTGTTTTAATTTTCAATATCAAAGACTCAGATTTGAATTAATTAGTTGAGTTATTGAGTAGGGGTTTGGGAGTCTAGACAAAAAATTAAATTTTTATGATTGTTAGGTAAACTTTGAAGAATTTTTAAAAAAACTTTTTATGCCTGTCTCCATGAAACTATAAATAAGTACGGAAGGAGTATCAGAACAAAATAAAATGAAGCACTCCAATCAAGCAAGCATGCCAATCAATCAAATAGTATGCTGGCCATCGCCATTACAGCTATAGACATCAACTGATGAACTCTATTGTAAACAAACCAAAATAAACGGAAAACGCCGTCTTGTGTGGTCAGATGTTGCAAAAGTCACAATGGGTTTGTCAATAAAAAACACCGGATCACATTTCGTAGATAAATTTCTTATATCACCAACTTATTTTATCGATTTGACGCAAAATTATTATCAACATATAAATCAAACTACAAGCACAAAATCTCGCCAGTGCTGCCAACATGTAAACATGTAAATTTTCCAGTAAGTGTGGGAGGATATTAAAAATGTTTTAATTCTAATATTTTATTGACTTTAAATTATGAATCAGGTATATAGGCATTTCTTTATCATCCTGGTTATACCTATAAAATAATATGTATTAAGTATTCGAAATATAATTAGGATATTGAATTTCAGTTTGTAATATCTATACAATACGAATTTCGAAATATGTTTGTTTTTTATTTGAGCTAACCTCCAAAATAGCTGAACCCATTTGGATAATACTTTAAGTGACGATCATGCTACGCAGGATGTTATAACGAGATTAACGATAGCCGTGGGGCATAACTAAAAGTCAATATTTTTTCAGATTTCCGGGTGACGAAAATTGGAAGTTAAATTGAATTCGCATAATCAGAGAATCTCATAATTAAAATCATTTGAATCCCACTAAATCTAGTGTAGCATGCAGTGTGCATGAAGATTTTTCATGTAAAAGCATGCGGGCATTATGGTATACATACATAAATTTTTATTTATAATGTAATGTATCAATAAACAATGAATATGAGAATAATGTATATTTTTTCACATAACATTTCATTGATCTTCCCAGTAACAATCATAAGATATGGCTGCAAATGTACATTTAAATAATTATAATTTTTTTTATATATATATAATAATAATAATAATAATAAATAATGCCAGACAATCCACACAGCATCATCTAGCCCCAAGATAAGCAGAGCTTGTGTTATGGGTACTAGATGACTGATATACGTAATACAATATTATTAAATTGTAATTAATAAATAATAATAATATTGGTTAGGCATTTCCATAGGAACAACGTATGCGAAGCCGCAGGCAGAAAATGTTGTCAGCCAGTTAATAGGCACAAAGAGTAATTTATTCAAACTAAAATTAGACATGGAATGAGACTTTGGATGTGTTTGTTACTTCTGCACACACACTTAGAGGCCTGAACAGATTTTGTTGAAATTTCTTCGATTATCAAATAGGGGTAGTTACTATTTAATCCCGGGAAAGTACAGTGTTCTGTTCTGTTCTTGTGGGACAATCAAATTCACTGCAGTTAGCACCATAAACCGCTGGCGTAAATTGAAAATTATAAAAAGTAGGTCTAATAAACACGATTACCGTGGCTAAAGCAGTACCTAAAATGATTCATTATAATTTACATATTCATATTAATAAGTGAACAATTATTAGGAAGAATATTTATAAAAAATATGGGTAATTTTTTCTTCTGTTGGCAACTCTCTATACACTGACACTCAATGTCATTCCGCCATTGCTAAGATTCAAGTTTGATTTGACAGGATTCTATCCGTACTTTTCATAAATCCATGCCTGTCTCTTCCAATTATTATTCAAATCAAAAAATAATTATAAAATTCGAAAATCCTTTAAAACTCTGTCTTAACTACAAAAACTACATTTTGTTGTAATGCTAGAGAAGCTATAAGCCTATTAAAATAATTTCTTAGATTATAAAATCAATAACATCGAACTAATTAGAAGTATCATGTATTTTTTAAAGAACCTAGCGTGTAAATTATATTTAAAAGTTATTCTAGAACCATCATGATGAACGATTCTAGTTACACACACCATAAAAACACAAATTTACTGCACATTTTCAATTAAATCGCAAAAAACCTTAATTTACTCACGCGTAAATCTATCAAGAGCGCCAATAAGCTTTATATAGCCTGTTGAACCAAAGTTACTACCGTGGTAATGTTTACTACCAGTTTTAACCCTTTAATGACGATAGTAAAACAAAATTAGCTGAAACAACTATCCTTCGCTGTCATAAAAGTGTTTTATAGACAAAAAAATACGACGCGAGTTTTTTTTATTGTGTCTATTCGGCGAGACTCGTACCTATATTCAGACGGATTAATCTCTTAGCATTAAGATCAAAGAAGAGCAGATTAAAGTGAGCGATGTAAAAAATAAATATTTGTTATAATAAAATTCTACTGAAGTTTACAAAGATTAATCTCGTAAAGTAATCGTGGTCTTTGTATAGTGGTAAGTTGTGATGAAAACCTGAATTAGTTTATTAGTTTATCTCTCATAAATAATGCTGGGAATATTAAGTATTGCTTGAATTTACTTGTAGCGAGCATTCAGAGTAAAAATATGATATCTTGGTTTTCACTGAGTAATTCTAAACTTGTTTCCTAAAATTTTTGTGAATATTATTGCTTTAACATACTTGTAGCGAGTATTCGTTAAAATATGATATTTATAGGGTATTTACTGGGTAGTTCCAAAATAATTTTCAAATGGAGTCATAAAGCAAGTTAACTTACCTACCTATTATAAATATAGTAATAGAGCTGGGGATGGATTAACGCGTTTTGAATCACAATTTAATAAGTTAAATGAATTTTAATGGTTCGTAGCCACTGCCGAACACAACCGTAACTAGTGAGGCCGTCAAAGATGGCGCCCTAAATCAACCCAATATATTTTACACTTAACTTACAGTGTATAAAAAACACTTCCCCTTTCCAAATATAGTTTCGAAACATCTTGAACGAAACGCAGTTTATCCTAACTTCCGCGACTTAGAACAATCTTGGTAAGTTCGAGTTTAGAATTATAAAGTCATGGTCCTGAACGAAATTTAATGCTTTCGAAGTTGTCTTCGAGAATTTCCTAATCTTTTTCTTTGAAATTGTATACTGTATCATTATGGAAAACCGTTCCATTTTTAAATATAATCCGGGTCTAAAAGTAGGTTAGGTTGCATATACCTAGGTTGAGAGTAAACCGATGCTGTGGTGTAAAGATAAGGGTTAAGTATAGATTTTACGGCTAGATATCAATTTCGCAGGACGTGACAACCCTAAAACCGCCCCTAACGGCTCCGAACCGGTTCAAACTAGTTACGAATATCGGAGCTATTATTTTAAGCTGAAATAATGAAATTTCCACAACTCTGTTATCGTTTGAAAGCAGATTTTGATTGTATTTCACTCTTGAGAGTTTGAACTTTTAACAAGTTAATGTTTTTCGACGAAATTTAATAATGAAGATATTTTGTTTGGGACTACATTAAACGTTAAAAGCTTTGTAGCACACAAGAGAGCGATATATTAATTTGGAATTGCTTTTTCTAAGAATTTATATTATTTTTATTTAAGGTATTCGGGTATTTTAATAGGTATAATAAAGTCCCACGTAAATTATTATGAAAATTTTCTGGGCTTAATAAATATTAGGCCAATGCAAGTAAAATTTCGTAACACATTTTTATCACAACCAATAGAAATTACCTGCAGTAATTGAAATAAAAAGCAAGTAATTCATTTGGTTTTTTAGTAAGTAAAGTTACCCAAGCTATTCACTTAGGCCTAAGTATCGCAGTGAACTCCCAACTAGGTTAACCTGTCAATAATAAACGACGAGTAAATTATTAAATGACTTTAGAGTTTAATGTAGAACCTAGGCACTAACACAAAATTGCCTCTTGAGTTGGGATTATTTAAATAGCTTCGTCGCTGCAAAAAACCTCTCCCGCCGCCATTCTCATTTCTGGCATCTAAGAGACCTCTTTATAATAAAATAGCGAACACTTGATCTCTCCTCATAATGTAAGCGTATTTCCACTTCTTAACTCGTAAAAAGTACACGCGACAACTTTGATTGCCATGAATACGCGAGTTACGATAATTACTAAACTGTTTGGAAGCTCGCATAAAGATAAACTCCTTGGGATGACGTTTCGTGTTTGTTTTGTTTTTGGAATGTCGAGACTGAGCGCGGCAAGCCTATTCTACCATAAAATTTACAGACCATAGAGTACCATAGATGTTGGCGACGGACCGTTTATTCTGTGACTCATGCTCATTACAAGCCAACTTTTAATATTCTTTGTCATCCATTTTCACAGGCTTAGGTACCAATAAAAGTTTAAGGGTTCGCGTCATTACATTAGTCTTCTTTTTGTGCCTTTCAGACGATCTACTTTAACTTTGCTGAGATACTCGACTCGTATATTTTTTACGTTGATGATATTGCTTGTTGAGAGAACTAAAATCCCTACCCAATTTATTTTTTGCTGGCAATATTTTCGAGCTCGAAATCAAGTTTCTGAGTGTAATTAAAACAAAAATATGAGTCGCTGCACGTACCGGCGTGGATCCCATTTTTATTACTTGTGAAGTAAAACATAAAATCAATTTAAAATTGGAAAAACAAATTACAATTTGGAACGCCAAATTCAACAGTGAAAATCGAATCAGGCCTTAATTATCCAAGTTTTTATCACACGACCTAATTTCGGAGGCAAAAATTGAACAAACACACAGGGCCGAGGCACGTACAAAAATTTCCTTTGGGATAATTGCTAACTTTCCCTGTAAATGTAAATCCGAGTTCCAAATTCAAATATTAATATTAAAGCGGTTTATTGAGCTCATGAAGATTATGTGTGTTGTCCATGACATTTTATAGCAGTTTTTATGTTTTTCGATTATGTCTAAAGTTTAGATTTGCAGTTTAATTTCTTTTTCGATAAGAATATTTTATGGATGCGGTTT
This sequence comes from Eupithecia pulchellata, assembly GCA_963931895.1. Taxonomy (NCBI): domain Eukaryota; kingdom Metazoa; phylum Arthropoda; class Insecta; order Lepidoptera; family Geometridae; genus Eupithecia; species Eupithecia pulchellata. The sequence goes on from OZ007545.1 coordinate 2,412,890, forward strand.
AGTTTTATTTTATTACGTTAGTGACTTTCAAAGCTTTTATAGAAACTTCGTGACTTTTCTTGGGTTTAGTACCTCCTTTGCATAACTAACTGAACTGAAGCGCAATCTAGAATCTCGTAAATTCATTCCAAGTTGATGATAACCTTCCCTTTTAAAAGAGCATTAGACAAAAGCATAATGAGCTGCGCGCTAACAAAGGTATTGTCAGTACAAGTTCTTCATTTTGCCCAAGATTTTATGCAAGCACATTTTCGTCCGTAATAGAATTTGCCTCTTTACACTCAATAAGTTCAGTGTTACTCTGTACTATTCCCGACGTTCTGTATTTTTCTTATCTGTTCTGTTTTAACAGCATTTTGCTGTTAGCATTAATACTTGCGCTCGAATGTGCCCGTTTTCTTATATTTACGCGCTCTTAGCTGTTTCCGTTTGACTTTGCCTTGTTTCTTTCGAAAAAATTGCCGACTCGCGTTCGGAATTTAAATTTTCATTCACTCGGATCCTGATTCTATATTCAAAAGTATTGCGCTTTTTATTTTTTAAATTGCGCATTTCTTTGTTTTCTGCAGAGGTGGATTATTAAAAAATTCTACCTGATCGAGCATCTTGCTCGATATAAAATTCTCTCGTATAAAATTCTAGAGCTAGATTCTGCAGTTCCATGTTTCAAGTTTTAGCGCAAAGCACTTTGTTCTTGAAAAAAGAGGTAGAATCCGCAGAAATAATTTATGATCTTCCTTCTCTGTCTTGCGTTAGCGAAATATTTTACAAAGTTTCGACCTTGGCAAGGCTTCGAATCTTGTTCACGCCTCTACTTACTTATCTACCCCTGACTAGATATTCTTTATTTATTCAGGGTGAAGTTATCTGTGACGCTTAAAGCCCTTACACCGAGCAGGTGATTTGGGTTCTCTGAAAGGTATTTAAGCGAAAAAAGGCTTTCAGATGTTTTGAAAATGCTAGGCTAGATAAACGTCTGGCTTTGGCGGTTGAAGCTGAATGTAAGATATCCCTTTAACTATTGACAGCTGTCAGAAAACATTTTGACTGCTTGACTATTGAAGAATATGAAAGGGACTGAATTTATTTGCTAGTAAGATTTTATTTTACTTTAGTAATACTTATAGTATATATTTTGAGGAAAATGTTTTGCGGCTTTGCATAATACTAAGAGAACATGAATTATAATTTAAAATTCAGCTCATAAAAGATACAAAAAAGGTAAAGTGCTCAAAAACTTCGTACCTAGAAAACCGTTTTTGGATAACATGCATAATTTTATTTTCTTAGTAGATTTACCCTGCCATGTTTGTTTTATCATTAAACTGCCCATAAGTGGACCTAAATGCGGAAGCTCTACTTTATGCCTGGATCTCGAGACTCGTGTATTTTTACGAAGCAATATTGTTCTGTTGATGTTTGCTAAGCGGAATTCAAAACATGCATAGCTTGTTCTGTTCCAGTTTTATGTACAAGGAAAGATTTACTGTGTGTACCTACTTCATAAGCTTTTCTTACGCGTGGAGGTTGGTACTTAAAACCTCCTTTGACGTAATTGCAAGACGCCGTTTAGAATAAATTTGTCTATGGATTCTTGGCGTCGTTTGAGGTCTATGTTCAACAGTTTATGGGATGATGTCAATGATGATAGATAGATAATGGGTAGTTTACGCGCTACTGGCACTATTTTCCTAACGCTTCGATGAAACATAGTTAGCATTGTGCTCTTAATTAGTTTTATGAAATAGAAAATCGCTGGCAATTTAGATAACATAAAAGATCACTGGCTAAGCTGGAAACTTTCCAACCTGTTTATTTCCCGCCAGCATAAATTGAACTATTATTTTCAGCGTGAGCTGTGTTGTGTTCCAATTATTTTAAAAAAATTTGATTATCGAATCCGGCATAAACTGTGACATAAACCTGATACTCAGATAATCTAAATTCAAACCGAAGATTAGGGCTGTGAAAAAGTGTATCATTTCAATAGAATACCGATTGGGATCGTTAAACGCTATCGGTGATTCAGCTGTCATTAGGACGTAATGGCTATCCGTTGAGTCAGATACTTTGTGATTCAATCTTGGAAATGCTCAGCCTATGGAGTTTATTTTCTAAATTTTAATTTCGCTTCTGCTGGGTTTAGTCATAATTGAGAGGAGCGATTGTGTTGCTATTTTTGTTGAGATTTCGAAAAATTTCAAAATTCCCATTGATATTTTTAATAAACTTAAATAATCTAATACCAAATAGACTAGACTAATTACTTAATAACAAATGCGATGAAGACAAACATTTTTCATTGTTGACTAAAGTCTTTGTTAGCTATAACTACCCACGAGTGTAGGTACCTAGTGGGTAGGCAGGCGACGAACATTTAAATTTAAAATTCCACAACAACCCTTTCATATAAATATTTTGAAAATTTCAAAACAACTCTGAAAATGATTTTTAATTAAATACCCACCAGAAACTCTATCAACACAAAAAATAATAGCTTCAGTTCACACAGCCACGAACACAAAAAAAACAATACAATCGAACCGCGGACCACGAAGATAAAAAAAACCGGAACACTTCAATTAATATCGGTCGGTCGCAATTGGTGGTTCGATAAAGGCATGTATTCGAAATTCGAAAAAATAGAAGCTAAGTGGCATATAGCCCACTTTCAAATGTGGAATAATGAACGAACGTGATAACATGGAGGTGGTGATTTAAAAACGTGCAAAGGAAAGAACACCGACCTTTTTACGTGAACCTATTTTAAAGATTTTACACCAGTATAAAACTTTGTACTATAATGCTATTCCAGGGGATTTAGATGATTTTAGTACATGGTCGTTCTTTTACTAGCTAATAAATATAAATTTAACATTATTGTGTGGCATATTGTAATTATGTTGAATAGGCTATCGACGTAGCTTAGTACATTCAAAACATGGGAGTGGTTTGAATTGACACAAATCAAAATCCAATAGAATTCATTCAATTTCTAAATCATGGTCAACATGAATGTTACATTAAATTAGAATGAAAACAAGCATTACTGCAAGTAGGTACTGTTTTTCTGTATCACTGCTGGACATAGGTATCTCTAATGAGCGCCATAGATAGCATTATTAATTTTTTTCTGTATATTGGTGTGAAATAAAGTTTATTGGTGTTGTATTGTACCCACTAACAATTAAGTGGATACATTTGTATGCTTGTTACTTGATCAACTATCCCTCGAAGTACAAGTTCATGGAAGTTTCTGTTTCGAGCCAGAAGCGGGAAGTTTGTCCGTGTTTCAGTTTAAACACGCAAGATCAAAAGTTTAACATTGTTGCAGCAAATATACCAATAATGTACCTATATAATTGATCAGTTTTCGGATTTTATCTGCTTTGAAATTAAAACAACCATAAATGTGGGAATAAATGAGTTAACATTTTATTGCGTAGGTAGTATACAAAAATAAAATATAGTTTAGAGAAAAACGTACAATAGGTAATATATTAAAAACGTTCTTCTACGCCACGTTATTATTAACTTAAGATGGGTATAAGTATAAGTAAACAGAAATAAGAAGTATACAGAAAAACACAGTTTTATCAATACTACGAAACAAATACAAAAATGTCTAGGTAATACACATACATAAACTTACCTACTCGGTTGTTTTAATTCAGTACGTTTATCAAATCATTCCATCAGTTTCCGAGCCTTGAAAGTATTCTATATTCAATTCATTCTACCGCACCCAGCGCGGATGATTACAAAATGTCAATGTCAGCTGTCATTCCGAATGCACCGCTTTAGGCCTTTAATGGCCGTCTGCGCCCGCAATTGGAAGTCGGTTATTAATTGAAAATAAATGGCTGCGATTCACTGGCCCACAAAGATACACTATGATTCATTGTAGTTCACAATGGGACTGTGTAGGGGAGGCGGTGATAAGGAGCCGCGTGCTTCCGCCATTTTGTATTATACATATGTATACCTAACTTGGTATGTATGTATCTCGTACTAGGTCATTAATTGTTCGAGAAGGAATATAGAATAGGAATAACGAAGGAGATTCTCGTGAGAAAAATGATTGTGGTCATAAAAGAGTTGGCTCAGTGAGTTGGTTGGTACTAGGCTAACCTCCTAAAAGATAAAAACTAAAGTGGTAGCAGATGAATATCGATATCGATATTATATCTTCAGTATTGTGCAATCAAAAAGCCTGTATAAATATACCACAGATTCCAAATGGGTAATAAGTAGTACATATTTTTTCTAGAGTCAGACAGTATCATTTCTTTCAGGCAACTTAGCATCAGACAATAATAAATTTAAAAAACGAACAACAAGGGTCGAATAAATTTACTAAAGTCAAACTTTTTCAAACACAAATAGGTCTTCCAAATCTTTTCAACTCCCAAATCGCTGCGATTTGTCATAATGCGCAACGGTGTTACAATAAAATAAAAACTATAAAGTTTTAGAACTATAATCTTTCAAGGCAACTTTTTATTCGAGTTTTATTAATTCGATAATTTTCGCAGTCTTGTCTTTACGAACTGAGTCATTCGATTAAATCTTATGACAACGCATTCTATTCACACTCGACAAAAGTTTTTTGTTCGATAGAATTCTGGATTAGTAATTGTGGTTTCTGTCATTGTGGTTATGTTTTTACCTGGGTTTTGTGAATGATCATTTTAGTTTACGTGTTGGCATGCTGTTGTGTTGTTCTACCTACAACTACTTTTTTTACTTCTATCTCAGATTAGCTAGCTTAGTTTATCATTTTTGTCGGTTTACAGAAAAAGATAAGGGGTTTTAGCAAACTCTTTGACTATTCTACTCATGTTATGTTCTATGTCAAAGAAAGATGGAAATTAATCTAATCTAAATTCTAATGAAGAAGCGAAAAGCCAACCGTGCACTTCTCATTTCAAAAGCATTCTAAAAACGAATCACGCACGACATCCGAAACAATCACAGCATTCAAATTTAGAACTCGACCTTAATGCCTATCGCTGTCAGTGGCAATTAAAAATAATTTCAGCTAGTGCTTTCTCCACGGAGGTATGGAACATTATTCTTTTTCTAAACGTCAAAATCAGAAAGTAGGTCAGCAAACAAAGACTCACTCGTGATAAACAAATCTCAAGTAACAGAACAGAACACTATTATTGACCTGGCGTTTTTAGGACAATGCCTTTTATCTCGTTCCAATGAACTTTGAATATGATAACCTGTGGGAACAGCAAATATGTAGCTCATTTGATACGAAATTTGATATCAAATGGCCGTTATTGTTTTGTGTCAGTGACATTTCGTTGACCTTATAAATTGCAGGTTCGAAATTTAAAAGCCACGAACTCATAATTTAAGAACGAAATAAAGAGCTCGAAATTCAAAACGTCTGACCAAGGAACGCCCACGTTCGTAATAATGAGCAATAAGTACCAACACTTTATTTCTTTCCACGTGCTTTCTGTTTATGAAATGTAGGAGAAAAATGTTTTATCAGTATATTACGTAAGTTTATTCGCCATCGCCATTTTTAAAAGCTTTCAAAATGACCTGCGGTTTCATACCAACCAACCCACATATAAAATGGCTGAATTGTTTTGGAAATTATCTTTTACTATATTGCCAACGCAATACAGGTTTAATTAAAGTGGCATATTAATTTTTAGTGGGAGCTTACTTTTTCAATTCTGTTTTAATTAAACAGTTATTGCCTCTCCGTGTGACAAGTCTCATTTATTTTAAAAACCTTTAAAAAGTTGAGAATATTTGAATTGAAATAATTTTGCCGAAACTATTATATCTATTTCAGACCCAACGAGTTTTTAACATGGTGAATTTAAATTTGGAACTGTTGGAATATCAGACCTTCGATGTTTAAAAACCAAGTAGGCCGTTTATGTTAGGAACGTTTCGTTATCCCCGGTTGTTTACATTCGGGTAACTCAACCTTACCGTATCACATAAACAAAAGGTCGGCTCAGTTAATAACGAAATGTTTGTTTTAAGATTGTTTATACCTGTCTAAAATTAATAGGTGCTGTGCTAAGGGCTTTATATTTCAACACTTCCGTATCATAAACAATTTAGAATGGAACGGAAAGGAAACATTAACTTCTTAATAGGAAGAGGGAGCGTTCTTTATTTATTTTTTAACCGTAAGAGCACACTTGGTTTCTGTAAATTATAAAAAACAAAAAATAAAAATTGGGTAGCCAATACTTTACCTATCTTTACCTGAGTAAACATAACCTACCAAACAATAATTCTGAACAATTCATACAGCATCATTTAGCCCTAAGATAAGCAGAGCTTGTATTATAAGTACTGTATAATATAACTGATATACTTAAAAGATATAATACATTACATATATTTTTATTTGTACAAACATTTTATGGAATTTGAAAAAGAACAGAGTGCAATTGCGTAAAACCTCGAAATAAAAACAGACTGTACGTACAATTCAAAACAAGTGTTTTCGTTGCGGATCCCTCAACTTTTAAACAGTTCCGGTCTGGATGCGAGGCTTTTAGCCGAAACTTTCCGTACTTCCCACCGCTAGTTAAACAAAACGCTGTACACTTTTCCCGCTATTTGGGGCTTTTATAATTGGAACATTGGTTAAACTTTTGCTGTTCGATAATGATCCCTAATCCCACTACATTATATTACCTATTATAATATCACACCTTTAACAGAAATTTGCGGACGCCTTGGCCCACCAGTAGAACAAAACAGGCGAACAAATTTATTGAATAAATTTACATTTATATTATACGTTCACACATGAAACTATAAATAAGTACGGAAGGAGTATCAGAAAAAAATAAAATGAAGCACTCCAATCAAGCAAGCATGCCAATCAATCAAATAGTATGCTGGCCTTCGCCATTACGGCTTTATACACCAACTGATGAACCCCATTGTAAACAAACCAAAATAAATGGAAAACGCCGTCTTGTGTGGTCAGATGTTGCAAAAATCACAATAGGTTTGTCAATAAAAAACACCGGATCACATTTCCTAGGTAAATTTCTAATTTCACCAACTTATTTCTTTGATTTGACGCAAAATTATTATGAACAAAATAATCAAAATAGAAGCACAAAATCTAGCCAGTGCTGCCAACATGTAAACATGTAAATTTTCCGGTAAATGTGGGAGTATATTAAATAAGTTTCAATTCTCATATTTTATAGACTTTAAATTATGAATCAGGTAAATAGGCATTTATTTATCATTCTGGTAATAATATGTATTATTTGAAATATAATTATGACATTGAATTTCTGTTTGTAATATCAATACAATAGCTTAGCTTTTGATAGACGAATTATTATAGTGTTTATTTAAGCTAACCTCCAAAATAGCTGAACCCATTTTAATAATAATTTTACTGACGCTGATTACTACGCAGATAACATGTTATATCGAGATTATAGGTAGCCGCAGGGCATAACTAATAGTCAATATTTTTTCAGATTTCTAGGTGATGAAAATTTGAGAGAAATGTATATTTTTTCATTATTAGGAACGTTTAATTGATCTTCCTAGTAACAATCGTAATATATGGCTGCTTATTGCCACTTTTAAATAAGTAATTTTTATTTGATTTTTGGTTAGGCATTTCCATAGGAACAACGCATGCGAAGCATCAGGCAGAAAAAAGTTGTCAGAAAGTTAATAGGCACAAAGAATAATTTATTCAAACTAAAATTAGACAGTGAACGGAGAGTTGGAATACACTGAGGGCTGAACAGATTTTTTTGAAATTTCTTCGTTTAGCAAATACGTTACTATTTGATCCCGGGAAAGTACAGTGTTCTGTTCTGTGTCTCTGTCTTGTGGGATAATCAAATTCACTGCAGTTAGCACTATAAAGCGCTGGCGTAAATTGAAAATTATAAAAAGTAGGTCTAATAGACGATGACCGTGGCTAAAGCAGTACCTACGTAGATTTTTTATAATCTACATATTCATTTGTAAACAATTATTAGGAAGAATATTTATAAAAATTATGGGTAAATTTTTCTTCAGTTGGCATCTCGATATACAATGACACTCAATGTCATTCCGCCATTGTTAGGATTCAAGTTTGATTTGACAGGATGCTATCCTTACTTTTCATAAATCCATGCGTTCACATTAGTTTTTTTATCTTGGTGCTTATTAGACCGGAAAGAACCGAAAATTCGTTTACAAAATAACTAAATAATAATCATGGTTGGCAATGCATGGTTAAATCCACTGAATCACTATCTAATTCTTATTTCGTTCTCTGTTTTTCAACGATTAAATCAGTCTCGCTTATCTATTTAAATTCAAAGAAAGAACGAATCGAATAAACTGAAATCTATACCGTCAAAAGATAGGATGAAAGACTCTTTACGGGGTATATCGTTCGTATTTTGAATGCATTCTTTTGTATCCGTTCAATTCGAAATTCGAATAGTTCGTAGAGCACACAGAGCTGGTTGTTTGGAATGAGTTCTTTCGTCTCTCTATTTTTAAAATACAATATTATTCCTAAATTGGATTCCATCGGGATTGCTCATAAAGCTACGCTAACTTTTATGACAATGGACGACATAGAGAAAAATTTGCTGTGTTTTTTACTTGTTGTTTTTTATCTCTTTTTCATGGTTATTTTTTGTTTGTTACAGCTGATCCTCTACCGGGCAAGCACGTGCCGCTAGAGAGCTATGAATCTGAACTGGAGCGAGAGCACGCACTGCCGACGTCCGTCCCGAACGCGGACATACTCAAGACTAACAGCAATCCGACCTATCACAAGCCTAGGTAAGTTACTATTTATAGTAATATGTATATGTAATAATACATTAATTATTTATTTATTATTTTATGTATATTACTTATTATATCTTTAATACATTTAAGGTATTATCTATCTAAGATAGATAAATAATTATTTATTTGGTTCACAAACATAGACAGCACAAAATATAAAACCAAGCATAGAAGATAAAGTAAACTTAAATAGGTAGCCAGTTATCGTTATATAAGTACAACACATAGAAATAATAAAACTGAAACAAAATACAAAAAAAAATAAAAAAAGAGTAGGTAAAAGCATTAAAATAGAAACCTAACTAAGCTTTATGCTGTTTTGTACCACAGGACACACAAAACGCTGATTTTCAGAGTGAACCTCTTGGTGACACCAGGAGCGAAGTCAAACTAAATCATCTTCTTTCTTCATTATGACGTTTTACACATCTCAACCCTGTTATCCCTGTTTTCAACTTGAGGGAGTGTGTAGCTGTAATGTGTTGTAGCAACTTCTTGTAAATCGCACCTTCAACTTTTAACACGTGTTCCCAACATAACAACTACCTAAGAACCTTTATAAGATGTAGGAAGACTAGTGGTGAGGGAGAATAAACGGTACTAACTATGCCAAGAATTTTACCCATTTGGTGCTGAGTGATACGTACTCGTATTTCAGATCTTTAAATTTAGAACATAATTTTATAAAGGAGTTTCATTGACCTTTTCAATAATACCAACATTAAAATAATTTTGTACCGTCATTGTCAATGTCAATTTCAGATATAAAAGCTTCACAAACAAAGTCCGTTCCATAACCAACCAAAAGCAATTAAAAATCGCTCACACCAATCAATTTAGATGGTAATTTGACCCAGGAGGCAGGACCCAAACATTTTCCAATTGCCAAATTGTCGATGAAAAACTTTTTCATTTGGATAACTCTCCAGTTACGGTAATCAATGTTCATAGAGTTTTAGGGGCCCGTGAGGCAATAAAAGAAACCTTAAACTTCGACGGTCTTAGTGCTGTTTGAAAGGAGCGGGTGGAGGCTGAGTTATTGTAAATCTACTTTTTTTAGTCTTTGGGAGAGTTCCCTCATTTTCTGTGCGTGGAATAAGACTTTTTGTTAAAGTGTAACGACTGTCTCGTAAGTCCTTGGCATAGATCTTGATTTGCATTAAATATGCTGGATGACAGATGAAAAGTTTCTATATAAACAATGGAAACATAATAGGTAACCTTTGGAAAAGTTGTATGTATGTAGGTATGTATTATTTATATTCAAATATGTAGGTATTTGTATGTAATGTATTGATAAGTTATTTAAATTTTATAAATAGTAATTTTATAAACTTGTATGCACACAGATCCCAATGGAAAATGATAGGATCGTTGGTTCCGTCCATGATTGTCTGGTAGAGATCGCTCTTGAGCGATAAGTTCGCCAATTGCCACATCTCTTGTAATTGATATTTATATTTTTAATATCAATACCTATACCTTTTAATCCTTATCATTTACTATAATAATTATTTTTTCCACTATCGATGAGGTACCATTTGTTCTTTCTCTTCCATTTCAACCAAACACAATAGGTAACTTATAAACTACTTGTTTAGGTAAGTACTAAAAGTTCTTGTGCATGTTTTTGCATAATAAACCTACTTTTTTGTGGCCCATCCATCCAAACTAATATAAAAACCACCTAGATTTGCAAGCTTCATAACAAGCAAACTTCTTATACGACAACCGGGAAACTTGAAGCTGAACAAATTTCAAAAATTCATAGTTTCTATACGGAACACTTGGCACCGATCTCGTCACACGCTTGACCTGTTTTCAAGTTTGTTTTCAACGCAAAAGTTGTACAATTGTGGACAGTGATTGATCGTTCTAGAAAATACATACGAAAGTATATAAATAAGAATATAAAGTTTTGCATCTCAGGGTATTGATAAGGTTTCAATATTAATGGTTTTTTGTTATTCTTTTCGGTTTCGCTCCAGTTCATCGCTAAAACGGAAGTTATCTTTTGCTTGCAAGATTCTCCCATGTTTTATTTTAGTTAGATCCATCCATCAAATCTAGCGAAATATTAGTAAATTCAAACATATTAGTTCTTTTACATGTTTTGACGACCGTGTGGTTCATAACGAAATTCGTTGGATCTTCAGGTATCAAAGTGTAAAATAGTATGAGAAAGCTGAAAACCCGACAAAACTTTCGCCCCCGAGAATTCGGGAAATCTGATCGCAAAATTACCCACTTACCGAACGCATAAAGACGAATGTTAAAACAGGGGACTGTTTTAAGGTAATTCCTCAAATGAAATCTTCATCGTTAATCTGGGATTTAAAGCGTTTTCGACTTTAATGCGTAAAAAAGTTTGTTCCGCGTTGTTTGACTCTGTCCTGGAGCGTAAAATTGCCGTAAATTCCACATTTCGCTGCACGTTCGATCCTGGTTGGTTGGGTGATAAAAAGTCGGAATATACGAAAAGCCGGACCAAATAATCATTCGACACCCAATATTAAACCTGTACCCGTGGGTACAGGATTCACTAAAATAATATGATCGATGACATCGGATGACATTTAATGTCATTTATTTTTTATTTTCGGAACAGGGCAAAAGCGGATAATAACGTTTTTGGTCGGATGCATATAGCAACACTGGGTAATGCAGTTGAAATTTAAAATTTATATGAACCGTATAGAGATACCATTATAGTGCTGTCGCACTTATCTGTTCGTTTTATATTTACACATCTGTTTAAATAAAGTTGTTATTCATTATTTTATGTCAATACGACAAGATCGGTTCAGTTTAGATTAACAATTTCTGAAGCAATCTTCTTGACAGTGATTTATTTACCCATTCATCCAAGCGACATTCCGTGAGGAACTTACCTGCATGAAGTTCGATTATCAACACGTTCGCAGTCCGCTATAAAATAACGATTTTTACTGTGAGTAATTTCCTGAGAATTCTAATTTAATTAACTATTTATCTCTGGGGAATAAGACCTCTTTAATCTTTTTATAAATTCTATAAATTTTGTTATAAATTTATATAATAATACTGTGAGTTTAGATTAACCTCGCTTCCACTAATTGAAAATAAACTTTACTTCAAATTGAACCAATGAATAGCCATTTTTATCTAACTTAGCCAGGTGTCTAATAATAAGATAGTGTGCGGGGGTGTATTTCATATCAGGATAGAATTTCTCATGAAAGGGCAAAGCTTTTAGCTTTGTTAGATATGTTGTCAATAGACGTTTAATAAATTGACCTGTCCACGGTCAATCATACGGTCACGTCACGCGCCGTAAGAATAGACCCCTTCAACTAGGCTAAGTTGATGTCGTAAGAGCCGAATCTACCAAAGGATTAGTAGTAACGCTTTCACAGTTATCGCCATAACCGTGTGGTAATGATAAAGAAAGAAATATAATTTTGTTATATTTAATTTTTAATAAATTTAAATAATAATATTAAATATAATTATAAATATAATTAATAACCCCCTTGTTTGTCCACTGTTGAACAAGAATCATCCCACAGGAGGTATTTTCAACGCCGACGCGTTTTAAATAAACATTTCTCTACAAATTTCTTTGCACCGGAATTTCGAAGTTTAAAATTAGACAAGCATTTTCAGCCCTAACTATTTGTATTTGAAGAGTTTTAAGATTCATGTCAAAGAATAGAAGAGGTATAAACTGACTGAAGAGCCCGTCCTTGTAAAGAATTAACCAAGTTTCAAGACGTGACTACAATTACACCATCCGTACTTAAATCTTGACACAGCTAAGTTTAACAATAGCTAGGTGGGACAGATATTGACAGGCCCTATTTTATTGTTTTATTTCGTGTTTTTTTTTGTGCAAATCGTACTTTGTGTCTATTCATCATCATCACCAGCCTATAATAGTCCACTGCTGGAGATAGGCCTCCCCTAATGAGCGCCAAAGATGGCATTATCATTTGGGGGTTAATGCCCATAAGTGGTGCAGCGAGAGAAGATCCGTCTGCGACGTAGGAGGTTGCGGGTGCCACTGCCGCCGTAGGATAAATCTTTGAATGATCAGCAGATATTATTCCCGGGTTTTCTAGATATTTGTAAGTAAGTGGCCAAACCATAAGCTTGGCTTACTTTGTGGCTACAGGATGCTGGATTGATCTGGATTGTCCAGCTTTATTTGTTTTTGTATCTTCTTGGGGTTATTTTCATTAATATTGTACCAGCCATTTTCTCAGCCACTGTTGTTGCAAAACTGCCAGTAATTATGTAAATCGTTACAAAGTTACACAACTCACGAATAAACGTGCTTATAATCTGTTTCGGTTGAGCTTAAAAATGCTTAAACGATTTAAGTTTTCTCATAGGCGCTAAGTTAGAAATCTTGGAAATCATGAAAACTAATTTAAGACGAATTTGTCGTAATTATGTCCTATCGAATTAAAAACTAAAATATTTATATTTTAATTAAGATATTTTGTTATGAAAATGCATAGTAACCCAAAAAAATCTTAGAACTTTTGTAGTGTAGTGCATACCTAATGTACAACGTCACACTATGACCTAGTTAGAGATAAGGAAAAATAGATAAATTGAATGCAATGTAAACATATCGGATTACTTACGAAGAATCTTTAAGATAAGAAAATAGATAACATTAATTTTGTAAAACAATGAGCATATCGAATTACGAAGATAAGGAATTAATAAATCAAAATTAGAGGTAAATTTATAGTATATAAAGCCTTGCTTTTTCTCAATAAATATTCAGTATTCAACCAACCACAGTCGTGATAATTACACCTTTCAAACATCCATTACATGGCGATCCTGCCAGTCCACTGCTTTAAGGCAGTGGGCTGGGCCCCTTTGGATTCCAAGTCGTAGTCCTGAACGGCAGCGACACCAAGCTGGAGCGCGAGCTCAGCGCACACTATCCGATTATGGACCGAATCTAACCTCTGACGCTGACCACGAGACCAACCTCTGACGCTGATCAACGAGACCAGCCAACAGCCGCCTAGCCGCCGCGAAGAGATCATCATAGCACAAAACGGAGCGAGCAACAGTGCTAAAACCGGACCAGTACAGAAGGAAGAAATTGAATAAGTGCCTCACAAAGAAGATTGAGCGCCGTGCAACTGCAATGGTTATGTGGAAACAAGTAACGAAGGTATAAAAGTGAACAAAGAACAAGAGGATGGAAGAACAAGGAGTCTAAAGGTATCTAACATAAATAACAAAATTAAGCCTCATCGAATTATATTCCACAATGATGATTGAACTTTAATTAATTTTGTACTAAAAACTAGGTTGTCTCAAAGTGCTATGATTGTCAACTACTTATGGTAATGTACAAGAAACGGTTAATGAAATGAAGAAACACCTCCTTACCAGGAAATCGAATACCGCGTTACAAAAACAGTTAATGAGTCTGTTCACAGAGATTTCAGCCATGATAGGCCAACCATGGTGGAAATTTCCAAAAAACCGAGAAATTTACATTATAATATACTCACCATCTTTATTAACATTGTGTGTCAAACCTAGTTCTCGATCGTGTACGAAACGAGCTTTCCTCGCGAGAGAATTAGATACGTTTTGCATCACACAAAATATATAGGAGATTTGCATACTCCATAATGATGACACCGCTAGTATCATAACAGAACTAGCTCAATATTTAAATAAATGTGGTACAGGGTCCGGAGCCCGATTGTGTATAATAAAAGGTGTCAAGAAAATAAATAATAAAGATGATCAACGAGTAATATTAAATGATTTCCATTTATTACCAACTATTGGCCATGCAGGTATTCGGTATACACCGTATGAATTGGTGTTTGGTAAACTGTGTAACATACCAAGTAACATTATATGTAGAGTTGACCTAGTTAATATTTATGTTATTGGAATATTCAAATTTGAATTGTATAATCTCAAGATGAATAAGGACTTCCATCTTCTAAACATTAAAAAAAAAAAGAAACATCATTAAGATAACATAGCTAGCTCATAAAAAAAATTGTAAGATCAGATGACAATGATCATTTATTTGTAAACATAAATAGTATGATTCGCAAGTTGTTATTGAGAAAGATTTGAATTGTATAACGTTTAGTATTAAAAAAAAAAAAAAAAAGGGGAAAGGTGTAGTGTAGTGCATACCTAATGTACAACGTCACACTATGACCTAGTTAGAGATAAGGAAAAATAGATAAATTGAATGCAATGTAAACATATCGGATTACTTACGAAGAATCTTTAAGATAAGAAAATAGATAACATTAATTTTGTAAAACAATGAGCATATCGAATTACGAAGATAAGGAATTAATAAATCAAAATTAGAGGTAAATTTATAGTATATAAAGCCTTGCTTTTTCTCAATAAACATTCAGTATCCAACCAACTATAGTCATAATAATTACTCCCTATTCAAACCTTTCATTACACTTTGTTCGTACCAAATAAATAAAAATCTTCAGCCCTGAGTTCATTAATAATGTAACCCCAGCGGGAATTGACGTGTTAAATAATTCGAATTCCGAATAACCTACATTTTTAAACGCAGAACAAAAATGCCCTGTGACGTCATAAACAAGAAATAAATCGGCCTTTTTGCACCGGTCGAATGCACATGCTGCTCCATGTCATCAGCAAAATGCGCGCGATAAATCGCCAACAAAAGAACAAAAAGCTATCTAACCACAAACAATTTATCAATCCAAACTAAACCGTCAACAGAAAAACAATTAAAAAGCGATACGTTCCTGGCTCAATTCCGGCGGATTTGCGGCTGCCATTTTTAAAGCTAACCTAAAGCATGATTGAAACATTAAATCGTGCGTCAAAACGTTTATTTCTATCGCTATGGTATTTTGCCGCGTTTTCCGCGTTGTCAGATACGCACCTGACACTGACTTTGACGTTTGTAATAACATTTCATTTGACTTAAATGAGAGTGTCGTGGCGCAGACCATTCGGAAAGTATTCAAGCGGGAAAATGCTTTTCGTCTTATTAGAACTGGCCGGCCATTTGAAGCTCAGTAATGTGCTTATTAAAATGAGTTCCGAGAAGGAAAATCAGGGAAAAACAAGTTGGAAATTCTTTTGTCGGGGAAAATGAGAAATGGGTCACGGTGCATTACAATGTATTTAATAAGGATGTCACTAAGTTTTCCCTACAGGTTCCATTTCGCTTTCGCTTGTCGAAAAGCGACACAAGTTCTATTTATTTATATAATAATGGCAACTAACTTCTGGGTGACACATACGATTAAACTACACCGCGAAATACAAGTAACCACAACATGTGCAAAAAAACAAATCAACTGAAAAGAAGGAACCAAACAGTGAAGTCGAGAAATAAAAATGAATGCCTTAGCCCATTTAGCTTATTTCTTGACGTTTAAAAAAATTATAATATGAATAAATCAATGTCATTTTGTATAATTTATATAATCAATTTATATAATCCTAGATAATCGTGGACCGTAGGCTAAGTTAGGTTTTTTTAGGAACCAATTCAAACCTAGCATTTCAGACCATTATGTACCTACCTACTTATAGTACCATATCTATAGACCAGTAATTCCGTTATAAATATGTTACATACATTACCTACACCCCATGCACGAACGCAAGTTGGTTTTGCGCGGGAGAAGTTCTCCCCCGGTCGTGTCAGTCTACCGTCCAATCGGATTATGAGAGAAAGGCAGAGAGTGCACCTGTGTTTGCGCGCACACTTGTGCACTATCCTGCGCACCTGGTTAGTCTTCGTTGAGATCAGCCGTCGTGGTCGAAATTCGTCTAGGAACCCATCATCATGCCTAAATGTGAATTTTTGTTAATATATACCTTCGTATTTGTAAAATATCGAAGGAGATCTGTCATGTCTCCTAAATAAGTAAAAAGTAAGCACTCAGTGATTTTAATCAGTTCTGCTGTATTATTCAAAATACAAGCTTTTTCTTTCATCGCCATTTATTGTGAATGTCTTTTCAACGAGAGAAGCGTGGGTGGGTCGAAAGCCAGGCTACGCTAGCTTTCAGAATTAAATAATACAGTATGTAGAAACGATACATATTGGGTATTTCGTATCAAGAATTCGATACTCTTTATTTGCTTAAATACAATAAATGTGCTTAGAAGAGATCAAATTCTTATGGTATGTTCACATGCGCGCGTTCAACTCGACATTCAACGTGCACATTCACATTCACGAGCGTGTAAACGGTACGCCCGAGCCCGTAAACGCGCCTGTGAACGTGAATGCCGCGAACCAAATGCACTGACTGACACGACGGCGTGCGTGTGAAGTGAACAGCTTGAATTTTCGCCGGCCTGGGACGGGCTGCATACCGCGCAGCCCGCCAGGCAGCCCGCCAGGCAGCCCGTCGGGCTGCACGGCGTGCATGTGAACATACCATTACAATTAGACACTGATTTGGAAATAAAGTCATATTTCGATTTCTGCGGTTCGGTGTGATTTAGTTTTATGTATCTAAATACAATATTTTTTTTAAAATCTAGGTTTAACAAACCATATAGTTACAATAACTAAGTACCTAATAAATAATGAAAAAAATTATTTTGTAATCCGCCTAGCCATTCATCAAACAGGCTGATTCCACGGTACGCCGGCGACATATCTATGCAATTTTAACATGGAAATGTCACAATAGATACGCCTCCAGTCTCGCTCTTATTCTCCCGAGTTTACGGGACTATTCTGAAGTCCTGGAGACAATCATTAAGAAGATTCATAGTGTTGCATTCTTGTTTTTATTGCAAACTTGTTGTTTATGGGCAAATGGCCGCTAGTTTGATAGCTCAGCTATACTTATTTTATCTATGGCTACCCCCACAGAAACCATTAAAAGGGCTTCATTACTTGAACTTACTGTTACAATTTTAGAACGTATCAATTTCTTTCGACTTATTATATACCCTTATTTAATGTAAATAAGAAGTTGCTGCCGGGCTTTCAACTCTTTGGCATCGAACGATGGATATGTCTTGCGAAATATGAAACCTGATATGTCAGGACGATATTCTAAATCAAGGTAGAATCTTGATTCGAGATTCTGCAGGCCATAGGTTAATTGGTAGCAAATCTAGCCGTACATAATTAATTTCATCAGACCTAACAAGGATTAATCTGTTCGGTTGTGATGTAATTGCTTATTCATCATCGTATCTAGGATTCATTAGTATTCAAATATTCTAAGCGTGGGGAACGCAGAAATTGCAGAATGCATGCTAAGATGTCGGAATCTGAGAGACACTTGTAGCGCCATCTAGCGGGGAGTGGCGGAAGCGAAAGTTCCAGTACTCCTTTGGCATTATATTATTACGTATTGCGTCGAATCGAAACTATTTTTAGGAGGTTTTGGCAGAAGTTTTCTTAAATTTAAAGCAACTTATTTTCTGTTTTTCTTTCGAGGTCAAAACTACATTTAGGTTAATTGAAGCTTTGAAAAATATTGGAAAGCTTGGAAGTTTACTTGGTTAATTTCTTATATTAATGTTAAGATTAAGTGTGTTACGTGTAGATATAACTATTCTATCCTCATAATAATTAGAATTTCACAATGTCCGAGTATTGTTAAATTATAATAAAAGCGAGCCCAATCAGCGCCATCTAACGTTGAATAGCATAAACAACTTGTATAACTTTTACAATAAAATCTTCGGACCAGTTAAGTTCTACAAAGTTGTCTGTTCTGACCTCTATTTTCTCTGTTCGCATTGTCACGCAAACAATATCGTGTAAATCGAGAAATCCCTGCCTAGTTTGAATGTTTTCACTCGCGGCTCATAACACCCATACACTTACGTAGGCACTTCATCAAGGCGTTTGACGTACCACGAAATGTAGGTCGATGTTGCGCCGTCATTACATCCATGCGCGTATGTATGAAATGTATGGCAACATTTGTATGATGAATGAGTTTTTGCATTAAAATTGCGAATCGTGGCATAATGCGAGTACTCTTTACATGCAACTGTTTTTTCATTCGCAATTAGTGCTGCCATTAGGTGTTTCGTATTTGATTTTGTAATTTTATGTACTGTTATAAAAGTGGTTAGAAGTATTGCCTGAATATATGAAAAGTTCACCGCGTGTGCTTGGTTGTAATATTTTTAACAGCGACGTTTTTTAAAACACGTTGAAAATTTTTAACAGTAGCGTCAGGGCTGCCTCTAAAAAGAGGCCGCATTCAAGTTACACCTATTTTCGCTATCGAAATAATACCACGCGCGAAAAAGGACCACGGCAAATATCCTCGCGGTAACTAACACAACATTTTCGCGGGAACACGACACGTTACTTTTTCTATTTTTCATTGTTTTGTCTCATTAAAATGCGGTCTACGTACAGAAAATAAAGCTAACGGAGCCATTGCTTTGGAGTTTTGCCAATTTTTGCCATTTCCATACCAGACTGCTAAGCCCGTATTGATCTATATCTACTTGGTGGTTCTGTGGCAGATTAGATCAACTTATAGTGGTCATAATAAGGAGTCTAAGGTCACTGACATAGGAAATATATACGCTTGAGGGCTACCTCATTATTTTCTGTGTTTTTATACAAAATGAGTTCGGTATTTTGGCACGACGAGACAAAACGGGTAACTAATAATTCATAGGATAATACGCATTTTATGGGGACCACATTAATAAAATAAATGTAGCAAAGTGCCATTGGTGGCTTGGGGGACGCGTTATTACGGAACTGTTTCTTTGTCCTTTCGGGTACCTTGTAACACAGTCAAAGGGCTTGGGATATATGAAGCTATTTGGGAAAGTTTTATTGAAATGTTCTTGGATATACCGCGCGAAACAATATGAAGGGAATCTGTGATAATAGTGGTAGAGTAGACGAATACTGTTTCAATGTTGTTATAGGCGGCATACCTACCTACTCTATTCTCATATTTCTAAGAAAAACATCTCCATTGCATCCGTATTTACTTACATGAAATAATCATCTTTATGATTAGTCCGACATTGCATTGCACGCTGTCTTCAGCTTGCTGTATGCAGGCTGCATAATGCAGCATTTGCCAGCAGTCTTTCTTTTTACCCAACAGCGCAAGACGTTCTACACTCGAGAGCAATGAATCCGGGTCACTCAAAGAATCCAAAAAATCTCGGAAAGTAAGAATGCTAGGTTAATGCAATAAATTGTTCTCCGACGAATCAAAATTTATGCTCTACAAGCACGATGGAAGACACAGAGTGTATAGAAGACCAGGGGAAAGATTCAAGCAAGCATGCATCGAAGAAAAAGTAGCCTACGGTGGTGGGTCTGTACTTGTGTGGGCCGGAATTTCCTCTGAAAGTCGCACAGAGCTGGTGATCATAGAAAACGGCTCTTTAACTAGCGTAAGATATGTGGAAGAAATCCTCAACGAACACGTTGGTCCATTTATGGTCAATTTGGGTGAGGATGCTATATTTATGCATGACAATGCCCGACCTCATACAGGTAGGATTGTGAATGACTACCTTCAAGAGATGAACATTACTTGTATGGAGTGGCCAGCGCGCAGCCCGGATATCAACCCGATCGAGCATGCTTGGGACGAGCTAGTGAGATGCGTAAAACAACGAAACCCTCCCCCAATCACGCTTCCTGAGCTCAAAATTGCTCTCACAGAGGAATGGGAGAATATTCCCCAAAATCGTATAAGGAACTTGGTGTACAGCATGCCAAACCGCGTAAACGCAGTAATGGAAGCACGAGGAGGTAATACGAAGTATTGAAATTTAAGAAAATCGTCATAAAGTTCAAAAATTTCATGTTTCCTATTTTTGTTTTAAGGAGAGATCAGCAGTTTTTTTTCTTTATGTAATTTTGTGTTAATAAAATGTATGGTGACTCATATTTATTTTAACTTTCATTTAAGGAGTATTAAATTGTCTATTAAATACAATTTATTGCATTAACCTAGCATTCTTACTTTCCGAGATTTTTTGGATTCTTTGAGTGACCCGGATTCATTGCTCTCGAGTGTATTTTTAAAATGTAATTCAATAAAAAGGCCACAAAAAAAGTTTATATTTTACCGCGTAAGTAGAGCTGTCAAATGCACCAATCTGTCAATGTCAACCGCGGCTAAACACCCATTCCATTCCACCCAGTATTTTACACAGAATAATGCCCCAGACTGAAAAATGTGTACCTAAAAGCCGTAACCGATACAAATCTGCACTGGACAGGCTATTATTGAAATTTTATACGGGATTTAATGTGAATTGCCGAGAATACGTTGCGTTTGCTGAATTTGTTCGGCAGTTGCTTCACAGAGGCGACCGAGAGAACGGATTTTAGAGTTGCCATACGTGATGGCTTTGCTCCATAACACACTTGATAAGGTCGAAAATTGTTCATTCGTCATTTGAGATGAAAATGATTAAAAATATTTTATCCATACATACTATGAAAGTTCTAACTACAAGAATTCTACCATAGATCTCATGAACTAAAATAATTCGGTATGATACAGAGGTTCATAATAATTTAATAATTATACAGGTATGTATTATAGAAAAGAAAGCAAATTTATTTTGGTGTAGCTATATAAGTATTTGGTCAGAAGTGTAGGTAGTACCTATAGATAGATAGAATGGAGATTGCATTATTATATAATATATTATATCGGTATTATATCGATAAACATAAACATTAAATTAAGACTCAATGAAACATTAAATTAAGACTCAATGAAACTGAGTGAGTAAGAGATATCTGTTATCTATGGTAATATGTAACTATACATAAAACACAAGCTCTGCTTTCGGTACTTAGGGATGCACTGGGATATCTAGAAACCGGCAGCGGCCATCTTTATCTACTTCAAACTACCCGTGTATGGCAACACTTTAAAATAGCAGTGTAAGATGTGTTGAGAGTTTTATGTAAGACATTTCAAAGTAGAAGTATTATTGTTGGAAGAAAATGGTACCTATATATCTAGATAGCTTTCTAGCTAGGTACCTAAGAACTTAACGAGCAGGTAAAACTATGCCATTGTTACATTTTCTCGCCGAACACGGAATTTTATTTCGCCATTTTGTGAAACGATTTTAGCAATATAATTTTGAATAAAGTTGAATGCAATTCAATTATACGAGCTTGTTAAATATGCAATTCGAGAAATTTACATATTTATTGTAAATTTGATTAACGAATCGTCAATCTACGTATAACTACAGGTGGCGAATAAATGAAATTGGTAGACAACTAGGTAAAGGCTTGTTTTCTAGGCGGTATTTGCTAGCCAGAGCTGTAGTGGTACGTTTCGCTTGAATTTTGCGCTCAGTCTCGCGGTATTCCGTCGATTATTTTAGTGGCAGTAAGATCACCATACCCACTCAGATCTCGCTACCGACCTGGGTACCGAATACCGCATAGGCTTGTACAGGCCTTATGCTAGGATAATAGGAGGAGTCAACAACAAAAGTTGCTGTACATTGTAAAGCTTATTTTAATAGTTTTTTTTTATCTAATGCTAAACTCGTTTTTCGAAGACCTTATTGGCTTTGTTGACTTTAGCTATCAAAGTCGAAAGTGAACAGAATAAAGTCGCCAAATATGTATGTAGGTATTGCAAGTATAGCAAATATTGTGCCATAGTGTACCTACGTTATTTGATCGAGATTCGAAACTTTGATTAACTTAAGATACTTATCCTAAGTTACTAAGTTTAAAAAAAATACAATAAACCAACTTTTAAAATGTTGGTCTTTGTTATTGTAATCCTTATTTTTCTGTATTATTTAGTTATTTTTCCATCTTTTTCTTAATATTATCGTTATTTCTTTACAGGCCTCCACAGCACCACGGCGCGGCTCTCCTTGCGGGGGTGGGGGGTGCCGCGGTGCCTTCCTACGCGCCCCCTGGACGCGCATTCTTCACCCCCCCTCTGCCCCCTGAGTATAGGAACCCTTTCGCGGACAAGCCTACACTTAGAGGTGAGATATTTATCCAATAGATAGTTAAAACATACTGTATCATACTTAGCACAAAATTACGGGAAAAAATGCAGACAGAAATTCTAGGAATATAGGTATAGGAAGCATAAAGTGAGCATTGATGAAGATGATGATGATGGATGACAAAGCGGCCCTATCGCTAAGAGCAATTTCTTAGACTATCTACCTTGAGATGGACTGGACATGAAAGAACTATATCGAAGGTGGCACTCGAGAAATCTATAAAAACAATTCAATGTTAATTTTTAAGTCTATTAGATATGTTGGCACGTCACGGTCAAAGAATATGCCCCCTTTGTAATCTTATTCCTCCCATGCGTCTCCAGAGCTGACTAAGGGAACCGGAAATGGTACGGGTTTTGTTTAACTCGTAAATTTTATACAAATTGGCGGTTTGTGCATCCCTTGTCTACGGATCGGTGAAAAACAACAATTTTTTTCCTTAGTCATCTAAAGTAGGTCATCATCATCACCAGCCTATAATAGTCCACTGCTGGACATAGGCCTCCCCTAATGAGGGCCATAGATGGCATCATTATTTGGGGGTTATTGCCCATAATCCCCACGCTGGGCATGCGGGTTGGGGATCGCAGTTCGGTGTAGTTGTTCTGCAGAAGGCGCTGCTGCCCGCCCCCCGCTGTGTTTCCCTTAGTCGCCTCTTACGACACCCACGGGAAGAGTTGGGGTGGTGAAATTCTATGCCGGCACCACACGGCCTAAAGTAGGTATTGACTGGCATATTCAATAATGTTTGCTGCCCCGTTCAACCCAAGACTTTTCTTCCCAATAGCTATTTAATCACTCTGATCTAATTTTGGATATTAGATGAACAGCCTGATGTATGAATAACTAAATCCTTTATTGTAACATTTACTTAATTAACCCATTATTACAACACAATTATTGCAAAATATTTAAGCTCGTAGATATACGACGTAATCCGGGTTTTAGATCCCTAATATTGTTTTATTCGCGTTCCTTTATTTTATTTGTTTCAAAAAAAAAACTAACAGTTATTCCGTGCAAAAACTTTTCAGCATGTGTCTTAGTTATTTGCATAGTATACGAATTATTATTATTCCTTATGCCTTATACTATTTGTAGATCTTGCTTCTATTTTTCTTTGCCTTTGTATAAAAACATCCAATCTGCACAGATATTGGCTTGGCGAGAGAAGCGAGCTGCCAAAATTACTCACTAATTGGTTAGAGAATTTCTGAGCCAAGTTATTAGTCTGTACATGCTTTATTTGGGTATAATAAACGATGTCTGCCAAAAGGTCAAAGCTTTTAGGGGTCTCTTCGATAGGCATATCAACGCAAAGATAATTTTGAACTAGCACCAGCAAAGTTTCAGTCAAATATGTATATAAATACAAAAAGAACTAAATTTTATTTAATATAATAAAAAGTTAAAGTCTCTGTGGTGAGGTCGACGAAGGTCCGCCTGCGACGCAGTGTTCGATTCCCGCCTCGGGACAAATGTTTGTACCTTTATCTTTTGATTCCTCGCACTCTTATTATTAATATGATGATTATATTAGAATAGATATTAGCATAGACTGAGAAAGATAATCATCATCGTCTTAAGCCCATGATAGTCCACAGCTGGACATAGGCCTCCCCTAATGAGCGCCATAGCGCCCTCTCTTCAGCTTGTCGCATTTATGTGATGTACGATTTAGACAATAATGTATTTGTTTTGTTTCAGGCACGAACACAGATGGGAACAACTATCTCAACCGGAGGCCTATCCCTCCGCCTTCCCTCGGCGCAGGCCACGAGCGGATTCCCATCCGGCCTCCTGGACAGGTAAATAACGATAGTTGACCCTTTCAATCACCCCTATAAATGATGATGCTAAAAACTGAGTAACATCTAAAAAAAGTCTTTTATTTCGGACTACTTACTCCGTAACATTCGTCTACGTCCGTCTACCATGAGTTTTCACAGCAATAAGCATATAATATATGTACATAATTATATGTAGCATGTAATATACATAATAGGTAGTAAGTGCCAACATAATGGTACCATTATAGAGGATACTAACTGCGTATTTACGTAAAGCTACCTTAGTAACGTCAGGCGATCTAAATATGACAACTCATGGTAGACACACTGATCAATAATTTATTAGTAAACTTTAGCTAAGTGTTAGTCTCTAAAATACAATTTTAAAAAAATCACTTAAAATCAACCAAATTTAAATATTGCATCAAAGTGTAATGGACATTATGCTGTAGGTGGTATCTTTTAAAAACTCAAAAAGCACTGACCCTTTATCAGGGGATTTGTTCTCTACGATATAATCTATAATAACTAACGGTCAACGCCTACTTCGCATGGGTATTTAAAAAAAATATATTAATAATTTTATTATTTTTTAAGACATGTAACCTAATAATTTATTGTTACGAATGAAGAACTTGAACTTTTTAAATATCCTATGTTCATTTGAGATTTGTAGGATTCTAATTTTGAATTTTTCAAATATGACGGATATTAGACTGAGATAGACTTTAAAAAAGAAAAATTTCATTTTTCAAAAGAAAAAGCTAAGCAATGTTATATAGAAATAGGTAGCTCAAACTCAAATCATAGTAAATTGGTAAATATTCCGTCATAATGAATTTAAAAAAAACATTTTACTTTTTCAAAAATAAAAGAGCTAAGCATAGAAAACTCTCTAATGTAAACGAACCTCGGGGAAAGTCTGGTCATATTTCTGCCTCAGTCGGTGTCTAGAACAATATGATTTCTTTCCTAATAATTCCCGCAAACCTGTTTTATGAATTGCCTTTCCCGTGTTCCGTGCGTTGGCTTTTGAATCGCTTTTATACCTTCTACGAGCGCGCTGTTTTATAGCTCTATGGTTTATTTAGACTTCCTGTTCAAAATCAAATCAAAGTGCTTTATTAACCCTATTAAATTAGTTTGGTTGGACACACCCGAAAATTAATAGATTAATACATGTCATAATACTGGGAAAAAAGATCACTTTTATTCTTTTTGCTGGGTTGCTGGAAGAGAACTCTTTCTAGGGTTTGCCTCGCCTTTGCCATTATTTACCTACATCTAATTATTTTCATGTATAATTTATCGTGCATTAAAAACTTATTAAGAATTTTCCTGTCTATCTATTGGATAAATATCTCACCTTAAAGTATAGCCTTATTCGCGTTTTTACACTTTAAAATGATTAGGTGCCTCTTCCACAACCCGTTGCAATTTGCCAAATACAAAAAAAATATACCTACTAAAAAAAGGTACCATTTCCGCAAACCGGTGAAATTTGCCAAATAAAAAAATACTAATAGACCGTTCTTCCACAGGAGACATCCTCACCCCAAGTCCCAGCGCCTCCGCCAGCGCCGCCGCAGCCACCCCCCGGGGTCGACCATCAGAAGAAGAAGGCATTGAACAGCCCTAGCCATAAGGTTGGTTTTTGCTTTAACCTCGGCTGCATAAGATGTCCTAAAGTGGTCTTGAAATCTGAGCATAACAGTATCTAAGATATCGCATTAGAGAATTCAAGATAAACATTCAAAATCAAAATCAAAGTGCTTTATTTCCTTTAGACCTTACCGGACTCTTGGACACGATTATTCATATTCGATTTAAGAATATTAAAATAGCATGAATTGGTGAATGTATTCCAGAGTGAACGAAGCACTTGAAGTTTTCGAAATATAAAATATTATGTTAGGATTAAAACACACCGTGTGTTTTAATCCTGCTAAACGTAGGTGGCGTGTGTTACACACGCCACCTACGTTTAGCAGAGGGTAGAGATTCCGATTGGTAGCAATAGAAGAACTAGATGTTATTCTAACGATCACCGAAAGAATCGACAATTATTACAGAATCGACCTCTGTGGCGCGGTAGGCAATGATCCATTTGTAACGAGTTTGTGGGTAGTTTGGGGGTGGTTTGTGGGTTGCCGTGTGGTGCTGGCATAGAATTTCACCACCCCAACTCTTCCGGTGGTTGTCGTAAGAGGCGACTAAGGGAAACACAGCGGGAGGCGGGCAGCAGCGCCTTCTGCAGAACAACTCCACCGAACTGCGATCCCCAACCCGCATGCCTTGCGTGGGGATTATGGGCAATAACCCCCAAATAATGATGCCATCTATGGCGCTCATTAGGGGAGGCCTATATCCAGCAGTGGATTATTATAGGCTGGTGATGTTGATGTTGTGGGTTCGAATCCAATCGGGATACATATTTGTACGATATGCAATTGTTCCGGTCGTTTTCTATGTATAATAAACAATATCTATCTTTGTAACGTATATATAGAGTCAATTAGAAAGTCCCCGGCTAAGTGAAGTGCTAATGCAGCTAACTATAACATAAAGGTTAGGTTTGTTCGCAACTCAATCCCGTTGGCTTTGCTGCTTTTGTATGATTCATTATTGTAGATTTAAATAAATAATGCCGGGCAATCCACAAGCTATGCAGCTAGCTTGTGTTATGGGTACTAGATGACTGATATATGTACATAATACAATATATTGTTTGTTTGTTTTATAAGGTTCTTTATTTAACATAAATATTTCACAAAGTAGACACTAAACACTATTTAGAATCTAACTAATTACTTACAAATTTAACATAACTCAACAGGCTAAGGACACCTTTAAAAGTTTTTTAATAAAATTACTATTTATAATTAATACAAACACTTGATAAATCATGCATTACATGCAATATATTAGATATTTTATTATACATGAAAAATGACCAGAACACACCGAAGAAATATCCGCAAATCGTACAAATGTTTCCCGAAGACGAATTGAACCCGTAACCTCCTGCGTCGTAGGGGGGCTTTCCCCCACCGTGCCACAGAGGTCGTCGATTTAAAAAGCAAACTGAGAGCTCACTTTTAATCATCGAAGTCTCCATATGAAGACCCCGTACCAAACACCACCGCCACCTTTATCTGATAATTATGTTGAAAAAAGGAAATTTCTAAAATGTCCATCGTGCATTTTTACTTTTGGCTTGTGGTGAGAATAATTTTGTGCGAAACAGCGCTACACGGTCCATTGTCGTACCTGTTATAAGTTCTTTAATGCATCTGTATTAGTTTTACACTAAAGTAATTTATAATGTATTAGTTTTGGCCAAAAACGGCAACTTAGGTGGCTTATTTGGGTCAGGGTAATTCCTGAATGAATTCAGTAAAGAAATATCAATGTTCAGTGTCGCTATTATAATTTAACCATACCGCAAAGTCAATGATAGTGATGTGATGCTTAACCTTTTTAATCACCTGTGGACGGAGACAGCTAAAATACAGTAACAACTAAAATAAATCCTATCTTTAATACCTTTTCTCTTTTCCAGCCGGATGACATCGACGGCGGCGACGTGAAATCCGATCAAGCTAACTTCACAGACTTCGTGCCGAATTCCCTCAACATCCCGACCATATCCAGGATCCTATCCGGTTCTAATGGACGGAAAGAAGACATCCCTGACGTACTTCTTAGAACCGTCACCGCAAAACCTCAGCACAACCAAGAGAGAACCAGCAAGAGCGATATATACATTACTAAAGAGACAGGCGTGACTCTTTCTGACTCCAATAGGGATAGTAGCACGGAAGGTGCTTTAGCAGTCTTAGACCCCGAAATGAATAATTTAGATAGGCCACTGATTATAGAGAATGGTGAGACGAATACTAGACGGAATTTACAGTATTCGACGAAAATAAACGACAGTAGGAAAGAAGATATAATGCCAGCGACAACTATAGGCTTCGAGCTGAAAGATCCCGAGATGTCTACTGAGAGATATCATAATTTAGCGAATGTTAATCTAGATAAAAAGAAGGATAAAGGTACAGATACAGTTCAGAGGACGGGAGAGAATGGCTCGTTTGCGTGGAACGTTCACATTTATCTCGCTACAGGCATGTTTACAATTCTAGCCGTGTACTCAATATTCAAAATTATAATTTACAATAAGTTTACACATCTCTTTACGCAGTACTACTTCATTATCCTGCATTTGATCCTCGTTCTCGTTTGCCTTATGAGGATATTTTATATGTGCTACGATCCATATAATATTAACAACTCCCTGCCGATTTTCATTAGTGAAATCTTGCTTCACATTCCGGAGATTTTCTTAAGTATCGCGTTCGCTTGCACCATTCTATTCCTCTTGAATAACAGCATTAACTTCAAGAACACTTGTTGCGCCTGTCTTATTCGTCCAAGAACCATCTTCATCGGCGGAGGTATTCATCTCCTCTCCTGTCTTATGCTACATATCTTTGAAAATAGTAACAGTATGTTAGGGCTCACGTGTCAAATTATATTTATCATGGTCTGTCTCGTTCTAGGGTTATGCTATATCTACGTTTACAAAACATTAAAAACTATTTTGCAAAAGAAGAGCCACACCTACATCAATGGCTTCCAGAATTTGTACCAAGCGATCCATATAAACTTGGCGACTGCGTTGCTTTTCGTCTTGATGGCTGGGTTACAAATCTTTGGAATTTTTGGTATAAAACACCAAGTGAACATGACAAAGTTCAACTGGTTGCAATGGGGGTATCAGTTCTCGATAACGGTTATAGAAATCAGTATAGTTGCTCTTATCTCCTGGGTTATAAGCTTGAAAGTCGGGATAGTCGCGCTGCAGAATGAGAAAGCAGATGGCAACAAGATATCTGGGATGAATCTCTTCGCTTGCGCTGCCGGGTCGAGCAATGAGCAGTTCGAGTCTGATTATCCAGCGATTTGTAACACCAACACAAATCTGCACACGTACACTCTCAGGACCGGAAAGCCTATCTACGAAGGCACCGCTCACCATCCTAACATGCCTGATCCTTGCTGTGGCGGGCCAGTGTTGGACCATCAGAGGTTCCAACTCAATACACTAACCGGGAATTGTGACACTAATTCCGGAACTGAAAACTATTCAGGCCACAGTTCTATAGCCAACGCTGGTCACAGCAGCTCGACTGAGTCCAGTAACGCTGCGTCAAGCCAAGGTGTCACTAATCACCTGATCAAACACCATCCAAATCACGCGTACAACGGCATAGAGTCTGTATCAGATGATCATTACTCAAACTGCGATCCGGCGATCCAATCATTGCAAGGCGACGACCCGCTAGACCACGAGTATAACGTCATCCAATACGGCAGCAATAGTGACTTTATCAGGGACATCAAAAACCAAAACTACAACGGGGGCTCTAACCGAAGCTCCCATAACTTCAAGCACATGTCTTACGATAGAGCATCCTCAAGAACGAACAGCAACCCCAGAAAAAAGCATAGGCCTAAGAACAAAAATGTCCAGAACTGTATGACAATGGGTTACGACTCCATGGGGCATCATTACCACCAGCCACATTTACCTGATGAATACGGGAACTATGAGTCAGAGAATGCGTCCTACCACGCGTCTGGTATACAAACCCTGAACCCCAATAGAAGTTACAACGACTGTCGAGGATCTCAGCGGAGAAACTCCCCTTTAACGGTAAATTCTAGTGGAAGCCAGAAACGGGGTAAGGTTAATGCTTTCCCTGATAGGCCAAAGTCGACGGACTTGTACGGGTTTTCCGAGGAACCTGGCGACAGGGCGTACCCTACGCCTGCTCCAAGGACCTGTGGGTACGAAGCCTCGTATTCACAACCTCAAGATGAGGTCGCCCAGCCTGATGGTAACAGTATGCTGGTGGCTCAAGACGGTTTCGTCAGGTTCCGACCGTTGGAAGACCCGTCCACTTGATTTACCATCACGCTGTCATGTACAGCGGAAAATCTTAGTTTCTAATGCTCTACGGAGCTCACGTGGCAACTATTTTGATCGTTCTGCCCATCTCAAGATTGGCTTTTTGGCTGCTTAGCACCCTACGGGAACGAACTTTAGGAATTTAAATGTGTATTTTGACTCGTGAACGTTTTGATTGAAAGTTCAAATTCTATTGACAAAATATGCAAGATTTAATTTTCAGAGTTAGAGATAAATCGTTTTTACTAAAGTGGTAAAAATCGTTTGTATCTGAAATAGTTATTTAAGCGTAATAAAATAATATCACTATGAATGTAACAATTTTTAAGAATATGTAAAATTGTAAATGTTTTAAATTAAGATAATATTAATCGAAATACGGCCTTTTGTAAATAGCATCTTCTTTTAATTTATAAGTCAGGTTATTTACTTGATCACCCAGGCCCTTATTAATATCCTACAATAATTGCCATTTAATTTAATAAATTTTAGTATAATTAACGTAATGATAATCTTATTGTGATATATTAAAGTTTGTTTTAACAAATCTGTCCATAAAAGTACGACATAAAAGTATTTAAGTCCGTCTTTAAACTGGCCATTAAATACTTATCAATGTTATTCAAAACAAAATGTAACTCCGAATTTCTGTAAGTATAGATTATTATTAAAATTTATTGTACGTTATCTCATTATAATCCAATTTATTTAAAAAGCAACCCATCTTATCACACGGATATTTTCAAAGCCGAAAATCCTAAGTATAAAATAACTGTACTTACTATAAATATATCGGATAGGTATTTAGTACATAAAATATATTGAATGTCACAGTAAAATACCTAGTCAGTGCGACTTCATCTGAATTTTACCATTTATCCTGCCATACATAAATGTAATGTCAAAATGGCTTTAAATGTGCTAAGATATTTGGATAGCTTTGAAACAAATCAATGTTACAAGACAGATGTTTAGATAGATTAATTGTGTAAAAAAGATGCTACAAATTAGACACAAATGTAAAAATATTCTGAGATTTCAAGGCAGCTAAGTACCTCTAGTGGACTGTAAGGTTCACTCTCAGAATTTCTGTGAAACCTACATAAAATTCCTATGTAAATATAATAAATATATAAGTACATAATTAGTATGGTCGGTATTTATCAGCGTAACCACTGTTTTTTAGATATTTATAGCGAATATTGTGACAAAATGACTTAATTAAGTATCAATAATTATTTTAATCCGATCTTAAATTCCTACAGATTAAAATCATACTTAGAAAAGATGTGTACGTTTAAAATTGTTGCCTCAAATTAAATCTTTTAAATAATTATTCATAAATAAATAATCCAGGACAAACCACGGCATATTTACATACACTACATATTTTACAATGGCCTCGAGTATCGAAATAAATTAAGTCTGAGAACTTCAAATTTCTGGCGAAGAGTTTTTACCTAGCGAGTGCGGTCTTGGCCTAATATTTTGATATTTTTTGTAAACAATATTTGCTATAAAGTTTGTCTATTTGAATTGTACATAAAAAGGGCTACATCAGTACCCAAAGGACAAGCGAGTCCATTTTTGTTTGTAAAATATAATTTTTCATTTATAATTAAAGACTGTACCTATATTGTTTAGGTATTATTTTAATAAAAACGATTAAAATGTATGATAATAAAAAACGGTATTGAAAATGTGTTGTTTCATTTATAAATTTACTTTCCCTTATAGACTTAATAATTTGAATACTTAAAACAGTAATTTTTCTCACTCTGGCTTGTCAATAGAAAAAGACGAAAGTATTTTTCAAATTTGTCCAGTAGTTTTGGAGCCTATTCAATTCCAAAAAAAAAATCAAATCTTTCCTCTTTATGTTATTATCAGAAAGATGGTAAGTACAATATTGACCGTTAGGACAGTTTACAACGGAAAAGCACCAGATGAGGACAGAAATACTTGAACTTCTGCAGATGAACTTTGGAGAAGCAGAAAATACTGATCCTATGTGCCCTTTATTGAGAAAACAACGCGTGATTCTAAAACATTTCGTTTGGTGGTTGTATTTTATTTATTTTCAATAGAAACATACAAAAGTAGACGTACTCCCATCTAGGATTTCAATATAAATCATCTCATACAATATTCAAGAACATTTAGTCATGGACCTCTCGTCTCGACATCCACAGTTGGATATATAGATAGATAGATTTCCATATAGCGACCTCTATCACCCTTCCCTGAACTACTATAGGGCAAATGATAATAGTACCGAAGGAACATCGCTATAACGAAAGCTAGCTACCTAAGCGCTTCAAACAATATCCGCCAGATGTCGTTAATACAAAACTTCAACACACAGAGTACCGCAACAAGCAAAAATGGTTACCAATCCGTCTTCGCCGGGACGCACACTTCCTCTCCCTCCTTTATTCTATCCTCTTCATCCCCAAAACTCCTCGGTACCTCAAAGAACGATTCAAGTACCTGCACCAAACCCATACCTTCTCTCTTCGCTCCGCTGAAACCCTTTTGCTGCAAACTCCGCGCCCCTTTCATGCCTACAGTTCATCGTTCACCGTACATGCCACGAAACTGGAGTGCCTTACCAACCGCAAAAGGACAAGCTAAATCACTTCCTTTTTAAAACTCTACCTTCTACAAACTTCTGCACTCCTAATTTTTTAAGGTTCCGTATGTACCCAAAGGTTAAAAACTGTACCCTAAGCCGTCTGTCGGTCTGTTAACGGGCTGATCTCATAAACTAAAGGTAAAAGGTAGACATTTTAATCCCTGTTAAGACAACTGGGAGATAGCCTCCCAGCTTTTATTACTCTAGGAATAAATAATAATAATTAATAATATGATAGATAATAATAAAAAAACGTCAAAAGATAGGTCAATAATGTACAAAAATGTATTTATTAATAAATAACTGATCTTAATATTTAAAAACGTACAAGGCACTATAAGTTTCCTATACAAAACAAAGTACATTCATTCAACCAACAATCTACGCAAGTCCAATTTCTAAAGTTTAAAAAAATACTAAAAATTACTATTTATTAAAATTATATAGTAAATCTAGTACGTAACTAGCGTAACTATTTCACATATTTATTTCCTCTATGGAAAAAAATGGTCATTTTACGACTTAAATTTGTAATTCAGTTGTCAATTTATTCTTACCTGTTACATTTATTATTATTAGATTTACATTATCTTGATTAATAAAGAAATATTTAAATACCACCATATTATAGTAATTAGAACTACAGTCTTGACTTTAATTGACTTAACCAACTGATTAATATTATATATTTAACCTCTCTTACATGACTCAAGTTTGAGAATTCAGTGTCAATATTTTCGTTAACATAGTCAAATATTCAGTAAAATGTCGCAAGGTGGGAATCGAACACGCAACGCCCTGCGTCAGAAGCTGTCAATTACATTACAGGCGGATGATAGTACTGTCAACTTGAATCGTCACTACTCCCAATTTTATTCTTCCTCGACGAAAACTCTTCACCCAAAACCTTCATGACTTGTGCGTGTGTTTTACCCTCTTTGTGTATAGCGTAGTTTTCTTTCACGAACTTTGCGAATTCGTTTGTGTTGCCCTTTCGCGCGGGAGTTGATATCACGACGCCATCTTTGTTTTTCTTGTTGAGAACAATCTCGAATGTTCCACGGCAGTAGCCGCAGGCTTTTTTTGTGATGTCTATGGATTTTGAGTGTCGTTTGATGCTGGAAAACAAAAATAAATGATTATAACAAATGTATAATGCTATTTATTTATTAATATTGTTCTAACCGGACCATGAATCGAATAATGGCAGAAAAATGGCAAACCAGGCACTTAATATTTTATTGAAATAGAAATCTATACTTATATTATAAAGACAAGAGATTTCATTGTTTGTTCGTTGCTTGAATTGGCTCCCGCTGTAAACTTAAGTTGGAATTTTACACTTCCCGTTAAAAAAACAATTCATAATTTAACATAAATAAAAATAAATAGAGATGTACTTAATTATATTCCTAAAAAATATGCAAACTCCCCAACAAATTTTAAATTTCCTATTTCAACGTAACAGATGAGGCCTATGTCCAGCAGTGGACTAACATCGGCTGATGATGATTGACAATGAAAATTAAATTTTTGTTAAATACGTCGACGACCTCTGTGGCGCGGTGGGCGAAGGTCCGCCTGCGACGCAGAAGGTTGCGGGTACGATTCCCGCCTCGGGACAAATATTTGTACGATCTGCAGATATTTGTTCAGGGTGTTCTGGTCGTTTTCTATGTATGATAAAAAAATATCTACTCGTATATATGTAACTAGCGGCCCGCCCCGGCTTCGCACGGGTATTAAACAAAAATTTCAGAAATTATACACACTAAAACGATGGGTTTCACAGTTTTCATACGGATCTTTATCAGCATTGGGGTTTTTGACATTGACTCGACATTCCAAAACTGACACTGGCCGTAGAGAAAAAGCAAGCACCGTGCGCTATACAACCTCTTTTTCTATTCTGACGCGCCATAATAGAAAAAGAGGTTGAATATACAGCCCACGGTTCAATTATTGAATTTTTCATGTGGATCCCTAAATTTTTTGAAAATATTATATAGCCTATGTTCATCACGGAAAATTAAGGATTCTAATGGTGAAAGAATTTTTTAACTCGGTCCAGTAGTTTCGGAGCCTATTCAATTCAAACAAACAAACAAACATACAAACAAACAAACATACAAACAAACAAACAATCAAATCTTTCCTCTTTATAATATTAGTATAGATAATATTGTATTATGTAAATCAGTCATCTAGTACCCATAACACAAGCTCTGCTTAGCTTGGGGCTAAATGATGCTGTGTGGATTGTCCGGCATTATTAAATATTAAAAAATACCCGTGCGAATCCGGGCGTATAAATAATAGACAGGGCGCTATAGCGCTCATTAGGGGAGGCCTATGTCCAATGGACTAACATAGGCTGATGATGATGATGATAACGTACCAGTATCCACACTTAGTGCATTTGTAGGAGTATTTGAAGTGTATCTCCAGATCATGGCATCGAGATATTTCTCCCAGCTCCGGGAACACCCTTAAAGCTTTCGCAGCCCTGAAAGTAATAATAACAAATTATTAATAACTATAATAATCTAGCCCCAAGCTCTGCTTAGCTTGGGGCTAGATGATGCTGTGTGGATTGTCCGGCATTATTTATTTATTACAGCCATATTCACATTTCATTTCATTTATTGGCAAACAATTTACAATTGTGTCGGAATTTTTCTAAAACTAAAACATCTTTCATAAACAAATAATACAAGCATGTACATAACACATAATCAGCCTATAATAGTCCACTGCTGGACATAGGCCTCCCCTAATGAGCGCCATAGATGCCATTATTGATCATTTGGGGGCTGTCCATAATCCCCACGCTGGGCATGCGGGTGCGGCTAAGTGCTTATTTTGTTCTTTAGGCTAACAAAATAAGCACTTAGACAAGTCAAAAGACAAGACAATTTTTAATTATAAGTAAATTATAACAGTTAATTATTATTATATAAGAAAAAGGAAGTAATTGATTTTCTCTTCGCTTCAATTTTTTGTCCACTAGTGGAAGAAGTAAAAAAGAAACCACTAGTACATTCATATATAACTTATGTGTCTAATACAATGTTTGGCTTATCTAAATCTAAATTTAATGTGATTCAGATACATGTCAATAATTATTTAAATAGGTATACATAAAGCTAAGCACAACATTCAATTTCTTACATGCTATTGTCGGTGTGGAATGGAACGACCTCTGGCTAAGCATGACTATCATAAGGGTTCATGGTTACACATAATAATATACGAGTCAAAAAATCAAAATCAAAATCAAAGTGCTTTATTTCCTTTAGACCTTACAGGACACTTGGACACGTCACAAAATACAAGTTAAATAAGAAATAAAATGGGAAATAAAGTGATCACTTTGATTAATTGTTCACTTCAATCTTTTTAAGGTAAAGTAAAGAAGCGAACAAGAAACCTTTACCTTGTTAGATTGTTAGTTTTAGAGTTGGAGCATAACTCGTCCCAAACTTTTTTGTCGTCTAGATAATCTGATATTTTATAGTAAGCCTTTTGGCAAAGGATATTTTTGACAATCCGTTTAAATTTATTTATAGATAATTTTTGCAACTCACTTGGAGTTTTGTTGTAGGTTTGTTGTGTATAAGCGTATACATTGCCCTTTAAAAGATACATTAATCTTACGTAGCCTAGTAGTGGGCACAAAATCAAAATCAAAATCAAAATCAAAGTGCTTTATTTCCTTTAGACCTTACAGGACTCTTGGACACGTCACAAAATACAAGTTAAATAAGAAATAAAAATGGGAAATAAAGTGATCACTTTGATTAATTGTTCACTTCAATCTTTTTTAGGTAAAGTAAAGAAGCGAACAAGAAACCTTTACCTTGTTAGATTGTTAGTTTTAGAGTTGGAGCATAACTCGTCCCAAACTTTTTTGTCGTCTAGATAATCTGATATTTTATAGTAAGCTTTTTTACAAAGTATATTTTTGACAATCCGTTTGAATTTATTTATAGATAATTTTTGCAACTCACTTGGAATTTTGTTGTAGAAGCGTATACATTGCCCTTTAAAAGATACATTAATCTTACGTAGCCTAGTAGTGGGCACAGCCAGTTTGTTCTTATTTCTAGTATTTAAATTATGTATATCGCTATTTTTAATGAACTTATTGATATTTTTATGAGTGTACAACAAATTTTCATAAATATATTGACATGTTACTGTCATTATGTTTATTTCTTTGAATTTTTCACGCAAGGATTCTCTGGGACCCATATTATAGATTGCACGAATAGCCCTCTTCTGCAGCACAAATATGGTGTTAACATCTGCAGCGTTCCCCCACAGCAGTATGCCATAAGACATAATACTATGGAAGTAGCTGAAATAGACTAGTCTAGAAGTATCAACGTCTGTAAGATGACGGATTTTTTTGACTGCATACGCTGCAGAACTAAGTCTCTTCGATAGCTTATCTATGTGTGAGCCCCATTGAAGTTTACTATCTAAAGTTATTCCTAAAAATACAGTACTTTCTACTATTTCTAAAGATTCCTCTTTTACCTTTACATCGGCCTTAACTTGTTTTACATTGGGTAGAATAAATCTAATACATTTCGTTTTGGTTTCATTAAGCAGAAGATTATTGACACTAAACCAATTGACTACTTTTGAGATTGCATTATTCACATCGTCGAAATTTGTGTTATGACGTTTCATTTTAAAAATTAGTGAAGTATCATCAGCAAACAATACAATCTCGTGATTATTCTTAACGAGATGAGGGAGGTCGTTAATATAAACAAGAAATAGGAAAGGACCGAGGATAGACCCCTGCGGTACACCCATTGTAACTACAGATCCCGAAGAACGTTCCCCATTAATGTCAACTCTTTGTATCCTGTCACACAAGTATGAAGTAAGAAGATCCAAAGAGTTGTCTTTTATTCCATAATGATGTAGTTTCCTGATTAATGTTACATGGTGTACACAATCAAATGCTTTTGACAAGTCGCAAAAAACGCCTAAAGCATCTTGCGACTTCTCCCAAGCATCAAAAATATGCGATACCAACTCTACACCAGCATCAGTGGTAGACCTGCCGCGAGTAAACCCAAATTGCTTACAGTGAAGCAGGTCATTGCCATCGAAATGCCTTAGCAATTGATGTAAAATAAGTTTTTCAAAAACTTTGCTGAACGTTGGCAAAACTG
Source organism: Eupithecia pulchellata (assembly GCA_963931895.1). Classification (NCBI taxonomy): domain Eukaryota; kingdom Metazoa; phylum Arthropoda; class Insecta; order Lepidoptera; family Geometridae; genus Eupithecia; species Eupithecia pulchellata. Next base: position 2,451,320 of record OZ007545.1, read on the forward strand.
ATATTGGTCTAAAGTTAGTGGGGTCAGACCTACTACCTGATTTAAACAATGGAATTATTTTACTATGCTTCATTAGATCAGGAAATACACCACAGTCAATAGATTCATTGAATATAAAAGCTAGATCTGGTGCAAGTGTATCAATCAATGGTTTAATAAGTCTAACAGAAACGCCCCAGAGATCTGCAGTTTTTTTTACATTCAATAGATTAAAAGCTTTTTTAATATCAGTTTCATTGACATGATTGAAATTAAATTTATTTTTGCATTTGGGTACATTTTCTATAAGCAAAGACTCAGCGATAACTTGAGATGAGTTTAAGCACTTTGTAGTAGAAATTGGAATGTCAGTAAAAAAGTTTTCAAATGCTTGGGCTACGTCAACGTCATTTTGGACTGAGCAATCATTAATCTTTAAGTTATAATCATTATCGTAAGTACTGACCTTTCCAGTCTCACTATTTATTATTTTCCATGTCGATTTTATTACATTTTCACTATTTCTGATTTTCGAGCTTATATAATTTGATTTTGCCATTTGACAAACTTTTCTGAACATTTTTGAGTAGTTTTTTACTTTTTCTTTGAACTCAAGACTAAAATTGTATTGTTTTTCATTATACAGTTCATACAAAGTTTGCCTACTCTTATGTATACCTACTGTTGCCCACTCACTAAAGTTGAGTTTTTCTGAGACCACAATCGACTTGGGTGTGAATATTGAATTGAATGCAGTGGTGAATTTGTTAAAAAAACTGCAATATGACTCATTAGGGTTGTTATATGAGTAACAAGGTGGTGGTTTAGAATCCCAATCCAATTTCAACCGCTCAAATCGACTGGTGGTCACAGGTATGTATGTTATTTTTTTTTTTACATTATTATTTTTAACTTTAATTTGTAATTTGATTATTTGACCTAAGTGGTCTGATTTTAAGTTACTTATTATATTTTTACTAACAATTTTATCATTTAAGCAAACAAACATATTATCTATACATTTTGCTGAAGTTTCAGTTATTCTAGTGGGTTCCAAAAATAGTGGCTTTAGATTATAAGAGTTAAATAAGTTAATTAATCTACTACTTAAGGAGTACACTTCTAAAAGATTAATATTAAAGTCTCCACATACTATGAGATTTTTGTTTGATTTTGATATTTTAAATAAGATGTCATCCATAATTTTTTCAAATATTTCAAAAGAGGCTGATGGTGGGGTGTATACGCTTACTACAATAGTTTGCTCCAACTCAACACATGCTACTTCAATGTGGCTTTCAATCGATAAACAAACTATGTCTTTACGTTCTTTAAATTTTATAAGTTTATTTAGTAATATTAAAGAGCCTCCATGAATAGCATGTGATCTGCAAAAAGAACTACCAACCTGATGGTTACTAAAGTTGAACATGATCTCATAGCTTTTCAGCCAGTGTTCTGTTAAGCAGATGATGTCAATATCAAATGAGTTCATGTATAATTCTAATTCTAATAATTTACTTCTCAAACCTTGAATATTTTGGTGCACCAAGTTGGTAAACTTTGCATTTATTTTACAATTTTGTTTTTGTTGTTTTTTCTTGTGATTAATAATATTTGACTTTATAGGGCTAGAGACTTCCTCTATTGTCGTTATTTCTAATTTAAATGACTTGGAATAACTTCCAAGGTATTGTTTGTCAATTTAAAAGAATGCTCAAAAGAAGCATTTTTTATAGCCAAGTTTTTGGCTGTTGTTTTAAAATAATAGGATAGCGAAATTGCTATCTGTCTTTTATAATAATTGGAAAGGTAATAATTACCTTGAATCAAATAATATTTTTTACTAACAATATTGTTAGTGTCAATCACATGTACATTATTATTGTTGCTTGAAATAGTGTGCAACATCATATTTAGCTTATATCTAAGGTTGTTTTCTGATTGTGGCAAGCTGTCGCTGTAAGGGAATGTGAACATCACAATTTCTTTTAAGTTTAAAGAGCACAATTTGTCCATATACCTGATTAGGTCAGATTTGTTCACATTACCCCTATTTCCAAGGCAAATTATCAGATTAGTGTTACTTTTGAAGGTTAAATTATCAATTATTTGCATAATATTATGCAGGTTAGAATTTGGAAAACAATTATTTACTAGAGGATGTTCCATACTCATATTTAAAAACTTACCCATATTTTTTCCAATTTCATCGCAGTACATAATTGTTTGTATACCTGAGTATGAAGTGCTGAGATCCAGATGGGATGTGGCTGACACAGTGCTGTCCGGACCTGAGTGGTCACAGACTGGGCCTGGGTTACAGCAGCCGCAGCCCTCCAGAACCCTGCCCTCCAGACTCACCTGGCTCCTGAGCAGTGCATCCATGGCCAGATTGAGTTCCCTTGTCTGCTCAGTAGTACGTTCATAAAGACTGACATAGTGCTCCAGGGAGTGCTCGGCCTGGTCAAGTTTACCTCTCAGGTCCAGCATTTCAGCCTCATATTGGGCCTGATTATAATTTAGCTGCATTGAATAGAGCTCTAATTTATCTAAAACTTTTCTTTTACATTTGAGTTTTGTTACTACATTTTTTTGGTTTTTTAATAATTTTTGAGTTTTCTCTACAAATTTATTTATTTTCACATATTTTTTTAACTTAGCTTTGCTAATATTGCGTTTATAGTTTCTGCTGCGGGCCTCCACATTACACACAGAGTACACAGCCAGTTTGTTCTTATTTCTAGTATTTAAATTATGTATATTGCTATTTTTAATGAAATTATTGATATTTTTATGAGTGTACATCAAATTTTCATAAATATACTGACATGTTACTGTCATTATGTTTATTTCTTTAAATTTTTCACGCAAGGATTCTCTGGGACCCATATTATAGATTGCACGAACAGCCCTCTTCTGCAGCACAAATATGGTGTTAATATCTGCAGCGTTCCCCCACAGCAGTATGCCATAAGACATAATACTATGGAAGTAGCTGAAATAGACTAGTCTAGAAGTATCAACGTCTGTAAGATGACGGATTTTTTTGACTGCATACGCTGCAGAACTAAGTCTCTTCGATAGCTTATCTATGTGTGAGCCCCATTGAAGTTTACTATCTAAAGTTATTCCTAAAAATACAGTACTTTCTACTATTTCTAACGATTCCTCTTTTACCTTTACATCGGCCTTAACTTGCTTTACATTAGGTAGAGTAAATCTAATACATTTCGTTTTAGTTTCGTTAAGCAGGAGATTATTGACGCTAAACCAATTGACTACTTTTGAGATTGCATTATTCACATCGTCGAAATTTGTGTTTTTTCGTTTCATTTTAAAAATTAGTGAAGTATCGTCAGCAAACAATACAAACTCGTGATTATTCTTAACGAGATGAGGGAGGTCGTTAATATAAACTAGAAATAGGAAAGGACCGAGGATAGACCCCTGCGGTACACCCATTGTTACTACAGACCCCGAAGACCGTTCCCCATTAATATCAACTCTTTGTATCCTGTCACACAAGTATGAAGTAAGAAGATCCAAAGAGTTGTCTTTTATTCCATAATGATGCAGTTTCCTGATTAATGTTTCATGGTGTACACAATCAAATGCTTTTGACAAGTCGCAAAAAACGCCTAAAGCATCTTGCGACTTCTCCCAAGCATCAAAAATATGCGATACCAACTGCGAGTACATAGATAGATATTTTTTATTTTACATAGAAAACGACCACAGAACACCCTGAACAGATGCAGATCGTACGATTTATCACGAGGCGGGAATCGAACCCACAACCTCCTGCGTCCCAGGCGGACCTTCGCCCACCGCGCCACAGAGGTCGTCAATAGTATTATCAATGTTTATTACCATTTCTTCCATAAAGGTCCATGGCCCGCGCGTAACTCGGCGTCAATAAGCCAGGTCGCGGCGTGGCAAAGCTCGTGAACCAATGTGTCCCGTAACCTGATATACAAACAAAAACATATATCATTTATAAACAAATAATAATAAAATACAACTGGTAGGTATATAAATAAATAAATAATGCTGGACAATCCACACAGCATCACCGCCAAGCTAAGCAGAGCTTGTGACCTTGTGTATATCATTCATCTAGTACCCTAGAAAACTGATATCATCATCACCAGCCTATAATAGTCCACTGCTGGACATAGGCCTCCCCTAATGAGCGCCATAGATGGCATTATCATTTGGGGGTTAATGCCCATAATCCCCACGCTGGGCATGCGGGTTGGGTGGGGATCGCAGTTCGGTGGAGTTGTTCTGCAGAGGGCGCTGCTGCCCGCCCCCCGGTGTGTTTCCCTTAGTCGCCTCTTACGACACCCACGGGAAGAGTTGGGGTGGTGAAATTCTATGCCGGCACCACACAGCATCACCGCCTCAAGCTAAGCAGAGCTTGTGACCTTGTGTATATCATTCATCTAGTACCCTAGAAAACTGATATACTTAATACAATATATAATATAGAATGTTTCTGTACTAATATTATAAACAGGAAAGATTTTATTGTTTGTTTGAATTGAATAGGCTCCGAAACTACTGGACCGATTTGAAAAATTCATTTGCTTACCACTACAAAATAAAAAAAAAACATCAATAAAGTTAGGGATCCGTATGAAAACTGTGAAATACAACGTGTTAGTGTGTATAATTTAAAATTTTTGTTTAATACCCGTGCGAAGCCGGGGCGGACCGCTAGTGTGTTATAATTAGAGATCGGATATTCTAATGCATATTTACCTAAAGATGAGAGGCTGGCTATTATGGAAAGAACTTTGGCAACTTTTGTAAAAACTTGTGTGTAATTTATTTATTCAAAAACGTGTTGTTTTGTTTTCTTTTAAATCCAAAAACTTTAATTATAAATAGTAAATTTGCACCTAATTTTAGCCAAATATTACCGGTTTTTTTTTTCAGTTTCGAGATTTTAAGTGCATCACATTAATTAACGATTTTACAAAACTTATTATTCTATAACGAATATTGCAAGAGTGCGTGTTAAAGAACTAGAATAGGAAAAAACTTTAATTTTTTTCATAAAATGATATACCTATGAGATTTTTCACAATTGACCCCCGGGGCCCAGAATCACCCTCTTTCGGCTAAGTACAAATAATGTGGCACCCTGTATATATCCGATTATTATTTAATTATGCAATCGCGGAATCACGGGATTTTATTTTTAATTAAAGTATCCTAAGAAGCCGCTTCCATACTTTGATAGCCAAATATTAACTTTAGGTAAATATGCATCAGAATATCCGATCTCTAGTTATAATTTTCTAATGGCCTACTTGATACACACAATCAATGTATTGGTGTACACTATGTTGGTGCAATATTTAACAAATAAATGAATTTAATACCTCTGTACTCCATCCACCACTTTGGTGGATAGTTTGATGGTAGAAGTCCGTATCCTGTCGCCTTTTGAGGTCTTTATCAGGCGATTTGTCGTGGTGCTGGAAAATTATACAAATAAGAACCTTATTTAGGTACTAAGGTAAGGTACCTAACTAAATTAGAGTTAGTATTTACAATTGAAACAATTAAGCTAACTGCAGACTGCTAACAAACTACAGGTAGCTCAACCGATCCATATCAACACCAGTTGGAAGTGTACCCAAGATGCTGGCTTGGAAGTACTTATGTATAAGAATGTTTTAGATACACGTGTAATGTATGATGTTGATGGATAAATAGATTGTAATGTCAAAGTCAGTTGATTTCCCGCTAAAACGAATAAAACATGGTCTTGGATAAACTTATATGTTTTTATTACTACTGAAGTCCCGAGGAGCCCTAGATCTATTACAACACGCTTTTGTCTTCTTTACTGGATAAATTAGTTAGTATACAGGGGTAATTGTTCGTTTTTATCTACTTAGGACGCTTTTAAGAGGTTATTGATCATCTACCTAAATAGAACCTATTTCGAAGTCTGTTAAAAATTCTAACTTTAAGGTAGATGTTCTTACCCTGCTGTACTCCTTAGCTTCCCATCCCATAGTATAGGCATATCAGCATCAAGCTTATCTTCAAATATGCATTTATTAAACTCTTGATACAACCGCCTCGCCAGTTGTTCGCGTAGATTCTTGTAGTTATCGCGGTATTGGATTGCTTCTATATTGCACCGCCATGACGGGACGTTGTCTGGAAGAAAAATTACCTTTAAAGCATCTGCGTGCTCAATTGTTTCAGATTGAGTTGAGATTGAGTCATTCATATACCACGTCAATAAATGCTTTCAAGAATAAACTCAGCACTGGTTCCAAAAATATCAAAATAAAAAAGTGACGCAATAACAAAATTCAACACTGTATGATATAGACACATGAGTCATAGGCTCCTCGCCTATTAGGAAATAAATAATGATGGACAAAGAATAGTTTTATTTGTTTCTGATATTGAATGGTATTTTTATTGACTTTTGGCGGGCGCAGAGGGCGTCTCATTGGTAAACGTTCAAGTAGGTTAGAGCAACACGCACAAGGGCCACCACTTAGGTGCGAACCTCGGGCAGTTCCAAGACGCTATAAGGGAATACAGAGGTTACGCCTAGGGGACACGAATGCACCTAAGGGCGAAAGCGGGGAATTCTTCGACCCCGCATCCGCCGGGGTCGGTTTTAACTTGGGTGTGTTGTGTGCGAATCGGGACTGATTGACGTCACCTCCGTGTTATTAGCGGTGATTGGGTCAACAGGATTACTGTCTCTACAGAGGAGAGAATTTGTCGGTTGCTGAGAGGATAATTGTGTATAGTGGAGATCAGAGGGTTGCAATGAACAGATGGTGTTTCATAATGATGGCGCTGGGAAGTGTCAAACCTTCTAATAAACGGCGATAAAGCTTTATCTTCATGCCTACAGATTGAGCTTTTCGCGCTTTTTGATTTCGAAATTTGGGAACATTATTCTGAGTGAATTTAAAGTTGCAACTTCATAGTCTAGATGGATCTTAGCTGGTTTGAATTCAGGTAGCACTCTAGCAGTTACCACGAGACTTATGTTATAATAATTACAGTTGTTCACGCACGGTGTAACCACAAGAAAAAGAATTACTTGTGGTCACACTGGTGTTACAGAACAGTGTGACCATGAGTCTGCCTTCATAAAAACATGATTTACCTGCTAATGAACCCATAAAAGAGAGCCTGCTCACTGCCTTATCTGGAGTCACATACACATTCTCAATTTTCTTCGCCAACGCGTCAATTTTAGCTTTACTTTTAATTTTGTCAGATTTATCTCTGTCGTTTTCTGTCAATTTTTTAGACATACCATCTGGTACATCAGTACTTTTATTACCATACATAGTTTGAACGAGTTCAGTTACACTTAAGCCTTTAATTTTATTCTTCTTTGTTGTACTACTGACATTTCTTTTTGGCTTCTCTTTAACATCTGGAGTGCTAGGAAACTTTTCTGTGAACAGCTTTTTCTTCGATTTCCTTTCAGTTTCACTGAAATTAATCTCATTGCGTTTTATATCAGATGCTGTCAAATATAGCTCCTTATTCTTCTTTAGATCATGCCTAATATTTTCTTTTTCATCCTCAAACTGCAGTTTTTTCGAAACACCATCAAAATTATCATATTTCTTTTTTATTGTTTTAAATAAAGCTGGTATTGATTTCCAAGTTTCTCCGTATATTTCATTAAGTAATTTTTTCTGTGACTGTTGTATTTTAGCTATCGAACAGTTTTCGTGGGACTCGTTGGCTGTGTCTTTTGGTGTGGAGGGTATGGTGTCGTTTCTTGGGGTAGCACAGATGATGTGTTGAGCAGGTGACCAGCCACCAATGCTTGGCTGTCTCGATTCTTCTGGGGATTTGAAGGTGCGTGAAGTGTTGAAAGAAACCTGTAACGTATGACATTACAATAATTATATAGCAAATTTAGTAGCAAAGAGACAACAACCTTTTTAGCATATGCTGATTTTCAGATGGTCTATTAAGTGGTACAGCATGAGATTACTACCTAACATTAATTGTTTAGAATCTTCCTGGGTTCTTCACAGGCTTTGCAGAGTGACCTTGACAAGTTGAGGATTTCTGTTCATTGCGCTGTTACACCCTCGCATTCCAGGACTATGTGAGCAACATTAAGTGCTCTTACTATAATATGTATGACATGGACATTATAACTTATTTGCCACCACATACATTTATCCCATTAAGGACATACACATAAGCTATGCCAACAATGAATATCAACTTACATTGCCACACTTGCTTGGTTCTGTGTCTGATACCACAATACCTGGTAAATCATCGTCAGAGAACTCGCTGGATTCATTGATCACGATCGGAGAGTAGATTTTTGTATTGGTTTGCATCTGTAATTAAACCCACTGGTAAAAAGTTGTAGCTACAACATTTACGTAAAGCTATAGGTACTGTTTTACTTACACTAGCATGAAATTCAGCACGCAGTCTATCAAAAGACTCGTCAAGTACAATAATATCAGAGCTACGGTCATTTTTTATTTCTTCTTCAGCATTTAATTTATTTTTCTTCAAAGAGAGCTTCAGGAAACCTGAAATTAGAGTAAGAAATACCAATTATCTTCGTACGGTCGTGTTGCCCTTTGCAAGTTGAGAACTTACGATTCCTTTGGTTCGTCTGTGAATTTTTTGGATCCATTTTAGCGTGAGGTATTTTTTATCATTTATATAATTATCATCCAAAATAATCCACAAATTTCAAATTACAGCCAGCAGCTGGTGGCCGTTGGGTTTGGTTTGATAGCTTTTTGATTTGACAGCCAGCCATACAGCTGACAATGAATGACTGCGATGAGGATGAGACTGAGGATGAGACTGAGAAAATTCTGTTCAATCATTCACTCATTAAGCTCGCTACACACAGATAATGAACATAAAACCAGGAAGAGCCTTGCAACCGCACTAAGAGCCGCACCATCTTGCATCAAACCATCTATCTCACTTCATAATGTCGTCGTTGCTCGTTGCAATAACGTTCGCAAAGTTTAAAATTCAGTTTCGTTAATAATTCGAATACAGTAGACTTCGTATGTAGGTAATTGTGTTAGGGCTGCGGTCCGTTTATAGTTCACAAAACTATCAGCGATAAAAGTGGTCAAAGTCGGTCCATAATCATTTAGCGCGATAACGACAGATATCGCTGGATATAAGTTATCTAAAAGGAACGTTTTGTCATTCCTACCTATGCTCCGATTCGATATTATTGCTAAATTATTAATAACTACCTAACTAGGTAGGCCTTATTCTGGAAGAAACTGATTTGGATGTTTCGGTCAGAACTTAAAGGCTCCGACGAAGGACGTATCTCCCATACAAAAGTTAAAAAAGAATATTTGAAAGTTGAGCATGTTTGCACCATGATCTGACCATGACTGTTAATAAATAAATAAAATAAACAAATAATTCCGGACAAGGCAAATCTATTAAATCTTAAACATTTTTATAAGTTTTGTTCTAGATGCCTTAATATTTTAAAATCCGCTAAGCCGTTGCACCTGTTTCCTGTTCTGTTTCGTACGCGCGTGCGGTCGGTTGCTCGGTCAGCGCCGCACTAAACGCGCATGTATAACGACTAGCGCGTCAGTCGACCGACGCACGCCGGAGGACCGACGACGAGCTCGACCGACGGTTTTCGTCAGCGCGACGTAGCTGTACGCGCGTAGGAATTCATCAGCGCTGCACTGTAGTCGTGCATACGTTTTCATTGATACTGCTACGCTCGACCGACCTCAGCGCTGACCGTCGGTCGAGCACTAAATACAGCCTTAGGAATCTTACCCTATGAATGACACAAGTTCTACCGAATGCCTGTGTGTCCCATTCAAAGAGACATAATCTCATCTTTTACCTGAAGGCTTTCTACAGTTTATATTAGATAACCTTGGATATCTAATCCCGTCTAAACAAGGAGGCTAGTACTTGTAGAATTAGACACGAGCGCGAAGTGCGCCTAACCTCGTATGGTTTAAAGAGAATAAAATCACTATAGTATAGTTTTACACTATAGTAGATTCTCAAGTCATAATAACGAAAACTCATAGATTGGAACCTTTCCGATCATAAAGGTTGTAATTGTAGATCACCAGTATACACGTATACAGGCGCTATGCCATTATTTTACATTCTTACCGTATTGGTTTTATTCTCTTTGATTCTTACTTTCCGATTTTCATGAATCCCTGTGCCTTATTGTGTCAACAGGGGTATGGTTATCTGAACTCAAGCGAATCCCATTATTCAATGCTTCCATCAACCCAACCACAACGGTGGGGTAACCTTCTAGTCGGAGAGGTCGAATCTGTGACTCGGGTAGGCGACATATAATGAGAATGTTTTTAGACCAAGGGCTGTCGCCTTTACATAATTAGTGTCAAGAATATTTTTAATTGCCTGCGTTTTAAAACACCTCACAGCCAGATCCGGATAAGGTTCTTCATGTCCTAGTACCAGTCATGGGCGTAGGGAGGTACGGGCAGGAGGGAGCAGCTGCCCCCCCCCCCCCCTAGAGGATGCAGTCTTAATTTTAAATACGTACCTACGTAGATAGCCAAGCCTATTAATAAACTAAACTTCATTGACAGGTCAATTTTATACAATCGTACTATGTTTGCATCTAAATTCAAACCCCCACCGAAATGTTGAGGCACCGTTTAAAATCAAACTTCAATGGATAAAATTTTCTCGGATACGTACGTGTCACGCAGCACCTGAAATGGTTGGTTAAAAACTCAAGGCTCTCATAAAAACTCTTTTCATCTTCTCTTATTTTTTTTTTCATCAAAATTCTCCACTGCAACAGCGCGCTGCGCATTGTTGGTTGCGGGGTAGGGCGCGCTCGCGCTCTTATTTATTGGATAGATACCTATTTCCATGTTTTTCCGTAATTGAATATAAAATTACCACCGCAAACGTTCTCCACTTTGCAAAAGCGCGCTGCGCATTATCGGTGGCGGGGTAGGGCGCGCTCGCGCTCCATGCCATTTCATTCCTATTGTTTACCTACATTGTAGGTTAGTGAGCTAGGTGCACGCATCGCTTTCATTTACGCCCGACTCCAGTGGGAGTCGATCACTACATAACTTTTTTTACAGGAAGGCAGATCACGACATAACTTTTAATTTCGTGAATCTATAGATGGATAGATAACTATTTTCAAGTTTTCCGTAATTGAATATCTCCCTCTGTTTGCTGTTATGTCTTAGGTTATAGCATAATTTTCAAATATGTTTGCTTACGACCAAAAATGTAACAAAAAATTTCGCGGCTCGCTTCGCTCGCCGTTCATTAATTCTATAGCCTTTTTGTCATGTTTACCAGCCTCTCCAAAATATGACAAAAATTTGGAGGCTCGCTTCGCTCGCCATTCATTCCGTAGTAAGACTTTTTTTTATCTTCTAAAACCAAATTGATCTTAGCTTTCTTTTCTTGACTATGATTTTTTTTAAATATTCGAGGCTAGCTGTCATAGTGTCACACGATTGCGTACTTATTTAGAAAACATCGAAAAATGTCAAAAAATTCGCGGAAAGTGCTTAGAAGTAAACATGGCTGAGGAAATGATGACTGAAAATCCTTTAAACGGCCTATGTATCCTCAGCGTACACCGAAGCATGGTACTTACAAATAAATAAGAACAAAATTGAATCAGAGCTGCTAAAATGGTTTTGTGGAGTACTTCGAAGACTACTATTTTGTAAAATAACGTGACGTATAGTTAAATTATTGTTGCTTTTTTTTCTAAATGTAGCCTACCTATCCCATTTCTCGTGCAGCATGTACTTAGTAGGTATTCTTGGTTTTTTTTTCGGCTGCCCCCCCCCCCCCTGAACAGAATCCTGGCTACGCCCTTGGTACCAGTCCTTGTCCAGTCTGTTTGATAAGCCTATTTGCCTGAACGTCTGACTACCTAACTTAAATTATGTCCACTTACGTTGAGTGAGACGTAAGTTAGGTAGGTAGTAGTATTAACTTAATGTCAATTTCCCTGATCGTCCAACTTCTGGGATGAAGTTGAGAAGTTGGAGTCCTGCTATTTCCACAAAGCACTTTGAGTGTCACAATTAATGAGAGTGACGAACGTAGCTAGTGGACAAAGAAGTAAGTAATTTAAAGTCGTTGCCAAATAAGATGGCAAAAGAGGTCATTCACCTTTGATGATTTTACGATAACGTATTAAAGGTCGGTGAATGACCTCTTTTGCCATCTTATTTGGCAACGACTATAGCAATGTTAATACCTAGAAAAAAAGTTACGAAAAAATGCGAGTGCCTACTTTCGTTTGACAGACTCTACTAGTAAAACAGTCTAGAATTAGGGAATTTAATTATTGTAATAGTACAATTGAAAAAGTACCTGGTATAGTTTCATATCATCATCATCATCATCCCCAGCAATAGTCCACTGCTGGACATAGGCCTCCCCTAATGAGTTTAGTAGTTTAGTTTAGTTTCATATAATCGACATTTAAAAGCCAGGTTTGGAATTATCCGCCCTCATAAATAAATGAGTATAGGCTAAAAGTTTGTTTGTCGTAGATAGACCATAGAGAGTAATGAAATTTATCTATGGACAATATGCTGATTGTGCTCAGAAGGATTTGGAACATGTTTTGTTTGGAATATTTTTCTCCAAGGGGGCCAACACTAAAACACAAAACTACCCATTAGTTTTCTCCTTCTCACCTATTATAGGACATAGAGATGCAAGATATGAGCATAAAATGAAACGTCAAAATAAGTCGGACGTCAAAAACTTGAAAAATGGCTAGGCCAACCAATTGTTTTGATTCAGTTTTCTGTTTCTGAAGGTGAATTTATAATAATAAAGAGTCCTAAAAGGAGTATTAATTTTGAGTGTTGAGTATATTTAGTAGTTGCTTGAGCCTCTGTGATGAAGGCATAGGCGCGGTAGCGGCGAATCTCAGGCGCCGCTAATTTCTTCATGAGCTCGTTGATTTTTTAGATAACCATGGATGACCAGGAACCTTTGGATTCGGTAAGGCTTGGCACTTTTTTCTATTAAATTTCATAACTGCTGCAAAACTTAAACTCGTCTAGGAAATGTATAGCATGGAAAAAAGAAAAAAACAGCTGATTCAGCCTGTTTTGAGCACACCTACGCTTTTTCTCTTCTTTTTTTAGGAGTAATTAATTTAGAATATGCTCTCCCCTCTTTTATTTGGCCATATTTCATGTCTAGCGTATTGTCAACAAGTATTTACCTTTGAAACAATTGAGCTAAGTGCATACTGTTGCAAACAACCTACAGGTAGATCAACTGACTCATATCAAAACCAGTGCAAAACATCCACAAGACGCTGGCTGCATTGCCTATGAAATGCAATGCTGATGCGCTGCGCCAGGTACTGACTAGCTCTCAGGTCACACACGTCACTTCCTCCAGACTGTGTAATAGGAAATTTCAGTAAAAGATATTTAGTAACAATGACATCCACCTCTCTCTCCATATATATTGTGTGCCCAAGATCTATAATGAACCTATTAACTGTACAGGGTTGATTTTTGAGATGGTAAGGAGACCATAGGATTTTTTCCTGTAACTATAATATTTAAGGTAGTACCTAACCCTAACTGAACCAAAAGCCAGCGTTGCTCGACTCCTGTCAAGCAACATTAGGCTGAGGTAGAACCTTTTTGGTTCATACACTGTTGGTAGGATGATATAATCTTAGGACTATTCTACTTGTTTTAAGTTTTTTTTTGTACTTACTTATGTTTTCTTGTGTGAACCAAATAAATGATTTTCTTTCTATCTTTCAACTTTCTCGTTTAAAAAATCCATCCTGTATGTACAAATCATTGCATGCATATAGAATGCAATAAATGACGGAGTTTTGAAATCATGTTGTTCCAGTCCAACACCACTACATCTGAAGACTTGAAACCAACCAGCAAAGGTGTTGAAAAAGCCAAGAAGAGGCTGCAAGCATTCTCAATACAGAAGAAATCACTGTCCCCAGTGGCCGTTCCTCTGCCCAAACCAATTTGTACAAATGGTAATAAAGTATGGAGGTCATATTAATCAAAAATAGACTAAAGCCATTTAATTTCCGCGAAGGGTTTGCCTAAATGGTGTGGCCAGCTAAGGAACCTTTTTTATATTATAGTAGCGGTAGTATGTTTTATTCAAAAAATCAAAAAATTAAATTTTCATGCGGTACCCTAATTTTTTTGAAAATATTCTAAGCCTATGTTCATCACGGAAAATTTAGGATTCTAATGGTGAAAGAATTTTTCAAATCGGTCCAGTAGTTTTGGAGCCCATTCAATTCAACCAAACAATCAAATCTTTCCTTTTTATAATATTAGTATAGATATTTATACAGTACTTATACTATATACAGTTGTTATGTTGTTAGCCATACCCCATGGGGGTGCCATGATGAAGTCTCTGGCAACATATCCAAATTATTCATTTCGTATAGTACGACTGCTTACTCACTTGGCGACGGTTTGGCTTCGTCATCTGCCATACAATATCTTGAATACGTTAATAGCGAAGTCGCCGTGGCGTTTTGGTGAGGTATGGCCTTTATGGTTGGATCTTAAAACTGGCACAATAAACAACTGTGATTGCATACAGATGGTTGCTGGTTCGATTCCCGCCTCGGGAAAATGTCTATAAGATCTGCAGATATTTGTTCAGGGTGTACTGGTTGTTTTCTATTTAAGAGTGTACCTTATGTAATTTTATAGTTAGAAATCGTTATTTATCTCAGAATCTGTGAAAGCTACCACCTTCATATTTAGGTAAATGATAATTCGAACTTTTATCTTGGATTCTGTCTTTTCAAAAACACGATTGGTGAAAATTTTCTCGATACTTTTATTTTTTGAAAAATACATGTTTTGCACACATTTTGCTATTTATCTCAGGAACCACCTCATTTTTTTGTTGGATTTTTGTTTTGTCAAGAAACGTAGTAGAATTTCTTCGTTTTCGTCTTTTTAATTTTTTGATTAGTTGTGTAAATAACTTGTAATTAGGCATAACAGTTTTGGCGCTAAAAAATACGAAGCACGTCTATCGCTCTGTGCTTCTCACTCATACGAAAATCATATCTTGTCATTCTGCTCGAAATTTGAATTTTGGCTGAGGTATGGCACGTTCTTAAGGTATTATTGATTTCACTTAAATGTATTGTGTAAGTGGAAAAAGTAAAAAAAAAAAGTCACTAAACGGAAAGATATGTCTCAGAAGACAATATCAACACAATATCCATAAGACAAATGTAGTTTCATATAACATGAGGAAATCAATATTTTTTTCTCTTGAATTAAATAACAAAACGTCTCAGTTTTATTGTCTTTATATAAGACTTTTGCTTTTGAGACGAGACATAGTTTTTTTTGAAAAATAAACATTGTCTTTTTTAGCAAGAATAAATTTGTCTTGCTAATATTTAAAAAATATTCAATTATAATCTAAGATTAAGCTTCTTGTATTCTGGACTTAAGAATTTCTTATTTCGAGAAAAGACTCTTTTGTTTTTATACTAAAACAATCTTAGATGAACTGCCAAGACCCAAAGGAGAGCATCGCTGTATTGTACATTAACGGGTCCGTCTGTGGCAGTTTAAGTGTTAAAAGCCAATTTGCTCTTTTTCAGTGGGTGCAGTAGGTACAGTTTTCATTGGCAAATTAGCCAGTTCGAAGCCCCTTTTGAAGCCAGGTGACATTGAAGATGTGGTGGATCCCAAGAAGCCCCAAAAACCACCTAAACCCGGCACCAGTAAACAGAATGGTAATTATCAGAATGTTTAACTGTATCAGATCATCATCATCACCAGCCTATAATAGTCCACTGCTGGACATAGGCCTCCCCTAATGAGCGCCATAGATGGCGTTACCATTTGGGGATTATTGCCCATAATCGTCACGCTGGGCATGCGGGTTGGGGATCGCAGTTCGGTGGAGTTGATCTACAGGTGCTGCTGGGCGGGCAGCGTGTTTTCCTCAGTGTGTTTCCCTCAGTTGCCTCTTACGACACCCACGGGAAGAGTTGGGGTGGTGAAATTCTATGTCGGCACCATAGGGCCAACTGTATCAGATATTTCCATTAAGTTCTTTAACGTCTTTTCTGATTGTATTTTCTTCATAATAATTGGATATATAAATTGGCCAAATTATTTGTTTATATAAATCGATAAATTAGGGGAGGACTATGTCCAGTAGTGGACTATTATAGGCTGATGATGATGATATAAATAAAATACACATTGCTCAATCAAGTCCTAAGTACCTTAGGTTATTTATTTCCAATCAATTATATACCTTTATATTCATTTTATTTTTTTCTTTTCATTCTCTTTTCTTTATTACCCCGAAATAATCAAACGCAACTCGGATTTAATTGTGTCTCGTGTCAAGATTTTTGGACAGATCCTCATAAAAAAATTACAACAAATTCCTCACTTAAATGAGTTCACCATTTTTAAGAGTTTTGATTACAAGAATATTTACTCTTATTATTTTTCATTATTTTGTTTTGTTATTTTTATTTGGACTTCCCTTAAAAATACTTTTAGTCACGTATCCTTTAGCGGACTACCTGAACAGCCAAAAGAAGACCCTCTGTGAGATCGAGGCCATGAAACGCAAGATGGAGCTGGTAGACCTCGGAATACCTCTTGGCCTCATCTGTCCAGCCCCCGATGAAAAGGCCATGCCCACAAAAGCGATGCCACCCATCAAATCCATGATGTTAGGTGAGTTATGTCACATAGATATGGTTGTTTGAAATATCTATCTGTTTAGTGTATTGTGTATTGTATTATGTATATCAGTCATCTAGTCCTTACAAGCTCTGCTTAGCATGGGGCTAGATGATGTGTGGTTTGTCCAGTATTATTTATTGTTTGTGCATATATTTATGAACTTATCTAGTTTTCTGAATTGTTTGCACCTTTAAAGTTTCTTAAATGAAGTCCCGACCCGACCACACTGCAGGTTGGTAGGCGGCCAATTCTGCTAACCAATATCATCAAACATCATATTGAAGAATCCTTAACTTTGACACCTTTGGTGTTTTGTATTTTCTTATTGAAATAGAATGCCAAAATGTAGACAAACGATTAGTTTAGCAGAATTGGGTCGTATGGCTGGTAACTTAGATGGTAGCTAGGAGCGTGGTTTAAAGTTCGAAATCCGAGAACAGATGCTTGCAGTGCGGCCATACATACCCGTGAAATTTCATACTTTTTTTACATCTACCATAAGCTACTTGCATCATCTTGCAGTGCGGCCGGGTAACCTTAGGCACTTTGTTAATTTTATTTGTATGTTTCTCAAAGGCTGTGTGAATAGTCACATAAAAGTTTGAGAAACATGTGTCTTGTGATAACTATCGTTTGAACTTTCTCCCATCTAGAAATTTCCATATTTCCTTTCTACCTCTATATAATGCTTGATATTTACTACTGAACACCTAATACATTCTTGAACTTTCATAAAATCCTGTGTTTTAGTCAAATAAGAAATATGCCAGTGTAGGGGAGAGTATGCTATATTGTAGCGGTTGATTAATCGTACCCCCAGACATTCTCCTCTGGTTTTGGTATTATGTCTTGTGATGGTATTCTGGCAACGATTTCTAGTTATAAAAACATTAAAGTCGTTAAAGTAAAGTTATTAACACAATCATATGGACAAGAATATTCGCGAGAATATATTCGCAGTCTTGAATGAAAGTTAGGGGTACGATATAGCCAACTTTCCCCTACATAATTACAGCTTAAGTTTTCCTAAGAAACCATCTCAACTGGGTTTGTCAGCGACAATAGTATCGTCGATTGTGTAAATGTGCCCAAACTACGCCTTATTCCACTCTGATCCATTAATGGATAAAATTCAACTCTTTTCCACTCTGAGTGATTTATTGATATGCGAAAAACATGAAATAAATCACAAAATAACCTTAACTTACATAATATAATGTACATCCATAACTTTTTTGTAGGTATAACCTTTATTAACAAAGATTATACATATACATTACTCAATAATGCTTGCTGGAAGAGAACTCATGTTAGGGTTAGGCTCGCCTTTGCCATTTTTTACATCTTAAGGTTTTTTGTATTTTTTATCGTGTAATAATCAATTACCTAAATAACCAAATTGGAACTAGTCTTTACGATAGAAACAATTTAGGACCGCAGACTGTTGCAAAGAACCAACAAGTAGCCCAACATGCCTATTTCACAAGTTATTTTGCATACAGAGAATATATGAACATGACATATAGAGCAAAAAACTTGACTCTTGACACATGTCCTTCAAACCATTGGATTAGGTTGAACATCTAGAACATAGAGCATGATGTCCATGCTAATACTACACTTTGGTAGTACCAGTTCAATCTGTAGTTGTTTTTATTACTACCAGTCTGAACACGTTTTTATTACTACCAGTCTGAACACGTTTTTATTACTACCAGTCTGAACACGTTTTTATTACTACCAGTCTGGTAGTTTAAAAACTTAATGTTTAGATAAGCACCTATTGTTTAGTATTTATCTACTGAAATATACCAACGCTTTAAGGTAAAAAAAACCTGTTAATATAATCTAAAAAATTGTTCAACTCTAATCCACCAATGGATTCACCCACTTATCAATGTTAATGCCATGAAAATTAATCCACAAGATATGAATCAGAGTGGAAATCACAATAATCCATTAATGGATTAGCTCAGAGAGTGAAATGGAGCCTCATGACATCATCAAGCGATGTCTTAGTCCGCCAAAACTTGTTGCTGTCGTCTTAAGAGAGACAAATAAAGCCTACCAGAAGAAGCTGTCATCGGTTTATTTGGGTCTTCCAAATAAACAGATGGCAGATGCAATCACCAATCAGCCTACCGTGGTGGTTATGGCAGAATTTTGTTCAAGTTATGGCAGAACTTTGTTCAAGTTATGGCAGAACTTTGTTCAAGTTATGACAGGACTTTGTTGAAGGTCTGTCATAAGTCATAACCACCACCGTACCGGTACACGGCCACCTTTGAACGGGGCCCAAACTCTTGTTTGTACGTTTTAGCGGTCAACACAAACTCTTGTTTGTGTTGACCGCTAAAACGTACCGTTGAGATAGTCTCTAACATCCTAAGCATTTCTGATCCTGGCATATCCTCACTTGACCCTAACATTAAATAAAATTGCTTGTTTAATTGCTTGTGTGGGTATACGAAGCTCGAAAATTTCGTGTTTTGCACCATGTCAAAAAAGAAGTTATGAAACCGCGCGCGAAATGCGCTCTCGTCGCCGCCGCCGTGAGAAGTAAGAGTTAATAAGATTATGGCTTTTTTTTAGATTTTTGGTTCTGTATGCTTCGTAGATAGAGCTGCTCGAGTATCAGGAGTTTGATTCTGCTTCTATTCATATTATTATTGTTTCACAATCCAAGATATCTTTATCTGTTATAAGTTCAGAGAAAGAGTGGTAAATGTTTTATGACAGCTAATAGTGGTATCGTCGGAGAACATCGCAGAATTTGAAAATTACTTTTGGTTTTGAAAGCTCTCGTTTCACCCGTTTTCGAAGTCGAATTTGAATCATTTTCGTTTCGCATGTGCAACAACGAAACGTTGTTAGAGTTGTGGTGAGTAGTAAAATGCCTCGACGTTCGGAATATATCTTGGATTCTGGAATTGAGTTTAGTAGTATACATTTATCCCGTAGTTATATAGAAGCCCCCCCACCTACCACAGTATTGAAGCGCTGTAGATACTTTAGTAGAGACAGTGTATTTAATGTGTAGCTGTAGTAAACATAGAGTAGATTCTGTAAACACCAGAACCAAGCTTTGAACGGTTACCATTCCTTTTGCCAATCTTTTAAAAGGTACGTATAAAAGATTTAAGTAGATTAGAAAGAGCTTTACTTACCATTATTTCTTGACAGAGAATTCGATATAGGGTTCAATTGTAACCGTCCTCACTGCCGCTCGCGTAGACTAAGATTTCTACTCTTAATTCCTCTAATACCAATTATTATTTTAATCTTCCAAAGAAAGTACAATTTCCGATTTCACTCGTAAAACATTTTCACTCACAAAATATTTCTTAAAGTTCATTGAGATGTAAATTCTTCAAATTCCTACTGCACCTATACCCTTCTCATTACAAGTTTTCTACGATCATCAGTTTTTGCTGTGCGTATTCTAAATCTAAAAATATAAAAAGAAATATTTGATTTATTACTAATTAGAAATAATGTATAATCATTCATACTAATTCCTGTTCAATTTGTGCGTGATGAAATGAAGTAACACATATCCAAAGTCATTATAGGATGAATGACAAAGATTCTCATTTACTTGTAGATTTAGTTCAACTTTCTCTGCCGAGCGAGACATTGAATGTTAAATCCCCATAGGTTGGCTGCAAGAGATCGCTTGGCGATGTGGCTGACCAGATAATGTAACTTTTTTTATTTCGAATTTTATTGATGTGCAATTATTTTACTATATTTATGTTTGATGTCATTATTATTTTTAAATACTTATCTAATAAAACATTGCATTATTCATCTTTGATGAAGGTACTATAATCTTAAAATGAAATCATTCAATATACTTCGAAAACTTTTCAGACCCAGCCAAAGTGGATGAAATTATTCGCGAAGCAAAAAAAGCTCGGGCCGAGGGAAAAACTTTTAAATTCAGTTACGAAAAACTGCTGCCTTCCTACCAAAACCCTTTTGCTAGAAACAAGCAGAAATTTAACGAGAAGGAAAGGGAAAGATCCGAAAGGGATCTACTCGATGATCGACCAAGTAGAGATAGGAGGAGGTTGAGTGATAACTATAGAAGATATAGTGACAAGAGAGCCCGAGATCGTCCCGATGACGACAGACGAAGAGTCATAAGAGAAAGAGATGAGAAGATCAGAAATCGTAAAGGTGAAAAACCTAAACGAGATGGCAAATCTAAAGAAAAAAATAAGTCTAAGGAACGAGAAATACAATCTAAAGATAGGGATTTTAGGAGTAAGGAAAAAGACGATAGTTCTAAAGAACTGAAATCTAAAGTAAAAGATTCAAAATCAAAAGATAAGATCAATACAATAAATTTGTCTGACGTAGATGATGATGATGTAGAATTTGTTACAGCTGGTCCAGCGAAAGTTGAAAAGGAAGCTGACGTGAATCTAATAGATTACGTGATTTGTGACAGTTGGTCAGAAAACGAAGAAAAGAATGAGCCGACGGAAGCTGAAAAGAAAGAAAATTGCGAATCCCAAACTGCTATTATTAAACATGTTGATCCAATGGAACAGCTGAAAGAGAGTCTGAAAGCGAGACCGGCTGCTATCAAAATACAGAAACTAAAGCCTGTTACAGACTCCTTCAAATTTGAAATTGATGATAATGACAATGACGAAGAAACTCTTGACATTTTCTCTGAGAATGCAACTTTACAGGATTTTGCAAAGATACCTCTACCAGCTAAAATGGAACCGTATTCACCTTCTAGATTCGATCATGAGTCCAAAGATATATCAGTTGATGGTATAGATGATTCTTTCCTTGAGTCCGTCATAGCTGAGATAAAGCAAGGAGATATAGACGACGATGTCACGCAAGACAAAGGCTTAGTCGAATACGACATGTCCCCAAAAGACGAAAGGGAATCTGTAACCCCTGAAATAGATGATAGAATAAGAGAATTGTATTCAAGTCGAAGCGACTATTCTGACGGTTTTAAGTCGGTTGAAAGTGTTAAGTCAACCGAAAGCGGACGCAAGTCGACCGAAAGCGGGTATAAGTCTACCGAAAGTGGGTATAAGTCGGCCGAAGGTCGTTCAAAGTCGACAAGTAATATACCAAACGATAGATCTAGGTCAGAGAGAAACAAATCCAACGACCGTTCCCTGTCAGTCGATAGTCAGAAGTCGACAGAAAACTGCTTGAAGTCGAATGAAAGTGACCGAAAGTCGTCGAAAGCGGCTGTTGAGGCTATGCCAAAGACTACGGTCGACTCGCTAGAGACCTGGAGTTTTGTTTTGAAGATCTGCCAGCCACTGCTTTTTAGGCATGACAGAAATAAATGTTATAAGTATGTATAAATAAAAGTAAAAAATATGTATACATGTAATACTATGACGACCTCTGTGGCGCGGCGGATGAAGGTCCGCCTACGACGCAGGAGGTTGCAGGTCCGATTCCCGCCTCGGGACAAATATTTGTACGATATGCAGATATTTGTTCAGGGTATTCTGGTCGTTTTCTATGTATAATAAAAAATATCTATCTGTGTAATAATTTTGTATTATGTATATCAGTCATCTAGTACCCATAACACAAGTTCTGCTTAGCTTGGGGCTAGATGATGCTGTGTGGATATACTGGCATTATTTATTTATCTATAAAAAGTATAATTCTAGATACAACTACATTATGAAAGTTAGTGGGTTACAGCTAACCTACTTTGTGTTGGATGTAAACCAACGTTTCATCCCTTAACGAGGACTTCATCAAACGTTGGTAATCTTCCAACACAAGCTAGGTTGGAAGTTGACGCTAACATTCATAATGTTAGCGTTAACTTCCAACCTATAATTTTTATAAGTTTTCTAAATTTTGAAGACGACCGGAGAAGAGTAAATTTTGCCAATTTGATTTCAATTTAATGTCCTATATAACATAATCATTGGACGTTGGTGATATTCAGCTGTCGCAATAAACTTAACTTGATAAGATAATAATGCTTTATTCTCAAAAACAAAAAAAAAACAAACTAAAAACCTTAATATGAAAAAGAAAATACGAAAAAAAATCTAATATGAAAACTAAAGGCGTCATTTTAGTGCTGCAAAAATAATTTATATCATTATTTTTCTTATTTTATTTTATTGTACATTTAACACATTACAGCATTTAAAAAACTTGTTCCGCTTTAGCGACATCTGAATTCACCCAATTTTTCTAACGCCGTAATTTAAACGATGTGAATCTACAGGCAGATGCTGGATTTGTTGGCAACACTGTTTAATAAATAATTATTACAGAGAAACGCGAGCGCTTCCTAAAATCTGGTACGCAGAGAACCCTAAAACCTGTAACTGCGTGAAAGATCGTTCTGTGGTCTACGATGAATTGGAAATGTGCAAGATGGACCTCGTTCATACGGTTTATAGAAATGATCGGTAAGTTAATCATCATCATCATCAGCTTATAATAGTAGACATATCATTTATTAGCTACTTAATTTACATACAACACTTAATTTTAATATTTACAGAAGGAACGCAGATACAATACATAAACAAAAGTAATAACGTAGTTGTTAGAAATTAAGTGCCAGGCTCAGCTCAACATAATGTCAACTGTTGTGACCAGAAAGCGCTGTTATTCTGCCTAGACCAGATCTAGAACAATCACAGTAATAGTCCACTGTTGGATAGGTCTCCCAAAATGAGCGCCATAGATGGCATTATTTATAATTTGGGGGTTATTGCTCATAATAACCGCGCTAGCTATGCGGGTTGGGGAGTGCAGTACGGTGGAGATGTTCTGCAGAGGGCGCTGCTGCCCACCCCCCGGTGTGTCTCCAGGGCGCTGCTGCCCACCCCCCGGTGTGTCTCCCTTACTCGCCTCTTACGACACCAAGGAAGAGTGGGAGTGGTGAAATTCTATGCCGGCACCACACGACTTAATCAGCTTACCTTTACATCTTCAATTTACATCAGGCGAGACCGTGGTCAAAAATGTCTATCAGAAAAAAACCTGACAATTGTTTTCAGGATCCAAGATGACACGTACCCCGCCGCCCGCGGCTGGTACCCGGAGTCCCCACTCTGCGCGAGCGGGCCTATCGCGCCGACCAGTGAATGGGAGGCCGAGGACTCTCAGGAGAGGCCTACCCCCCCTCGGGTTAGGCCTCGCCAGTTAGATATCGAGTACCAGAAGTGAGTTTAACAGTCACTATAATTTTGAATATTTTTTTGTTTAATTTTGAGCATTTTACCCTGTGATAAAGTTTTTTTTTTCTACTCGATTATTGTTAGATTACTTGTGTTAGACATAGCTAGGCCTCGCCAGTTAGATATACAGTTACTATAAATTAAAGACCATTTTACCGTGTGATAAAATTGTTTTTTCTACTCAATTATTATTAGACTTGCGGTCTGCCGCGGCTTCGTATGGGTATTTAATAAAAAAAAATTCATGCGGGTCCTTAATTTTTTGATTACAACCTATGTTCATCAGGGAAAATTTTTGATTCTAATGGCAAAATAATTTTTCAAATTGGTCCAGTAGTTTCAATTCAAACAAACAAAAAATCAAATCTTTCCTCTTTATAATATTAGTATAGGATAACCTGTGTTAGAAATAATTAGGCCTGGCCAGTTGGATATCGAGTACCAGAAGTGAGTTGAACAGTTACTACAACGCTGAGTTAGGGACCCATTTTACCCGTGTTAAAGTTGTTTTTTTCTACTCAATTATGTTGCAAAACCCTTATGAAATCGCTTTGGGTCTGTTTTGTGTTTTGAATCCTTAATATCTCAGAAACTACTGCAGCTATTGAAAACAGAAGTCTGTAAAAATAACAGTTTTTGAAATATGGTCAAAAAAGGGCGGGAAAAATTTCTGAAGGGCTGACTACCCCACCGAGTTGGGTATCAAATGAAAGGTATCGGTTTGTACATTCCAATACAGTTTTTGAAATTTCGACAGATTTTACACTTTTTGATATATTTTGAAAAAGGTCGAAAAATTTACCGGTACCCCCCCCCCCCCCCCCCCTATCTCCGAAGATTGCAGAGCGATCGATGTGATATGTGGGCGGTTTTCAAAAAAAATGAGCACCCGAGAAATGTGTTGTCCACTAACTTCGACAGCAAATTTCTCAGCAACCTTTCACACATTTTACTGTTAAGAGTAATATTTCTACCACATAAATGATTATGATTATGTTTAAACATAAAAAGTTACTGAAACACACTGAAAAATTTAAATATTATCAAAAATGTATTACAAAAAGACACAATTTTACATGTCCACCATACAGCTTGTTAACTTTACAGTTCAATAAAATACCTCGAAATTACATTTATTTGAACAAATTTGCGTGCAATCGAAGCAGAAATGTTTGTTTTTTTATAACAAGTTTAATGTATTACTATAAAAAGAAATCCGAATAAACAAAACTAGTTTAAAGTTTGTCCTCAAAAAACGGAAGTGGCGGAATTTCCACCTAAGTAACGCGAAAAACTAGGACTACAAAACAAAAAAATACTACCACTTTGTGCCATTTTTTAGTAATGGCAGCATTAGTTCCATACAGAACACCCCGTCCTCTTCTTCCCGCTTCTTTTTGACGAATTCCGTTACGTTGTGTTGGGTGGTAGCTAATTATTCCTATTAGTAACTTTGTGTTCCGCTTAAGTAACAGTCCCATTAAAATGTGATATAAATTTTAAGATTTCTTTAAATTGTATTTAGTTTAGAGCTATATTAAAGTAGCAAAAATTGTTTTACTTCTCCAAATTTTATTTTGTGTTACTTTAAAACTTTGTAAACTTACTGTTATGTTAATTAAAAGATATTTTTTATAGTGTTACCGGCACAAAAGTGACGTAATGGATGTTTTTCGGTAAACATTCGGCAATTTATTTATTAATTTTAAGTTCATTGTTCTGTTTCTTGAATATTAATATGCTATAAGTTGAATAAAACATATTAGTAATCACAAACAAATCGTTTTATTTGTCTAAATGCCAAGTTAAAAAGTTACTTAATGGAACGAGTTGTAGATAACTTTTGAATACAGATTGATGTTTATTGAGCTTATTTTCATATATCTTATATCTATAAGTATTTTATAAAATTTAGTTAATTTATTTAATAATCTATAGATTTATCACCAATTTCATGCAGAATTCTGTTCATTAAAAATAAGGTTTCCACATAAGTAACGGGCCATATTTTTTGAAAAACGCCCATGTACCAAGTGTTTGTAGATATCGATCTATATTTTACAGGAAAAATATAGAGAAGTCTGTAAAAATAATACTTTTTGAAATAAGGTCAAAAAAGGGCGGGAAAATTTTCTAAAGGGGTGACTACCCCACCGAGTTGGGTATCAAATGAAAGGTATTGGTTTGTACATTTCAATACAGTTTTTGAAATATCGATAAGTTTTATACTTTTCGAAATATTTTGAAAAAGGTCAAAAAATTGACCATTCCCCCCCTTATCTCCGAAGATTGCAGAGTGATTGATGTAAAATGTACTAAGTGTTTGTAGATATAGATCTATATTTTACAGGAAAAATATAGAGAAGTCTGTAAATATAATACTTTTTGAAAAATGGTCAAAAAACTAATTTTCATACAATGGGGGCTATTTCATTGAGAGTAATATCAAATCAAAGGTATGGATTTCGACAACTCAAAACAGGTTTTGAAAATCGTCTAAGTTTCATACTAAGTGAAATAGGTTGAAAAAAAAAGCCGAAAAAATATTGTAGGTACCAACCCACTTACCTACCCACTAATCTCTGTAGTAACTGTAATAGGAGTTCCACAGCGCACCAAAACCGTTGTTCTCAAAATTTTTGAGAAGATATAGGTATGTATCCTAGATAATCCACACAGTATCATTTACCCACAAGCTAAGCAAAGCTTGTGTTATTGGTATTACTACGATAGCTGTTATACTTAAAGTATAAGTATCACATTAGATGATTTATTTTTGTGTACTGAAAAGGACTAGAACACCCGAACAACGAACAAATAATCTGAAGATCCTACATATATTAGTCCCGAGGCAGGAATCAAACCTCCACCTCACGCGTTTTAAGCCCACCGCGCCAAGAGGTTGTCATATACGTACGAGTACCTACCTAAACGACAAACGTTCAAAACCCTCGGCGCGCGAGTTACACTCGCACTTGTCGTACTTGTTTATAAAAAAGATGACTGCGTGTATTATACACCATAACTCTCTCTTTCTATTTAATAAAAGATATATTGACTATTTTTTGTATGTGATGCTCTATTATTATTATTTCTTTAATAATGCAAAATTCTAATTTTATTTATCTTAATTAAAACTTTTTTTAAGAACCGTTTTAGTTCATGAAATAAATAAATAAATTTTATCTAACTACTGCCATCAAATTCCAGAATTTATTTTAGGTACATGCACACGCAAGATCCTCTAATAAACCTCCTAATTCTGACGATCCACTAATAAACCTCCTAATTCTGATAATTCTTACGTTCCACTTATACAAAAATACAAAATGATTATTTGCCAATGAACTTAAGAGATATGTACACATTACTGGCCGAAAAACCTCAAAATTCTGACGTTCAACTAAGAAACCGAATTCTGACGTTCCACTAATAAACCTAATTCTGACGTTCCACTAATAAACCTAATTCTGACGTTCCACTAATAAACCTAATTCCGACGTTCCACAAATAAACCTAATTATAAAATTCCACTATTAAACCTAATTCTGGCGTTTCACAAATAAACCTAATTCCGACGTTCCACAAATAAACCTAATCATAAAATTCCACTAATAAACCTAATTCTGACGTTCCACTAATAAACCTAATTCTGATGCAGATTCATGGAAGCAGTTTTAGATGTTGGCACCGGTAAATCGGAGACCCCCCCGAAAACACCCGTTAGAGAGGTCAAGAAACGGACGATAGAGGAAACTGAGGCTATCAAGAAGAAGAAGCCTCGGATCGACAGCAGCGAGGGGTGGAGCCAGGACTCCGAGGATGAGGAACAGAAAATGTAGGGTTAATTTAAGTAGCGTTTATGGCTAGCGGTCCGGTCGGCTTTGAAGTTTTTGTTAAATAAATAATGCTGGACAATTCATACAGCGTTATCTAGACCTAAGCTAAGCAGAGCTTGTGTTGTGGATACTAGATAACATATACATAATAATATTATAGATATTATTATAATATATATTGTATATCAGTTATCTAGTGATATATATAATAGATATTTTTTATTATACATAGAAAACGACCACCTTGAACAAATATTTGCAGATTGTACGTATTTGTCCCGAGGCGGGAATCGAACCCGCAACCTCATGCGTCGCAGGCGGACCTTCGCCCACCGGGCTACATAGGTCCCCCAAATATTAATAGAAGGAGATCTCCTCTCGCCCGATTGGCACACTCGAACTGTAGTTGATGTCGGGTAATCGTATATCAGTTAGTTGTTGCCGTGTGGTGCCGGCATAGAATTTCACCACCCCAACTCTTCCCGTGGGTGTCGTAAGAGGCGACTAAGGGAAACACAGCGGGGGGCGGGCAGCAGCGCCCTCTGCAGAACAACTACACCGAACTGCGATCCCCAACCCGCATGCCCAGCGTGGGGATTACGGGCAATAACCCCCAAATAATGAATATTAGGGGAGGCCTATGTCCAGCAGTGGACTGTTATAGGCTGGTGAGGTGAGGTGAGGTTACTGAAACAAGCGTTTGCGTGATCTGGGAATTGCTTCTCCTTTTGCACTCCGAAAGTTTTTATATATTTTTTTGAATGCGACATCTAGCGAAGACT
This sequence comes from Eupithecia pulchellata, assembly GCA_963931895.1. Lineage (NCBI taxonomy): Eukaryota > Metazoa > Arthropoda > Insecta > Lepidoptera > Geometridae > Eupithecia > Eupithecia pulchellata. Next base: position 2,479,900 of record OZ007545.1, read on the forward strand.
ATTTGAAGCGCTTAGGTAGGTAGCTAGCTTCCGTTTCTTTCGATAACTCTTGCGCACCTCGTTTAACATTTGCCCTTGTAGTTCAGGCAATAATGACAGAGGTCGCTTCATTATATATTTTAATTTCGGCATTGTTTAATATCATCTTTTCAGTAAAAAGCAGAAAGTGGACAAGGTAAAGCGGAAGCGGAAACACTCACGATCCGGCACCGACAGCGAGAATACTCCCAGCAAAAAGAAGAAGAAGGAAAAAAAGGTATTGAAACATTTTTTTTTTCAAAACTTATAATATCGCGATGTGTTTATTGGGCATTCTCTCAGTTGAAAATTTTATCATATATTAGACTGATCCCAATTGATGTTAAGCATTGCCATACAGAGGGGCAATGCAGCCAGCCAGCGTCTTGAAGACGCAGCATTGTTTACCTCGGGTGAAAGTATCTAATTTAGTCCCTCGAACTATTGGCCAAACCCTGTCTCGAGCCTAAATAAGTTACTTTTAATTCCAACTGTAGGGTAACAATATACAATAGACATTAGACATGATGATGATATTGTAGAGCAAAAGAAGAGCATGAAATTCAAAATTCAATAAAATTTGTTTATTTACTAATATTATAAAGAGGAAAGATTTGATTGTTTGTTTGAATTGAATAGGCTCCGAAACTACTGAACCGATTTGAAAATTATTTCACCATTAGAATCCTAAATTGTCCCTGATAAACATATAAATAGTATATTTTCAAAAAAGTTAGACTTCTGCATGAAAAATTAAGTTTTGTTAAATATAATTTAAATAATCAATTTATACCTTAAGCTATCAACTATTTGATTTATTTAATTCCAGGAGAAAAAAGAAAAATCGAAAATAAGAGCTGCAAGGAAACGTCAAAGACTCGGGAAGAAATATTTGAAGAGACTAAAGGAAAAGCAAGAGAAGCAGTTGAGAAAGAAAAAGAGACTTAAAATGGAAGAAGAGGCTGATATAGCTGAAAAAGGTAAAGATTTTGCTATAAATAAATAAATATATTATTAGAATAGTATCTATGAATGACATATAGATATATCCAGCAGTAGTTAAATAATTTGTTGCTCTGGAAATATCCTAATGAAATCCTATCATTGCATAATTAACAGTCATTTAAATTTCAGAAAAGAAAAAACGTGACAAGAAGTTAAGAAAGAAGAAGCTCCTCAAGCAAAAAAAGAAAGCGCAAAAGAAAAGGAAATCCAGAACCTCTTCAGAAACCGAATCAGACTCGGACAGGAAATCAAAGAAGAAAGACAAAAGAAAAAAACGGAACAAAAGAAAACAATCATCTTCTGAATCAGCTCAGTCGGATGAATTTGACGTTAACATACTAAAGAACATCAAAACGGAAAGATTGACTGACGACGAAGCTAAAACTTTGACACCTAAAAAACATAGAGAGATCATCAATGTGAAACAGTTACAGAATGATTTCGTAAGTATACAGATCAAGAAAGAAGTAGATGATGTGAACAGTTCTGAACAGTTTGGGGAGAGCTTCGTTGAAGATGAAAAGAGGGAAATTGAGGTAGAAGAAAAGAGGGAAACGGAAATAGAAGCGGAAAAGGGGGAAGCTGAGAGGATAGTGGAAGAAGAGAATAAGGAAAGCGAATTCTTGAATAAAGAGGAGCATAAGGTAAGTTCAAAACTGTTAGTAAACTATTAAAAAACCAATAAATAACTAAAAAAAGTCTGAGTAATGGACAGTACTCAGCGTTTTATTATAAATTGATGAATTAATTATGAATATAAGCGGGTCAACGTGAGCGCACTCACCCTAATGAAGTCCCTCGTTAAGGGATGAAATGTTGGTGTTCTTTCAACACATAATAGGTTCGTAGTTAACCCGCTTACATTCACAATGAGTACTCAGCATATAAAAACTCATTTAAGAAACTTAAAAAATATTCTGCCTTTTATAAAACTTAATCCCATAGAACAATTTATAGACTTGACAGCCTTATCCCTCGCCCAAAACGATTTCATCCTGACAAACTAAACCAATATAACTGTTTTTATTAGTTCTTTTGTTTAATAAATAAATAAGAAAAATATAACCGTTCCGCTATTACAGGAGCCAGAATACACAATACCGGAACCCCCTAAACCACCCCAAGACGACACAACGCAATCATCATCACAAGATTCCGTCATCAGCGTCAAGGAATACGAGAAAGATGATAGTCATTTACGACCGTCATCACAAAACTCCAACTACAACTTCCATGATGTGATGCAAAGCGAGGGGCATATGGAAAGGTCTGAGGAAGCTGAGATGGAATCTTATGAGCAGGGGAACTATGAGATGTATGAACAGATGGCGATGGAATATCAGAGCGATGTAGCCAGTCAGGTGAGATGCTTATCCTATCACATCACATCATTACCAGCCTATAATAGTCCACTGCTGGACATAGGCCTCCCCTAATGAGCGCCATCGATGGCATCATTATTTGGGGGTTATTGCCCATAATCCCCTCGCTGGGCATGCGGGTTTGGGATCGCAGTTTGGTGTAGTTGTTCTGCAGAAGGCGCTGCTGCCCGCCCCCCGCTGTGTTTCCCTTAGTCGCCTCTTACGACACCCACGGGAAGAGTTGGGGTAGTGAAATTCTATGCCGGCACCACACGGACAATATTGAATAACAGACCTACTTATAATAGATGATGCTGTGTGGATTATCCGGCATTATTATTATTATTACTTATTATTATTCCAGCGAGTCCCCCCACCAGACGAGCAGACCTCCGGCCGCATAGAGACGGTGGCGCTAACCCGCAACCGCGGAGAGATCAAGTGTGACTGGCGCGCCGGCGACCCCTCCGACCCCGTGACGTCACGGCCCTCGCGGTGGGAGAATCCGCAGAGACCTTCGCGATGGGGTATAATCTTTGTATACTAATATTATAAAGAGGAAAGATTTGATTGTTTGTATATTTGGATTAGGCTCCGAAACTACTGGACCGATTTGAAAAATTCTTTCACCATTATAATCGTAAATTTTCCCTGATTAACATAGGCTATATAATATTTTCCAAAAGCTAGGGATCGGCATGAAAAATATTTTTTGTTAAAAACCCGTGCGAAGCCGGGGCGGACTGCTAGTCTCTTCATACATTTACTGTGACAATAACTTTCCTCAAGCTTCGAAAGGGTAGCGTAAAAATTGATGCCGTCAATAATAATATCTAGGAAATTAAATTATACCTATCCCAAATTGACTAACCCTGCAAGATGAGAATTGTCAAATACTAATAAATTACCTTTAATTCCAGGTCTTAAGCCTAGCGAGGTGAACATAGTGCTAACGGGCGGCAACGATGCCGAAACGTCGGAGACTTTCGCCATCCAGAGCGTTGTGTCGCCCGCGGTGTATAAAATACAGAGTCTTGCTAATCGGAAGGATAATTCTAATAGCGGGTGAGTTACTATTACCAGATAATACTGTTTCATTCTAATATGTAACGAAAAAAATAGAAATTTTATCAAAAAATATTTAATTTCTTTCTTTATTGTCTTGACTGTCCTGTCTGTCTCGTCTTTGCCTGTCATATACATTGTGTGCCCGGCAGGGTCTATAGTGAAATCATTGAGTACAGTAGAGTTGAAATGTCAAAATTACACATAGGAAGTCGCGCGCCGCCTACTATTTTCTGATTTGCCGAAACAATATCATTTGATTTGATAAAAAAGGATGGGGTAAAACGGATTCTGCGATGTTTCAGCGAGTCTCATTTACGAGTTTTAAATCCAATAATTCAACTTTGTTTTTTCAATCAACACAACAGGACAATCCACACAGCATCATCTAGCCCCAAGCTAAGCAGAGCTTGTGTTATAGGTACTAGATGACTGATATACATAATACAATAGATTACATACATAGAAAACAACCATATCACCCTGAACAATCAAATATCTGGAGATCGTACAAATATTTGTTCCGAGGCAGGAATCGAACCCGCAACCTATATTCACAATGGCATGAGTCTGTAAACGGATGAGTCCCTTTCAATAAAATGTTTTATTTTTAGTTTTTAAATTACATAATGTACTCTAACTCTTACCTCTCTCTGTAACATGTATTTTGTGTAGCTGAATTTAATAAATTAAATTAAATTGCATTACAGTTACGATGAAGCGTACATGGATATGTACGGAGCATCAGATAGACTTCAATATGGGGATTGCTTCTCTGCCGGCGCACAGCATACCACCCACTCCTCACTGGACGAACGGATCAACCAGGCTCTCAATATGAACGGTATGTTACCAAGCTTTGCCCACTGCTGCACATATTCATTTATCACACAAATAGCACACAATCAAAACAACAACATCAGCCTATAATAGTCCACTTCTGGACATAGGCCATAATGAACGCCATAGATGGCATTATTTATCATTTAGGGGTTATTGCCCATAATCCCACTGGGCATGCGGGTTGGGGATCGAAGTTCGCTGGAGTTGTTCTGCAGAGGGCGCTGCTGTCCGCCACCCGGTGAGTCACCCATAGTCGTTCTTTCGACACCCACGGGAAGAGTTGGGGTGGTGGAATTCTATGCCGGCACCACAAGACAGATCAAAACAACAATCAAAACAATACATAATATTTTTGTTATATTGAGTCCTCGCACTCGGGGCTAGTTCACATACAAATACATATTAGAATTGATATTATAACATACATATCTTATTATTGCAAGTAGGCCATAGGGAAACTAGACTTGTCTCTACCTTCATACTCACTTTGTACACCAAGCTAAAGCCCCGTCAGAAAAAAAAACGAAAGTATATCGGCGCCCTAATAGTCTGTCGCGTCTCGCTTCGCTCGCCTCGATGGTGTCTCATTCAATAGTACAATCTTGCGATTAAAAAAAGTTACAATAGATGGCGTTAGCTCAATATTGTAACTTTATTTCAAAATGTTTATAATATGATTGTAAACATATTGTAAACTGTTTTGTAATCTTATCACAATAAATAAAGCTATTTACGGCTTGCTTCGCTCGCCGCACTCGAATAGTCGTGAGCTGTATCGGTATTGTTACTAAAAAAATCTTCTTTCTAGTTATTGACGACGCTGCTAAAGATGACACAGAAATAAGCGAAGGACCGGACAAAGGGATTTTAGTAACGTGAGTACGCTATTTGATAAGTCTTTGTTTATACTAATATTACAAAGAGGAAAGATTTGTAACGTAAGTAATTTGATAAGTCTTTGTTTATACTAATATTTATAAAGAGGAAAGATTGTTTGGATTGAATAGGCTCCAAAACTACTGTACTGGACTATATACTTAAAAACTTACGATTTTATGAAAGAAAGAGCTACTTTTTATTATAGCTTTCGGAGGTTGCGTGTTCGATTCCCGCCTCGGGACAAATATTTGTACGATCTGTAGATATTTGTTCAGGGGTTCTGGTCGTTTTCTATGTATAATAAAAAATATCTATCTATTTAATAATATTGTATTATTATAGAGCCGTGTGGTGCCGGCATAGAATTTCACCACCCCAACTCTTCCCGTGGGTGTCGTAAGAGGCGACTAAGGGAAACACAGCGGGGGGCGGGCAGCAGCGCCTTCTGCAGAACAACTACACCGAACTGCGATCCCCCCAAATAATGATGCCATCTATGGCGCTCATTAGGGGAGGCCTATGTCCAGCTGTGGACTATTATAGGCTGATGATGATGATGATGATGATTATATACGCATAAGTCATCTAGTACCCATAACACAAGCTCTGCTTAGCTTGGGGCTAGATGATGTTGTGTGGATTGTCCAGCATTATTTATTTATTTTATTTATTTATTATCTTCCTATGGTGTTCTATGGAGCTACTTTATGAAGTGTTGATATATATGTTGGTGAGATTTCTTTGCCATTCTATGAGATAATTTCCTCGTTTAAATAAATGTACCTATTATATTGCTTTTGTGTATTAATAATATGTATGATGTTATTTCAGTAAAGCCCTGCTTAGCGACCCTCGTTGCGCTAAACGAGTCAGTTTCGCGGACGGATACAAACCGGGGCAGGACTCCGACACGGAGGAACCGCCTGTTAGAAAGGTAACGTACAAATTTATATTTAGTAATGATTAGTATTATTTTAACGGGTATTTATCGCGTTGTTTTTTTTTTCAAAAAGTTTCAACAGGTTTGCACTCTGTCGTGGTCAGTCATCTCGTGACCACGACAGAGTGCACACCTGTTGAAAATAATTATGTGTTCAGATCGCGTAAGTTTAAAAATAGTTATTTAGTATCAAACATGGAATAACAGTGGTTTGAATACAAATTTGCCGTGTGGTGCCGGCATAGAATTTCGCCACCCCAACTCTGCCCGTGGGTGTAAGAGGCGACTAAGGGACACACACCGGGGGGCGGGCAGCAGCGCCCTCTGCAGAACAACTCCACTGAACTGCGATCCTCAACCCGCATGGCCAGCGTGGGGATTATGGGCAATAACTATGCCCATATGGTGCTCATTAGGGGAGGCCTATGTCCAGCAGTGGACTATTATAGGCTGATGATGATGAAATACAAATAATGTAGTCATGTCTCGCTATGGTCTAGCATGTATATAATACATATAATACGACTACCTCTGTGGCGCGGTGGGCGAAGGTCCGCCTGCGACGCAGGAGGTTGCGGGTTCGATTCCCGACTCGGGATCAATATTTGTACGATCTGACAGTTGGTCAGGGTGTTCTGGTCTTAATGTATGGTAAAAACTATCTACATAATATATGTAATAATATTGTATAATGTATTGTATATCAGTCATCTTGTACCCATAACACAAGCTCTGCTTACCTTTGGGCTAGATGATGTTGTGTGGATTGTCCACCATTATTTATTTATTTATGTACTCCAGCCAACCAATGTGATATATTTGTAAACATGACTGATACTTAATCCAAAGTTGATATTATCGCCGTGTATTTTTTTATTTATTTATTCCCTTACAGAAGAAAAAGGTCCGCCGTCTGGGCTGCCCCTGGCCTTGCCCCCTGGAGCACCCCGACCACGTGCCGCTGTGGGACGCGCTGCCGCCCCCGCCGCCCCCGGGCTCGCCCCCGCCCCCGCAGCCCGCGCCCCTCCCCGCACACCTCCTAAGGGAGGGCAGAAGGCAGAGAGACGTCTTGCAAGTTCAGATGCCGGTCGGCAAGTTCGGTGAGTCTATAGATACAGCTAGACGGCAGAGAGACGTCTTGCAAGTTCAGATGCCGGTCGGCAAGTTCGGTGAGTCTCTAGATTCTCTAGATAGTCTATTCTATACTAATATTATAAAGAGAAATGATTTGATTGTTTGTTTGAATTGAATAGGCTCCAAATCTACTGGACCGATTTGAAAAATTCTATCACCTTTAGAATCCTCAATTTTTCTGATGAATATAGGCTATACAATTTTCTAAGAAAGTTAGGGAATTAATTAATTAATGTGATAATAAGTGATAGCAGAATCTGATGGGTACGCAGTGCAACACACAGATGGCGCTGTGCGCTGAATCAACATTACCAATAAAGATAACTATTCATATGAGACGACAGGAGGTTGCGGGTTCTAAATTTAATTATTAATTAATCAATTTAATTATTATTTAATTCTTAATTTGTTATAAGTTACAAGGGAATAAGAAGTCGTAAATATAAATAATAGTAGACAAAAGGGGGGTACTTAATTCTGATGCGCACTAAAAATAACTGCATATGTATGTAATATATTATATCATGTACATCAGTCATCTTATGCCCATAACACAAGCTCTGCTTGGCTAGATAGCTGAGTGGATTGTCCAGCATTATTTATTTATTATTATTATAAAGAATTTACTTACTATACCTCTATATATCAATACCAGTCGGAAACATCCCGCCTATATGTTTGCCGTACCATCGTCAGCCTATAGTCCACTGCTGGACCTTTAGGCCTCCCCTAATGAGTGCCATAGATGGCATTATTTATCATTTGGGGGTTATTGCGCATAATCTCCACGCTGGGTGGGTTGAGGATCGCAGTTCGGTGGAGTTGTTCTGCAGAGGGCGCTGCTGCCCGCCCCCCGGTGTGTCCCTTAGTCGCCTCTTACGACACCCACGGGAAGAGTGGGTGTATAGGGTGGGCTAGACCATCATACTAAAACCTAGTTTCGTTTGTTCCAGACCCCGGTTCGTTAGTCGGCTTCATGCCTCCTGAGCCGCCCCCTGGACTTATCTCGTTCTAAGTATTGACATCAAGTTATATTTAAATATAAGTTATAATTATATCTGATTGACATTATGAATAAATAAATGATTGTTCAATATTTTTTGTTTCTTTTTTAGGGTTTTGACATCGGTTGCAAAACCCTTATGGGATCACTTTGTGTCTGTTTTGTGTTTTGAATCCTTAATATCTCCGAAACTACTGCAGCTATTGACTTGAAATTTGAAATAATAATACATTTTGTGCACCCGCACAGATTTATAGAAAAATAAATGAAATATCAAAATGAAGATTTTTCAGTACAAATTTTAAAATCGAAATTTTAAAAAAGTAGTATCAAATGAAAGGTATTCGTTTGTAGATTCCAAAATAGTTTTTGAATATTCTCGTACAGTGTCGCAGTCGCATTCGCTGCCCAGATTTAGGTACTCTCGAGAGTATATATAGTATAGTAACCTATATAGGTTTAGGTCAAATGAAACTACAGTATAAAAACAATAAAATAGATTTTCATTTATTGTGAGACGAAAAATACAACAATGGGACTTATCACCTAAAATGGTTAGTTAGCAGACTGTCGTGTCAAACAGTTAACGGTTACGTGTGGGCTAGTGCCTGCGCCTCTTACAGAAACGTTCACACTCCGAATTACTTTATGTATGTCTTTCATTGGGAGAACTCGGTAACGATAATCAACTAAACAAGTTATACAATACACAAACATGATCTCGCTATTCACTGAAATCATAAATCTAATATTATTATTAAACATTGTGAAGTTTCAATAGTTCATTTTTTAACTAATTTTTAAAAAAGGCTTTATCGATTCGAAGCTAATCCTTAATTAATTACAAGATTGTTTAATAGTTTGTCGATAGCGGCCGGCGCGCGCTCCGCCGACGCCTGTAACGTAACAACTCTCAAATACCGCTACTATGAAACGTTCTATACAAAATTGAACATCGCCGATCCGCTAGATCGTCTCATTCATTTATTTATAATATTCATATACTCTAACAAGTGGGCGGCGAGCGGCGACCGCTCGTGCGAATATCCTTTCAACTCCTCACTAAGTCGATTAAGTACATTTCTTAAGTTATAAGTTGAAAATGCCACTGCTGCGATCCTACGTCGCCTATGTCAGCGCGAGCGCCGCCGCGGCCGCCGGGCTGCGGCCTCTAGGCCTCCGCCGGCGGCCGCGGCGAGGCGCCCCGACCTATTGCTCATACTTAGAGAAAAAATTCCGAAATCAATTCGTTACACCGTAGACTATATCTTGTTAATAAACTTGAAGTATTATCGATAATCAATAAGTACATTATAATTGAATGATTAGTATTTGTTTCATAAGAGACTAGCATTACAAATGAACCTTCAGCTATACGATTTTAATGTTTATTTTCTATTTAAACATTTCGAAGATGTTCAAAGTGGACTACTAGAGTCCCGACACGGGACCGAGGCGCGGTGCCGTGGCGGGACGTGGCAGCTGATGCGTCTACACTTCGAGATATCACTTAATTAAGTACTTAGATTAGGGGGGAAAAGGTCGTAAAAACAAAAAAAAAGTTATTGAAATTTATACATAACAAACACCTTAACTAATAGTTGAATAATTTAGTGTATGTAGTGATTGTGCCTTGGCAGGGGCGAGGCGCGGCGCCGGCAGTGTGGCTGCTCTACAACGAAACAACTTTATACAAGAGGGCGGCGCGCGGCCCCGGTCAAACAACTTTATACAAGAAGCGCCCGCCCTCGCCCCGACCACCGCACAAAAGCAATATAAAACATTTCATTCCGTGATAGATGACACGATGGTATGCGAATTTTTTGTATCTTTAATATTATTTTTTCCAAAAAACACACGATCCATTCGCTCACCCTTGCGCTTAACCTAAAATTAATAATTAGACAATATTTTATTTGTTCAACAGACGCGCGCAAACGCATCGCGCGCGTATAATAATAAAAATATTTTCAAAACAATCGAATAATTAAACACACTAGTTAACAATAACTCGAGCACTCGAGGCTTCCGCGGGACCGTCTAGTGGAGCGTCACTATCGGAACGAAACTGTACCGTTAATACTGCAGCGGCGGCGGCGGCTAGGGGGGCTAGGGGGAGTGGGGTGGGGTACAGGGTACTGCGGTGCCGCGGGTACTAGACGGCGGTCTCGGTGTGGCTGTGGGAGGACAGGCGCTCCACGTCGATGTCGTGCGGCGCCAGGTTGTCCCGTCCGGCGTCCGCGTAGTCTATCGACGAGGAGTGGGAGAAGCGCTTGGACAGCGCCGTCTGCTTGCGCAGCGCCTCGGCCAGCGCCGCGTCCGCCAGCGAGCCGCGTGAGTCCAGCCCCTGCCGGAACGCGTTCACCACGCGGATCTGCCACCACCATCACCGCACGTTAGTCGCACTTCCACAGGGACGCTGGCATTCGTGGACCTCTGACACTGACTAGCGTTCTAATCGCGGCACTATTATATCCGTACATATTCGGGTCTATAGACAGTCTATAGGCGAACTTTAAACAAAACAGCTAAAAAACTAAATGTGGGCGTGTCAAGGAGGCCGTGGTCCTATGACCCCGCCTCTATCAATCAAATTCCAACAGAATGGGCAATACAAACGATTTAATAAAGTGCTGTGAACGCTAGTCAGTCTTTAACCATGTATCGATGGCATCCCAAAAGGAAACACAAATAAACATTTCCTCTTGAGATAGCGTCAGAGCAACACGAATACAAATAAGTGGAACCATATTTGAAACATCAGAATGAATGTTCAGAACCTTATCCATCCATGCGCGATTAGTGCCAGATATTTCCACACGACCTGTGGCGTGGTAAGCAATTAGGTGAAGATAGGTTAGTTAGAAATCCAAAAGCCGCGTATAGAGATATCTAGAACGGTGGATGGTAAGTTATGAATGAAAAGCACACCGAGCCGATAAAGTAGGCAAGAAAGCGTTGAGTTAACCCTCACACTGCGGTCTGTCGGCACGCATTACATGCACGCGGCTCTGAATACAGACTTCCTGTGCTGTGTCGTGTCACATGCGAAACACAGTGACTGCGTTAAGCTACAGACGGTCACTAGCCATGTATTATGACAGCCAAAACCATTCAAAGATTTGATTTGTTTAACAAAATGCAACATTTTCTTATTTTTATTCTTAAAATTTCTTATAAATCTTAAACCTGGGTCAAAAACGCCTTGCAAAAATTTGTACCACTGACTTTAGCTGTCATACTTACCACAGGCTTAGCGAGGTCTGTGGCTTTCCTTGTGATCTACGGGACTACCCTGTTACATCTATGGTCTATGAAGCACGGACGACACCCGATAATAACGAACGCCGATACAAAAGCTAGCCTGATCCATAGATTTTCATAATGGTTTAAAGATTATTTAAGATGATTTATGTCAATGTATAGTATTTAGACTTGAATGGATTTTATCATTAGTATAATTATTTTATTTAAATCATAAACCATTATGAAAAAGTCAAGTTTTAAAAGCATTTAAAAATTTATAGTACCTACTGTAACGGAAAACCCTGGCGTAAATTGACTGCATCTAAGTTTTGCAACCCCACGAATTAGTGCAGGGGTGAGGCAACTGAATAACTTTTAACTACAAAACCAGGTTGCGAACTTAAACTCAATACAATTCTTTAAATTTAACATGTTTTCACGACAGTTAATTTTCATATAAAACATTTTTAACGCGCCGAAACTAGCAATAAATACGACTAATAATTTAACATAATGTAATGTCATACTCCTTTCAACCTACTCACGATTATATTGCAAGTGACTTAAACACCGATAACTAATAGACATCTAAGTTATTTTACTTATGTACATCAGACGTGGTAATGATTCTATTAGCATTTCAAACTTATCTCTCGCCAGGACAACATTAAGAGTTAAAGACTAAAATTGAATAAACGATATATACAAATTTCACCCCAATTCCTTAACCAGAACATATAATCCGCAGACCAATGTAGTCTAAGACGTCACATGTAATAATACCCCAGGAATAATACCGGAAAGGAAATACAGAAGGCCCATGCAGGATACATGCACTATGATGATAATATTGGAATCATGCATAACCGACCTATTTATTCATATATCATACAATCTAGCTCATTAGGGAATATTAATAAAGGTACACAGTGCCAAGGTAATATATAAATAGAACGGTCAGCATAACAAAACATACAAGAGTGGGAATAGACAAATGTAAGGTATAGAGTACAGAGTATTATAAAAAACAAACGAACATAAATACAGTAGAAAACATATTATAAGAGAACATAAAATAAGTCAATGTGAGTGAAACAGCGGTACAGTTCTCGTATCAAGAATCTTACAGCTTGATCGGTGGAGGTCTTGCTGTAGGGAACCGGTATCAACCTTTCTTGAAGTTCGCCACCTATCACCTTCCGTGTGCAATGGATTTCATGGAAAAGAAAATAAAAACGAGAACATGAAGAAAAAGTTCACGAGACGAGCGTGAGAGAGGCGGCGAGCGTTATGTCTCGCTCTGGCAGAAATAGATAGATACAAATTAAATATACAAAGTTGCAGTGCTGCTACACACGCAATTCTATATACGTCTTGGAATATAGTTATATAGAATTTCGCAGGTAACATATAGCAATATATAGAGACAGTAGAGATCGGGGAGTATAACGAAGCAGTGTGCCTCGAAGCGATGGACTGTAGAAATAGATACACAGTAAAATAAAATAGGGGTCTTCCTAAGGTACCTTAATAAGCACATTCATGGGGTGTGCACTTATAAACTAATTTTCCAATATTTCCATCCAGGGCTCCATTGCTTTATAAAATTAAAAACAACATAAAACTAAAATAAATAAATATGAACACATTGAAACATCGAACATTGATCGGGATCCACTTATCTAAGCATTATATTGTTTTTTGTTCGTGTATTTTGTGCGTGTTGTTGTGACATCACTCGAGTGTGTTTGTTTAGTTTTTCATGCTGAATATTATCTAGTGGAAGCACACAATAGTATCATCGACGAAGTTGCTCACATACCATGTTCTATCATCTAGTTCAAGCTAATTTAGTATATATTTACAGAAGCACATGGTTTAATTTCCTAGCTTTTGATACGCTAAAATTATACATAGTGATTCTAAGACTGAAGCGGATCTATATACAAACTAAACCAAATCATATATGGACGCGGTTTAACTTGCAAGGTTAAAATGTTCCATATACGAATGGTGGATTCATGCTATAGGTGACGGTAAACTCTATAAGGAAGGAGCGTGTAAGCGATAAGCGTATCTAACATCAAGCTAGACCGTACGACATTTATCAGCCATTGTTGGCCGACATAACATGGACCAACATATAACACCGATATATTGTGTGTTACCTTTCAATGCGGCTCTCCCATACGTAGCACGGTTGGGTGAAATCAAAGTTACTTTGGAGTAGATACTTTATTACTAAGAGTTAAACAAGCGTGTACCAGTTCAGTTTAGTATTGGAATTCATGCTTTAGTGATTATTCCACTATAATTATGGCGTGACCTACTGAAGCGTTAATTTTTTTGAAAGTTTATTACTAATTTGTGTACACCAAGACACGATTTTATATTTTTATCTACTAACTAATTCTTATCACGTAGCAGGCAAAAGATTTTCACTACACGAAGTGCGTTAAAGTTGAATTATAATTTAATATATTATAGTAAATATTCTTATCACATAGACAAATTTAATATTTTCCACAAAACACATTTTATTGACAGTTAAATTTGCTTGATAATATTTGACATACTTCCTTGGAAAATTAAGAAAATATAAGGATGAAACAGAAAGGGGTATATAGGTAATAATAAGTATGGAAGACAGATAGTGCGTGTGTAGTGTAGGGTAGATACACAGATTGACAGTATAGATAGGTACAGTATAGTAAAACTAATCTAAGACAGATACGATAAATTATAATGTATCGAGAAAACATTTGAAGGAATATATAAACCAATTAACTATAATATTCATGCAGGAGTTAGTTCGGAAGTGCTGAATAAATACCATCAGACGGGCTTTTAAATAAAACAAAAATAGTTTCAAACATCTAAGTAAGAGCGAAGGCGATCTCGCGACTCAAGTAGGTATTTGTGTTTAAAACAAATATCACAAACTACTTACTTAGACACCACGTTTACTATAAAACATTCATCTAAACACTAAACATTGTCATATCAAAAATCTTGAAAAATCTATATCTAAAAATGCATTCTTTCCCACGAACAAACAAATCAAATAATAACAAGCAAATTTAAATATCTTCCTTAAATATTAAAACGTTTATAAAAGCACTTGAGTAGCACAAATTGTGAGTTTATATTTTTTTTAATAAATATAAAAATGGCACATGAATTTATTCGTATTAAATACTTCTCTATTTAGCACAACACATAAACTTTGTTCAAAATATATAAGATGTGATATATGAAGAATAGAATTATTTACAGAAGTTCACGTATAATTCACGGTAGAAATAAATAAATTTTCATAAAATCCATCCGGTATAACACAGATTTTAAAACTCTAATTATACTCCACTAATGGTGCACCATACCGTTACAAATCTTTATAGTTTTGCAAATATATTTTGACTTACTCATACATTTTTATTTAATAAATTTCTTAAACATTCTACTCATTTACATTTTATATTTGGAATAAATTTTAATTTTCGAAAAAACTTTTAGCAATGTTTACGGGTTATTAATTTAGAATATTTTGGAAATATATTTTGTTCATGGCAGTATATAGCATAGCTACTGCTTGCGACATCGAAAGTGTAATCGCTCGGGGCGGTTATATTTCGAGTGTTGTGATAATGTTTGTTTGTTTGTTTATTCATCGCTCTGATGCGATACGGGACTGAGGGCGGGGAGCGACGAGCCCCCAGATTGCACGCTGATCCGTCGGTGTTCCGCCAAATAATTATTGACAAATATCCTGCGGCCGGCCAATATGTCCGCTTTTTGCTGGAAAACATAACGCGCGCGTCAGTGAGGCGCCAGACCGGACGTAACCAAACTGCTTTACTACTGTGAGGCGTCAGCGGCAACACCTGGCAACGTGTTGGTTGGCTAGCAGCAGGGGAAGCAGTTTCGTTAGTGCCTAACTGAACTAGGAAGGGCATTCTCTAGCGGGGTGGTTCAAGGGCATCCAGTAGCGTACTAAATATTATAAAATTATAGAAAAATATCGTGTCGGAAGTCTACATCTACGAGGAAATAAGAGAAAAAACTGGTATGTGAGCTACTCGCGATGTTAGCTGACTCCGGAACGGTCACCAGGTAAATAAAATAACCACCTTGCGTCAAATAAATACTTTTATTACGGTTTTAATTTTAATTATTAAAGTGGTTGTGCCGGTAATTATGTTTACAATAATCGTAATATTTAACATTATAACTCAAAATAAATTATAAATATTAAGAAATAAACTTATAGAATATAAGTACTTACATACACAACCGAGTCAACTAAATAATAAGAAAAAAAATCTAAAAACATTTTTACTTTAAGATATACTTTGTTCTAATTTTGGTGTATTAGTGGAGATTTAAATTTATGTGCATTTTTACTTTATAAGATCTACATTTTGATACTAAATACAGTGTTAGTTTTAATAAACTTATTTGTTTAATTGTACGAGTACTGTAATAACATGTAAATAAAATTGGATATAAAACTCACTTAGGCAGTTCTGAGAATATGCATTGAAAAACTTGGAAACTTACAACATATTGCCAGAAACTACAACTACCTACTTAGTTAAAAAGAAATTATACAAATTGTGCATACTCACATTTAAACATGCATAAAACTGTAAAGCATGATCGTACTATAAATGCGAAGCAAAAATAAAAGAAAACATTAAAAATCACTGAGAATATTTGTAACAAAACATATTTCTTCAGTACTTACAATCTAAGCGACGGAGCCGTCATTTTGTCGTGCCAGCGCAACACAAAATGGCCGCTCGATTCTCACCTCGAAGTTTTCGTGAATGGCTAGTTATTAAGCGTTTCGTTTATTTTTATTACAAAATGGCTAATATAAACAATTGTAACATAGACTGGTAACCCAGCGTGCACTGCATACATCGATATCCCATGCTCTAATACCTTTAAGGAGGTGTACCTACGTAGTTACCACATAGAATACTCACAAGGGGCTCCCTATGCGAGTCAGACCTACACTTACCGTCAACATCTGAAATAGAGCGAGTTTGCTACAATCACCGGCCCCAATTTATACGAGTGGCGAAAAAAAATGCTATACTTTGCTTTAAAATTTATTAAATGTAAATAATTCTCGTAACATTCGCAAAAACCAAGTTATTCTTTTAAATAGGTACATTATCTTTTTAGTTAACAGCTCTCGTTTGATCTTTAAGCGTGCGGTGTGTCTTATTCATATTAAACTTTAGGCGTATACTTAATAAGATTAACGATAGATTAATAATTAAATAGGTTAGAAAGGCTACCTCTGTATATACGTGAAAGTAATCGACAACGCGTAGATTAAAAGTATCCCAGGGTAGACGCGATAGGGTAAAAATGGTCCCAAAATTTACTATGAAATAAAACACGTAAGCTGCCGGAATCGTTCCTCTAAATTCTTTACAACGAACACCTAACAACTACTCACTCAAAAAGCTAGTAGGTAACTCGAAATTCGAAAATTTAAAAAAGTTTCTTTATAGTTATAATGAAAGTCTAAAAGATTTTAAAAAGTTGAATTATTTTACATTCCCCTCATCGCCTATACAAAATATCACCGCTCTCATATACATAAAGACTTCAAAGATTTTAACTTATGTACAAATTGTACAAATATGTTTCTCTCTAAAATAGCAGTATTCATTTCATGATAATAGAAAGACGATATAACCTAGTTACACAAGGGGTCCCGAAACTAGATACGCCATAACGGTCTACTCGTTCAAACACTCAAACACTATCGCAACTAACCTGAACAATAGTAACGTGAAAGAGGCACAAAAACACGCAAGCCTCAGGCCCTACGTGGTCGGTTATTGCTACAACTATTAATAAAAAAAATTATCAATTTCAACACTTAATTAATCTTATTCTAACGTTATTCGGAGATTACGCGGGAGATTGTTAAGTACGTGTCGCGTAAACGTAAAGCGGGATAAACGGGAGATCTGTGCTGTGCGGGTGAGGCTCAGAATATGGTGGTCTCTGTGCGGGCGGGCGGCGCGTCCTCGTCGATGTAGGCGATGTCCGACTGCGGCTGGCGCAGGCGGGACCGCAGCCCCGCCGCACTGTGCGCCGAGAGCCGCTCCTCCAGGTCCTCCAAGGTAGACTTGAAGGCGCGCACCACCCGCAGCTGCAAACGTCCAGCCGTCCAATGCCGCACCCTCGCTAACTACCACCGACAATACCCGCCCGCGTTACCACGCTACGCCACCGACGACCGAGTGTGGTGTGGATTCGTGCGCCGTCTGTATTCAGAGTACCGGTACTAACATGCAAACTATCCAAGTGACAACGACGTGCAAACCGACCGCTAACAAGCTATGGACGACGATGACATCCTGAGACGGTGCCGTGAGAGTGACACGAGACGATGCAAACAGGGGACAGAGCATTCCGGACGACGATACTAATGCGATCGGGAAACCAACGAAACTCCATAGAGGCGGGCTCTGGAGTGTCGCCTAGCTTTCCGTGGAAGGATGTGTCGAGAGATGAAGTAAAAAAGAAAGATTGACGCTCACTGTGCGGCGTTCTTACAACCCAGTCGTATACGATAACAGTTCTATCAAAATTTATTAACCGATTTGTCTGGTCTTTTCATAGTACCCTATTACTAGATCTATACATGGTACATCTGTTATCATTTGTATTTCGATTGGTTTTGTTCCTCATTTAGTTCACCCACCTTTTGAATCTCTGAACATTAAAAATAAGGCTGTAGAAATAGATTCTTTAAACTGTTTATCGAGATTATGAATGTACAAAATGGCGATCATTTTCTACATTAAAAGCTAGATGTTTTAGCGGGTTTTAATGATTCGAGCTGGATGAATCTAAATGGGTTGGTAAGGAGGTTTCCACACAGCGAGCGTCGTTGACCTCTATGGCACACGGGGACACTACGCGCTAGGGGGGAACAAACTGGGGGATTGCACACAGGGGAGTTGCAAACTTAGGGGGAAACGGTTTAAAGTTCAAAGGGGTTGGAATATGGCGATTCCTTATATTGGAATGAGTAGATTGTAGGAGGGATTTGGATGAGAGGTGGAAGGGAATCGTAAAAGTACGGAAGGACTCAGAAATATGGTAACATCAATGGCAGCTTAAGTAAATAAGGTAAAGTTATCAAATAGGTAAGGACGATAAAAAGGAAAATCAGTCTCTCTGAAAGAAGTCAGAATGAAAAGACAGTAGAAGTGGAAATAGTTAGAAGAGATGGATCAGCTACAAAAATTTAAAAGATCCAGAAGGAAATTTCGTAGTTTTCTCAGCCAACGAACTTCTCAGAGAACGCAAATAAAAAGGGAGACATGCTAGAGATTTCTGAATCAGAAGGAGTTGATAATTCGGAGACTGTAAAGGTAAGACAGAACAGAGAAGTGGGGAGTCAGATATTTGGAGACTTTGATCAGATATTTGGAGATTTGGTTTAAAGTAATGGAGATTTAGAAGTGAGGTTATGATCGATAGGTTCTGATAGAGAGATGAAGATCAGGGGCAAGGGAAGTAAAACGATTGAAAGGATATATTATGATACGACATTTGGAGACATCGGATTTAAAGGATTTATTAGTGTGTTCTGATCAGGGTGGACTGAGGATGACGCTTGGAAGCTTTGAAAGATGGCGTTTGGGAGAGTAGTGGAACGAAATAGATTCAGAGAATAGGAAGCTGACACGGGAGACTTCAGATATAGGTCAAGACCGACTGGAGGGGGAAAGTAGTATAGAAGTGGTGATCATTTCGGAGATGGAATGTCAAGACCAACTGGGAGAGTTGGAAAATAGTGATAGTCTTCGAAGTAAGGAGAGTCGAGACCATGGAGAAGTAAGATAAGAGTAAACAAGGACCAATTGGAAACTTCTGAGAAGGATTGGAAAGTTCTGAGTAAGGACATGGTTCAGGAGGCCGGAAAGTATCGGGACGGAGGGTGTGCGTATACCGTCAGTGTCCGCCGGTGGCAGCGCGCCGCCGTGCGCCGCGCGCGCCACTACACTTCAGTCTCGAGCACCGGCCGAGGCTGCCAACAACACCGCTCTATGGGCCGCGGCTCGGCCGCCCAATCAGCGCCGTCCTAACATCACTGCCGTTTACAACTGACCACCATGACGGTGTGGAAAGTGACATGGTTTGACGTCACCATTTTTTAATGTTGGTATTACTTATTGATGGAGCAAATTGCGCTAGGAATGCAACAATGCACTGCTATTGGTTTGCGAATCTCCTGAACCAATTCAAATGTATAAATTTTTAGATTTGCACAAAAAGGAGGTCAGTTTTCTACTTTTTGATTTTTTTGCTTGGATGTGTAACAATCAGAATATTATTGTTATATAATTTGATCTCAAATATTTGGTAAGGTAAAAAGGCAGCGCCTGATCCTTTCGGATTAAACTTTCAAACAGGGCAAATAGAACATTTTCAGTAAAATAAGTGTGCCTTTTCTTATTCTGTAGGTATTACTTTTTCCTCTGATTTTTGGTCAAGTCTGATATCGTTTTTGGTAGAACTTTATTCAAGTGTTAGCTTTGGACAAAAAGGGGAGGAAAAAGGTCCATTCCATTCCATAAAGAGAGAGTAAAAACAAATTCCCAGAGACATTTTTAGAGAAAAATGATGACGTCAAACATATTAATTTACTAGGTTTGAGGTTGTTACTTATAGGGATAAACATTAAAGTCACATGTCCCACACCGCGCCAGCCGCAAGCAGGCCAACACGGAAATTCAGACCCTTATAGGAAGAAATAAAGAACATAATCAGATAAAAAAACGGAAAAGAACAATGTGTACTGTGTACGTAATGCGTGTAAGGCCTTGAGGCCGTGTCACGTGTACGAATATGACCAGGAGTGCCAACCGAACGAAATGAACTTAAAAAAAGATAATGAAAATGAAAGAGACAGGATTGAGGCCATAGCGTACCTTGAAGAACGACTAATGCCTACACAACGAAGGAAGTGATCCTACAGATGCTTGGAAGGGGACCAAGGTGCACTAACAACCAACCTCACCATTTGTCTTTATGTCTATTTACACAGGATTCTATTTATCGAATTCCGGTTTCGCCATTACGGCTCGCTGTTATTATTTAGGTACGGACATATTTAGTTTCTAATATAAACATCTAACATGCGTTATTTTTATTTGTTAATATCCGAGGAGCCAAGGAGGGACTGATTTACGTGGTTTTATTTAGTCTTTGACGGTTTATAATTGTGGAAAATTAAATTTTAATATTAAATTTAATTTTTATCATATTTAATGTTTGCACAATTACATCGCCAAAACAGAAATTAGGAAGCTGAACGGAATCACTGCTTTGTTATATTTTTTTTTGTTAAAACACTCATTATCTTTGTTATTTTCTACATAAAGTTTATACTTACCTTCGAGACTGCCTCTCGCATCTATATACAGGTACATATCGACACTACATCAAGCCTAACATGTCTAACGCAAATCAACACAAAAAGGCAATAATTAGAACAACGCAAGGCAACTACAATTTCCCGCAGTTTGACGCTTGCACGCACCTGATTGACAACACACCCCGACACACGTCTAAGGGACAACATTCACAATGAAAAACAAAAAACAAAACAAAAACACAAACAAAAATAAAAAAAACATAAAATAACACAGACAACACAAGGGCAAAGGAAAGGTACGACCGATTATGTGTTAGTGAGAGCACGCGACATGCTCGACGTGTGTTCCTTTCATTTATTGCAAGAAAATCCACTCCACACTCAAATCAACGGTCATTTACAACTGCAGTAACTGAACACAACTCGGTACATAAATCAAAAAAAATCCAAACAATATTATAAACAAACTGATATTATTGTAATGTTACTGCATTCGGTTGGTCGGTAACGCGGGTTAATTGCCAGGCCTCGGGAGGCGTCGGTATTTAGCGAGGGTGTACGGGTTGGCGATTCACAAGCAAATACTATCTTAAAAGTAACAGAAAAAAAAACAAGACAAAATAAAAAAAAATAGTGAAAACAAAACAAACAGTCAGTATGACTAAGAGATAAAATAAAAGACAGAGATAGAAAGAGCCATATTCATAACACGTGGTTGGTTGAGTGATTCTATCGCGTAGTCATAGTAACTGTTTGCGTTATGAGGGATAAGTACCATTGTCACAGCCTAAAAGAGCATGCCAATAGGGTAGGGGTGGTACAGTCAACTCAGGTAAATTAGATAATAAATAATATATCATATAAAAACCGGGAAGCGTCAGACTGAATAAACGGTACGGCAAATACATGCATGGCAGTTAATCGCGTATAACTAACTAGTGTCGATAACCGACTCCCGGTTTCATGACAAATTATAATAGAGAGACAGGAGAAAAGGGATAAACCGGTAATACATAAATAAAAACAGTAGCTGTCGTGTTGAAAGAAGATGTCATGAAACCAGGCGTTTAGAGAAATAAATGATAGTTAATTTTGGAAAACTAAAAGTTTCTAGTGTAGCTTGTTCGGTTGCCAATTTCGTGAAGTTTAATTGTGTAAATGTTCTTGTAAAATTAGTGACCGAACAATTTGAATTTCTACTGTTATTATGGGCCAAATAATAAAATAGCATCACTACAACATTACTCTGTAAAGTGTTTCTCTGTGTAGGTTAAATAAAAACTCCGAAAACAACTGAAGATAGGACAGTATAAATAGGAAATAAAAATTAGATACCAAACAATAAAAGGTAAACGAAAGATAAGTTAATAAATAAAATCGTACGTTTATTTTGAGAGTTATTTATCGAGGTAATTATTTTGTGTATTATTTTTTATTTAAAATGAAGTTCTGCTATGTTTTCTCCGGCTTGTATCATAGAAATTGATGTGTATAATAAAATCAGCATTATCTATTTGTTACTATACGACTCTAATGGATGCAGTATTCAAAATAGTGGTAATTCGGTTTTGTATATGCAAAAATAGTAAAAGTATATATATAAAATGGACAATAAATTGAATAACTTAGCGTTAGGATGCCCAAGGTATCCGCAGTGTTGACCTGTTGACTTTGCTGCTATATAACTTTATTATATAGTATATAAATATTATATATACTGTTTAGCTGTAAACTCAAAACTTATCCCTCTTAGAATCAAGAAATACTTAAATTTCTGCCACTCCTAAATTTAGAAAATTACTAATCTATTAAAAGACTGTTATAATTGAATAATTATTTAAAATTAAACATTATTTTAGATGCACAGATGACATAATAATTTTTAATTACAGTGCCATCTGTGCCACAAATAAAAAAGCTATAGGCCTTATAAACTTCTTATTACAAAAAAAAAACTCATTCTTCTCATTCTTATTAATCAATGAACTATGAAGAGTATGATAAAAGTAGTATTTGTAAGGTCTATAGTTTTTTAAAGGTACTGTAAAGTAACTAAATATTAACTTCTGCATAAAAAGCTCTTTCTTTACTTTTTATGGGAACAATGAAAAAAAAATATTATGATGAAAAGCAAAATTTTTTTTGTTACTTTACAGAACCTTTATCAATATAAAATAACCCCCAAGATATTTATCACCAAAGTTGCGAGAAGTTATGAACTACCTTGTATAGGCTGTATAACAAGAACCCCACACATAAACCCACAAAAAACCCTGTCTAAGAATTTTTTTACTATCCAAAAAACCAAGATGATAGAGGAGTAATCAAAATTATAGGCTTTCAACGGATACGTTAAGTCCTTTTTGGTATAATTCAAAATGAATATCATAAATAAATGTGTAATACAAAAATAATCTAGCAAAATATTTTTTAACTGCATGCAGTTAAGCTTCCAAGTAAAATCAGTCTTTATTTGTAAAGCAAAAAATCTGCCTTATTTTACTTAAAACTAAGTTGATTCTTACCCTATCTACTTATATATCTTTTCCAAATCTTTGCTTGTATAGCAATGATTAAAATATTATAAACTCGTTATAAGAATCGACTCAACATATCCGTCCAAAACCAACAAGCCTTTAATTTAACCCCATTTAACTGTTCCATCACCCTCCCACCCTAAACATCAACCCACAAAACTAAACATTAACCCTTTAATAACCCCCTTCCCCCCAACCTAAGCATCACTTCGAACCAAAACATCATCCTTTCACCACCCACCCAACCTAAAATTCAACCTCCATCACCCACCCACAATAAACATCTACCCCCCCCCCCCCCAACATAAAAGCCAAACCCCCCAAATCTAGCCATTATTCATTATCTATTTGCAGTCTCAGTAGCGGATGGCTAAATAAGCTTCCATTTACAAGCTTAGTAGGAGATACATATTTTCCTCACCGCCCTCCCCTCATTTATCTCTACTAGGCTAAGTAGGGTAGTCTACCCCCCATCCTGAGCCTATCCCCATCCTTCAATTTACAGACTTAGTAGGAGATACCTAATTCCTTCACCACCCCCCTTATTACGATACCTATATCCTTCACCCATTATCTCTACAGGGCTTACTATGGTAGTCTATCCCCCCCACTATCCCCCCGAGATCGTACCTGCGTCTGGAGCCGCGTGAGGCCCCGGATCCAGAGGATTTGCCCGGCGCGTGGCTTCTTGTCCAGCTCGTTATCATAGTCGGGGCCCGGCTGGATGCTCTCGGGGTCCGGCTGGCCGCGGCCCCAACTAGAACAAACAATTTTTATGTACCTTGGAGCTGGATCTGGGTTGGCATTGAAGTTTCCTGATTCATCTGATTATTGTAAAGATACCTTGGCGTATTATGAGGACAAATTCGCAAACTGTGTGTGTGATTTTGGCTTTCGTTTCTCAAATTTACTGGATTATTATTTTATTATTTATGATTTTATTAATAACAAGATTTAATCCTTACATCACATTTCTTACCCCCTCTCTTTTTTGCTGCGCTGTATTAATTCAATCATTTTACAATTCCTCAATAAGAAATAATGCATCAGAACTTTATAATTAATTACCATCGATTATACCAACATTCCAAATAAATAAGGTATACACTCACGATAGATTCTTGGGGATCTTGCGCGTGGGTACGGTGGTAACCAGCTGGCCCCACACGAGGGTCCCAGCCCCGAAGAACAGACACCACAGCCACTGGTCTATCGATAGACCCGCTGTGCTGAACGCCATGCCGCCGAACTGAATGATTACCACCTGGAATTTGTAATACTTGTGTTATTGAAAAGCCCCATCAGTTTCTCTCAAATATAAATTAATATTTACAATTCAAACAATTGAGCTATATGCAGAATGTTGCAAACAAACTACAGTAGCTCAACTGATACATATCAATGCCAGTTGGAAGTGTACCCAAGATGATTGCTGCATTCAACATCATCATCAACATCACCAGCCTATAATAGTCCACTGCTGGACATAGGCCTCCCCTAATGAGCGCCAAAGATGGCACTATCATTTGGGGGTTAATGCCCATAATCCCCACGCTTGGCATGCGGGTTGGGGATCGCAGTTCGGTGTAGTTGTTCTGCAGAGGGCGCTGCTGCCCACCTTCCGGTGTGTTTCCCTTAGTCGCCTCTTACGACACCCACGGGAAGAGTGGGGGTGGTGAAATTCTATGCCGACACCACACGGCACAATGATTGCTGCATTGCCTCGCTTAAATTAATTAACAATACAATTTTTTTTATTGCTGGACAATTCACACATCATAATCTAGCCCCCAAGCTAAGCAGAGCTTGTGTTATGGGTACTAGATAGCTGATATACATATAATATACAACTACATTGGTAGCATTTTTTGTTGTTTATTAATTTTAAGGGCACTTCCGACTGATATTAATATAGATCAGTTGAGCTACCTGTAGTTTGTTTGCAACAGTCTGCAGTTAGTTCAATTCGTATTTTTTTCAAATATGACATAATAACACACCATACCTATATACATATACCGTGCATGTCAATCTTGCGCGCTATAATGTAGTAAAATATTATTTTACCTGTCAAGCCACGGCGAACCATACTTAACAAACCTAGCTGAATACATCAGTGCAGGAAATCATCACCAAAGTGCTAAAAATCATCACCTGCGATGCAGCGGTGCCGATCCATATAGAGTAAATTATAGGGTTGGTAAACATACGTAACAAACCCGGTTGAAGACCATCATTGCAGAAAAACATCATCAAATTTCAATAAATCACCAACCTGCGATGCAGCCGTTCCGATCCATATTGCGTAGAAGATGGGGTAGGTAACCGTACGTAACAGAGGTTGAAGACTGTCATTGCAGAAAAAAATCATCAAATTTCAATATATCACCAACCTGCGATGCAGCCGTTCCGATCCATATTACGTAGAAGATGGGGTAGGTAACCGTACGTAACAGAGATTGAAAACTGTCATTGCAGAAAAACATCATCAAATTTCAATATATCACCAACCTGCGATGCAGCGGTTCCGATCCATATTGAGTAGAAGATGGGGTTGGTGAAGAGACCTTGGAACACGTTCCTTTGGCCGTGGATCTTGCGAGCGTTTATCTCGTTGAAGAGAGTCATCATTACGAAGGTATTGAAGATGATGGTGAAGTGCTGGGATGGTTCCGCCGTCATGGCCTGGAATCTGCCTGACGGGATGTTCAGGATACGGTCGCCTGGAATAATAATAATAATCAATAATATTGGATCGACACCGTATCATATTCACTTCGTTAAATTATTCAGAAATCCAGGAGTTGGGCGTTGATTACCACACAGTTTGTAAAGCTTCGGTGGTGTCATCGTTTCGAAGTGTATTTATGATGTTAATTGAATAATGATCTGAATAAATGATTTTTTTATCATCTAGCCCTAAGTATGTCTTGTGTTATAACTATAAGACTGATATATATAATATAATAAATAAAAACAATTAAAATAAATTTACACTAGAGGAAATATTTGATTGTTTGTTTGAATTGAATAGGTTCCGCAACTACTGGATCGATTTGGAAAATTCATTCACCATTAGAATAACAAACATAGGCTAAAGAATATTTTTGCTATGCGCTTATTTTGTAATAAAGTTATTAATATCCGAAATAATAGTAACCATATTATAAATAAATAATACTGTGGATTGCCACATAACATCATCTAGCCCCATGTTAATCAGAGCTTGTGTTGTGGTACTAGATGACTGATATACAAAATACAATTATATTATTTTTATTTATACATAGAAAACGATCAAAACACCCTAATCCATCTGCAGATCATACATGAACTTGTCCAGAGGCGAGAATCGAACCCTCCTGGCGTCGGAGTTCTGATCTCGACGACAGAGCGCTATGGCACTCAGGAGGCCTATGTCCAGCTGTGGACTAACATAGGCTGATGATGATGATGGCCTCACAGGCGGACCTTCCACCACGCCACAGATGTCGTCAGAACTAGTGATATAACTCACCGACAAATAGCAAAGAGAAGATGATGAACAGTTGATAGATCGCTTGCCCCAGGATATTCTTTATCATGGTACGACTGATCAGAGGCTTGGTGCGTCCGTAACAACTAGTCATACAGTACTCACCGACAAACAGCAAAGAGAAGATGATGAACAGTTGATAGATCGCTTGCCCCAGGATATTCTTCATCATGGTACGACTGATCAGAGGCTTGGTCCGTCCGTAAGAACTAGTCATACAGTACTCACCGACAAACAGCAAAGAGAAGATGATGAACAGTTGATAGATCGCTTGCCCCAGGATATTCTTCATCATGGTACGACTGATCAGAGGCTTGGTCCGTCCGTAAGAACTAGTCATACAGTACTCACCGACAAACAGCAAAGAGAAGATGATGAACAGTTGATAGATCGCTTGCCCCAGGATATTCTTCATCATGGTACGACTGATCAGAGGCTTGGTCCGTCCGTAGGGCTTGCGTTGGAGCAGGTCGGGTGTCGGCATTTCCGTTGCGAGAGCGAGAGACGCGAGCGTGTCCATTATAAGGTTCACCCACAACATTTGTACGGCCTGGAAATATATATACAGGTTGAGTTTTTTTTAGGTCTAAGGGGAAGTCTGGAACCGTGGGAGTTATCGACAATTCTTGAAGTTACATGCTCGTTTTGAATTAATAAGTAAAAAAAAATTGAGCCAATGGACGATTATATGCTCAATCAACATATACATGTATATAGATATCAAAATATTAATGAAAATATAAATGAAGTATCTTCAGATGACCTTTTAAATATGCAGGTAAGCTTTTGTAGATATAAAAGTTTTAAGGTTCTTAGTCGCCTAGAGCTATGTACATATAAACTTAAGCTACATTACATGATTGAGCGGAGAATTCTGAATAGCGCAAACACCAATAAAAGCCATGATGATTGCGACCACGTTGCCAGTCACTTGGAACTGAAGGAACTTGCCGATGCCAGTCGGACAAGTTGCAATAAACTTTTATACCTCGACCAACAACTATCATATCTTCACCAACAAACTTCATCCCGGAAGTATTTTATAATATAGTATCTTCAGATGATTTTTTTACGTTTGCAAGTAAATATTTGCTAAATCTTAACTAACCTAAGCTAGAACAACTAACATAACTCGACCAACAACTATCATACCTCCACCAACAAAACAAACAATCTTCATACCTTAGAACGGAAGTCTTCTATTTTATGAAAGTATCTTCAGACATGTGTTTTGTAGGTACAAAAAGTTTAAGCTAAACCTACCTTATTTAAGGTAAACCTAAATTATCTTAAGCTACACGTACCTTGAGTGGAGAGTCCTGGATAGCGCAAGCACCGATGAAGGCTACGATAACAGCGACTACGTTGACAGTCAGTTGGAACTGAAGGAACTTGGCGATGGAGTCGTAAACGTTGCGGCCCCACATCACAGCTTTCACTATGGAGCTGAAGTTATCGTCTGTGAGGATGATGTCTGAGGCTTCCTTAGCGACGTCTGTGCCGGCGATACCCTGGGAAGAAGATAGGTGAGTTAAATTTTGTAAAGAAAGAAAAAAAAATGGTTTATTTGGCGTATACAAGAAAACATAAGTACAGAAATAAACCTTAAATTAAATGTAAACGTAAGATAATATTCCTAAATGTAAAAATTAATTAATAAATAAATAATGCCGGACAATCCACACAGCATCATCTAGCCCTAAGCTAAGCAGAGCTTGTGTTATGGGTACTAGATGACTGATATACATAATACAATATTACTGCATATATTGATATTTTTTATTATACATAGAAAACGACCAGAACGCCCTGAACAAATATCTGCAGTTCATACAAATATTTGTCCCGAGGCGGGAATCGAACCTGCAACCTCCTGCGTCGCAGGCGGACCTTCGCCCACCGCGCCACAGAGGTCGTCTGTATAAACACACCTGTATTGTATTATATTAAAATTATTGTTATTATAGTGCGTAAGCCCTCGCACTGATCCGGGCCTATAGGAAATTAAAATAAAATTGTATTATGTTGTTAAGCTGTTCACTCACCATGGCAAATCCAACATCAGCCTTCTTCAACGCTGGCCCGTCGTTGGTACCGTCGCCTGTCACCGCCACCACTTCCCTGGTATCGAATGCCTTCGACTCGATCATTCCTTTCACCAGCGTATACTTGTCTGTCGGGGAGGATCGCGCTAGTACTCGCAGCTTCGGCCATACTTTGTCGAGGAGCAATTGTTGGACCTGGAGCATTGACATTAGATAGTTAGATAATTATTTTTATTTATTTATTTATTGGAAAACCAGAAGCTTAATGACACAGAATAATATTAAGAGAATATATCCTGGAAAGCTTAAATTAAGGTTTTCACGGCTAAAAAACGGAAAAAAGTATTAAATATTAAATATTTTATTTGGTTCACAAACATAGATAGCATACAAACTTAGAAAATAAAGTAAACTTGTACAATATCATCAATCATCATGTTTTTTTTTTTAAATGGAAATACTTTTTTACGCATCTTAAAAAACATGTGTACTTAAAACTATAATAATGTATCTTGCAATAAACTAAACATTCAATAATCCCCACGCTGGGAATGCGGGTTGGGGATCGCAGTTCTGTGGAGTTGTTCTGAAGGACGCTGCCCGCCCCCCGCTGTGTCTCCCTTAGTCGCCTCTTACGATACCCACGGGAAGAGTTGGGGTGGTGAAATTCTATGCCGGCACCACACGGCGAATACGATGAGTTTGTGATATATCTAATTGTGAGCAATTACATAAATAAAATTATTTTTTATTTATTTATACACCGTGTAACAAAATATGTGTACTAAGCGAAAGGGGGTGAATCGCCACCCCCCCGGGGACCAACTTTTGTTCAAAGACTTTTCGAATTTCGATCGGTATCTCGGAAAAAACTGCATCAAAGTTTCAACATGTACAGCTGATTTTTTACGAAGTGACAACCCTAAAGACAGCGGTTTCTTGTACCTGTGACAATGACGTCAGTATGGTCACAGATGTAGAGTGATAGATAGATTAGGTAGTCTCCCGCCCCGCCATAGCTGAACTCTACGAAGATAAATACCTACCTACCTGCAGTGGTAGTAGGTATATATAGGTTACTGGGATAGGGTTGTTACTTTTTAAAATTAAAACTTTTTGTTTGGGGAACGAAAAATAGGAATTTTTAATTATCTCCCCGCAACTGATCACCATAGGGGTCAGAAACCTCCCCCTTCGGCTTAGTACACATATTTTGTTACACCTTGTATAATAAATAATAATACCTCTCCACTAGTATCCCGGATGCGTTTGTTGAACTCCTTCCCCTCCAGGATAAGGAAATCGTCGGTCGGCTTGATGATGCCGCACTTGATGGCGATAGACCTCGCGGTGTTCACGTTGTCTCCCGTCACCATGCGGACGGTGATGCCGGCTTTCTGGCATTTACGGATCGCTTCTGGTACCTGGAAGGTAAATAAATAAATAAATAATGCTTGATAAACAACACATCATCATCTAGCCGCAAGCTACGCAGAGCTTGTGTTATGGGTACTAGATGATTGGTATATAAGACTAAGAAACTATGGATATATATTTTTAACCTTACGCGATCTGAACACATATTTACTAGTACTATTTTAACGGATTTTCATCGCGTTTATTTACCTATTATGTGTTAATAACCGACAGGTAAATAATCGCGATAAATACCCGCCAAAATAGTTCAAATATAATTCTTAGTACTTATATATTTTGGCGGATACTTATGGACACATAGCCTAATGGCTATGGATACCCGTTTATCCATTAGGCTATTGGTACCTAGGCATGGCCAGGATAATGATAATGTGTCCAAAGACAATGTGTATATACAAAGTGGGTACCCGTTTAGACATTAGGCTATTGGTACCCGATTGGAGTCTATGCATGTCCTTTTTTTTTTTTTTTTTTTAATCTTATTTATTTTTAAGGACTTTTACTTACAAAGCATGTCAGTCCTATCGTAACCTAAACTTATAAC
The DNA here is from genome assembly GCA_963931895.1 of Eupithecia pulchellata. NCBI lineage: Eukaryota > Metazoa > Arthropoda > Insecta > Lepidoptera > Geometridae > Eupithecia > Eupithecia pulchellata. Next base: position 2,510,910 of record OZ007545.1, read on the forward strand.
TAACAAACAACAAAATTAGAGTAATCACTCAGTTAGAAGGTTTAAAGGGAGTCACTGATGCATAAAAATTTTAAATAATGAAATTGCCGCTAATGAGTTTGGTTCCGCTAAAATGTTAATAAATGTTCCTAAATTGAATCTACTTAAATTAAGTTCAGTCATGCATGTCCTGAATAATGATAAAGTGGGGCCAAAGATAATGTGTATATACAAAGTGGGTACCCGTTTAGACATTAGGCTATTGGTACCCGTTTGGAGTCAAGGCATGGCCAGGATAATGATAATGTGGCCAAAGATAATGTGTATACAAAGTTCATACTCACTTCAGGCCTGACGGGGTCCTCGATTCCGACGACGCAGAGGCAGGTCAGGTTGTTCACAATGTTGTCTTCATCGTCCCAGTTCGGCTCTTGGTCTATGTGCACCTGGGGCGAAACAGAACTATTAGTCTTGGTCTATGTGCGTCTAGGGCGAAACAGAACTATTAGTCTTGGTCTATGTGCACCTGGGGCGAAACAGAACTATTAGTCTTGGTCTATGTGCGCCTGGGGCGAAACAGAACTATTAGTCTTGGTCTATGTGCGTCTAGGGCGAAACAGAACTATTAGTCTTGGTCTATGTGCGTCTAGTGCGAAACAGAACTATTAGTCTTGGTCTATGTGCGCCTGGGGCGAAACAGAACTATTAGTCTTGGTCTATGTGCGTCTAGGGCGAAACAGAACTATTAGTCTTGGTCTATGTGCACCTGGGGCGAAACAGAACTATTAGTTAACTATTAGAACTAGGTATTACTTGAAGTACTGAAAAAGAATTTTACTTTTGATAAGTGTTGTATAAGCTTAAAATATTTTATATCTCACGGTAGATAGAGATCTTTCTTGAGCGGTTAATACCTCCAATTGTAAGTTTTATTTAGTTTATTAACCGTTATTAGTCATTTATATGCAATAACAGGTATTGGCGTTCCAACGCGGCGAAGAACTAAGGTAGTCATAAGTTTTAAGAATAAACAATTTTTTTTTTATATATTTTTTTTAATATTTATAATGCTGGACAATCCACACAGCATCATCTAGCCCCAAGCTAAGCAGAACTTGTGTTATGGGTACTACATGACTGATATACATAATACAATATTATTAAATAGATAGATATTTTTTATTATACATAGAAAACGACCAGAAACGACCATTATTTTATGAGATTGTAATGTTTCTTATCTTATTAAATTGTAATATCTTCGGATAATTTTTCTCTCTCTATCTGTGGATACTGTTTAGCTCATTGTTTTGTTAAGTGCTAGTTTTATATTAAAATAAATAAATATTGTTTGATGGCTACATACCTGGTTGATCTCGGCCTTGCCGGGCACAAAGTCGCGGAATGCGACGGAGATGGTCCGCAGCCCGTCGCAAGCCATCGGCTCGATCACCTGCCGCACCAGCCGCTCTTGCATGTCACGCGTGAACTTCTCCAGCCGACCCTCGTGGCCGTAGATGAAAGCGCATCTGGGGGTTACAATATTATTATGGAATATGGCTTGATGCGCCATCAATATAAATAATAATAAATAATGCTCGAAAATCAGTCGTTCAATAGACAAAGTAGAACCATGTTGCTGCAGTAATATTCATATACTTCGTAACAAACTAAAGTATATCTACAAGTATTGTGAAAACTGTCTGTTATATTTAAAAACGAATAAAATTTCATTTCATCAGTAAATCATTTTTAATAATTAATTAGTAATCTGGGTACTAGATGACTGATATACATAATATAATACAATATATTTACATAGATATATATTTTTTACTATGCATAGAAAACGACCAGAACACCCTGAACAAATATCTGCAGATCGTACAAACATTTGTCACGAGGCGGGAATCGAACCCGCAACCTTGTGCATCGCAGGCGGACCTTCGCCTACCGTACCACAGAGGTCGTCATCAATCAATAAATAGATTAATATTTAAGGCTCAGGCGACAAGGATTCAGTTCCCAAATAAAAAGGTAATACGAAAATGATTTATAGTATGACCACGATCTGCTATTATTTATTTTAAAATTGTTATTTATCTAGTATCTTAGCACAGTTTTTTTTAAATACTTTACTGAAATGATCTTATGCTTAGTCGGATTTTCTCAAAGAAGATGGCAACTGAACCAATAAAACACTCACTTCTTTAGCACGATCTCACTGGCCCCCTTAGTGTACAGCCGATACCCCCCCTTATACGGGATCACAGTGGACATGCTCTTGCGAACGGAGTTGAACGTGTAAACTTTGTGCAGCGACTCCTCAGTGTGTCTCTCTCGCACCGCCTCGTAGCTCTGACCCAAGTTGACGACGAAGCCTAGTAGCGCGCACTCTGTCTTATTGCCGACCTGCATCGGAGGTCCGTTCGGTTCTGTCACCTAGAAGACGAATCGAAATTAGTCCATCTACTTTGGCTACGGGTTGTGTTGTGATTAAGATCCTAAGGTCTTTGAACTTTCCCTGAAATCTTATTGGATCTAAGCACACAGAGACAAGATTTTCTATATGAATTCATAAAGTTGAATAAGAGTTGTCATTTCTTACCAAGAGATGGCGTTATAACAAATTAATGTATTTCAACTTTAGAAACTTACATAATGCTTATTTGTTTCTGTTGTTTCATTATCTATACTAATATCATAAAGAGGGAAAATTTTATTGTTTGTTTGAATTGGATCTGAAAATACTGGACCGATTTGAAAAATCCTTTACCAGATAATCACCACTTGATTTTCCCTGATGAACATAGGCTATAGAATATTTAAAAAAAATTTGGGATCCAAATGAAAAATCCAATTTTTGTCAAAAACCCCTGCGAAGCCAGGACCGACCGCTAGTTATGTATAAGCCTCTATATATACTTTACCCATATCTAAAATATAATTTTATCTATCTATGGAAAATACTATATTACTGGGTTTCATATAATTTTTTTTTAATTAAATCTACTATTTTCTTCCTTTAACCAAATCTTACCATGATCCTCGAAGTAAAAGCGCTATTGACCGCGATCCCCTCAATCATAGTCTCAGCGACATCTTGCGGTATATCCCTGTAGTTCGGCGTCACCTTGCACAGTTTCTCGCAGATGTAGGATTGCACGACTGTCATCCGGTTGGTGGTGAGAGTTCCCGTCTTGTCCGAACAGATGGCGGTGGCGTTGCCCATCGTTTCACAGGCGTCCAAGTGCCGGACCAAGTTGTTGTCTTTCATCATTTTCTGGAATAAATTGGAAGTGTCAATTCTATAGACCGTAGTTTCCGTACCGTAGTTTCACGCCAAAGGACTGACACAAAATCTTGACTTGACTTCTTCGTTACGGCAAAACTGACACAGAACCTAATAGCCTATAATTGTTCACAGCTGGAAATAGGCTTCCCTAATGAGCGTCATAGATAGCATTAATCATTTGAGGGTTATTGCCCATAATTCCCACGCCGGGCATGCGGGTTGGGGATCGCAGTTCAGTAGAGTTCTTCTGCAGAGGGCGCTGCTGCCCCGCCCCCCCTCCTGTATCTCCCTTAGTCGCCTCTTACGATACCCACGGGAAGAGTGGGGGTGGTGATCTAATGTCTTACCTTGACAGAGTAAGCGAGAGATAGAGTGACAGCAAGCGGCAACCCCTCAGGCACAGCGACGACAAGCACGGTTACACCGATGATGAGATGTTTCACGAGGTTGTTGATGTAGGTCGCCTTCCACGGTTTCTGGTCAACCACGAATGTTTTCACGCAGAATTGGATGACGAGGATGATGACGGTCAGGACAGCGATTGTTGAGCCAGCGTAGCCGATCTGTGGACGGATAAATTGATATTATCTGACCTTACAAGACGACATTGTTGTTTACGATGCACGTTAGGGATACGATTTAAGATTCGATTCATTGTGTTGAGCGAGAGGTTTTACGCGAAATTTAGTTTTTTACCCCGATATTAGGATGTTCCTTGTTAACCTTTAACAAAGAAAATTACAATCTAAGGATTGTAGGTAGATGATCAGATCAATTACCTCTTAAATGCGACTTGGATACATCAAGACTAACATTTGTTCTTGACTTTGAAATACTTGTAAACTCACCTGAATAGCCAGCTTAGTAAGTTTAGCCTGCAGAACAGACTTCTCCTTCTTATGCCCCGCCTCCGGGTTAGCTGGCTTCTCAGCGGGAGCATCGACGTGGTTCTCATCAGGGCGGGCGTGGTTGCCGTGGCTGTTGCCGGACGCTGGCAGGGTCACCTCGTCTTCTAGAGCATTGTGGTTGCCGTCAGAATGGTGTAAGATCGAACGGAACATAAGCGACTTGTGTGGGAAAGACGTCACCTCGTCTTCTAGAGCATTGTGGTTGCCGTCAGAATGGTGTAAGGAACGGAACCTAGGCGACTTGTGTGGGAAAGACCCAGTATTGAATGACTTCTTTGGCAAATATCCATTTCTAGTATTGAAATAACAGACAGATTAAGTACCTACCATCATTATATATCTTTCATATTTTTCTAGTTTACCGAGGTGCGTTTTCAAGTCCAAATGGAACAAGAAGTCGATTAAATCGGTACAATCCCTAACGATGACTTTTTCGAACCTATGACGTGACTCTAATCACTTGATTAAAAACCGGGTTTCTGTAATTTTTAAAAATTTTGTAAGCCAAGAAATTTGCTATAAAACCATAGTAAAAATGGCTTCGATTCAATAGAACTTCTTTTCGGTCTCGCGGGTGATGTAAAAAGAAAGCCCATATTACAGACGAATTCGGTCCGTACAAACAGTTCGGGCTCATACTTATTATACAGTTTTATTTGCCAATAGTAATCACCAAATTTATTATTGATTGATTTGCTGGTGAAGATTACTATCTATGTTTGGAGTTAAAAACCTACTATATATAATTAAAAGACTCAGTAATTAATACCTATAACAATCATGCATTTTTTTCGTATGTCACTGCTTGGCTAGTATTGTATCTGTAACTCAGCTCTGGTTCGTTTAGAGAGGAAATAGTCCAATGGGACATCACTGGATCTAATTATCTAGTCGCCAGGTTAAAGCTACGTCTTTTTAGCCCGAATAATCTTTATCATGCATTATAAAGTTCGTTATTTTTTCAAGTATCTTTGACTAAAATTAAAAAATAACTAACAAATAAATTACGTGAATTTTCTAGTTGCTCTGGTCAAGGGATCGAACCAGACCAAATTGTACACTAGAGGACAAAATAAACTGACCAGCTAAACATTTATTGCTTTTATACTTGGTGCAGATATTATACGGTGTGTTAACTTATATAATCAAGAGCTGCTAACATAAATTGTGGAATAATTTTAGTGCTTAAAATAACGGCTTAGTTTTGGAAGAAGAAAACGCCAAACTGCTGTTAGTAAACACACGAAAGTGAAAATTATCAACATGTACACTACAGTGTACACTAAAAAACTAAAATGCAACTAAATGATGATAGGTGTTGTCTAGTTTAGTCACAAAATAGTAATAGTAGATTACCAAAATTCTACTTCCTAAAAGAGAGTACACTAAAGGACAGTTTAAATATCATCTAAAGCAAAAGCCACAGAAATAAGCACCAGCACCATAACATAAAGGTTATAAGATAAATAATCTGGCCCTTAGTGTACATAGAGGTATATAAAAGCGGGATTATAGCAAAGGAATACTTACCGACGGATAGACTCTTGCTCTGCGTTCCCTTTTTCGACTGCTTTTTAGCCTCTACTATCGTCAATGTTCATCGAATGTATAGATTCAATGATATCGGTTTTGACATCATGCGGTCAACACGACATAAACACGATGCATTGAAAACATTTTTTTTTATTTTCATCGACGTCATGAGGGTGGGTCGTGCAGCGGGCCGGGGTATCGAAGGGGTGGAGAAAAAAATGGATGTCATTGAAGGGGTCACTATAGGTGGAACTAAATCTAAGGGGTCCGATGTTCTGGCACTTGAGTATACTCAAACGCCCGAACGGAGCATCTAAAATTGCATTTACAAGGTTGCTTTAAGGGATTCATTATTATGGTTTATGGAGATTATTTATTTGTTGAAGATATATTTTTATATACTAGAGTAATTTTGATATACCATGCCACCGTACGTCTCAGGCTATTAGTCAAAACAAGTAACAAATATACGAACAACGCTTAACAATACTTATTCACGTAAACATGATGATAACCCAACACAAAACGAATCATCATCAATAATTAAATAATCTCAATTTACAACGAAATTGGAAAAGAAAATTATGAAAAACGTGCGCATTTTTTTCTTAATCGTTTCGTAGGAGCTTTGTATTCAATATAAAATTGGAAGGTTTATTTTCGTTTTCGTGGCCCGAAGTGTACCACTTCAAGTTTCTTCTCATATTTTTTTTCTTTTCCAATTTCGCTCAAGTTCATTTTTTCTATTATTACCTTCCCAAAGTGCGGCAAATCAATGCGGGAAGTGGTAGGGGGGCACTTCACTGATGCGACACTAGTATGCAATGAAACATTGTCGTACGATGCTCATTTATTTTGTTATGGCTACTGAACAGGGTAAAATAATCGCTTGGTTTCAAAACTATTACTACACGTATTAGCATCGCCATCCAACGTGGCAATGCTGCCAGCGTTCTGGGCACTGCCTTTTGGTGACGGCTTAGATTTTTAGGAAATAGATATAAATGTATATTATACTAGTTGTAATTGTTTTATTCTGTGAGATACCTATTGTATTTTTTTTATTACTAAATCTAGCTGCTGTTCATCTAATACTACCTTTGGATGTTTTAGTTAAAGAACTTTTGCACCACTCGTGTACGTATGACATGATACACTGTACTAATGCATAATAAAAAAGATAAATGAAAATAGTTTTTATGTCCAGATATTTTAAGAAAATATTGATTTTAATGTCATTGAAATCAATAACGTAGATTCATAGGTACTATAACTTTGTAATGCAGTGTATAAAGTAAAATGTCGCTGCAATCAGTATTTTATGGCCGATGGAGATTTTATGGACCATAACATAAAACCAAGCGATCATATACCTAGAGCTCTATTCTCACGGCACAAGGTTCAATTTCGATTGCAAGCGTTATTTCAATTCGACATAAGCATACTAAAAGCGATATGATCCGTTTTCTCACTAATATTCTATTATCATACGTAAATCTATAACAAATTGTTTTTCTTTCTCACATTCTCTTCAAAATTCATATTTTATAGTAAAATTTAAGACACACTTATAGTAAAAGTCACTGTCTGGCAGTAATTTTAACTTAAATTCGTTCTTTTTAAAAGAAAAACGAGATGATGGATTTCGTTTGATTAGAATTTGATAAATGAGCATGGTTACGCTATCACTGGCGTTTTTCTAAAGGGTATGCACTTTTTGATGACTTCTACGATGATTGATTTGTAGAAATTAAAATTAAAACTATAGGTAGTAAAAAATCTTCATTGACTTTCTTAACACCCAAAGACTTTTAAAGAACTTTGAAAAGGACTTAAAAGGATTCTACTGAAGTAAAAAATATAATAAATAAAACATTATAATAGCGCCATCTATCTGGCCTCGTCAACTTTCATCTTCTTAACAGATGGCGCTAGTCACCAAAAAGCGCACCCGTATACTTGTCACGAACGAACGTCACGATGTGACCAGACCGGTGTTAAGTTAGCCACAGATGGAGCTAAATGCGAATTAAACATCGTTGCTGCTAAAATCACCAAAAGTATTGCGCAGCTTTGAAAATCAAGCTATTCGTTTCGTCGGTTACTACACACTTCCAAAGCCTAGCAACCTGCTACAACTTTACTTTCAGAATTTGTATGTCCCTGATGGAAAAGATCCCTAACTAAATGACGCCTTAACAATCGCATTCAAAAGCTTTCATAACACGTCAAAAAAATAAAGCCCCTGGCGTAAAATTTTACTTTGCTACGGGTACAGAGCTAAGTTATCATATATCCATAACAGAAGCTCTTAGCTTGGGGCGATACATTCAGTATTGTCCAGCACTATTTATAATCCTATCTCAACAAAATAATTTCTACTCTATAGTCTCATAAAAAGCTTAACAGTATCGAAATCTATGCATTTAAGCCAGTTAGACATACTATGTAGGACGCACCAAAGATCACCGCTTAAGCATTTCTTTTCGGCAAAACCACACCTGGTGGCTACCTGGTGGCGATATCTATCATCCTTATTATCCCATAAAAACCCTTTTAAAGACAACTTCACACCTCACACTTGTGGCAAACTTAACACCGTTCCACACAGTAACAAGTACAACTAGCTCGTACAAGACGGTAAGCACCTGCCTCCACCGATACAGACCTTTCTTCATCTGCTTAATCTTCTTATCTTGGTCCTCGACAGCAGCCCCTAGAAGAGTGAAGATGATACCGGCTTGGGAGTTCACGCCGACCGCTGTTACCAGCATTTTGCCGGAGCCTGGAAGTGGATAATGGAGGTTAAGAGAGGCTCGCGGTTCCAAATGTATCTATCTTGTGTCCTAATCTGGGGAGGGAGCGTGATGGATGAATAGGGTCGGCGAGTGTGTGGAAGGATGGGCTCGCCAGCCATATATAATATACATGGCATATAATACACATATTATGTGGGGGAGTAAAACACCATTTGGGCCGCGGTAGGTACGCCTAATCTTCCCGTGGTTCGCCCAAAAATTGCGAGAAAGTCGCCGGAGAGGTTTGAGTGGGTATTACGTCCTTCTCAGGTCGTCGAGTCTCACATAATTCTGGTCCCTCCTAGACCATTCCCGTGGTTTGAAAAAAAATGGCAAGAGAGGGTCACCGTAGAGGTTTTAGTGGGTATTATCATCAGGGCGTCGAGTCCCACATAATTCTGGTCAGATTAGTTTACGTACACGAATTTCCTCGCCGGATAAAAAAGGTTAAGGAGCCGATTTCTGCTAAGCAATTAAGCTGCATTGTCGTAGAATCTTTATGACAGAAATTAGGATTAGGAATTAGGTTCGGAGATTATTGTGTTCTGATACTTAATTTTAATCGAATCAAGTATATGATAATTATTTAATTCTTTATGACTGAGATTTTAATTTATTAATGTACTATGTTTTATTCTATTTTATTCATATGATTTATGGATTATGAATTATCTGAAATAAATGAGTTAATAATAATATAAATGTTTCAAATCTGATGGCGTGAAGTCTAACATACCTTCCATAATATGAGTACCGGATAGCACCATGGGATCAAAAGATTCTCCCTTCTTGACATGGTCCGATTCTCCCGTCAGCGATGACTCGTCGATCTACAACAGAAATACTTCGATCAGGGAATGGAGTTTGATGTGTGACACTTCTTCCACAAGTGGATTTTTTTTTAGAATAGATGACATCAACATCAACAGCCTATAATAGTCCACTGCTGGACATAGGCCTCCTCTAATGAGCGCTATAGAATGCATTACTCATCATTTGGGGGTTATTGGCCATAATCCCCACGCTGGGCGAAAAATAGATGACATGTATTTTCACTTATTCCACTATTGGACAAAAAGTTGAAGTGAAGAGAAAATGAATAACTTTCAGTTACATATTTTATAATAGGTATTAACTGAATGAAATTTATTTATTTTAAAATACTATCTATCTATAATCTAGGTGCTTATTTTGTAAGCCTAAAGAAGTAAAGTTATTTAAATCTGAAATCTGTGAAAACTGTATGACATTCTGATCTGTTGTGTAGGGTCGCCGCACACGGGCCACACGCGGCACAAACGTCGCCACGAGAAACTAGAAGCTAAGAGTTCACATAAGATTTATGAAAACTATAGGATATATTTGAGGTCGGCGTTTTGTGGCTGTGGACGGTGGCCCGTGTGCAGAGACCCTTAGTCATAGAAACATGTGCTGGTTTATATGATAAAAAATATATGCATGTAAAGTGTTCTATTAAGTATATATCAGTTATCTAGTACCCATAACACAAGCTCTGCTTAACATGGGGCTAGATGATGCTGTGTGAATCGTCCAGCATTATCATCATTTAATAGGGAAATACATTCAAGAGGTCAGAAAAGCCTTGATTAACAATAAAATATTAAAAATTACTTTATTACTTCCAACTAGTATTGATATGGATCAGTTGAGCTACCTGTAGTTTGTTCGCAACAGTCTGCAGCTCAATTGTAAATACTAGCTTTTATTTAGTTAGATAATAGTAATTTTCTTTGTTAACATAAAGATCAAGATAAAGACCCCTCTACACTCGGCTGTAACTAGCTCACGCCGGCGCCGCGCCGCCGTGATTTTCCGCCGGCGAAATTATTTTATTACTTTTGTTTTACGGCCTCTGTAACAAGGTTTTATGTCAGGTGACTTTATTGTTTGTTATATTATTCTTTATCTTCAATGTACACAGGCACATAAAAATAATCATCATCAAATATAGTTCAGTGAAACGTGACACGAAAAAAATGTAGCAAAATGTATTTTAGTAATCCGATATCTTTATCAACAAAGTTTTATTTTGATAAAAATGCCGCAACATATTAAGGACTGTATTCCTCTGCTAGAAATGGTTTGTATATTTTCGTAGATAAGAGTAAAATAGCTTTGTTGCCAACACGAATGAGTTTAAAACAGGTTTAATACCAACACGACACTATCGAAAAAACTTGGTGGACTTACCCATATTCTGTAAGACAATTAGGTACTTCATAGTAGATACTAAATAAATATTACTGGACCAATCAACACAGCATCACCTAGCCCCAAGCTAAGCAGAACTTGTGTTATTTTTTTTTCATTTAACCAGTTATTTATGTGTACTAGATGCCTGATATACTTAATACTATTACTTGCATAGATATTTTTATACTATACATAGAAAACGACCTGAACACCCTAAACAATGATTTGTGTTTGCTATTTTTTCTCTGCTGGTATTCTCTCAATAATTTCTATATACAGGGTGGAATTTTGTAATGCCACCTGGAGGGAAAGTACTCTTAATACTGTAGTTACAAAATTGTACTCAAAGAAAACATTCCTTTAATTTTCAAAAGAAAGAAATCTGCATTCAAAGATTTTCGAAAATTCGCTTGCCACACCCGGGAATCGAACCGACTAAAATCTGTAAAAATTACACCCTGTACTTTTATTGCATAGATCGTTAGGGTCAATAATAAGGATGAAATCTTTCCAACAAACTTAATAAATTAAATGAAAGGAAAACCATGAAATCTTAAATTATTTTAATTATTTACAATAAAAAGTCAACTAACTAATTAGTTGCTCGAAATGGGCTCCATTTTCTTGGATACACAAATTTATTCTAACGAATTCATTTCTAGTTATTTTTAATAACGTGTTGTGGTGAATATTATAAATCGTATTCTGAACTTCAACTCTCAACTCGTTTACATTCGCATAAGATTTCATGTAAATTAGATTTTACATTGTTTTTTTACTACCTCATACACGCAGTTATGTTGCATCTAAAAAAGGAGTCTGCATTAGGTACAAACACGTGCAAATTTCAATCGTCTTATCTAAATATTAATTCGTAATTTTAAATGGATAAATGACGTCAATGATAATTATTAATTACTGACACAAGTAAACAGATGGATCTTTAAGTTAAAGTGCTTAACTTGACCCATTCAATTTATAATTTAAGATTTCATGGTTTTCCTTTCATTTAATTTATTAAGTTTGTCAGAGAGATTTTATCCTTATTATTGACCCTAACGATCTATGCAATAAAAGTACAGGGTGTAATTTTTACAGATTTTAGTCGGTTCGATTCCCGGGTGTGGCAAGCGAATTTTCGAAAATCTTTGAATGCAGTTTTCTTTCTTTTCAAAATTAAAGGAATGTTTTCTTTGAGTACAATTTTCTATCTGCAGTATTAAGAGTACTTTCCCTTGAGGTGGCATTACAAAATTCCACCCTGTATATCGACGGAGAGTCATATAAAATTAAATTTTACAACGAACTTTCATATTGGAAAATATTACAATCTTTTATTTTAAAAGTAAAAAATTATGACAGCTACTGTCAAGTTAAACTCAAGCTGGCCTTATTTCAATAACTCATAGACTTGGAAAAGGAATAAGCAAAAGGTTTCTTCGCTCTCACTGGAAGCCAGGCCTTACGCACTAGCTTTATCAGTGACTTGGGCTTTATCATCATGCAAGTCGTTTGACGTAAATTAAATTATACAACAACTGGCAAACACGTCGTTTTTGATAAGATACCTTCGCGATGTACCGAAAATTTTCGGCTTTGATTTATGTTTATGATAAGTTCTGATTATAGATAGTGGTATTGATTGAATTTGTTATCATTATTTTGTAATATTATATGTGTCAAGGATTTCATGTATCTACCCACATAATTTTATATATTACACTAATGGTAATTAAAAACAAATATAGATTGTTTCTTAATCAAAATATATAGAATAGAATAGAATATAGTTTATTGCACAAAAGTTGTACAGGCGAACATAATGCTAGATAGCATTCTCTACCTGCTAACCTTATGTATGTTTAGACATATACATATGTAATCTATATATGTCTGAAATACAAAAACAATCAATTACATAGTATTTGTTCTATCTTTCCTTGTCTATTACTAGTCGTTTCTATCTTTCCTCTTATAAAACACTAGCGGCCCGCCCCGGCTTCGCACGGGTATTAAACAAAAATTTCAGAAATTATACACACTAAAACGATGGGTTTCACAGTTTTCATACGGATCTTTACTTTTTTTAACAGCATTGGGGTTTTTGACATTGACTCGACATTCCAAAACTGACACTGGCCGTAGAGAAAAAGCGAGCACCGTGCGCTATACAACCTCTTTTTCTATTCTGACGCGCCATAATAGAAAAAGAGGTTGAATATACAGCCCACGGTTCAATTATTGAATTTTTCATGCGGATCCCTAACTTTTTTGAAAATATTATATAGCCTATGTTCATCACGGAAAATTAAGGATTCTAATGGTGAAAGAATTTTTTAACTCGGTCCAGTAGTTTCGGAGCCTATTCAATTCAAACAAACAAACAAACAAACAAACAAACAATCAAATCTTTCCTCTTTATAATATTAGTATAGATGTCAGAATTAAAAAAAAACCGTTTACTTAAAAAATGGTACTAAGGTAACTACTAAGTATATAACTTGCTATATAATTCAAGATTATCCGATAAGCTACTTATAGAATCCACAGGTGATCAGAAGGCTTTTATTTCTGTCAACGTATTAGCATCGCCATCCAATGGCAATGCTGCCAGCATTCTGAGCACTCTGCTATATGGTGACGGCTTAGATATTTAGGGAGTAGGTAGATATTATATGTGTTATGTGTATAATATATTATGTGTATAATAACTTTTTATATTCTGTTAAGTTCCTACTGTAATTTTGTTCATTACATAGTATAAAACAAAGTCGCTTTCCTTTCTGTCTCTATGTATGTTTAGATCGTTAAAACTACGGATTACAATGAGTTTATAATAGATAGAGTGATTCAAGAGTAAGTTTTTTGTATCAGCAATGCACCCGAGCGAAGCCGGAGCGGGCCGCTAGTTATTTACTATTTTCTTATATAACCCAACAAATGCGTTATCAGATAATTCACGTTGGTATTTAGGTAGGCACGGTATTGACGCACGCGATCGCGCCGATAATAAACTAAATTATACCTTTACAGATTAAATGTTTTATTTTAAAGTGGTCACAATGGTACTGATTTTAACCATCGATTTAAGTTATGTGTAAATTTTGTTGTTGTTGTGTAATATTCAAATAATCGGTACACTAGCGTAGCTAAGTAAAATAGTAATTATTTCTTAAACCAAAGAAGCTCTATTTATTTCAGCTCGGCGCAAGTTATAATCTATTAATTAGGCTTAACAATAAACGAGAATAAAATAAATAAAGCTGGACAATCCACAGAGCATCATCCTGCCCTAAGCTAAGCAGAGCTTGTGTTATAGGTACTAGATGACTGATATCTATACTAATATTATAAAGAGGAAAGATTTGATTGTTTGTTTGTTTGTATGTTTGTATGTTTGTTTGTTTGTTTGTTTGTTTGTTTGAATTGAATAGGCTCCGAAACTAGGGGACCGAGTTAAAAAATTCTTTCACCATTAGAATCCTTAATTTTCCGTGATGAACATAGGCTATATAATATTTTCAAAAAAGTTAGGGATCCGCATGAAAAATTCAATAATTGAACCGTGGGCTGTATATTCAACCTCTTTTTCTATTATGGCGCGTCAGAATAGAAAAAGAGGTTGTATAGCGCACGGTGCTTGCTTTTTCTCTACGGCCAGTGTCAGTTTTGGAATGTCGAGTCAATGTCAAAAACCCCAATGCTGTTAAAAAAAGTAAAGATCCGTATGAAAACTGTGAAACCCATCGTTTTAGTGTGTATAATTTCTGAAATTTTTGTTTAATACCCGTGCGAAGCCGGGGCGGGCCGCTAGTACTTTATACAATATTATTACGTAGAAATATATTTTTTTAATATACGCAGAAAACGACCAGAACACTCTGAACAGATTATCTGTAGGTCAACAACATCTGCATACAAAAATTTGTCCCGCGGCGGGAAACAAACCAGCAACCTCCTGCGTCGCAGGTGGACCTTCGCCCACCGCGCCACAGAGGTAATCACGGACATCTTTTTGGTTCACTAAATAGTGTCCGTCCTTTCTATCTTAAACCAGTAAATAAAATGCATCTAAGCTTCTAACTAGGTGATATGATAGCAAACGCGATGGACCTACCCCACGAAAACATCAAAGGTTGTCTAAAAGAGATAGCCCCTAAGCGATCAGGCCGGACTAGTAAAATTGTCGACTCTTCTTAATGTATTTCATATGAAACAGATATAGATTTCAAAAACTGTTTTTATATGTCCAAATCTATACCTTCGATTTTATCTCACTCAATGAAATAGCCCTTCAACATTATGAATAGAGCGCGTTACTACGAACCTATTATATATTGAAAGAACTAAGATTTCATCCCTTAACGAGGGACTTCACCAATGTAAGTGCGGCTTGCGTCGCGCCCGTATCGCTTCTATGCGCCCGCTATCCCGCTAACATATAAATAATTCGTCAAACTAAGACTTTATAGTTGAACTAGCTTTTGCCCACGGCTTCGCTCGCGTTAGGGGATGCCTACGTCATAGTAGCTTTATGCATGCAAAGTCTCAGCCCGATCGGTTTATAATTGACAAAGTTTCATATAAACTTTCATCCCCTATTTTATTCCCTTGGGGGTAAAATTAATCAAAATCCTTTCTTAGCGGATGCCTACGTCATAACATCTCCAGTCACCTTTGAGTTATATAATATATAACTTATATTATATTTAAGGAGAAGAAGATATCCCCCCCTTTCCCCCAACAGTTACCTTCAGACAGTTTTCTATAGTAAAATGCCCCCCCCCCCCCAAACAGTTACCTTCAGGTCGTTACTCTGCAACAGTATCCCATCAGCCGGCAGTAGGTCTCCGTACTTCACTTGACACACATCTCCCACCACTATGTCGCTTATAGGCACGTCTTGTACTTCGTTGCCGCGGATAACGGCGAACTTGTGCTCGCCTTCTATCCGCGATTGGAGCCCTCTGAAAGATGGAATAATAATTATATTAGAGTGCATAGAAATAGAGAAACTATAAATAAAGATGCCGGGTGGGTCAACGTGTTAACGTGGTCAAAAGTAGGAAGTATCATTTCCTTAAATATAGTTTTCTAGATTGTTAAACTCTGCCGTAGATATGTATGATACGTAGTACCGTAACTTTACCAATGTAATACTTATTTTTGGATACCAATGTATACCCATTCTAAGTGGACTTGTTTGTTCTTTTTTTTTGAGTATAAATAAAGATCTATACACCGAAATATGAAGGTAGCTGTCACATATCTGAAGCTGAAGACAGGGCGCTATGCCGCTCATTGGGAGCCTATGTCCAGCAGTGGACTAACATGGGCTGATGATGATGATGACACATATCTGTCATAGATTCGGAAATAAATAACAATTCCTAACAACAAAAATGCATTCTGACCATGAAAGCAGGCAGAAAAAGGAATAACAATATTTTAAGTTAGCAGACTTTTATTAACAAGAGTGTAAGTCATCATCATCCCAAGGTTGCCTGTAAGAGATCGCTCATAGCGATAAGGCCGTCCTTTATACTTTCTCTACTTTAAGCATGTCTGTTTGTAATGTTTTCTTTCTTTGTGTGGTATAATAGAGTATTTTTCTATCAATCTATTTAGGCTCAAGGTCAAAAGAGCTTGTGGCTGTGTTATTATGAGGGCCAGATGACTTATACTAAAATATCTTTAAAAATAGATTTAGAACCAGTCCCTTTTCCTGTGGTCCAAGCACAGGGATTGTTCTCTAGGGTAGAATAGACAGTAATGGCATCGCATCGTCATACATTGCGTACATTATATGAAGTTGAAGAAATTAATTTCAAATAATTTACGGATTCGATGACAAAGTGACGTAATTTTTCCGTATTCTACCTTAGACGAGAAAGCCCGTGCTTATCCTACTAGTCAGTTAATTCGACTGCCCACAAATTAGCTCTACAAATAATAATACAATTGAAAACACTCACCTAAATTGCCTTTCTTTCGTGTAATCGTTGAACGCTGTGACTATAACGACGACTATGACAGATATTAAAATAGCAAGACCCTCGATCCATTGGTAATGTGCTTCTTCCGCGTCCAAATGTCCTGAAAACCAAAAGAGTCTATGGTAAAATGTGTTTATTACGTCGAGAACTCTAAGAGAGGCCTTGTCAACATATCCATCTCTTTCTAACGCCATGTTTTCACACTAAAAGTTTGCTTGGGAGAACCTTCTCACCTTAGAATATATCGTATTGCAATCGATCAATCTTTCCAAGCAAATTTTGACTGCGTCAACGCGATAAAGGTCCTGCCATCTTGCATGGCAAGTTTGGTCTTGGCTTTATTCGGGAATTTCATAAATTATTGAATGTGAAAGAATTAAATTCAAATATTTATTTTACGCAATCAATGACAATACTGGATGCAACAAGCTGAAGGCAGGGCCCTATGGCGCTCATTAGGGGAGGCCTATGTCCAGCAGTGGACTAGCATAGGTTGATGACGATGAAGAATGAAAATACGAAAGAATTTTTGTTATCAACCCTAGACAAAACTTGCTGTGCTTGGCCTTCAGAACTTCGTATGACAGAACGAGAAAGATCAAGCAGTTCGAGAGCAGCTGATCTCTTTCGTTCCAGCAAACAAATCGAAGTTATAGAAAGAGACAGATATATTTCTGATGACATGGCCCGATGACGCTGTAGGAAGGAGCTAAACATGCGGAAAGGGTTGACAGAACAGGAGTAGTTGCAGTTTAGAACTCAACCAAGATATCTGTGAACACCGTCATACTCTTCAGAATACCTAACAGTCAATACAGAAGACAATTTGATTTATGATTGAGTATTCGGGGAGTAAGGACGAGTGTAACTCCACTCCGGCTGTTACACAGATATCTTAGTAAGAACTAAGAAGTAGTTTGTTTATAAGATGGTTTTATTTATCCATTGAGTGTAAACAGTTTATAATGTGACGTTAATAAAATGCCTGACAAGTCACCAGCGAAGGTGCCTAAAAACTGACACTGCCTACAAATTCTCGTAAATGTTATGGCGATTGATGATGATGATGAATAAAATCGAATAGGTTCATAAAATAATTAGCCTTTTTAAAGATTTCAATAACCATTTCTTTACGCTTACAAAACAGACACTTAGACAAGTGAATTTTATACAAAAAATATTACCATATACGAAATTAGGTCTTATTGATTTTATCTTCACTTTTTTTGTCCACTGTCATTAGTCCATAGTTAATAAACTATTGTCGTAGATAAAGGACCATTGCGACTTAGTTTGATTAGCTTTAAGGGTGTTTTCCTCAAAGCACTGCTATTAGCTTTCAAATAATAGATGTATATATATTATGTATATGTATTTGGAAGGAAGGACCTCATATCGACCATTTTATCATTACGTTTTCAGAAATACCTATTAGTCATCATTATGGTTATATATAATCTGATATGTATTGTAATTACATTGTGTAATGATCGACACGTAAGCATTTTTTTATTTAAAATTCTGCGCACTCAAGTTTGAACCTCAGTAGCTCAAAATAGAGTGTGGAAGGAAGGGAGGCTTTTGAATAGCCTTCGTAAATTGAAATTGTATGGCGAAGGCCATTGAAATGGCCTTCAAGGCTTTAGGGCTTTCAATGTCAATTCAGACGAGTATTTTTATCGTAATCAGTCTGCAGATTAGGGTACCAAGCTCATTATTAACAATTCTCTCTCTCGCTCCTAAATGCCATTAATTTTGAGCTCAGAGTTGCCAACCCGGTCCGAATTATATCCGACAACAGTTTAAGCGGTATCAGTAAGGAACACCATGTGTTATTATTTTAATAGCGGCTTTAAAATTTGCGTTTGGAAGTCGAAATCATATTGAGAGAGATTATTTTGGAATCCGCTATCGATCTATATTTTTAATTAAAATAAGAGAAATTCAACAGAAGAATTAAACTCGTCAATTATACAGAAGAAGCCCAGTTTATTGGTGTTTATAATAAGTATCAAAATCAAATACATACATACATTATGTCAATAATTGACATCATAGATTGTTAAAATATCAAGCCGTATTTGTCGAATTATTTTTTCAATTATTGAAACTGTGTAAAAAACATGTTATTTTAGTACACAGCTTCAGCAAATCGTTTCATATTATATTATAGACACCAATGCGTATTGGGGATGGGAAAGTTCCTATCTATTATGTATATTTATATAACTTAAGAATTTTTATGACAGCACTGTTTCAATATTCAATTGAATATTGAATTTACACTGCCAAAATAATTCTTTACGACTAAGTATACTCTTTGAAGTACAAGTATTATTAATTATTTATAACATTTTCCTCAATGGATACAGACATCAAATAACAAAAAAAACATAACTTTATCGCCATCTTGAAACAGGGCTGTTGAGTTCCTCGTTCGACATCAAAGAATAAACAGAGCACAGGACAAGTACAAACAACGTGATCGAATTGGGAGCTAGTGAACTGAGCGATTCGCCGTCTGATTATGCTGTATGTACTACCATTATATTCAGTTCAATGAGCAAGGCGCGATTGTGATCGCCCCGTTTGTATGTAGTTCTGTGTAATTTTTTTAACTTCATCTTCGGGGGCGAATGGATGCTAGCTAATACTTAAAGTCCCCTAAAAGCCTTACAAATCATCTGCAAGACTGCCGATGAACGAACTCCACCTGGAAACCAGCGTAGCATCAGGCCTAGCCGAATGCTACAATTGCTGAGGTGGGGAACCTTTTTTACCCTAATTTAGCTATTATTTGATTTTTCTTACTTCCGTTTTTGTGCTAACCTTATTTAGTTTTTATATATATCTACTGTGTTATTTTTTGTTTTTTTAAATGAGTAAAAATAAATGTATTTTCTTTCTTTCAGATGAACGATCCTTCGTGGATGTAGGTAAAGGTCATTGATGATGATGGTGATGTAGGTAATCAGATAACCTGGTCTCGTAGTCACTATGAGACCAGGTATACGAACAATATACGACGCTCATGAATTTACAGTTACTGTAAATTCATGAACGTCGTATATTGTTCAAGAAGCCTGTATTTTAATACACTTATTCAAACATCACATATCAAAGTGCTTTATTTCCGTCAGATAGAAATTAAGTGACCGCTTTGATTTTTTGTTCACTTTAATATTTTTAAGGTACAGTGAAGCGAACAAGAATCCTTTACTCTCGAAGACTTCACATTTATTTATACAGAATTCCAGTAAGATTCACATAATATCTCTTGCGAATATTAAGTTAGAGTAAAATATTATTTATTTAGG
Source organism: Eupithecia pulchellata (assembly GCA_963931895.1). NCBI lineage: Eukaryota > Metazoa > Arthropoda > Insecta > Lepidoptera > Geometridae > Eupithecia > Eupithecia pulchellata. Next base: position 2,530,950 of record OZ007545.1, read on the forward strand.
ATATATAATCTTCAGTTTAAAGTTTCAGCTTTTATTTTAGATAGAACATAAAAATTATTAAAGTAGTATAAAAATAATAGAGTAAAGGCATAGGTACTACAGATGTTGCAGTGTATAAATGGACATCAAACATTTAACATTAAGACAATAGATCATTCTTAGCAGAAACATAACTGCCAGGACAATTCCAAAGATAAAGATGACACAGAACTACCATTCAATACACACAAGCAACGAGGATACCTATAAGGGACACAGGGTGCATTTCACTACTAAGTCGTGGTATGTACTCATTATGCAACTAAACCAATCGTCTGATCTGTCACCTTGGTTTCTCAATATTATAATTTGCAGTCTTCATTCGATATAACCAATGATTTGTCAATCATCGAAATTTTGACGTTGAAGTTATTCGCTCCTGTTATGGATTAAATTTAGTTACTCACAGTATAATATATTATATACTACATTTGATAGAGGATTATATAAAAGAAACCACGGTTCAAAGACATACAGACAAAAGATAGTCTACTCTAAACATAATATTGATTTAGTTGCTTTTTCGAATAGGATTTTCATTAAACAATCAGCCAATCATTGAGTACAATTAATCTATGAAAACAGTTGATTAGCCAAATCTTACCAGGATCGTCTATTCCCATTGACATTGAAACAGAAAATACACCATTAATGTTATATACAAGTAAACTAATCTACCCTGCGTCTAAGACTTTAAAGTAAAGTATTCATCCCGAATAACTCACTTTTGTCTCATATATAATCAAAACTAATATTCTAGGTATTTTCTACATAACAAGTAAAAATATAATAATTGAATGATGATCAGGAATTAAAAACAACAAACTGAAAGAATACAGGAAAAACATAACACAACATCCAATGTATTTACATGAACGTTGACTTTGTATCGCTAAGCATTTAACAAAAAAGAAAATAAAATTTAGAAATGTTTTCGTATTGTTTGAAATTATCGATGATGATGAATAATATCTCAAAACATCTCTGTATTTGATAAAGGGGCTAATTAATATTATCAGGTATTTGACCATGGTTCGAGAATTCATGATTTTTTTTTTTTATATAAAAGTGAATTTCAATGCCATTCTGAATACACTCGAATCATAGTAAATCTGTGTCCATAAAACCAAAATTTCTATCTCAATATACAGTGTCTCCGATATCCGTTGGACACACTATATTATAGTTTTATTATACAATTTAAACGAAAAAAATACAGTAGCAAAATAAAAACAACTAAGCTATTTACATAAAGGAGAAAACTCACCTATCATGTGCGCAGGATCCTCGGTTGGACTGTAGAAACTCAACCCTAACGAGACCACAGCGGCCACTTCGAGGATAATAAGAGTGACGTCCTGTAGAGCCTCCCATACCAAAGTCATGAACGTTTTGGGGGGTTTAGGAGGGATCATGTTGGAGCCAAACACCTCCCGCCTGTGCTGCATGTCCGCTTTTGAACCGCTAAGACCTGGAACAATGAAAAATAACTTATAGCAGTTGAAAAGTTAGGTTAGAAGTTGCCGTGTGGTGCCGGCATACAATTTCACCACCCCGACTCTCCCCGTGGGTGTCGTAAGAGGCGGCTAAGGAAAACACACCGGGGGGTGGGCATCAGCACCCTCTGCTGAACAACTCAACCGAACTGCGATCCCCAACCCGCATGCCTTGCGTGGGGATTATGGGCAATTGAGCCTAGCCCCCAATTGATGAATAATGTCATCTAATGCGCTCATTAGGGGAGGCCTATGTCCAGCAGTGGACTGTTAAAGGCTGGTGTTGATGATGTTGAGTTGGAAATATATTATATAATAACTGAGTATATTCTATGTAAGGTATATAGTACGAATATTATAAGGAAAACACAGTTGATAACGATGTAAGGTTATGTCCTCTTGAACTGGAGGTTAAGGAGGACAAAACCTTACATAGTACCCGGAGCATAACGTAGTGCAAATTAAGTTACAATAATAGTAGATGACAAATCTCATACGGATCTATATTTCGCCAAATTCACACATGTTTTCGCTTTATTACCTACGAGTATCACCGCAAATACAATCGAACATCATAAATTTATCATTAATGTTAACCCCATTGCAAATCATCATATACTAACAATAGATTATATTACAACGTACTATAAATGATTACTGAACTACAAACCCGTAATATCAAACTTTGAAGATTAATTCGAGAGAATAATGGCTGTTCCCGAGTTCCGATAAGAAACAAGAAAGGTTCTCGTCAATAATAGATGAGAATACCGATAAACTGGCAACACCCACTTGCGAAACAGCGCAATAAATAGAGGGGAACACTTTATTGGGCTAAATTATTTAACAATCGATTGAGGTACGATTTCCTTTTAGGAATCTGCTTAGAAACGATTTTAAAGGAAAAACCAGGAATTGTATAAAGGGCTTCTAAGAAGAATAAGGAGATGAAGAACACGATGATCGTGAAATCGTATAAACGAGTGTAGAAGATAAGATATGAGTTTTTAAAGTGCTTAACCACACTTAGGGAAAACTCTATGGTTTTAAATATCACAAAGTCCAGTCGAAGTCGTAAATTTTTAGGATTATTAAAATCGTCAAATTCAACTTCATTATTACATAATGGCCTGTAAATAAGTTACGTTATAGACACGGTTAGATTAAAATAAATCGAGATCCTATATCCTAAAGCAAAACCGGAGCTAAGACAATTTCTCTTTACAGTAAGACAAGGAAGCAAATTAAATGCGAAACGTTACATGACTGAATAAAATTAACGCTGAGATTTATGGAGGACAGAATTAGACAATTTTGTCTTACAAAGCGAGCAAAGTGACCTATTCCTGATTTATATATTAGATAAGTTTGATATCTTCACATAAAACGAGATTCAAAATATAGTAAAATAAAATCTGCGATCGATGAACTGCATAAAAATAGAATTCACTAGGTAACCTAGATCAAACTCTCAAAGTATCGAAGTAACTTGCTACTCTTTTGAAAGCACCCTTTTCAATAATTCAGATTGGCAACAGTTCACCCGTTTGAGCTTTATTGGAGGAGAATCTCGGAATAAAACGATTTCAATAACATTTTCTTGCAAATCAGTCAATCGTCAGTCGGAAAGTAAAGTTTTCGATTGATAGATTGCCGAGTAGTTTTGAATACAGCGGGCATCGACCGGAGTCCGCTACGGGCTACTCCTGTCTAAAAATACTTTATTTATGTAAGCCCATTTACAATACTGTACCGTTTTTATGAGAATAAACAAAGTATACATTTTATTTTAAATGAATGGCTTATAATTTTGTATGATTGTATTAAGCATCGTCAGAACGTACATAAAATATTCATATTTGTTTAAATATCTGATAATACAAAACAACATTCTTTTCAATTTTTTATTAGATGTCCCCGGAAAACTGGACAAAGCAACCATAGTTTTCCCGTTCATTAAATATTCAGGTAAGGTTCCTGCTGGCGAACAGTTCTTAATTCAAAATAACAAAAAGGTAGCTTTCTAAAGGTTCAACATTTCCCAGGATATAAAATTAAGGGTGTTAAAACTAAATTAGATAAGCAAGAGTACGTCATTGCGTCGGTCGTTGCGAATTTAGATTTACCAAGTTGATTTGTCTAATGTATTCTCGCAATTTATAAAATATTCTCATCGACTCTTATTTATTACGTGGAGGTATTTAAATGGGATAATCGATAGGTGGGCATGAATATTGAATAACGTGCATGCTATTGCTAAAAAAGATTATATACCAGCGATAGACGCAATTTCAAGTTTCCCACCGAATTGCTTATAATTTGGAATGATATTTACGAATAAATTCCCGCAACGCCTCGAGGGAAGGGAAAGGAGGAATAAAGAAAAAGAGATTGCTCAGATTAAACTTCGTTCGTTCAATAACGAAACTCCAGGCTGATTCGAGATTGAACTTTCCAACAATATGTTTGTATAAAACACGGAAAAAGACGACCAATCTAAAAAACAAACAGAATTGAGTCATAGAAGCGTAAACATAAACAAAGAAAACGAATTGTAGACGTACCAGTACAATGTTGGTGCTGAAAGTTTTGCATAATTACTGATAGCTGAAATGTTTAGCATAGTGCAAGAAACGGATAATGAACATGGAAACATTAAAAGTAACATGTTGTGTGAATGGAATAGTTATATTTGCGTGCCGCGGCAAAAGTGCATGCCCAGCTAGAAGCCGGAGCTACTTCTGATAACCAGTTCGCTGGCATAGTAACTTGAAGCTCTAATCCAAGGAAAGCACGCAACGCAGTTGCTAGATCTAACAGGGTTCCGTGACTTTGTCAGAGTCAGAAAACTGCATTCAATCTTTCGTGACACAATATTTCAACAAAAAATACCATTATAATAAATCTTTATTCACGCTTAGCTTTTTGAGCTTCCAGCAAAGCTATGATTTGAAAAGAGCAAAAAAGAACGGAAGAATCTTTTGAAAATGTAAAAGTCAACTGAAAACTCCGCTGAAAATCGCAGAGAATGTCAGCTTCTGAAAAGAATATCATCCCTACATATTGGCGTTCGAGTTTCCTATCGAGGACACCTGAGGGAGACTTTAATATAAACTTTATTCAGAGCGCTCAGCTACTGATGCGTCTAAATGTAAGACTGAGCTGTTAGGATAATGCAATAGCATATGAATTCAAAAGCATACAGAACTTATTTATATAGCAAAAAAGTGATGTTTACTCACATGTAATTGATATAAGAACTAACGATACTTTAATAATTACATTAATACAAGAGATACTGGCTGTAGACACCTATGCGGTCTAGTGCTACGGCTATTTTCCCTATATCTTTTATACAAATACTAACCCTGTATCTTTATATCTGTGCCTAAAGGTTTGATCTAAACTTAGCACCAGTTCAAGCTGATATATGTAACGTTTGATTACATCTCGCTCTGAGATGTCAATATCCGCGAACATTTGAATGAAAACATCAAAGCCACAGTACAGGCTGAGCTGACCCATAAAATGCAAAATGTTTTACACAAATACCTTGTTCATTCGCGTAACAAAACTCAGTGTGCCATGCCACACATGAGTTTTGTTGTGCGAATGCAGTTTATACGCGTTTCTGAAGGAATAATGTTTTGTTCAAATAAGACATATTCTTTTTTTCTGCTATTATATTGATTATTTAAATATTATTATAATTTGTGCCGTTTTGAAGAATGTATGGTCGAAGACAACGCCTACACTTCTGAAAGGATCAGGGTGAAATTTTATACACATAACTATCTACGTCTGTTTAAATCAAATATGATGAGAACACAAAAAAAAATACAATTAAAAAACAAAACCATATTATAACTAGTATTTACAATGTAGCTAACTGAACTGTTGTTAACAATCTATATGTAGCTCAACTGATCCATATCAATACCAGTCGGAAGCGTACCCAAGACGCTGGCTACATTGCTTCGCTTTATGGCAATGCCGATTAGTAGAATCGATATAAATGTCGTTATTGATACTAAAAATAGTTTGAAAAAATTACTTAATCAGAGAACTTATCGCACAAGTATGTAATTTAAAATCTTTCGAAGCAATATAGCAATTTAGTGCTTTTATCATTCATTTGAACTGAAGGCCTTCGCAACAGACTCGAAAAATGCAAAACAAGAAGTACTTTATATAAAAAGGAAAAAACATAAATGCCTTTTAGTACAACAGAAAAAGAACATTACAAAAGACAAGTACAATGCCTTTTAGCTTATAAGCTATCTTTTCCAGGCAACCTTTGGATGAAATCCATGGGGATGATTCACACCTTGTGGCAGATGCCACAGGCTCGTGTAATCATGAAACGGACTATGTGAAGTAGTGAGTAATCCCCGAAACCCGATTCCATTCAAATTGATAATGGTCACAAACGCAAAAAATGGTAATAGTAACAAGATTTTTTTTCGAATCTTTGCGATACGCTCCGATAACAGAGTCATTAAATTCTTTCCTCCTATCATTGATTTTGTAATCCATTTGTTTACCAAAAACATGTAGGACACCAGAATGCATAGGTAACCGTAAAGCGAAGCCGTCAGCAGGCGCTAGTACCAAAGCTAATGAAATTCCAGCATTTAACCCAATAATCTCCATCACCGAAGCTGCAAGTAATGTTTACCCATTATACCACCCGCGCAGCGCATTAACTCAGAAGTCGATTAATTAATTTGTGTAAACAATACTGCTTATTTATCGATTAAAAATCTGTAACGGCCGGCGTTAAACGGGAATGCGCAGGTTTACTATCGATAAACCGCTGGAATGGGGCGGTGTGGTCGACCCCCCGTGGGTTCTCTCCTGCCAAATGAGATAAGGATTGGACAATAGCCGGGCTTTTAAAGATCCGGATGAACGGTTGTTATCAAATGATCGCGAAATCGAAATAAAAAAGTTGATAACTAAGAATTGGCGTAAAAAGAATATAACAAAAATGGACAATACAAAATCCCATTTCCCACTAAGGGAGAGAAATGTAAGACGCCCTCTGGCCAGGTGGGATGTCGATCTGCGAAAGACTGCAGGTAGATGATGGATGCGACAAGCTGAAGACGGCGTTATGGCGCTCATTAAGGAAGACTTATGGCAGCTGTAGACTAACATTAGTTGATGATGATAGAAGAAGAACAAATTACACATAAACAAAATACCTATGCGCACTATGGGCGGCTTTATCGCTAAGAGCGATTTATTCCAGGCAACCTACAAAATAAGTGTATTTAATTTACGATAATAAAGGTAATATCAGTTTTATTACACAATTTACGATGATTTAGCTAGATAATATCATTATCGCACCTTATGAAACAAATAGCAAACAGTAACTACTACTTAAATCAAGTCTGGCACAAACAGCGTCCTTTATGCTGAAATCGATCTCATCTAGGCAGTATTAAGCAGGATTAATTTAATGACTTTCCGGCACACATCACCAATAACCCAGATTAAGTTTGCGAAGCAAGACTTTTGTGCAACATCAAACCTTGTAATAAAATTACGAATTGTAAAATCGGAATACGAAATCCGAGTCAAGTTTGGCGCCCCCCGCTCGCCTCGACGCCAATATTTTAACAAACAACATACATTATTCAACGTAGCTCAGGTGCCGGTACCGCCGGCAAAGAAATTGGTTTACACTTTACCCAAATAAGTACTAATAAATATTTCCATTCGATGGGCTCAATTGCCGATTTTTGGACTTTACACGACACTTCTAAATAGCCTTGTATATTATATTAATAATACGAGTATTAGGAAGGATTCGATTATTTGAATTTTATAGGAAACGAAACTATAGACCGATTGATGAAAAATTGATGAAAATCGATGAAAAATTCTTTCACTATTAGAATCCTACATTTTCCGCAATGAACATAAGCTATAGAATATTTTCAAAAAGTTAGGGTTCCGTATGAAAAATGCAATTTTTTGTTAAATACCGCTAATTAGTCATAAATATGTATTGATGAACACACGAGCAATTCAAGATTTTTACCACATACCCAGTGTTGATAAGCATAAGCATACCAATCAAGATTATTGAGTAGGAAAACATGCCGCGGTTCATGTTACATTTACTCACACCTTTGGAATCTCAGTTTTACATTTATGAACTTTCGGTTATGAGTTACACAAAACAAAACTCTAAAGAGGAGAAAGTAAAGTCGGCGGTCGAAGAGTCTAAAATGAAAAGGATTCGACGGGTTGAAGCAATAGATAAATATAATGAAAACCTTATTGTAATATAGGAAAGTACATAATTAATTGTTTTCCAAACAAAGCACCCTTGGCCGTAGCGCGTGTAACCTTGATACAAAAAGCGTTGAAAAAGAAATAGAGCGGTACCTACTTGATTAAATGAATTTTATTGATCCAGGCTTTGACCGTGAAGATGTCTTCAAACAGTGGAAAGATAGATCATGTGCTTTGCGAACGTCGAAAGTTGTAAATTTTTTGAATCATTGGAAAGGATACAACATCGACAACAATTTCGTAGATATTTTTTCATTCCTTTCATCAAGCAAACAAAACAAAAATAAATCAAATCGGTGAAGCTATTTTTCAAAAGTTTTTATGAATGGCTTAAATAAAAAAATTACAGACAATAATTCTACTTTAATACTTAACGCTTCATACAGTTTTTCTCTAATCTTGCCTAGAACAATATCATGTTTATGTTCATACTAAGGAAAATATATCCACCCATAAAGAAATAAAAGAACTTTATGAGTCAAGTATAAGTTTTCCTAAGATTGTCTGATCACTAGAGCGTGATGCTGCCCCACATACAACCCAAAAGGTTACGACCCCAGCTGGAGGTATTCCAGCTAATTAGCTCCCCGCCCCCATTCTCGATTCTAAGAATAATATAGGCCAAGTTCCCGCAAAGAATTTAAATGAACGTGAATATTTTCGTCCGTGGCTCGCAAGGTCCGCGTGATAGTCACCAGTGGCAAGACTGGCAACACTGGCAACACTAGCACAATGGAAGATATTGTGAATAACTGATGGGACGTCGCAGCGGCACAGCTGTCTGGCCGCGAAGTCGGAAATAGAACGTCGATATGCCCCGCTTTCCACTGCGCGCGATAGACTCGATACTGCTGAATTTTCATCGGGATTCTGACAAGAAGACAGACACGCATCCGTTTCAGCTGGTGATGGTTGATTGGGTAATCGAGGTTATTGTTCTTATTTGTGATTAGGTAAGATGTGTCGATACAATCTTCGCACAAAATACTATAATCGAATTAAGTATGTGTTTTAATTTGTAAAGTTCGAATAGCAATTCATATCTATAAGTAGGTTTTATACTTTATACTATACTATAACAAAGAAAATGACAATTCAATAAATAAATTAGAACTAGTATTGACAATTGCAATGATAGCACATTGCTGTTGCTAACTAACTAAAGGTAGCTTAAGCGATCCATATCAATACCAGTCGGTACGTAGCGTACCCAAGATGCTGGCTGCATTGCCTCGCTATAATGGCAATGCTGATGCGCTGCGCCAGGTACTGATCACTCTCGGGTGTGGCTAATTTTGTCATGGAATTCTAGAGCGTATTTACGAGACCTGTAAGTCGTAGAATTGAAGAAAGGAATGCGGCTTTGAGCCATGGATGGATATTTTTTCTTCGACGGATAAATAAAATCTATCATGTTGCTTATTTTATCGATATCAAATGCCTATATTATGACAACAAGAAAGTTTTACATTAACAAATAATTCAGGTGAAAACGCTATCGGTTAATTTTCTATTCTAAAATGAACCGATAGAGTTTCACCTGAATTATATATTGTCAAACTAATTAAATGATTATCCAATGCGTTGTTATAAAATCAAATTAATAAATGTGCATTTATGTTGTTAATATTCAGTGTTTCAGAAAAACCAATGACAATAACAACATCAAAATGTAGATAGGACGAGTTATGAACATTAAACAAAGGTTATTGTACAAATTAAACAGGACATGTTCAATTATGGATATTGACGTCAAAGGAAGGCCGTTAACCAACTGAATAGTCTAAATTCTCTATTTGTGACAAAACTATGAATAGGTTTATACGTGATAAAGGACTAAATTGGTTTAATAAACGGTTTGCTCGTATGTACGTCGGCATCTATTTTAATTAACGCCAACTTTTCCTTCTATTTGTTTGTTTGTATAAGTCTGTTTCTGTTTCAATATTGCTCTTTCTCTGTCAACATAAGATGGCATCACATTGCAGAGTTATTTGTATCCCTTTCATCACAATCCTCCAGTTTAGCTAGACTCTGAGAGCAGGGAGCCTCAGGGTTTATGATCAGGCTTTTATTTGCATAATGCTCTCACATTATGCATAGTGTTTTATGTATTTAACACAACATGTCAATCGCGATCGCATTTGTCATTCCCGTTTAGTGCCGCTAAACGAATATGCAAAGATACAAAGGTGGGTGATTTACTAAGAAAACAGATTACGGGAATACATGTGAAACATAGAAAACATCCAGACCCGTAACAAATATTTACAAACATCGCATGCGTGCCGCTGCAAGAATCGAAGCAGCAACCAATAAGTATCTTTCCCAGCTGTTCCACAAAGATCATCAGCAAGCTTCGTAAGAAGCTGTCAAAATTCTTCCTCGGCAAATAATTTCCCTACGGGGAGTCCCGATAAACGGATCTAATCCGGTCCCCGATAAACTGCGTACGTAATAAATCGAGGTGAGGACATAAAACATTACACTATCGCGCGTGGTTCGGATAAAAGGGACGATAGTGTTGCTGCCAAATCGACGGCTATTTGAGGCTGGGTGGAAGAAATCGAATTCTAGACAATCGAAGATTAATTTCTATTGAAATCGTGACTATCAACGCAATAGTTTAAAAATAGCAGTGATCAAAACGTGTGTAGTAAGTACCTAGATTAAGGTAAAAGTATTGAAGAAGAAGACCGATGTCGAGACATACCTTTACATCATTGAACAGCGCCGAGATAACAATGGCTAATAAACACAAGCTATGACTTACAATAACCGATCTATCGAATTTGGTTTTTATATTAAGAAAAGAAAAGAAGCTAGATTCAACAAACCTAGAAATAAAATCGCCAGACAGCATGGACGCTGCTGTGTCGATCCTAGCCGGATGCAATGACGTAGCCAGACAAGACAGAATTCAGATAATTTTCCTTTGACACGGTTCCATCGTTCTACGTAAGCGAGATCGTCTTGGAACTATTTCGCTATCATTACGTCATATCTGAAAAATATTTATATGTGAAAATGAGGATCGTTGTGAAGCACACTTGTACCATTACAGACTGGTATATGTATTTTCAGTTTGAAGACCTAAAGGTGTGTTTTCGGCTACAACAGTTTACCTTTGATAGAACCCTTGGCATAGACCGAACTTACCGACCGACTGTAAATTTTTTGGGTAAAACAACGTTGGTCAACTTCTGAGCGGACTATTAATTGAGGGTGTAGCATAATTTTTATTTGTTTTAAGAGAAAGTTTTTTAACCATGTCCTATATTTATGTTTTTCTTTTTACAATGACGACCTCTGTGGTCGATTTTCGCCGAGGGAAAATTATTTGTGCAATCTGCAGATATTTGTTCCGAGTGTTCTTCATAATTTTGTGCGTAAACAGTTGTATTAAGTCTGTCATCGAGTACCAATAATAAGTAATAATTAGCTTGTGATGCTGTTCGAATTTTCCTGATTTAATTTTTCCTACCTTAACTGTAACCGTATGTTTCTTGTTCTTTCATAATTCTGTTTCCCGACTCAAACTGACATGACTTGTCTATAACTACACTTTTTTTATTCGTAACGTCATCGTCAACGTCTACAGTTTTTTCCAGCTCTTGTACGCAATTCTCTTCAAGCATGTCTGTGGGTGGAAGTTATTTGACTTATCTCTGTGCCAATAGAATATGTACTGTAAGATTTATTACCCACAGTTGAAATTCAGTGGTCCAGGTAGCACCAGCGACTGTCCGATTCTAATGTGGTCGTAAAAAGATTTGTTAACGGAAGGAGAAAAACAAACTTGGCTTTATTCTTTATCTAGCTTTTTATTGTGGATCTGCTCACGTAGTTAGTTATTGAATAAAATGCCTAGTACTTAAGCATTATGAAACTAGCTAATTTGACTTGGCTAAGTGCTCCTTGTGAGCCCATGGTATTAAATATACTTATTTAATTTAATTAAGTTATTCGTGACAGATTATTTTACATCATACAAGCTTCATTTTATTTTAGATAAATTGAACTTTATCTATCTGTATTTTATTCCATAAAGTAATTATAAAACAAATTATTACTAGTATAAAGTCATAAAACCTAAGCCGTAATCTATTTTTTTAAATCATAATTTAGGCAATTTTCGGAACTACCACATTGACACACACAAAGAGAATATCAAATTCCGATACAAAAAAATATATATAAATCATCGAACCATTAGGACATAAGTAATAATTGATTATACTCTTTATACATTAGTGTAGAAAGTATGTAGGTGTCACATATCAACACAACGTATCAACTAAATAGGAGACAAATTGACTATCATTCGAGCAAACATGAAACAAACAGGTATGATTATAAATAGATCATAAGCAACCAATTGATATTCAGACTGAAAGCATGGATTACATTCAATGATAGAACATACAAATAAACAGAGACAAACCTGAATACCAGGAAAAGTGAACAGTGACTACAGAAAGCACTTACAATGTACTTACACATACATGTAGCCCGAACGAAAATACTCGTAACATTATATTTAGACATCGCCGAAGCTTCCGCAATCCTTAAACGGCCGTCAAAGGAAACTCCGCTCTCTTGCATGCAAACAGAGTGACATTTCGATCGAGAAGATAAATGGAGGAGGCTAAATTCGTAGTCTGGATCGATTTACACTGTCGCGAATAAAACTCGTGTGATATTTAAGGTACCTGCCGCGAATCTTGTCACAGAAGAGGAATGGCAATGTAATTGAACACTGGAGTAAGCTATGTGAAGACGACACAGCGACATAAATGGAATTTCATAAATGCATTGCATAACAAATGATTCATAAACGAACCACAACCGAATCATATTACAAAAGTCTGTTAGTACAAATTACTTGCTTTGGATCGCGTATCGATGAACATGAAATCTTTATTAAACCTGAAAGAAAGGCATTGAACACAGCACACGCACAACCCTGCGTACATTGCAATACAGCCTCTATTGTGGGGGATCAAGATGTTGTTACTTAAGTAGACCGACGTCACGCAAAGGGTTACGGAACTAAATTGCTTCCGCAGTACTACTATGTATACTCTGCTTATACATAGGTACATACATACTGTATGCTTTGATGAAAGATTCACCGTCAATATTTTCAGAGGCAACAGCAATTTGATTAACAACTCCTTTTATTCACAATAGCAGCTAATGTGTAGAAAATTTATTTCGTTCTTTATGCATAAATATATACGTAGAAACCAGTATCTCTTAAATGTAATTTATCGCATCTTTATTTATATTAGTCCTGTATTTGTAAGTCTTATGTGCAGTAATGTACAAAAATATTGTATATTAAAAAGAAAAAAAGGTAACATTTCCAAGTTCAGAGAGATAAAACCTCTGACCAAAAATGTCAGACTGAATCCGCAGAGTTAATCGAGAGAACCACAGATTCAACTAGAAATACGAACCGCAGTGCAGTTTCCATCGAGAGACGTCTGATTCTATCTAAAGAGAAGTAAACGAAACTACGGGTAACGAAATATTCTCAATCTCTTAGATAACTAAAATGTTCTCTGCAAGTTTAGATTTATCGAACAAGTCAACAACGTAATGGAATGTATTTTAAAGATTTGCTGTTCTGAGTTTGAAAGAGCGATTCGAGCAATAAAGTCAGTCCAATGAATCTTATTTATTTACGTCGCTCTATGAATAGAAATGGCTGAAGTCCATAATGCTCCATATCATAAATTCTTGTTTACTTTTTCTTTTATTTTAGTATTCGCGTCAGTATCAAACCTTATAGCATTAAGAGCTGTAATAAGTCCAGTTAATTCTGTCTGTGTGTCTGCAAACTTATTTATGATCTGTACTTCAATAGTCTTGCTTATATCGGCATCAGTGATGTCTAAACATGTCGTTTCCAACCCATTTCATATTATAATCACATGACGGGAGTACTCACTAAACTATCTATATCGTGTTGTATAGCCCACGTTAATGTACGTCATTTTACAATTTATAGTTTCGCTAAAGTTAGGTCGTTGGGCGTTACGACGACCACAAACACGTCATCTGTCGTCGGCAACGTCACACGAGAGAAATTCTATCGTCTAATGTCTGACTGATATGGTTGCTGATGGAGTATTTTTAAACGCACGTGCTTGTCGAGACTTAGTTATTCAATAAACATTTACAACTGCATTATGTTACGCTGTGACGTCTGTGGAATTTGTTTAAGTCTAGGTAAATTGACATCTTTATTTATATGAGTGGGTAGTTTATTAACGTTTAAATACATCTAGCTAAGCGTTCTAGACAAAATATAGTAGATATTGTAAGTAATTTGAACTTGTTAAGAACGGGTTCCTCTATCTAAACGGTGCCAGTTGTCAGTTTATTATTCAAGTAGGCTATCCAGCTAGACGGTATTGTTATCTCGATCGTGGAAGCGGAAGGTCTTCCGAGCTGTCTATTTAAATCTGTAAAATATGAGCAGGCCGCAGGCTTAACCGCGAATCTCGCAAAGATACGAGATTGTTCAGGATTTCCCAGACTTGAATAAACGTATTCAACTATGATCTTTATTACCACGACCGTAAAGGTCTTGCCTTTTAATAGTCAGAAGCTATCTGGGAATATTAAAATACAAGTTCTATTACAATGGACGTAGGATTGAAGATACGCAGTGGAATAAAGGGTGTATTTTGTTTTAAAATATTGCTAACCTTTCCCCCGCGTCTATTCGTAGGGTAAATGGCTCATTCAGAGCGGCGAGGCACTCGCTCGACCTAATTAACGAAGCGAAGGTACAATGATGCTCATGTGTTGTAAAACGTGTGTTAACATTCATGGGCGATAAAACGTTGACAAATTGGATGGTGACATACGCGCATTATTTAATTTAGGAAGTGCAAAAAAGGTGAGACGATACATCATCATAATCAGTCCATGTTAGTCCACTGCACATTTTATTGAATTTAGCAAAACAGAAAATTCGATAATTTAAAATTAATGATCAATCAAAAAGAGAAATATCCCTCCTGAGTTACTTAAACTTTTGATTCAAAGAAAATTTAAATAAAAGAAAAAGATACCACTGTATGGCAGCCTGCGAATCCCAAAGACCCTTATACTAATACATAGACAGAACATTAGATTTTCCGTACGTCTCCGTACAGAATTAAACATTGGCGTCTTGGACGTGCAGCTATTATGAAATTGACATACCACCCACGTATTCTCATGTCAGAATCAAAGATGTTTAATTAAAGGTACAACTTTTGGCAAGTTTCAACGCTGGATGATATATGCTCAGAGACTATCAGTAACTATACCTAAATCACATGGTCGATAGTGTACCTACAGTACTGTCTTTAGTATAATATATGCATATGCGCGTATGGTGGAGTTAGCAACAGAAATGCGGGGAGCAACAAAACGCCAATCGATTTTGGCAACGCGAGCCAAGCAGGGCTACCCCGAAAGATTACAACACTTCATGAATGACTAACTTTCTTTCTATAGATAACCAAAGACCGTAACTAAGGCAGAGTCTATAGGGCGCTGTCGCCTTTCGGAAACTGGGTAACCTTTGTAAAGATTAAACAACGGATAATCCCAAAATCCAACTATTTATCCCGGAACTAAACGGTAATCTGCCAACCCTAGAGCTAACTATAACGGCCAGTGATGTAGATCTTCCTCATCCCCCGCAGGCGTCATTAGAACGGGCGCCAGAAGGAAAAGGCAATGAACTGTGAGGGGTCTAAATAAAATGGCTATGATGTACTGGTTTCGCTTGCCAAAGGGCGGACTACGATATCAACACACTGTTATACAGTACATGTTAAATACGTACAGTTTGACGACATGTACCTATTTGTGTTGATGTTTGTGTATGTGTCTGGAATGGCATTAGAAATAAGCGCCTGGAAGGGCAAAGCTGTCAGTCTGGCGGCATTACATGTTATCGTTATTGAAATTTGTAATATAAATGCAAATAATTTTGGAACCTTCTCGTAGGTCTCGTGTTTTTGTACAAAAATATGACGATAAACTCTATGTTCTATGGCATTGACTGACATTGGGTAAAGTCACAGGTGTTTTCAACCTTACTGATGTAGGTAAATTATAATCGATCTTGTTAGATTCATAATCTATTATATAATGCACATAACATAATAATAGTTTAGATATCATTAGCACCATATAATTAGAGTTATGATTCTAGCATTCTGTTAAATATGAAAAAAACATTTAGGGTGCTTCAAGAAATAAATTATAGCAAGGCAATAATAAATAATCCGAATCGATTTGTAGAATAACACATGAGGACTATAATTAAAAATTACTGGCTTTCACGACCTTTGAGAGGTCAACGACCAAATTATGTCATTAATCAACACAATGTACTAGCTATGAGTAGCAAGACTAAGCCTAGATCAAGATATTATGAGAAATCGTGCTCGTAAATGTAGGCAATAAAGCCAACAAAATATTTGTACCACATACAAGTACTGGTAACGAAGTTAATATATAACGCAAGGCACGCAAAATGGGCACTAGCGAGTTGTGTGAAGTTTATTCCCTACATTTAGATGGCAATAGTCCCTAGGCGGTCATTTAGGGTACATACTCTCGGGAGACGCCAGAAAAATTACGCGTCTGGGAGAAAAAACAATTCTATAAAAGTTTATTCAGATAACCCAGCACTAGATAAATAAAAGTCATGCATGAGATCAATAATGTAAAGATAAGATGGGGAGAGACCATGTTTGATAGAACAGTGATTGATGCGAGGAACCGAACAACGAAAAGCTTATTAGGAACGTTAAACACCGCCATTTCTCCAGTGAATGAGATTACTGGGATTAGGGGAGCTGTAATTACAGCGGGGAAGAAAGTGAGGCCGCGGGTAAATGACGTTCGTTAATACGCTGTGCTAGTATGCGATTCAATTTGTTGCGTAATACGAGTAACAGTTATGGAAACAATCCCGGCTACGATTGCAGCACCTAACAATGTGTTATTACGGTTTACTCTATTTTCGATTTGTGTGATTGTGCCGCTATAATTAGCGGTAACACTACCTCAGCAGCCGATAATTTGTGTTTTATAAATACGCGAGTGAATTGCGAGTAATCCATTACATTACGTGACGCATTAGAAATTCACAAAAGAGATCAGTCATGCCGCCGGTGATCGCAGCTGGATCCTTCGGCAGTGACCTCGCGGTGGCTTTCGATAGCGTGAACGGTCTGTTTCGGACGCTCGGACGCTCCCGACCTATTTCAGTCCGCCGGCCAGCAAAGCTACGCTCTGAAACAATGAACCGAGTGCGCAAGAACAGGAAAGGTATACGTTCAGGTTGCAAGATAGAGCGGGACGCGGTCGCGGGCTAGTCGTCACACAGGGAGCACGCATAGTACCCGCTGCGTTCTATTTCTGTTCGTCGCAAAACATGTCTCGGAATTCGTTTCTGTGTCTGGGAACATTATGGAATCATGTGACTAATGATCCGAGACGGACAACTTAAATCAGAAGAATGCACATTAAGTTCGACTATGACCTAACGTAGGTCAGATACTTCGCTAGAGGCGTTATCGTGCGTGAAACGCTTAGCAATAACAACTTCATTATGGTGACGTGTTCCAGCTCAATAAAAGCATTCAGATCGTATGATATTCCTATTAAACGGGAAATGGCTGAAGGTAATTAATTCAGGGTTATTGCTTTCATGACATCACCATGCATATGCAAGGAACAATGTTAAAATGAGTCGTTTGACTGAATGAAGAATCGAATAGACATTCTGAAGCTCAACAGCTCTCAACTTTAGACATGATATAGTTAGCTTTAGCTGTTGATGGAGTCTCTCACTCTTCAATGAACTTATATCGAAGGAAACCACTCCCTGAAGATTGACTTTACCATGTAAACAATATAAAAATAGGGCGATTGTTTCGCACAGTTTACCTACCGCAGGAGCGTATTAACCTGCAACAGCTATAAATAAGATGATGTAGCACCTCAATAACGCGGCCGGGGTACGCGTGTTGGTAGCATTTTGGTTATTTGTTTTAAGCGTTACAGAGCGAGCCGATCGTACGTCTTTCGTTAGCACGAGGTTTATTTTAATCTCGGCATTAATATTATACGAAAATACCTGAGAGTGTTCAATCATAAAGTGTACCTGGTTTGTTTCTGTTGCGCACGAGTTTAGAGTTGGGTTCTCGCACAGTTTACTTTTCAGGCTACCGTTGTTGGTTGCCTAATGTGAGCTTGTTGTGTGGCAATAGACCCATTTGCCGTTTATAGAATACTCATTTTACTTTAAAGATAGGATAGAGAAAAAAAATTAGGGAGATAATTATATTATGTTGTTTAGGTACTGATACCTAACCAACCCATTTACATACTTTATAGATAGGATAGAAAGAACAGACTTGGGAGATAATTATATATGTTGGTTAGGTGTCGGTGAAAGCCGAGCAAAACCTAATTTACGTTAAGTAAACCCTAGAAAAAACTGTCAGCCTTGAGCGTCATCTCGTAAAAATTCGATAAGATAACAATGGAATACATAGCTAATAAACAAGGCTTTCGGCGAAAAGAAAAAAATATCAACGTTTATGTTTATGTAAGACGAGGCGTAATGGAATGACAGTGCTACGCAAGGAACGGAAGTGGCTGTATTCCTGTTTCTAGGAGAGCCGGGGTGGGGGGTGGCGGGTGATACGAGTGACGTCATCATGGAAATTGATTCGGGGGCAAAAAACGAGGCCGCGGCAAAGCTGGCGGGCGCCGTCCTCTGGAGACATAAATTACTGGTTTATTTGTTAAGTCGGTTATAGACAGGTCCTTTCTTACAGCTGAGTGGTTATCGGGTTACTGTTATTGCAGCTGTTGGTTCTAGCCACCAATGTAAAGTGATAAAGACTTAGAAAATCATAAGAAAAAAATCCCGTGATGTGTTGGACTATTGAGCTTTCGGTACGTTTTTTGCGTATCTATAAACGCACCTACAGTGTATATTATATAATAATAAATAACTTCAATAAAAATATCTATTGTGATTCAGTTACAAAAGTTAGTTCAGTTATAAGAGGGATGATATTCAGTACAAACGAATTTGTACTGACTATATAAAATTTTAACCTTGGGTTTGCTACCGACGATAATGCAAGAAATATTGATGATAAATGCACATGTGCAGTGCATACAGGTGATGAAATACTCTACACAGTTCACACGGTACGTGATGATAAACTAGTGCGCTGAAGATAGATCAACACTTTAACAGTATGTTTTGTAATGGCCGAAATGTTACAAATTAATGCTAGCGAAGCTGTTAATGCTATGCGGAGTCTGAAATTATTACATCTGAGATTGTGAAACGGAGTTGTCTATTCGTTAAAGAATTTATGGATTTGGATCAAAATTTGTGAGTCACTGCCGACTTCTGCTATCATTGTATATTTTTTTCCTTTCCTATTTTATTTCATTGAAAGGTGTTGCCTGAAAAAGAAAAAAAACGACCCATTACCTCTTTCATTATGATAAAATTTCAGTCATCAAATAGAAAATATTTATTTATGAAACTTAATATACTTTGCTTAGCACGAATACGAATAGGCGTGAATCATAATTTGCATAAATGGTATAACTATTTATTCATACTCAGACAATGTACACACAAATATGCGGTTTTAATGCCGTTGGCGTGCTACACAATTGGCAATTTTATTACTCATCGTTATTTTTATTGTTTTGTTCATGTTCTACCAGAAACCTTTAGCATACATTGTAACAATAACAACAAGTAATGAATAAATCAAAAGATTTAGGATTTGGCTGCCCATAACCGAATTATCCCTGAATTGCTTGCATTTTATTGAATTGATAAATTTGCGTCTTTTAAAATAATGCTGTGGGTGATTAAAATTGTAAAATCTCCTTCATTCAAATCTAATCTTCTAAATAGGGAATAATTCATCACCATCATCAATCATAGACAATCAACGTCAAAAATGACATTTGCTTTACTTTCATCAGCGTCATCTAGCTTTGTTCGATCATCGGTGATTGTGTCATCTTTATATTAAGTTGTTTAACGTTAGCTGCTTATAAAATCAGTGCTCGTAAGGCTGACATCATCGTCACGTCATCAACTTTCAAGTCACATTGTTTAGTGGGCTCACATTGGCTTACTTTGCTTAATTTAATCAGATGTTGACTTCATCGGAAAATATAAATGTAATACATCTTTGAACCTTGTTTGTCCTGGTTTCCAATCACATCGATTAGACGAAATCTTATACAATATCAATGAACTAGCTTTTAATTTTACTATAATTTTATTTTGTGTTTACCACTAAAGATATTAAATTTTTTGGATGGATATATATTTGTTACTTCTTCTAGACAAAACTATATAACGGGTCGGGATGAAATTTTGATATGCATGTGGAAACCTGAAATACCACAGGCTACTTTTAATACTATAAATCAGTTTCATGGGAAAGAAATGACCTTTGACCGTTTTCATAGAAACAACCCATACAAAGCCGCGAGCAGAAACAAGGGTGTCTGTAATCTTGAAATTTTGTTTTATAATAAAACTGAAAAAGGATTCTTAAATCAAACTCCACCAAGTCACAAAAATGACTCATTAGAGGAAGCTCAGATGTAGCTGAAGGTGTTTATTAAATAAAGTCATCAATGACGTTAATAATTTCCGTCAGATGTTGCGTCTGCTCAACTGATCAACGAATGATGCACGGTCTGTCGGTCATGTTTATTTTTATGTCATTGTCAGCGAATGGGTCATTTAGATACACATATTCCTTGTCGCTTGTTGTTTACCACACATTTATTTCAACAATGCCAAATTGTCTGAATCAACTGGTTTTGTTACTCATTAGGTCATTAGTGTTTCTCTAAAATCTATCCTTAGCAACCGTTACTCCTATCTTGACATTCGACGACCTCAGTGGCGCATCGGGCGAAGTTCCGCCTGGGGCGAAAGTGCGGTTTATTCACGTCTCACGATAATCATCAGAATCTTTCGGGGAGCCACTACTTATTCCATGATCGTTGCAAACTTTGCGACGTAAGATAAGGCATTTCAGTAAAAAGAACTAAATTTTAATTTCCAGTTCTTTCCTAATATTCGAGGAAGTAGGAATATACTATTGATCTTAAATAATAACTTTTAGGTCAGCAACCTACTCTTTCGATCGTAAAAAACATATTAAGTATAGAGGTGACAGAGAGCTTGACGTAACGAATTATTGGACACTTAAATTATACTGAAATTTAAAAGCCTTCATATTATACGATAAAATTTAAATTCATACCATAACTTACCAAATGATGAATACTTATTGAATAGTTAACAATGTATAGAGTAAATAGTCATGTCATCAAACCTGGCAAATAAATAAGTGCCAGCATTTTATGCATCTGGCACGGGTGTAGTGGCATATTTATACGAGGTTTTCGCATAGCAGTGAACTTTTTCACAGCAAACAACTTTATCATAATGTTACTTTAACTTTTTAATGGTTCCGTTCCGTATGTCAAGTGTATACTCCAAGTATACAGGAATTCGAGTCTCGTATACGAGAAGTTTTACGTTCAGCCTTTAGTATAAGTATCTCGGATCAGGCAAATTATTTGTGTATTCTTAAATGGGTGGCTCTGTTGAAAAGTAACTAAATTTCTTTTAAAATTATTATTTTTAGCTTAGACCAATGTTCGAATTTATAAATTAATTATCTCTCTCTATATTATCTTTTATATATATTGTTTCATATTTTTTTTATTAAAAATTTATTACATCAGTTGTTTAAGTTATATCAATTTTGACACGTAAAAATTGTTATGAATCAATGACTATTATTACGACTATTATTTCACACGATATCGATCAGCGACCTTTAGCAAAGGCTCTTGCACCGGCATAAACCTGACATGTAAAAATAAATATTTCCAGAATAAAGAGATCTCAATCAGATAAACAGGTAGATTGTGGAACGCGCGAGCGAGCACCATCGGCCAATCGCAGCTGTCGACCGCAGAGGAGGGTAGATCGCGATTGTGACGTCACAGGAGCTGATACAGGGCGGTACGCTGTCCGCTGGGTGATGTCGGACTATAGATACGCCGGACTGTATTTTACAAGTTGCTGATAAGCGTACACCAGAGAACATTTGATTTGAATATTGATTTGCCAAAGGTATTGGTTTTATTTGGCGTCATTTATAGGAAGATCTCTTTTGATGACAGACGAGGGTAGATCGCGATTGACGTCACAGGCGTGCTGATGCGATTGGACGGTCGCTGCGTGGTCGGACTATAGTTATAGTGGAAGGATTGCATGTTACTAGCTGATTTTGGTCTTTAGTTAACAGATGTGTAACATAATTTGTAAGACTTATTCACTGCGTGTCTCCCAGTATCTTCTCTTCACCGACCTTTCACTTAGTGGATTACAAAAAAAACTCAAGAGAAAATCAATAACACTAGTATACGAGTATGTCGACTTGACTTGTTTATGTGCTTATCATGGGTCAGATTAGCAGGGCTTGCTAATTCAATAAATAATGCTGGACAATCCACACATCATTATATAGCCCCAAGCTAAGCAGAGTCTCTTGGTCTTTTCCCATCTAGGAAGTATTCTAGATGAGGGAAAAGTACCAAAATCATCTAGAACTTGCTAAAGTCCTAACCCTCCGGCTTAGCCGCAGTCGGGTATAACTATAAATAGCCTGCATCAGGCTGATCGACCCTCGATTAATGCGATTGCAGTCGCCTTGCTGGTCAGATCCACACCGGTTCATACTAGTTATAAGCCGTTTAGCACTCGCTGGCTTTTTCTATGCCTATTTTCTATTTAACACGTTGACTGTCCCGTCTATTTTGCGAAATTTTCTGGTACGTTCATTTGTATTTTTTGTATAAACTACTTTATTTTATGATCAAAAAAAGGCCTGATATGTTGATCACTGCGTAATTATATAGCAGGCCTGAATTTCAGTGTGAATTAAATGTAATGCATGGACGTCTCAAGTAAATTTTTGTGACGGAAAACCTTAGTTAGGTATAAAAAGATCGCCGCGGACCTGCTAGCCATAAATGTAGTCAATGCTATCTTGATATATAATGAGCTACACCCAGAAGTCTGCCACAAAATGACGCGCATAGCCAGAAAACCCAATGGGAAGATTTGCCAGAAACGGTGCGCAAGTTGCTACAAAAAACTAAAAGAAATTGGCTCCACAACTAGTGATGCAAGAAAAGAGGCCACACAAGTAATTACGGAGTGTCTTCCTTGTAAAAAAGCATTTTGCATAAACTGTTTCAATGAAGCAACTTTTTTGTGATTTCTGACGTCCATAAAAAATAAGAAAATAAAAAAATTCGATGGGACATTTTAGTTTTATTTTTGGCAATTCATTGTTCATACGCCCCTAGAAAATCAAAGTTCTAACTCACACGTCCAGCCCAGAAAACGCGATTCAATTGTCTTTGGCAAATGCATTACATGTAATGCACGAACGTCACAGCCAGACCAAAAATGCATTACATGTAATGCACGGACAGTCAACGTGTTAATGATAGAGTGGTGCCGCTACATTTATTATACGCTAGTTACCGCTTTTTCGGTATGTTTCCGACTGAAATCTCGATTATTTTTGTTATTATTATCTGTAAGCCATATTACACAACAAATAGAACCATATAGTAGGCTGATCGAATTTGATATTCGCCAAAGAGATTTCAGATTTCAAAAACGTTATTATTTAGTTACAAAGAGATAAACTGTATCACCTGAAAAAACAAGGTACTTTATCATTGACGACCTCTGTGGCGCGGTGGCTGAAGGTCCGCTGCGAAGAGTTTGCGAGTTCGACTCCCGCGTCGGGAAAAATGTTTGTACGATCTGCAGATATTTGTTCCTTCTGGTCGTTTCCTACATTACGTTTGCTGGATCACGGTCTCCACTCAAGAACATGTTTACCCCAACGATTGTCGGTTCTTCACGAGATATAGCCGAAAGGTATGGACAGAACATTGGTTGTATTAAAATATTGAATTTCCACAATATTTCAGTCCATAACTTTGCTTAGCCCAAGTTCCGCAGCCAAAGTATTAATTCACAGACGTCTTTAAAGAAGTGACGCCAAGCATTAAAACAATCTCGATTAAATTCGACTCAGCTATTGTGGGGTAAAGTTTAATTTAAATATTCACTAAATCAGCACAGCAGCGGGTTCGCCATTAATATGCAACGACAGCTTTGGGAATAGTTTGTTTTGTTTGAGCCTTAAAGGGTTCATTTGTATTGAACTTATGTTCAGAAAACTATCGGCTGTTCTGTGACTTTACGAACCAAACGTGGAAACAACGCACCGCGGGAGGGCGTCCTACACTACGTCTGCCGAGTCGCGGTCTTCACTTAAGAACACGTAAACCGTTAATAGCTTCTGCCTGCAGCTTCGCTAACGTTTTTGCTATATTATTCCAGGGCCAGAAGTTAATTGTTGCCTTTCGTCATGATCTGTTGAAACATCAATAATGAACCTAAGGTGTACTGTGAAAAATTTTGTAATTTATGATATTTTTGTTAAATACCCGTGCGAATCCGGGGCGGACCGCTAGTAGAATAACACATTTGCGTTTTAATAACCTAATAACGTAAATCAAAACTGTAAATACAACTTAGTTTAAGTGTTTAATCTCTTTCATTTTATCCCGTACATTAATTAAATAACGAAATCGGTGACCCCGACGATTCGAATATTATTGAGGGTAGAATTATAAAGCGAGCTGACGTCACAAGTTCCAAATAACTGGAACACCCTGTAACCGGAACACCCTGTAGCCCGAGGCCCTCACGCGTTGGTATAGCGTTAATATATTTTCAAAGGTTCTCCCTTTAATTGCTGGTCCTTGATATATTCTCTATTTATACTATGGCCTGTTTGAGTATGTTAAAAACGGGCAAGTTAATTGAGTATCATGTGTTATTATAAGATAGAAGCTAACAGAGGCCACGTTTGCAAGGAAAAAATATATGGATAAAAAAATAAAAATAATATATTTATATGGATCAGTTGAGCTACCTGTATGTTCGCAACAGTCTGCAGTTAGCTCAATTGTTTCAATTGTAAATACTAGTTTTTATTTAGTTAGATCATTGTAATTTTATTTGTTAATAATCGCTTTTTGCCCTTAAAAAAAATAAATAATATAATAATAAATAACAGATAATCCAGACAGCATCATCTGGCCCTATGCTAAGCAGAGCTTGTCAATATCAGTCAATATCATACCCATAACGGGTATGATATTGACTGATATATTTCAACATAGTTTTTTATAATACATCAAAAACGACAATAGCTTTATCACTTAAGTGAAATATCGAGTCACCGAGAACAAATTACCCCAACTGTAGTTGTGTTAATAAGCTGATACGAAAGCCAATACATCAGTATTACCCTAGGGTAATACCGTCACACGATTTTCAACTCTATCAACACAGATTTACTAATCAGTATCCAAATTCATATTAACAGTCCAACGTACTAATTGGCGTTTAAAATGACAACGGAATGCTATTTGAACTGGGCCTCTGTCACACGAATGTGTCTGTAACTAATCAAAGCTAATAATAATAATTCATTTTAATTCTTTTTTTCAGTTAGTTAGAATAAACCTTTATAATTAAAAAAAAAGGTTTATTCTAACCGAAGCTCGAGTATTCCCTTATAACGACCCTTTATGAAGACGATAGAAATATCAAGATAGCAATAAGGCCGCCTATTATGTTACACTAGAATAACGTAGTACTACTGTTTGTTATATTGTTTTATAAGATGCAATAAACATATCTATACCTACTATTATACTAATATTATAAAGACACTATCCCCGATCAACATACATAGAATATGATAGAAAAGTTAGGGATCCATATGAAAACTTCAATAATGAAACCAAACGTGTAAATTTTTGTTAAATACCCGTGCGACCGCTACTTCTCAATAATTCACTAAAGCCGGACAATCAACAAAGCATGATATAACCCAAGCTAAGCAGAGCTTGTGTTATGGGCACTAATTGACTGATGTATTTAATACATAGCTAGATATTTTTAAAAGTCGCCCTAAAAGTCCACCGAAAAACGGAGGTAAAGACCAAAACCAGTTTAAAAACTATATAATATTGCAAATAACGTATCGTAACGAAGCTGTCAAAACTGTTATTTGAAACAGCAATAAAAGCAGCTATTATGACCTCATTATGGGGCATCATAAGGGCGAGAAACTGTCACGGGGACGCTAACCCCCATAATACCCTCATAAAGCCTATTTTGTATGACACGATGTTTATAAATTATAGGATATAAAGGATTGACCCCGCCTGATGTTCTGGCAAGGACCTGATTTGGGTAAAACTGGCAACACAAAATGCCAATTTCATTTAATTGAAAAGGTCGAGTCTAATTCAACTAACTTTTTGATGCGTTTTAAGTTTTTGTTAGGTTGACATATACCTATATCGTTACTCAACGTTGATTTTGATCTGTGCTCTAAGTGTGGTTTCCCAGACTTATAGGGAAATATTTGGTCCATTATCAATTTTGGAAGCATTTGTAGTAAATAAATCTAGCACAAGTAACTATTTTTGGATGGTCGCTTCTCATAATACAATTTACTGTATTAAAAATAAAAGCAAACACCGAAATCTGGAACAAATCTCTGCAGATCGTCCATAAATGTCCCGCGATGGGAACCGAACCTGCAACCTCGCGTCGCAGGAGGTCTTTCGCTCTTTACGTCACTGATTTGTCAAGAGGTAGGTAGAGTTCGCGTACGTTTCAAGCCAGTATTCATTCAACTGCAAAGTAGACCCTAACTAGCACATAATAAGATCGTTCCTTCGTTATCGCATATTCGGAAGCAACTTGGCTGGATTGCCAACTATGCGAGCAAAATCCCACCCGCCTTGCAACTTTCCAAGTACTTTCTACAAACTTCATATTGCTAGCTTTTGTGTCTGTGTTCACTTAGGCATAACTGACGGCCTATGTAGAAAGCATAAGGAACGATATTTTTAAAATTCCAATTCAATAACAAAACAAACTAACAATTAGTATTTACAATTGAAATAATTGAGGTAGGTATCTGCTGTTGTACAGTCTACAGGTAGCTAAAATTATATATATACCAGTCGGAAGCGTCCCCAAGACGCTGGCTGCATTGCCTCGCTGTATGGCAATGCTGATGCGCTGCCCCAAATACCGACCAGCTCTCGAGTCGAGTCGCTTCGACCAGCCGCTCAGATAATTCAGCGATTTGTTAAAATGTTTATATAAATAAAGTTATTTCGCTAAACGTAAACGTCGCGTCGGTTGGCAGAAGGAAAAATAAGCAAGACGCATTTAGGTTTTTTTGTCATTACCAAGATAGAATTCGAACCCGCGACATGCAGTCAAGTACCCACCCCACTAAGCTTTAATACGGTAGGTATTAAAGCTAAAGAAAAAACAGTTAAAAGCTTTAGCAGATCCGCGCCGGTATTTAGGTTGGGTACAAATAATTACTTTTTGATGAGCGAGATGCATTTAAGTATGCTCGTAAAAGTGTATTTAGAACCTTGTTGACCCGTTTTACTTCTAACCTACTTAAAACACTTCTGAATACACATATCTATACTAATATTATAAAGAGGAAAGATTTGATTGTTTGTTTGTTTGTTTGTTTGTTTGAATTGAATAGGCTCCGAAACTACTGGACCAATTTGAAAATTTCGAGCTGGATACAATAGAAATGAATGTTCAGAATTCGTCGATAATTGACGCCGAAACCAACGAGTACACCTAAAAATCACAGCTGAACATAGGCACCTACCGAATCGTCCATCAAAAAATCGATGAAAACCCCAATAAATTTTTGATTTTATGCGTACTCAAGATAAATTTTTAAGGCAAAATAAGGGTTAAAAGTGCTACAAAATGTAGAAAATGTACTTTTAACCGCTCAAGAGAAAGGCATTTCGTGCAAAACTATCTGCAACAATGATCCATCACTGGGCTCGGCGATAGCGAAGCCACGTACCGGAAATCACGTCTACAGGACCATTTCAAGGGGCTTTAGCCGATTCACCCGCTCAAACTATTATAAGCCTTATATCTGTAATGGTATGGCTCACAGAAACTTGTGGTAGGGTAGGGTTGTCAGCGATCGCGTAGCAAAAGTTTTATTGTTGTCTGATTTACGACGATATCGCTGTCGAAGTTGCTTCGGATAAAGATGGCGATGAGATTGGTAATGCAATTTCAAAACCGAAGGAAAACAAAATAAAAAATGAAATTGTTGTTAGGTTAGCAAACGGTAAGGGCGTTTTGTTTGGTAGCGAGACAACTTTCCATCAAAGATTCATTGTAAATAAACAAAACAATATAAAAATGGATACATACTCTTATAAATAATGTATTCGAGATCGTTTCTCATAAAAGCATATCTACACAAAAGATTTACGGTCGGTCGTCGTTTGAAAATTAGATTTTCGGTAAAGATATATACGAGTCTCTGTATGCGCATTAAAATACAAAAGCAACCGCCATTTTGTTTTACGAATATTCCCAGAGGATCGGTGTGAAAATAACTGATGAAAATATGCTTAGATTAAAGTTTAAGAAGAAGGTTTCAAAATTTTTAAATTACTAAAACTATATCTATACTTTAGATATATATTTCTCGACGAACCCACGGAACAATATATACTAACTGTCACGAAACCTTTGTCCTTAATATGGCTGAGTGCACGCAACGAATATTAACGAATAAACCAACGGCTGTTACTTAAAACAAGTAAAAATACACTATAAACTTCAAAAGTGCCAATTCTGAGAGCGATTAGCGGCAGTTAAGATATTAACAGAAGGGCTATTAGGCAAACTGTTATCGAGGACATTAAACAGGGTGCTGCATACTTACAAAGTTTCCACCTGTTCGTTAACTACGAAGATGACTATCAAAATGATAACATTAACAAGATTGAGTCTTAGATTATCCTCCCTTTGCAAACGTTGGCATGAATAGAGAAGATGTAGATAGATAGAACTTAATAGTTAAAGCCAATGATATAGATATTCAAATGATTGGAGTAAACAAAGCAGATAGGCCCTGTTTCAAGACAGAAACGGAACAAGGTCGTGTCACGCGATGCTCCACATTGGGCAGACAATTAAATACAATAGTAACATGAGACGCGGGAAAATAACACTATTGAATGGACATGCCTAATGGTTCTAGCTTCAGGTTTCCTCAATTGTTTGTCCTTTAGAAACCAGGCTTTATCATTTCTTAAATTACACGTAATGATTCTTCTTCCATGATGACGCACATCCTTGTGTTTTAAATTCTTAAGGCCCTATTCTTAAAGCCTATTTTAGTACACTGCAAACAATTCATCAGCTCAGTCCAAGTTCTCATGAAAGAGAAGACCAGAAGACGAAGAAGACCAAGGGTTCACAGCGTTGTTATTGTTATAACAGGAACCATGTTGGGCTAAATAATATATATATATATATATATATATATATATATAAATACAGGGTCACTGATAATTCACTGACACAGCGTAAACTGCAGGTTCTGTGCATCATCGCAAACACGTGAAAACGCCTGGGCTTACAGGACTTTTGGTGGTTATCAATAGGACTTACCATCTGTAGGTGACGTGTACAACTTCCTGCATATCTCCTGAGGCCCGCCGAGCGCGTTGATCCTGGCCAGGCCCTCGCTGCCCCGAGACTCCATGAGCTCGCGCAGCTGCCGCAGCGAGACGCCATATTGCGCCGGCCGCCCTTCCACCGTAGCCATGGTGCCGGGCTCGCGGCCGCCGCCCGCACCAAGCCCGACAACCCTCTAGCTCTGCAACAAAGAAGAACACACATGAGGACAAAAACTTACACAAACGATCTGCTTAAAGAGCAAAGTCCTCAACGATTGCTAGCCAATGACCTCATTGAGCGTTAAGGTATTCCTTAAAGCTTGATGGCATCAGTGGCTACAAAGGTCAAAGCAGCCGTGAGTACAGCATAGATAGATGATTAGATCTGACTGATCTACTCTCTCTCTACTCTCAAGGTGATTCCAAAATGAAATCGCTAAGCTCATAATATTATGTGACTTCAATATCTGGTTGGTAGGTAGGATGATTGTTGCAAAAAGTTTACAAATATTTTAGCAGCTTGGGATGAGGGCAGTGAAAAGATGGGACACATATCTCATGGTAATTTCTGAGATTTCAATACCAACCCCGTCCTATGTATTCAAATGAATTGTCGAAAGAATATTGCAAGAACTTCTATAGAAATAATACCCTAAAGTTCAATGCAGTTTTTAACGAATAACGGAATTTAAAGGCACTTACAAACATGTCATCGAAATCTGTAGCATAGCTGTATAGAACTCGTAGAACCAACGTTAATGACGCAACAGCTGCGTCTTCAACAACTTCAGACTGCTCAAAGTCGTACCAGAAGTTTCGTTACAAATGATATGAGGCGCAGTATTGTCAAAGTTACTGAGAAAACTTTTGAAACTTTAGGCGGATGGCTCTGATACGGAGAATGAAAACGTAGAGTTTATATGACGTCTTATTGTTAGTTCACAGGAACTTGAATAACAGAAAAACATGTTCAAGTCGGATGAGAAAACAACATGAGGAAACCGAAGAATAATCAGACAATGACCTGGATTCGGACTAAATGGAAGATGATACACAAACGCCTACAATACGAATACAGGGGGACTATTTGAAACATCAAAGAAAACAGATGAAACAGAAACACCTCGCATCAAAGGCTAGAATACAAAATCAAACAAGAATCTAATTGACATTTTCAGACTGCGACACACAATAACATCAAATAGGAACTAAACCGTGAAACTATGTTTGTCCGTGATAAAATACCCATTGTGATAGATAAAACCCGATCTATTCATAAAATAACATTTCCATTGCCAACGTAAACGCGTTTTACAATAAGATCTTGTACATTGTTGCATGTCTAGCCTATGAATATTTATCGGTCGCGGATAATTTGAATAAGCCAGTGGGTGTCACAGTTTACTCAAATTGCAAGCATCGAAAACCGTATTGGTGTTGAATGTTGGATATTGTAATTTGGAAACCCACATCAGGGGATAATGTTTGGAATTACAAATTTTTGAGCTTGTGGGAGTATACTAAAGGAAATAAACAGACGGAATAAACGAACCGACTCAGTGCGTATGATTTGTGATGCCATTTGCTATTATTATAAAGAAATTTTTGATAGCATGAATAATATTTATGTGTTGTTGAGACGGGGATGGTAACGAATTGCACGAGCTGCCGTTATCAGGGTCGTATCGACGTTTCTAACTTAATAATCTTGTAATTTCAGAAATAAAGCCTTCTTCTTCTTAAATTTCCGGTATAATGGAAACAATCAAATTGAGAGTTTTAGTTAGAGCTGAACTAGAGATTAAATGTGAAGAATTCTTCTACTAGGAACTATGCTCGGCATCATGTAAGTATTGTTCTTTTTAGTATTTTTGTCTATTTCTCCGTAAATTATTTATGGATACATTTTGGAAATTCTTACGCTTTGTATACGAGAGAATGATCTGATTAGTAAGTGAAGTTAAATAACACAATATGTACCTATAACACAAACCTTATAAGTCAAAATTAAGGAATTGCAGTCAGTTTAAAAATTTATATATTTTTGATAAACAGGTTTAAACACGAAAAAATCATAAAGTACGAATATACAACCATAGAACTTTTGGACAAACAGTATGCTTACTACAGCTCTACGAAAGCTCTACGGCCGTGTAAACACCCGTAATTCACGAAAGCGTAAATCGAGAACAATCCACGTTGCAAATTCTCCTACCTGGAAATTTATTTATCCATTAATTGCGGGGGTAACTGCCTAGGAGGTGTGAACTCCCTCACCCTTGCGTTTAATTATGCGCCTCCATCGCGGTGCATCGGTCGGAAAGTTTTATACGGAGCTTTTAGTGTTACAGTGTTTGCGTTACGTCACATCATCATCAACCGTCAGCCTACATCCGTTGCTGCTTCGTGTATGAAATAACTTTACACGAAACGTCGGCTAAATTTTATGGAAAGCTATCACGTGAAAGACAATCCAATGATAAAAATTCTGTATTAAAACCTTAATAAATATTAGACTGCAACGATTACAACAGAACTCGTCTTTCTTTTGGCTTGTATGAGGAAACTTTTCTGAGCATCCAGTTCATGGAAAATTTGAAGCAAGATACCAGAATCCTAAGTCATAACCATTAAATTGAAGGATAGAGATATCAATAAAGCTATTCTCAGTCCAAAAATCAATGGCAGCAATGATCCAACGAATATACCTTATAGTAAACTGAACTATATCTGCCTCAGTAACATCCAAAGATGTTGATACACCTGCTAAAGCTATAATCTTCTTTTACGACCCAATAAAGAGTTCTGAAGGCCCATGCACTATCATACATAATTTAAGAGCTTCGGTGTTGTAAGACTCGTGAATAATGATCGATTCTTACTTAAAACTTTGCGTTCCCGATTAGGTGAGGCGGGTAAGTTTTAAGATATGTTTGAAAATGTCAGGGTATGTATGTATATTCTTGGAGGACACCGCTTTTCATGAATGGTATCAAGTAACTTTTCTTTTCCATAATATGGATATAATATTTATATATTTATATAATATTTATATATTTACATATTATGTAAATATATAAATAGACTTTACTCGATTTTAATTATCTGCCAAAGTTTCTTGTTTCTAAGGATTCTTTTCATCCACTAAAATCGAGAAAGCGGACAGAAACTTCCGAAAAATTTATAGATAATAATATTCGATTACCAGTAATAATAAAAATATTTCCTCTTAACAATTGGTTTATTTAAAACTATGGCGAGAGAGAGAGAGAGCAAAAAAATGGCGAAAGAGTGTCAACGGAGAAGTTTTACTAAATATTACGTTCTGCTCTAGGCATCGAGTCCCACATTAATTCTGGTCCTCCCAGACCAGTTTATTCGTAAACGAATTTCCTGGCCGAATAAAAAAAAACGGAATACTCGGGTCGTATTGAAACATTATAATGAAGGGTAGGTGTGCCAAGAAATTCAGCATAATGAAGAGCCTTAAACTGACTTGAGTTCAGTAAAGAAAACAGCAACGACCTAGGCAAACAAGCGGAAACACTGCGTGCCAAAAAGAGAGGGTTAAGTACCCAATAAACTCACTGAATACACAATTCATTTTACATTTTTTTTTTTTTTTTTTTTTTTTTTTTTATTTATTTATCAAAAACTTATTCTATTCATATTTCTACGACACTTTAAACCATATAAGGCCACCCCCTTAGTGTTGGCTTGGGCTTCATTTATCGGACACGACCTGAAGCCTATGGTTTTGTATATTCAATATTTGGGTTGTAAAGGGACAAAAAATATTGAGTGGCAGCCCTTTAAAAAGGCCTCAATTAAAATACTTTTTATACGTACAAATCAAGATAAAGAACAGAACAAAAAACACAAACATAGAAATAGTACCACAAAGGGCGGCCTTATCGCTTAGAAGTTTCAAATAGAGCAATTTCCAACTTCCAATTTTGGACAAAAATGCTTAAGCACGGATCGTTTTATTTTCCTTGGAATGTTCTACACATTTCAGTTCCGAGAATGAATTTTATTCACTTAAGACCAATGCTTGCCTCAAAGCGATCACGTCGTTCATAATACTTATGTCCTCCAGGTAACCTTTAGAACTGAAACCTAATTATAGCCTAGGTCCACGGGGGAAAGTTAGACCTCGGAATAAAACGGTAATCTATTTACTTATAGATCGATACGTATCTTAATCAATTTGCTCAGATTCAACTTTATTCGTTATTTCATATTTGTAGCCCAGAGTTTATCGCTATTTTCACAGCTACACCTAGACGTAAAATTCTTCAGTATTTTACACTAATTTGAAAATACCCTGAACAATTACAAACATGTCTTAATTTTTTTCTACTATTCACTGTCGGCACTGGTTTTACTATTTAGAAAAAGATTTCTACTGTGTTTAACCACATCATTATTTATGAACTATTGTCAACATGTCTATAAATATACTTACCTACACTTGGTTGGGATTGGGACTCGGTCTAATTCTTGTCCCGGAGTTTGGCATAGCAATATTTGAAACAGTATTATACTTCTGCCGGTCACCTAGTTTTCAGTTCCTAAATGAAGACTTTTTACTCAAGGAATAATATATCCCAAAATAAATCCAGTTTGGCGGGACTGAACCCGTTTAGGGGATTATATAAATACCTAGATTTTACCCCGAGAACGAGGGCTTACATGCTGTTATAACAAAAAACTTTTTTACCTTCCTTTACCACGTACACGCAAAGTAAAGTTTCTTAAAGTTTCTTATTTATTTGTAACTAGCGGTCCTCCCCGGCTTCGCACGGGTTTTAAACAAAAATTTCAGAAATTATACACACTAACAGGATGGGTTTCACAGTTTTCATACGGATCCCTTACATTTTTTAACAGCATTGGGGTTTTTGACATTGACACTTCATAACTGACACTGGCCGTAGAGAAAAGGCAAGCACCGTGCGCTAATATTCAACCTCTTTTTCTATGACGCGCCGTAATAGAAAAAGAGGTTGAATATGCAGCGTACGGTTCAATTATTGAATTTTTCATACGGGTCCCTAACTTTTTTGAAAATATTATATAGCCTATGTTCATCACGGAAAATTAGGGATTCTAATGGTGAAAGAATTTTTCAAATTGGTCCAGTAGTTTCGGAGCCTATTCAATTCAAACAAACAAAACAAACAAACAAACAATCAATCAAATCTTTCCTCTTTATAATATTAGTATAGATTTAATCTAATTTATTTTTAATTTAATTTAATTTATTTATAATTTAATGGTAATTATTTTTAATTTAATTTAATTTGCATTTGTAATTTAAATTCCAATTGCCTTTTTTATAAATTTTGAATTTTATTTAATTAAGTTTGTGTGAATGTGATATGGATTATTTTATCTGAAATAAATGAATAGGTACAATACAATACAAAAGCTGGTCTGCAACTTTCGGCATCGGTTCCTAGAACGGACACACGAACGAAGTCTCCAAGTTGAAGTCGCGTCTGACAGAAAAGTTCAGTTCATATAAAGTTGGAAACAACTCTACCGGAAGTTATTGCAAGAACAAAACTGCAAACGTTTACTTTTAATTTCATTACATTGTACACGAAGAAAAGTTTACGAGTCTTTGCTTGGCTTATTTGCGAAAGAAATAGTAGTCAAAATGAAGTTATATGAATTTTCATTAAATTAATTATTATGAATAGCAATGAAATATTTCAACAAAACCTCATTTTTGTTGACGACACGCTGCGGCGCAGCGGGTTAAGGACCGCGATGCAGGTGATCCAGTGATCCAGTGAATGTTTTCTATGAATAATGAAAAAAATACAGAAAACACAACTTCCGCTTAGCCTGGGAAAATCTTTCAGAAAAAATTAAACCAACCCAAACAAATGAATACAACACATACCTAACACCCAAAATTGGGAGAACGTAACAAGGCTGTTTCCTTCGAAAAGCTCTCGAGCACCTCGGTGCTTAGCTATAAATAAACCTAAATAGTCTATCCAATAAGACTTGAAGGCTCGAAGATTGCCGGCGCCTTCCGCTGTTACCACAGTTACAGGGGAGGTAGGGCAGCTTGTTCAACACAAATTCTAATATCACTTAGGTTCAAGAAGGGTTATTTGCATCGGTTTGCAACGTATGATTATATACGATTTCTGACTTTTTTAGTACTCCAACCTCAGTTAGACATATAAAAGTTTTCGATCTGTATGAGAAACAATGTCGATTGGCATCATAAAAGGTGTTAAAGGTTTCTACCCGGTTAAGCTCTTACTGTCCCATCTCAAAAATCCTCCCTGTCAATAAAGACAACGATAAAAAAACTGAAACAATCAGGCAAAGCGTTACATATCGGGCCAAATAGATCCCTGTCTGAGTATCATGCTGCTTCAAGCCAATCCACGGTTACTATGAGTATTAATATTATTATCATTAATTATACAAATATTCATGATTGTACATAAGTATTTAATTATTTAAAGGTTGTGAGCCTGCCTCTTTAATACGTCATTCCTCCAGGTCCCCTGTAAATAGAAGCAGGCACACTTATTGGGATTCGAACTAGGAGCCTCTCTATTTCAAATTGAAGTGGCAGATTGATTCAATGCGGTGGTGCCACTTTGCCAGGACTATGTTACGTAGAGCCTCGAAATGTAGCACATGTAAAAGTTTTCCTTCCCGTCCATCCAGTAGTAATATTCATCTAGTCGGCGAAAAAATTTGTTTACTCTTATGTCCCGCTCTTTTTATGAATATGAAACAAATACACGACCACAAAAAAGCTGACTCGGCATTATTTAACTGGTCAGTTATATATCTGCAGTTCAAGTAAACCAACTTCGTCACAGATCAGCTGGGACAGCACAGATGGGCTCTATCTCGACCTAATTGCTGGCCGTTCAACGACACTCAACCCGGATGCGGCAACCCTGCGATGCACCCCGCTAGTAGGGGGGTTATTCTGCTGCGTACTTTGTCCTACATAAAGATGAGATACAGAAGTCGTTATTAAACTTGCACGCATATATAATACTAGCTGACCCGCTCGCAATTTCATTTGCGTGGACTATAGGGTAAAACTTCTTGACGAAATCAGCTAATACCCTATTTTAAGAGTCGGAAATTGAAACCCACTTTTAATATCATGTATAAGCCCATTATAATGAGTTTTTTTTTTAATAATCATTTACTGTATTTTTTATAGAGAATCTAATGACACGGTGGACATTCTACTATAGCCCAATTTGTTTGTAAATTTCCTAATCCTATTTTATTTAAATATATCTACAGATTGGCTTTCTGAGAT
Source organism: Eupithecia pulchellata (assembly GCA_963931895.1). NCBI lineage: Eukaryota > Metazoa > Arthropoda > Insecta > Lepidoptera > Geometridae > Eupithecia > Eupithecia pulchellata. The sequence goes on from OZ007545.1 coordinate 2,567,859, forward strand.
GGGATTGGATGGCAAAATCAGAAACCATGCGGCTAACAGTCGTGAAAGGAGTCACGGACAAAGTTAAAAAAAATATTACGAATTTATATTTTATCGAGGAAAAAACACCATTGAATTAAAGTACTATAAATAAATTACCTGAATCTAAGTAGAGTGAGTATTCAAACAAAATTTTAAATAATAACCTTTTCTTTTGATTATCAATTATGCATTTCTTTTTAAAGAATGATCCTTATGAACTTACAAAAAACCTGAATAACTTCAAAACCTATTTTATGTTGAAAAACCATTAAACACATATGTTCAATAAATTGATATTTTAAGTATTATCAGCAAGTTTCTAGGTAATTTCGACACTGGATAAAAAGTCACATAAGTTAAAAAGTCCTTAAAAACTTCTTATGTATTATTGTCCTTATTAAAAGACTAAAAAAAAGAAAACCTCGGAACTCTTGTTTTTATTCATTGTTTTTACAGTATATTTTTGAAACGAAAAGTCATTAATGCCCTTACCTTTTGTATAGGTACTTATTGAGTAACTTTTATGAAAAGCTCTGAAATACGTGTTCCTTTTTTTGTAAACTAAACAGTAAACTATACGCCATATTAAAAAGTTATTCAATACGGAGCCAAACTATAAATCTCAAACTTGAATAACCCGTTTCACCCCATTTTCAGGCATATTTTGAAAAATCCAGAAATACGTATTATATATTTTTATTAATTTGGTTTCAAGCTGATTGGGAGAAAAGTTAAAAATTCCAAAAAAATCTGAAGTGATTCGACTTCTTTTTATACTTTTAACGTAATTTTAATGAAAAATTCTAAATTACCTATTTTTATTTATTGTACTTGGTATTATGTATACCTATTTGAAATTTTATGTCGTTACCATCCTTCATTAAAAAGTTACAAACATTTAAATATGGAGCAAACTACAAATCACTCAAACTTAAATCACCTCTGTCAACCCATTTTCAGGAATGTTTGGGAAAATCCTGAAATACATATTATAAATTTTTTTGTTTTTTTTTTAGAACATGCAAAAGTAATTAGTACGCTGTATTAAAATGATTTAGACATTTGAATACGGAGCCAAACTACGAATCTCAAACTTGAATAACCGTTTTAATCCCATTTTCAGGATTATTTAGAAAAATGTGTTCAATATTTTTGTATGTTTAGTATTTCCTGTAAATTTCAAGAAAATCGGGCTACTTGTTACAGAGTTAAATTAACTTTCTAACTTCAGCGGTTTAGGCTGGGCGTTGTCGCCAGAAAATCGCTCGTTCCTTTATATATTAAGATTATTAAGATAATCCCTTCTTAGCGGGTGCTTGTGTTGTAAAAGGAACCTACCTTCTAAATTTCAGCTTTCTAGCTTCAGCGGTTTAGGCTGGGCGTTGTCGGTAGGAAATCGCTTGTTTCTTTATATTTTGATGTTTTTTCAGGAATATTTGAAAAAATCCTGAAATACGTGTTCAATATTTTTGTTTGTTTAGTATTCTGAGTAAGTTTTATGTTGGGTCATTTGTTAAAAAAATCTCAATTATCTTAAGTAATTCGACTTCCTTTTTAAACTTATATAGTAACATTTTTGAAAAATCCTGAAACACGTGGTTTGATTTATAGTTTTTTCAATACATACTGAAAGTTTCAAGTCATTAGTATGCTATATCAAAAAGTTATAGACATTTCAATATGGAGCCAAAATACGAATCTCAAACTTGAATGACCCATTTCACCCTATTTTCAGGAATATTTTGAAAAATGCTGAAACACGTGTTCAATATTTTTGTTTGTTTAGTATTTCCTGTAAATTTAAAGAAAATCGGGCTACCGGTTATAGAGTTAGAAAAATGACCAAAAAAACTTCCATCCCCCTTTTCACCCCCTTAGGGGTGGAATTTCCAAAAATCCCTTCTTAGCGGGTGCTTGTGTTGTAAAAGGAACCTACCTTCCAAATTTCAGCTTTCTAACTTCAGCGGTTTAGGCTGGGCGTTGTCGCCAGAAAATCGCTTGTTCCTTTATATATTAAGATAAGGTCTTTCTACAAAAACCGAGGTAGAGATAGAGAATGAGTTTAGCTGATATAGATAAAATGACCTTGTTTTCTACCAAAAAGTTCATTTTTAAAAATAACGATGAAGTAAAGGAATAAGAAGCTAGCCGAAGCCGTAAACAGTCTCCAGCGGATAGGTATAATAAATTAATGCTGGACAATCCACACAGCATGATCTAGCCCCAAGCCAACCAAAGCTTGTGTTATGATTACTAGAAGATTGATCCACTCAATACAATATATAGATATTTATTTTATTATTATACATAGGAAACAACGCTCGCACATTAGTACATAAGTCGTCAAAAGTAGCCGAAGGGTGTGTCGAATGTATAAAAATCTACACGTTATCAAAAACAAGTCGGCCTTTCAACAATCAAGGGCGATTTATTCGATCATTATCTTATAAATCAGAACTAAACGTTCTGCCCAAAAAATCGATAAACAGCCAATCAGTGCAAATGATCAGTTTATAGGACGGTTATAGTACAAGGTCTGATAAATAACAGCTTTCCGGTGGATACAAGCGAGGCACCGCCGGATCGCGTGATCGCAGGCTTTATCTTGGCCACACCTTCACCTATTATAACAGTCTTGTCTAGGTGTGAATGGTGTACCTAGTCTAAAGTTAGTGCGAATTTGGTAAACGTGAATATTTTGTATGAAATTGGGCGTCGTAATCTAGTAATAGTGCTTGGAATTTTATCAAAAATCAAGCATGCAGTGTCTTAATATAAAGTCTATAAATTCCATAAGTTCGAAAGGATTATCAAAAGAATTCTTTGCAAACGTAAAGAAAAAAGCCGTATGAAGTCGCAAACAAAAATGTTGCCCACAGAAGTTAAGTTCTGAAAGTTCGCAGTAAAAAAAATTACTTAAATTTAAGTTAGCTAATTATTAACAATGTAACTTTACTGAACTTGAATGAGAAACAGTACTAAGCTCGAAGTTCCTGCTAATAAAAGTTAATTAAAACTTTCTGCTTATTTATAATCCCCTGAAGTTCAAGTTTCCCGATAAATGAGGAGCATACTACCGCTCGGTGTTTAGTTTGCAGAAATATTTTTTTAACTCTTTCATTCATCCAAACAAACATTTTTATTATTAGTACTAATCAAAACTATGCTCTTAAACACAGATTGCTAATGTAGCTCAAAAAGTTGCCAAGTTTATATGGAGTCGGGCTGATCATGTCTGCCGCATGCCTAAAGACCTGTGGGCCAAGATGGATTCGCAAGTGGAAATGGGCCACTACCCATTTCCACTTGCGATCAATAACACCGATGTGAAGATAAAAATCTACGATACGCGAAAGATGGCAGGAAACTATCAGGTCGCCATAGGTTTCCGAGACGGCCAGTTTCATTATGCCTTCCATTTATATCCTTAATCCAATCTTGCACAAAGCTGACGGCGATGTTCAATGTAAGCAGAGCTGTTTTTCTTGGAAACAGCTTCAACGTCTTGGAAGCTAAGGATTTTTAGCGCAATCTGCATTGGTTTTACCGGAAAAACGATAATACCGTGGGAATAGTATGTGTATCAACACCCCTAGCATGAAGATTGTTTGTTATCTAGGGTAGAATAGACAAAAATTACGTCCCATCGCCATACATTGTGTACATTATATTAATTGAAGGAATGCGTTTCAAATCATTATTTTTTTACAAATATTTCACAAATCAAATTGCAGAAACTGACGAAACCTTGATAAATACGAATCGCAAGATTGTAATTCACTTCAAAATAAACATACGAGTGCAGCATACAAAAAGAAAATTTTCATGCGATCTCGAAAATATTAATTAAAATTTTATATATATTTATTTGTTATAAGACCTCCACAAAACATAATGAAGCACTGTACACACGTGTAAAATCAATACCCACAAACGAACTTGATATCATACAAACACCATTACCATTCAAAACACGTAGCACCCAGCACCTTTTCCTCTGTAAATTCGCGCACCTCAAAAAGTTTAAATGTCGCCATAATGTACAAAAATATAGTTTCCGGTACGTGAGGTAATCTAGAACTCCGGAATACCCTTTCGTTTAATAGCGGTTGATTTGAACCAACGGTAAACACTATGAAACATTACTCAGATTAGAACTGCATGCAGCAAGAAAGCATTACGTAGAGTAATAAGACTATTTTAGCAATGAGCAGGTTTTACAGAAGATGTAGATATAAGCGGAAAAGGTCGTCAAAATGACGATGTGATTATACTAAAAAAATCTGTTATAAAGACTAATTCGTTGAAATGGGTAGGATTTCGTACACGCCCTAAAGTAACGGTACAATCAAAGGCGAGCTGAATGCTTGAGCAACTTAGGCTCGTCCTAGATTCTGTTGAGAAAGCGCAATAAACCTACTTTAATGGCAAAGACTCGAAAATGTGTGGCTAAAATTTAAATTTGTATCGCTTTTCTGATACTCATCTTCAAGCATTAGCTGTTATCAGATTTGAGAAAATTATGAAGGTCTAATACTGTTTGACTCCTGTCCAAAGTTCCATCGATAAATCATAGCCAATTACCCTCAATCTCAATATGTACCAGGCGCTCAGAACCTGAAAGAGGTTGATCACGTATTCAGCCCACAGGACCCGGTGTCACCGCTAATCAGACTTGTCGCATCTACCTGAGGTTGGGCTGCGGAACTAATGTGGAAACCGAAAAACGTAGGTAAGGCGATACGTACAGTGTGTGTAAATAAAGCTGAGGCATAGGGGCGTGCGAAACGTCGAGACCATAATCAGCAAAGAGGAAAATCTTTTCATAAAATTCTTTCTAACCATAGGTAGCCTGTAAACGATAAGCCCGCCCATTGAATTTGTTTTATATAAAGCTTTTTTGTCTACGGTACGAAAAGCATTATTGTTTTGTATAGTATTAACAAGATCGCCGTGTGTACGGGGTGCAGAAGTAGTTCTTCGATAAGAATAGCACAACATGACGGCAAAGATGTTGAACCCAGGTAAGCCAAACATCTACGATTCCGCAGCAATACGCCCAATCGAAAATCATCAAAATTTCAAACATAACCGCCACTCCATATTGTCATAAATCAAATGCTGCAGATATTTCCTGTGGAGCCACGACACGTGCTGAATCAATATTCGGAGCACGCCGCAGCCTGTGAGAACTAATCAGGGGTTTTGATTCAGTGCGGTGAACTGTGTCCACTGGGGCTGAATGTATTATTTTATTTACCTTGAGAATAATTAATGGTTTCAATATAGATATATGATTTCTATTGAAACAATTAACTGACACTAACACATGCAGAAGAGTTATTTAATACAACAGAAGTAGATATTAACAGATATAAAGATATGAGGAACAAGAAGTAATTAGGGATTGAAAGATATATAAATAACTTGTTATATATTTATATTATAAAATTTTAAACATAAGCACTAGGTATTGATGATTAACATAAAACTGTAACAAACAAAATTTTGCACTATAATTCCAAGAACGTAAATAATAAAATGATACATCAAGGAAAAAATATCCATGAACATGATTCAGATTCAGATTCAATAACTTTATTTCTTTAGGCTTACAAAATAAGCACTTAGACAAGTCAAATTTTATACAGTTAATTATTATAAAAAAGAAATAAATATGTTATTGATTTCTCTTCACTTCAATTTTTTGTCCACTAGTGGAAGAAGTGAAAAAGAAACCACTAGTACATTCATATATAACTTATGTGTCTAATACAATGTTTGTTTTTGCCTATCTAAATCTAAGTTTAAAATGATTTAGATAATGTCAATAATTATTTAATACATATATGAAGCTAAGCACAACATTCAATTTCTTACATGCTATTGTCGGTGTGGAATGGAGCGACATCTGGCCAAGCATTATTATCGTTAACGTAATCATCTATCGAGTAAAATGCTTTCTTAATAAGATTTTGTTTTATGTATTGTTTAAATTTACGAATAGGGAGCTCAGTTGCTTCAGATGGAAGCTTATTATAGAAGCGCACGCAATTTCCCATAAATGACTTCGATACCTTATGTAATCTGTACGATGGTATAAGTAATTTGTTTTTGTTTCTGGTATTTCTAGCGTGAACATCACAGTTTTTCAAAAAGTTGTCTCTGTTTTTATGCGTATACATTAAATTTTCATAGATGTATTGTGATATTACTGTCAAGATATTTATTTCTTTAAATAATTCTCTCAAAGAATCGCGTGGCTTTAATTTATAAATCGCACGGATCGCCCTTTTTTGAAGTACAAAGATAGTCTGTATGTCCGCCGCCTGTCCCCATGTGCATGAAAATGCATACAGCGCCCGTTTACATGAACGTGAAGTGACTCATCAAGAAAAGCTGAATATGAATAATACCCACCCATGCCATACAAAATGGGTTAAAAGATGAGTTCGGCGAACCCCAGAAAATTTTGCTTTCTAACGCATAAAATTGTGGAAGACATTTTTGTGTCCAAGCAAATTCGTGACAATGATATAAAAGGAAGGTACTTAAGACTGTTTTTGGTAAAAAGTATGTTAGAAAAAGGTATAGTGAATGAAGTTCGTTCATCAAACAAACAAATCTATAATTTACTTCTTATACCTCTACTTTTGAAAAACACTTATTTGGTGAACAGCACTTAAAGATGTCGCATGCATTATTATACATCTCATTGTTTTATTTGCCGGCGTTTTAGCGTTGCAGTCTACTAGTCACGAACCACATCTCCTGATCTCTTCGCAAAGCTTAATCACTTAAAATCTTATCTGTCTAGTCTCTACACAATGGAATTCTAAGGAATGCACGACCTAGGTCACATGACGCACTTCGACGTCCTTAGTTTGAATATTATTGAAATGATTTATCGCTAATCGGATTGGAAGGCTGCCAGTTCATCACTTTATGTAATTAACATTACTCGTATTCAGGCACATTTTAGAGTACACTTCATGTTAGTTCCATGTCCATGTCCAATTATTTTAAGTCATCATTCATCACGTCGGTCGTCGGATCAATTAGCAGTGAAACTGAAGCATTTTCGAAAGGGCGCGCTCGGGTGGTTTAATAGGTCATGTTTTGTTTTTGCTTCACAAGGGTAAACTCAAGCTTTTCACGCGTTACCTAGATATTAGATATATTATATACATATAGTTCAGTTGAGCTACCTCAAGTTGGCAAGCCTCTGCAGCCAGCTCAACTCTTTCCAATTGTAAACACTAGTTGAAATTAGTGTTTGAAAGTTCCGGTGTAAATTATGTATGTAGTGTTTTCTATTACAAGCACCGCGTAAAATCCAAACCACGCTGTCGATATTGTAAGCTACCATTTATTTGACAACTTCGCAAAAATAGCCGTCTCCGCACAAACTAGCAACCAGTCCACGTAATCCGGTTTTAAAGTTAGCTCTTTCACTTTAGTCTTTCAAAAATATCGCAATAGATCTTCAGCAGTGCGATGCGACATTGCAACTTATTCAACTAAACTCAATTCAGATTGCCCGTTATTCATTAAGCGAGTTGCGGGGCTTAGTCAATAGTTCTAACTTAGTGCTAGCACTGCAAAGTTCCAGGACTAAAGCGGGAATGCATTCAGTGTAGTGGCGTTTGTTTCATTCTATTTGCGCAGGTATTTCCAAAGTTAGAAATAAACCAACTGTGAATTTACTGAGCTAACCCTTGTGGTTTGACGAATTCTTGTTGTTTAAGTATTGCAATGGAATAATATTTTCTTGGTGAAAACTAATTAATAATGAAAATTTACTTTCGTTCGTTGCAATCTTGAACATTATAGTGAATTCAACAACTCTTATTCTCCGTGTTCTGTATTGAAACGAAGTCAAAGGAGGATTGTGACGCAGCGGCACAACACAATATTAGACAAACGTCCAAAACACGGTACTAAAAATTCTAGAAGCTACTAGATAAGAGAGAGAAACAAACCAAACTCACTTGATCGAACTAACACGCCCTCGTGCATTTGTGGAGACTTAGTCAAGTTGCATTAACTAGAACACGTTTGCGGTCCCGTAGCACTGCAATAAATTAAATCTGCCACTGGATCCTGAACTTTCGCAGCTGCAACTTACGGGCCACCCTCTAAACCTCACCCTGTTATATTTGGCATATCTACGCTGAGTTTTGAGTCTTACTGCGTGGGTATAAGTGCCTGATCCGCGCCAACCGACAATAGATCTTGTTGCTCAGATTGCAAGTCGTGGTTTACCGTTTTCGTTATTGCAGTCAGACTATCAAACAAAACCGTATGGGAGGTCGTTACTTTAATTTAGTGTTTCAGCTTATGGATCTGTGTGCTGAAGTTTTTACTTAAATGATTAATCTTTTTTTACAGGAAATTATCACAAAAATAGATATTTATATAAACGCAAATAAATATCCTTCTAAATACTAGAGTAGCTTGTCCTGTTTATTATTGTTGTGTACTCGTATATCATATAGTTTTGACATGATCAACTGCTCCAATGATTTTAATGGTTTTAATAAATGTATAAGAGTTTAATAAAATTAAATAAATAAATAAATAATGCTGGACAATCCACACAGCATCTTCTAGCCCCAAGCTTATCAGAGCTTGTGTTATGGGTACTAGATGACTGATATACATAATACAATATTATTAAGTAGATAGATATTTTTTATTATACATAGAAAACAATTACATGAATTGACTGTAGGCAAGTTAGTAACATCATCATGTTTCATCCGTTATAGGACAAAAGATCGAATCCCATGTTCAATATCGACGGTACGATGAATGGATTTCATTAAACCGTTCCAATGTACGTAATTTATACAACTACATATAGTGGGCTAGGATGAATATATCGTTCCAATTTTAAATCTACCTCCATTCCAGTAATGGAATTTCATATCAGTACTCGTTTAGCTTAGCATAGAATAACTGCTGATCCACACTACGAGCTAGGGCAGTTGCTTTCAAATTAGAATCGTATATTTTCTAGTATAGCGTGTTTCTATTGCGTTCTGATTCTTAGAAGTTTGTTTATAAATTTTGTCTACTATTATAATGTAAGAGGTTTTTGTCCTGGTACGTGCAGTGCGGTTTTAGGACAGAATTTAAAAAAATAAATGAAGATATAATTCTGTAATTCTTTATTTCTTATTTATACTAATATTATAATGAAGAAAGATTTCATTGTTTCTTTGTTTGTGAGAAATATAGACATTTATAATAATCAACTGGGTTACACGACGATAATGATTTCATCCTAGCCGAATTTCGACCACGGCGCGGGCACCAGCCTCAACAGAGATCCATCTGCGCAGGACATATTATAGTGCACAAGTGTGTATGCAAACAGGATTATGACATTGATGGAAAAGTGAGTGCACTTGACTCCCTTTTCCCTCAATCTCATAATCTGATGAGACGCCAGACCGACACGACCAAGAGGTCAAGTGATGATACATAGTATTAAAAACAAGGTAGTTTTATACAATACTAGCGGACCGATAGCCCCGGCTTCGCACGGGTATTTAACAAAAAATATATTTTTCATCCCTAACTTTTTTGAAAATATTCTATAGCCTATGTTCATCGAGGAAAATTAGAATTCTATTGGTGAAACAATATTTCAAATCGGTGCAGTAGTTTGCAATTCAAACAAAAAACAATCAAATCTTTCATCTTTATAATATTAGTATAGATATAATAATAAATAATAATGGTCAACAGAAAACTTGACAACCATTTCCTATAACCCTGTATTAACTATTCTCATTCTCACTCGTAAAACATGAGCATCGCAATGAAACTAATACCGAGTTACACCTAATAAAAACCAAACCTGAAACCAATTCCAACAAACACAACTGGAGTCTCCAGGTCCCGGAAACCAAGTTATCACTGAAATAATCCCTGCGAAATTGTTCGGGGACCGAACAAAATGACTTTTTACAAACACGCTATACATACATCCGGAACATAAAATTTTAATGCTCGCCCGGGACTTGATTCTGTGAATGGATGCTGAGGGGTAGCCGTCAGCATCTGTTCACATAACACAAGTTCCACCGATCAGTGTAATCAGTATAAGATAACCGAGGATATTGCAGAAGCTCAGAGCTCTCCCAATTGGTACCCAACAAACGATTTATATAAATACATATTTGGCTCGATATATATAGGATACATCTCTTTACCACACCTTAAGACGCGCTCTTATATTCTATTCTGCAGTAATGTAACACTTTTATTTGCTCTTTGATAGAACCCAGCAGTATACGAATGAAGAAAGAAAGAAAAAAGAAAGAGGAAACCATTTAAGTTAAATACGACTAATTTAATTACTCATATAAATTTATGAAAACTAAGATCTTTAACTATGTACTTGAATCGATACTTTAAAATATATATTCAATGTATTGTATATTGTATAAAGTATATCAGTCATCTTAGCAGTAGGCCTCCTTAGCTTGGGGCTAGATGCTGTATGGTCCAGCATCTTCAAGCAAAGTGGATGTTCAAAACAGAACACCTTTAAGCCTGGATTCTAGAATCAAGGCTTAGCTGTTCTAAGCGTCAAGTATTTATTCGATAACCTTCACTGAATATTCCGATTCAGTTTACAAGCTCTGTCTTTCAAATGTTACGAGTCAATTAACATCAACCGAAACCTAATGTTGACCGTTGCTCATTACCTGTAACAGTATTTTGACCTGGAGCGACGTTATAATTGTGTTGCATATTGGGTGAGTGACGTCACTGCAAGATTGATGCTGATGAAACGGTTTGATGGTGTTGCCATAGCGGAAAGCTACTGAAACGTACGCTGGGGTGCGTTTACGGTTCGGAAGAGGAATTCACGGTTATCAATGGAGCTGCTGCCCACCCGACTTCAGTAAATGCTTTACAAGTAATCTAAAGTATACGTTATTCCACATCGTTCTTAGATATTAAAGGGCATAGACGATGTGCTCGCCGCGTTGAAATTTCATCCAACACAGTTTTAATTTCCTTTAGTGTAAGTATTGTATCAGATTTAGACCACAGCAAAGCGACGACGTGGACAGGCAATTGATCTTTGAGAGCTTTTATGAAGTTCTTGTTCTATGCAAGGAACCAGTCCTTTACCTGGTTAGCAAAGGAAGCTAGAACATGATTGTGAGAATAATGTCATCTAAATTGAAGATGCGCTTTACATTCAGTGTGGTGTACGAGATAATTGAATTAGAGAGGACCTCGCGCCCGACCCTGCGAGAGTACGTGATCATTGAGGTCTCGCTAAGGAATTTATTACTCATGATTATGAATAGGTGAGGGTAGGAAATCCTCCAGTTTTGAAGATGCTTATGTCCAACTAATAGTAAAGATGATAGAAGGGACTGAAAAGATTAGAGAAAGGTAAGAAGTTTTAGCTAACGAATGATAGGAATCGGCAAACAACGCAATAAAGTGTTTTGTTAAAACCAAGAGTTAAAATAAAAAAGGTCTAATAAAACCAAAGTAAAGCAAATAGAGCATCAAAACCAATCAAAAACAACGCACGAGCGAAAAAAGATGATCCCAATAAAAGTCTAATAAAAATAGTCGGAGAGCAAACTGGCCTTGTAGTGTTAAATCGATAAGAGAAACCAACCGGGATTGGAAACGCTGTGACATGAGCCGACGTATCGACACAGCCCAAATAACAAATAATAAAAATGCAATTAAAAATATGGATGTTTTAAAGGCTGCTTAGATTCCTAGTCCTATAACAGAAACTCTAGCAAACTAACAACCTTTCAAAAATGTGCTGAATGAATCTGCTACGAAACAAAAAAAATTAAAAAACTTTATTAATAAACAGATAGTTTCCGTGTGGTGCCGGCATAGAATTTCACCACCCCAACTCTTCCCGTGGGTGTCGTAAGAGGCGACTAAGGGAAACACAGTGGGGGGCGGGCAGCAGCGCCTTCTGCAGAACAACTACACCGAATTGCGATCCCCAACCCGCATGCCCAGCGTGGGGATTATGGGCAATAACCCCCAAATAATGATGCCATCTATGGCGCTCATTAGGGGAGGCCTATGTCCAGCAGTGGACTATTATAGGCTGGTGATGATGATGATGAAGAGATAGTTTCCGAAATTCACATAGATACATAGCTTTGTGGAAGTTTCGGCGCTATGATAAGAAATCAATTTATTCTAGAAAAAAATCATCCTCTAATATTAGCGAAAACACAGCAAAACTGAGCGAAGCAGATAAATTGTCAGGAGGAAATAAAGTCCCAGAGATAATAAATACCGACAATATTAAATAAAGCTAACATGATAGCTAACATGAATTGTTAAAACATTCACAAATATAGGTACCGTACCCACTCATATGAAATACAATGAATTTAAACATGATAACAGAAATAAAGATACATTATATAAAATTTTAGTTGGAGGTCGTTTTAAAATGCGGGACAAATGTTCAATAAGCCATGAAGACAGAAGATTCATTTTATGAAAAGCCACTTGGGAAGTTTCATTTCGGCAAGTTCATACGAGTGTGAAAATGCAATTTTTTAGTTCGAAATCGCTGTCTGTCTGAAAACTTCCACCTTCATTTAAGGAAATTATCCTTCTTATCATGTTTCGAATCTTTGAATTACGTTGATGACCATTTTCTAGGTTATATATTTATTTGATACATGTTGTATCCACATATTTTGTTGGGTTTTTTGTTTTGTCAACCTAGAAGTATATCTATAGCTATGCATTTTAATTTTTGATTGATTGTTTAATTTACTTGTAATTTGGTAAAAACCGTTTCGGCGTTTTAAATTACATTGCGCGTCTATCGCTCTGTACTTGTCAAACACGAGAAAGCCATATCTTCTCATTCCATCTGAATCTTATTTCTCTCTCTCTCTCTCTTTCTCTCTCTCTCTCTACAATCTCTTATTGCACTATAGACAAATAATGTTACTTACCACGAGTGCGTGTCGCACCCGTCTTTCCGCCGCAGCGTAAGACTCCCTATTATGCTGCAGGGTGCGACCTGAAACAAGGAATTAGAACTTTAAACCCAGTGTCATATGATTTCTTTTCATGTGTAGATTAAAGAGACTAAAGAGATATTTTTTATTTTATTTATAATAAATTTCGATATTTTTCCTTATAAAGGTATATGTATGACAATATAACAAGGTTAGACTAAGATTATGTTTTAATAGGTACCTAGGTGTTGAAAAGTCTGTTTCGTGAAGACTGGTGCCTGTAGTAAGATAGAGATAGATAGAAAATTACTTACTTATTGAAGACAATCAAAAAACAAAATAAAAATTAAAAAAATATGTCAATTGGGGGCAATTCTTATCGCTCAAAAACGACTTCTACCAGACAACTGTGAAGTAGGATCTAAAAAGCTCTATTCAAAATCACACCAGTGTTCAGCTTTAAATTGAACCAGAACATAAACAAAAGAAAATTGCAATAAAATCTTATCCTAAATTCTGTAGTAAGTGGAAGTTCCTTTGTATTAAACCAATCCGCCGCGGTCACTACCCAATTGCATACAATACCGAGCACGCGTGGGCGGTGTGCGACTAAACTTAATTTCAATGAGGTATTAAGTTATCAGCAATTTCAGTCCCATGTCAGCATTATTGTGCTAACAACTAACATATACTCAGCGCTTTTTCAGCTGCACTCAAAAAGCTACATGCTTTGTTAACCACGTTGCGTTTGTAGCCAGCAAATTACCTTAGCGACCTTCCGTTCTTTGCAATATCAAAGTATCTATACTAATATTATAAGGAGGAAAGAGAGCATTGTTTGTTTGTTTGAATTGAATAGGCTCCGAAACTACTGGACCGATTTGAAAAACTCTTTCACCATTAGAATCCTTAATTTTCTGTGATGAACATAGGCTATAGTATATTATATTTTCAAAAAATTAGGGTTCCGCAGGAAAAAATATTTTTTTGTTAAATACCCGTCGAAGCCGGGACGGATCGCTAGTACCTGATATACATCCAATTTTAATAGGTACCTACTGATAAGAGATGACACACAACCAGTCCCATAAAACTTTAATTAGCGTAGGACTAATGCTAAGCAATGACTACACACAAACGTCATTATTTATGAGGTACATTACACGGTTTATGATCTCATCTGGATTCCGCAGAGCAGCGTCATTGTCTAGTCAACCTAAATTCGTGATATTTAATATTTCCTGGTTAATTTCACCAGCATTCCCCAGATTATTACTGCATAAGTGAGCATGGTAAAAATCTTTTCAAATTATAAAAATCATTTTGGTACTATGGGAAATTCATTGGTCGGTGGAGCCTTAAGAATTTCGTAGAGCCTTTTAGTTTTTATACCTATAGTACGTTGAATCTGATTGTATTGACTGAATTATTTTACTTGTAAAGTCAAGTCTGTTATGAAGTCTCAGACAGACAGGGGGTTTGTTTAATAGTGATATAAGTACATACACATATATATAGAGTTATAAATAACAATGCCAGACAATCCACACAGCTTAATCTAGCCCCAAGCTAAGCAGAGCTTGTATTATGAGTACTAGATATCTGATATTCATAATACAATATTATTAATGTAAATAGTTATTTTTTACTATACATAGAAAACGACCAGAATACCCTGCAGATCGTACAAACATTTGTCCCTAGGCGGGAATCGAACCCGCAACCTCCTGCGTCGCAGGTGTACCTTCGCGCACCGCGCCATAGGTCGTCATAGGTAATCATAACTCATTCAATAGACAATTAGTGTACTTAAATAGTGAACGTAACTGACAACTACAGCTCTATGGATGCGGACAAATCAGCTTGCTTAAATTCTCTGTCCCAGCTCTATGGATGCGGACAAATCAGCTACTGCTTAAATTCTCTGTCCCAGCTCTATGGATGCGGACAAATCAGCTACAGCTTAAATTCTCTGTCCCATCTCTATGGATGCGGCCAAATCAGCTACTGCTTAAATTCTCTGTCCCAGCTCTATGGATGCGGACAAATCAGCTTGCTTAAATTCTCTGTCCCAGCTCTATGGATGCGGACAAATCAGCTACAGCTTAAATTCTCTGTCCCAGCTCTATGGATGCGGACAAATCAGCTACTGCTTAAATTCTCTGTCCCAGCTCTATGGATGCGGACAAATCAGCTACTGCTTAAATTCTCTGTCCCATCTCTATAGATGCGGCCAAATCAGCTACTGCTTAAATTCTCTGTCCCAGCTCTATGGATGCGGACAAATCAGCTACTGCTTAAATTCTCTGTCCCAGCTCTATGGATGCGGACAAATCAGCTACTGCTTAAATTCTCTGTCCCATCTCTATGGATGCGGCCAAATCAGCCTAAATTCTGTTCAACAAGCCCAGTCTATTTAAATCAGCAGCGAGCCTGGAATCCCTTCAGCCAGGAGGCGTGCTTCCGCATCTCAAATAGCTGCTTATCCATTAAGCAGCGCCCAAATAGGCCTATCGAATTACAAATTCTGTTCTAATTCAAAACAGAAGTGGACTGACATACACCATACGGGTTTTGTGGAAATGCTTTATTTACGGCGGTTTTATTGCTCCTGTTTTAGACGGAGATTATTTTAACGTGATCTGGTGTCACTGGTTTTTGGCTATCTGTACAGCGGTTAATGGCACTGAGGTACAGTTAACACCTAACATCATTTGTCGGTTCAGTCGCTCGTTACCTGCTACAATAAGGCTTCCCGAAGTTTCTATCAGTCGTTCGCCGTTTCACACACATTTCGTTGTGGTCCTGTAACGTACCTTTTATATCGACCCTACTACACGCAATGAATGAATAAATTGCAATACGCTGCTAAACTGCTGCGACATCTTGCAGTTTATAGTTTAGTCTCTACCGTGCCGGCTATCAACAGAATTTGAACTGTTTGCCATCAATTCTAAGTTCCTTATTGCTAATCCATAATAAAAGATATGGTTTTGATAAAATTCGTAATTTGCACAACAATCCTAGCCAGCACTATCTCGGGTTTAATTTCTGAATGAATGTCGCCCTATTTAGCATTCAATTTTACGACCTTTAAAACCATTGTAACGACCAAAGCCAACGACTTCATTTGCTTAGCGAACCGAGGAAAATTTGTACAAGGCGAAGTTTAATAAATTAGGTCTTTAAAATGGTTTTACAGTCAGAATGTCATGAGACATTGGGAACAGCCGCAACAGAACGCGTGAGAAGTTAGGAATAAGCGCACCTTACGTGATAGTTAAAAAATAACTTATTGCATCCTGTAAGAAAACGGACCTGTCATAAAAAAAACATATGGCCACAGATCAATCTCGAACCTAGTACAGATAGCAGATAATCTGGGACCACATGTTTAAATAGCCCTAGAATACGTTTTTTACCATCCATAACTCTTCTTTTGTTGCCATTCTTTTGTTGCATAAATGATTTATCATTAAAACCAAGTCACTCCCTTCATAATCCAAGCAAGCACACATTGCTTGCACTAACGGTACTGCGAGCAGTCGCGATGCTCAGGGGTCTCAAAGACAAGCCTTCCAACGGCCAAATGGCTAATTACAGTGCTCAAACTGTTCGCTTCGTAGTAAATGCACGTAACCGGACGCGGTTCCCGGTACGGGTCCTACTGTGAATTGCTAAGGCACCAGACACACGGTCCGGAGGTGAGTACTTATAATTTACGTACTTACCTCGGTGGTTGGTCTTACAGAGCGGTCCGGTAGGTATAAATAAACACACGGCTACATTATTGAAGTTTTCACACGATTTTCTAACTATTTTGAAAATATTCTGTGTAGACACAACACACAACATATTATGATTATGTAATTTTTTTATTTAAATTCTTGAACATACCTAATTATACAATTGCTTTTTGCTATGACTGCCTAGAGTCGTAGCAAAAAGCGATGCGTAATGAAAAAAGTTGAAACACACGTGGTTGGATTATCCCCAATCCTGGCAACAGAAGAAACTCCTGTCAGTGTGGCTTGGTCCCTTAATCTTTTAATACGTCACGGTGACGGTTCCCTATGCCGTGTGCATGTGACGGGGGCCTTAGGGCCTGGAATCTACATGGTCATCGGGAATTTCACGCACGCCTGGGTGTCGGTCAGAGCCCTCGCTGTCGATTTACGAATTAATGACTTTAAATTTGAACTGTTGTGAACTGTTTTAGAAGCGATGCGGCATTTTATAGACCACAAGCTGTTTTACCCAAAATGTTCGATTTCGGTGATGCTAACCACTGGTACTTGATTTCGTTGCGCAGTGGTTAGTGCAACCTGTACTGAGAGAAGGTGGCTGCTTCAAGTCACGCCGAAATCTATTTTTTTTGGTATATTATTTCATTTCTTAGAGATTACCCCACGAGGACTTGCTCTGATTCGGGCAAAGTCGAACAGAACCGGATTAAATCAGTTTGACGTTCGATAAAAACTAACTATGTAGGTAAACCATTTCTCTAGGTACTCAGTAAAACTGACAAGAGCAGGTTTGATACTAAATAGTAGTGATGAGGTCTAAGAGCAGCCAGGTCACCAATAGGTCATTGATAGTAATTCAGTTTAAAACGCCAACGTTCTTCAAGTTGTCCTTGTCTTCAGCGGAAGTTCACATCTCTTCTATTAGGGCCACTAATCCGTTATTGACTTAGGAACGGAACAGTCATTATTGTATTGCCGGAATCTCCCGGGAGTTTAGCACAAATTGGACTTTGAACGGACAACTGAAAAAGACGGTAACATCTGGAAAGGCGATTCTTTCCAGTTGTTCTCCTCTGGTGACCGGCTAGAGGGGCGAAATACAATGCGCTGGTGTGACCAAATATGCTCAACGATGGAAGCCAGCATGAGAGACTCTATCTGCCCTTGGAAGACCAACCAAGATGGAGACCCATCGTGCATTTCAAGGTCCTACATAAAGACCTTAATTTAAGAGACCTTATTACTGGGGCTGAGGATATCTACGGAAGGAAGACTTGGAACGATTCGGACATAAGATTTATTAATATGAGATTATTACATTCTTTATTTCAGACTTCGCAAGTCCAGAAGTTACGTAAAATTACAATACAAATGAAAATATTCCTATACATTATAGTTCTACTATTAATAAGAACAATCCTAACTTTTGTACAGCAAACAGAAAATACGCCTTTAATCCGTTATGATCCCAGATAACAGATAAACAACCTCTTTAAATGATATAGCACCCATCAAAGAGAAATAGGTCAACCAAGATTGGTTTTAAATTTCGCGAATTACCAAGCTTGGCTTCGTTCCTATCGAGGCGATCAGCAGTGGCCTTAAAAAACTCTCAATAAGCTACATCTTTTTATCTTTCCGTGTTATCGGCAAGTTCCTAGTGTCACATAAAGCGGTGGGAGCCTAGATCAATAAGGTTGAAAGGTAATTTTTTGCAAAACGCTGTGTGACATATTAAACGAATATACAAAAGTCTGTTGATTTTGGAACGCACTGGCACAAGTAATTAAGGATTTCTTAATGGTGGAGTTTGTTTTTTCGGCTGATGTGTATGATCGGTAATCGGACCCTTGTTTCTTGATTTCTACATAATATTTTCCTTTAAGCCAGGGTTGAGAAGATGGCATTGATAAGTCGTCAAGATAGCTGCGACAACGTTTTCAAATAATTAATAATAAAATAATAAATACCTAATGCCGGACAATACACAATATCACCTAGCCTCAAGCTAAGCAGAGTTTATGGTATGGGTACTGATGACAATATATTAAATAGATAGATATTTTTTGTTCTAATAGAAAACGACCAGAATGCCCTGAACAAATACCTGCGAACAAACATTTGTCGCAACCTCCTCTATTAGGCTATGCAGTATAGTTTTTACAGAAAAATAAACATTATAACTTTACAATTAGCTCAAGGTTTTTTTTATCTTTTTATATATATTTTCCTTATCTGTTTACCCCTTAACAGAAGTGCAAATAAAGTAACTAAAGAAAATCTACTAAAACAAATACCCCACACAATATACCTTGTTTTATTTAGTTAATATTTTAAAAAGAATTAAATAAGTCACGTAGGTGACGTGATTTCATAAGCTCCTTACAAGGTTCTTTTAAAAAGTTATGCACGAAATAATTATTTATGCACGGGTTCAGTACATAACTAATAGAATTTTATAGACGCCGAATGATTCAGTAGTTTATTATTCGTTTGGGGTAGTCTTTTTTCGATCAAGTCTACCTTTCGAGATTGTTCTAAGAGAATATCAAAGAGCGTGAACTCTGTCTTAGCTTTAGAAAGACTACAATGAAAATCTTAACAGATTCTCGGTGGTCTGCTAGCTGGACATAGGCCTCCCCCAAATGAGCGCCATAGATGGCGTTATTTATCATTTGGGGGTTATTGCCCATAATCCCCAGGCTGGGCACGCGGGTTGGGGATCGCAGTTCGGTGGAGTTGTTCTGAAGAGGCCGCCCCCCCAGTGTTTCCTTTAGTCGCCTCTTACGACACCCACGGGAAGAATGGGGGTGGTGACATTCTATGCCGGCACCACAAGGCATTTTATAGAGGTATAATCCTACAAAATTCACGCGGTACCCTAAACTAGTTGTTTCCTTAAATGACTGCTAAATGCTCTACAAATATTGATAAGACCGACGACGGCAAACAGACGAACTAAAACCTATTAATGATATGATAACCAACGTTTTTGTTTCATTTACTTAAAGTTAATAGTTCTGTTGTTCCTAATTTAAATCCATTTTCTTATACATAGAACATTATTTAGAAATATTCCACCCGGAATATTTAGTCGTTTTCCTTTCGACACTATATTGTACGAAAGATAATTAATGCAGTGCATACTTTTTATTAAAAAATTTGGAACATAACTGATTTGGACAAAAATAAAGCACATTTGGTGCTTCTAAGTGGTAAAACCTTTAATTTCCAAACATCTAAACTAAAAATATAGATTAATAAATTCTTTGCTTCTGTAATTTGTAAGTATGTATGATGAAACTTGGTTCACAGGATAGTTTATGACCTGGAATAACCCAGAAAATCCCAGGATCGAGTTACGCGGGTGAAGCCGCAGGAACCCAAGCATGTACTTAATAAATTTGAATCAGTTAGCTAAATTCAACTGTAGATAGATATAGGTACAAGTTCTTATTTATTTCTTTTTTTTTTAATAAATAATATTTTGTTTTTAATAAATTAAAAATGTCATTGTATTGTAAACGTTAATAAATACATACAGAAGCTGAAAATTATTCAGTTCTTAAATGACTTCTCTAAGCAGAACAGTTACTACTACTGTCATGTATGTCCAGTGGATTTTTTTGAACAGAAAGAACATTTTCAGTTACAAGCTTAAAAGCAATGACGTACAAACAATATATCACGGAACATTTCATACGATACAGGTCACCGCTAACCAAAATAGCACGAGACAATGAATTTCATAGTAGTTTATTTGGTCGGCAGCGAAATAGCAAACCACTGTTATTGCAAGCGGGCATCAAGCATTAACGGCTGCCACATTAAACCAGAGGTGCTATCAAAAAACTGTTTAAAACCGCATTACGTTCAAACCGGTGGTAATTGGAATCGTTTATATCGTAGCTAATGAAAATCCGGTGTCTTTGACTATGAAAATATATGTATTTTTCAAATATCCATTGTACGTTTCTGTCGGTAGATAAAACGATTTCATTTAGCATTTATCATACCGCAAACAGACAGGGGTTTAAGTTGAATTCCTCGACCTAAGGAAATTACACTTTAAAATTTCGTGTAAACGTAAGCAATTTATTACTCACGCAGTAAATTCCTACTCACCAAATGTTACAGTTATTCAAAACAGCTGCAAAAATTAAGGAGTGGTGACCCTAAAAAGAACTTATGCACTCAAGAGTCGGAACAAATGGCTTTCAGAATCGCAATAGTATGGATTAACAAACTATAAACCGACTTAGATTTTCCACTCCCTTTTTCCTTATTTTCAAATATTTTTAGGTTTTGCAGGGCGTTTACTAAACCATTGGGAACCACTTCGAAATTATTTTTTATACGCTAGCGAAATCGATGAACATAATGTACTTCAAAAATACATAGTACACACTGATCATAAAACCTCATCTTTCTTCCGAAGTCGGTTAATAACGACTACAGCAGCGAGTTGTTCCTTATGGCTATAGAATTCTAAAAACCGGTTTATGTAAATGTACTTGCTTTTGGCCCTTCTTTTCTGTGTCCAGAAAACATGATTACCAGAACCGGCCATGTGGACAGATGACTGGTGTCTTTAATATTCGAAAAGCCATCTATTATAATAATCTGCTAATATGTTAAGACGAGCTCGAGTGGAGGCCGCATTTAAATATGTGCAAATTGCAGCGGAGGGTGGGTAGATGATGTCAGTACCGGTGACGTCACTTCCATACCATGAGCATTCGTGTCAGTTTATCGCTGTTAATGAATAATTTATTATTATAATTTCCTTGATAAAGGTCAATCTGCAGTGAACCGGTAAAAAGTTGTTTAAGATCATCTGACGACGGCGGCGGCGGCGGCCCTCGAAAAGTCGTAAATTTCTTTGATAGTAAGCTGTTTTATGTCATTTCTGTGCCAAAGTATTCTAATTATCAATCTGGATGGTCACTCGACTAATCTGGACCCTGGTTGGATTTTAAAGGGCTTTATAATCTATGGTCGGAACGGTAGGTCACATTCGGTTACCTTTGAACTATAGTAATATACCGAGAAGCGATCGATGTGTGATTTGAATGAGTCACTTCCAGAATGCCCACCCTCGTTGGCTGGATGTATAATTATAATGTCTAGACTCGGCGACAGTCAGGCGACACTAGAGATATTTCCAGGGAATTCTAGGACTATAGGCATCGGCGGTTTTGAGGTTATGTTATGTCACCACGAGCGAGGCATCGCCCCAAATCTACATACCTGAAGAAGCCCAAGTGCAGTAGCGAGAGAAGAGAGTGCACAGGACGGAAAAAACGAAGAGGTGCCGTTTTCCGAAATACTTCTTATCTCCATATCACTTCACGGGAGCACCTAATTGTCCCCCAGCGCGGTACACGATCGCTAAACGCGACATTTGTGTTCCTTTCAGGCATATAACTTGCCATATACATGAGGCACTTTACTCATAATTAGTTGTACATTTTCGCGCGACACCAAGGGGGCACACATTATATTATGGAATAGTATCGGGCACACGTGCTATCGCAGCAGAGAGGGACGGATTCACTGAACGTCCTTGGCGAGGGGGCGCGCGGGGCGCCTGCGGCATCAGACGTTTCAATCATCCCCGGGGGGAGCGAGACGGATGTCGGTGCGACGAGCGAGAGCGAGCGAGAAGGAGGATGCCGTGCTATTGACCGGATCGTAGACCACGCCCACCCGGGCTAGACACGGGCGCTGATGCTCCAAGTGAAAATCGACCGTCGGCCCGGGCAGACGCGGCGAGCTGCTCCGCTGCACCATCAAGGTTAACCTGACTGATGCACTTCCGAGGAACTAGCACCGTACGGTGTACTAGCAATGCCCGCACCACCATGCCTAGCAACAATAGGAATTCCAACTAAAATCTATAAAGCTAGCTAGATCGTACGGCTCGATATGCAGACTTGGCACGGAAACGATGTAGGTTGCCAGAAAAGGACGTCAGCGGTCGCGAAAGAGAGGAGCCGAAAGAATAATCGAGGCGGAATTACGCGACCGAGGGGCCTTTCATATTAAATTAAATCTTCACGCGACGGGCTGCGATAATTCCGATCTTATGAAAAGGTTCAGGCATAACGTGTTGTACTGTAGGTACAACCCTTTACATTTTTAATGGCGGAAAGTCAACGGCCTGTTACGTAACCCAACTTCGGCTCCAATTGCGAGTTGCCGACTGTATTGTTCGTTACAATCACAACTTGGGCTCGCTTGGCTCGACAAAGGTCCGCCCGAGAGGAGGTTATAGGTTCGATTCCCGCCGAGGGATAATTTTTTATGGTCTGCATAATTTTATATGGTAAACTTTTCCAGGTGCTTTTGTTTATAATTGTATAAATTAATTAATAAACAATTTTTAATTAATTATATCAATAGCAGATTTTTTTATTTATATATAAATAAAGAGTTCATGAGTTATTATAGTCTGCGTATTTCAGAATCAGCCAAATTTGGACCTACAAAATCTAAGCAGGATTTCTGTTCTTATAGCCATTGAAGTCTAGTGTGTAAACCCGGAAAACCGAATAACTTAAACCGTTTCGATAGGAAAGCTAAAACCAATGAGACGTAAAGCTTAAGTCCAAAACCTAATTATCCTAATTCATGAATAATTTGCCAGGATTAAAAGAAGCGTAAATCGGCTTGCAGGTTATAAAGATTACGTAAGTCCTTCCTTGTTGCTTCGAATTATGGCGGAATAGTGTTAATTATTCAACTTTCATTCATTATTATAATTTAACCTTTTCAGGGGAAAATTCAAAGTGATTAACTTTGAATTCCTTAATGAAAGTTAATACCTTAATGCTTCCCATTGCCAACGCGTCGTCTAGAATAAAGAAATAATCAATTAATTATAACTCTTTATATGTAAGTATATACAGCCTTCCTAGTAATATTATAAACGCGAAAGTTTGTATGTATGGATGGATAGTTGTTGCTCTTCCACACAAAAACTACGAAAAGGATTATGATGAAACTTGGTACGCAGATAGTTTATGACCTGGAATAACATATATGGGCCACCGAAAATCCCACGAGATCGGGACTTACGCGGGTGAAACTGCGGGCGGGCACCCAGCTAGTTCAAAAATAAATCAAATTTAAGTATATCATAAATTAATCCCTATTTACTTACATTACGGTCCGTAACAGATGGTACCCTTCCTTAGGCATTCTACCACAAGCTTGCAAAAGGAACAAAAGAGAAAAACTAATAGAACAAAACTCAACAGAACAGAACAATTCTAATTGAGTAACAAGGATACCATTTGACCAAAAAGATGGCCATTGCACTGAAGACCCCCAAATGTTAAAGCTCAGCTGTGTCAAAGATAAAACGCTCATAATTAAAACAGAAGTTTATAATTGCAAAAAGTCCGTCATTGTCGTTCTTGGAAGCGTTTAGGGTGAAAAACAAAACCAATTTATTCAAGGCGTGACCTATATCCGCGTGAGTAAAACCGGTTCCTACTAAGAGGGGCTGTGTGGAGCAAGATGGTGAAATTACCGGTTAAAATGACTCCATTGGTCCACTGTCAATTATTTTGAAATTATTTTACACAAGCATTAATGTAAAAGGAACATGGCAACGGTCCGCCTGCGTTGACTGTTTGTACGTATCTGCAGATATATTTTCCTGGGTTTTATAGAAAACGATTTCTATGTAGGTATGATAAAAAAATACCTGTGCATATAATGTTGTTTTAAGTAAATCAGTCATCTCGTAGGTACCTATAACACAAGCTCTGCTCAGCTTGAGGTTTGATGAGATGATGGTGAGTGGATTGTCCAAAATTATTTATTTATTACATGTAATTCATGCTATGATCAGCCAGAAGATAATTATTAATAAACAGTTACACTTAAGATTATAAATGCGGCTACTTTAATCCCGCGAAAATGCAGTGTCCCATTGGGATGACAACAACGAACTGAATTAACATCGCGGGGCGTAGCTAGTAGAAGAATAATAAAATGAAAAAGGGCGAATGAATAATTAACAAGGTCCCAAATCTAGCTAGAACTAACTAGAAACAGAACCAACGCTCGACTTTAGTTCTGAAACGGGCCTAAAACAACCCAAAATAGAACTAAATTCAGCTTGCGAAATCACAAACCTATTCAACGAAAAGCTTACTCTGACATTTTAGAATAGTTATATTTGAATCTTAAGTCACCGCGATAAAGGTAATTTTGCATTGAAAGCAGCGAGACTGGAGGGTGGGTGCGCACCTTGACCCAAGTTATTTATACCATTCCGTATGTTCGAAGGCTGTAAAAGGCTTATGTCAAATGATGTCACAGCGATAGTACATCACCTTCGGCTTAAGGGGAGTGAATGAAATGTTCAGAAGAATTTAATATACTAAGAAGATAACAAATTTTTCGTACACGCTAAGTTTACGGTTGTTACCGAAAATCATCTATCGAACAATCATCAGACGCTAGCGAAACACAAATGGCACAAAATTACTAGCAACAGGGTAAAAGTGAAAAATAATCATATAAATCCAAAATTGGGTAAAAAGCGTCACTTGCGTCACAAGACACAGAGCCTTAACAAGAAACACAGCCAACCTCATGACCACAAAAGTAAAGGAAACGTAAAAACATTGCTTGTAAATTCCGATTCAGCAAATACCGAAACTTTTCGTCCATATTTTAGAAACGGAGAAGTTACAACATTTGTTACAGGGAAAGTTGCGCCCCAGACTTTGTAAGTGGATACCCCCGCTGTAATTTACTTTCATGACGGTAGTTTTATAAGGGCTGTAAAGCGGTATGAACGATGAGCCGAGAACAATGCCCGATTCATTTCAGTTAATCCTCGTAACAAGGGAAGCTACTGATGAAGTGAAGTTAGAAAATTATGGCTGAACCAACTGTTTGCTTTGAAGATATGCCCAGACAAATATGAGACCAAAAGGATTTTGGGGATGCTTTTTTGTAACCATTGAAAGAGTTGTAACAATGAAGAGTAATGAATCTAATATGTACATAACCAAACACCACTGTATTCAACTTTAATAGATCAATAAGACGTGACCTTATACGCGATCTAGCTAAGGATAATATAATCAAAGTCAAAGGATAACAATACCCAACGTATATCACAAGTCAATAACTCGTGGTGTGAGGTGACCTTCTTGTTTGTATAGAAAGGTAAAGTCTATCAGTTACCATGCCATCGATTAGAGATATAACCAAGATACCTTATTCGATTTACTTTCTCGACAATGAAAGCTTTCGTAAGCTAAAGTAACTGCTTACTACGAAATTGGAGTTGTTTTGTATCACATTTTGGTCACGCGAAACAGCTGCATTTTTCGTTGTATTCTGAGAAATGGTAAGGGCAATATCCCTAGAAACCACACCCAGAGAGCGATTTTATGCGGTGAATAACTTATTTAATGAAAACTTTATTTTTTTTCTTGAGAGCTTTATGCAACCTCCCGTTTTGATGTATGTAAGTCTTTTACTGTTAAAAGATGCATGCTAAAAGAACGGTGTCCAGAGCTTTATTGGATTTAGTCATAGCGTCCAAAAAACCTAAATGTTCCATCGCATGCCACCGCGGCTTAACCAACTAGAAATTCCTCAATACACACCAAAAAAAAATCTGATTACCAATTTAATGGCTGTTTTACGTCACGTCATAACTTGAAGGGTGCAGGGTGGACTGTGCCTTTATTACAAGCGAGTTTATGGCAAAGGCGGTTTGCAGGCCCTACTTGACGAAATTGACAGTTATGGCGGAGTAATTGGGCCTTTTTACTGTGAATTTAAGGAGGACGACAGAACACACATAACCGTTGAGTTGGGATAGCAAGCGAACTGTTATTGACGATGTCCAGGAAAGCATTTACGAGATATAAAAAAAGGAATTGTTTTTAAAAGATCCTTTGATCTTAATTTAGATGCAAGGGGATTGAGGGCCCACGCTACTGCTAATAAAGCTAAAATCGATACAACGTAGGTGGGCCTTCAACCTAAAAGCACTTCATATCAAGTGCATATTTGATAAATACTCTAAGCGTTTCTCATCAAAACTGAGTACACTGGACTAGATTTTAATGAAGAAATTCCTGAACGACAATGCTTTTATGAACTTCAAAACGTCAGTTGAAAGCGCTTCTCATTCCCTAGCCAACGCAAGACAGCAACATAATTCATACGTGGGTCACGTAGATAAACTGGACGCGTACATTTTGTATGGAACAAATGCAGACCTACTATCCGATGCGCCACTATGACATTTGACAAATGTTGGTAAGGCAACAGATATAGCTCAAGCTACATTCACACCAGGATGGCTGCGATGAAATGCGAGCAAATCCGCTGACTAGACACCCGAGGTCGATCGGCGACTTGTCTCAGGCGATACTGGTCGTTAATTTACTAAGATAAAGTAAATAAAAGGAAAAATTAAATAGATATTCATCAGTCGCCTTAAGAGACAAGCTGGAACGCGTGATACACTCTAAAATAGACGCAGTAATGGACTACAGGACGTTTCATGTCACACAATTCAATAACCGCCAACGCAAAGCTATTAGCCCATTCGGATCAAGTTAACGTGATGGACAACAATAGAAACATAAAGGAGGGCAGATCGGCGACGAGATTCGTTCGACGCAGATCTTAATGACAACAAAGATTTGAAAGGTATGAGGTTTAAGATTGCTTTAAGGCTGTCATCATATAAAAATCAACACCGTTTAAAATTCTACATCAATATGGGTTTTATTAAAATTATTAAATATATCTGATATGGAGAAAATCTCGCCAAAATGGAAATCAGCCGTTCTAGGCCTAAGTACAACTAACTATATATCTAAAAAAAAAACTCAAAAAGTTGCTCACTTTCTCTCATAATATTGTAAGATGTTTTATATTTTGTAAATGTTATCCTTGTTTTATTCTAAAATTAAGTAGGTCAACTCCTTTTTATAACTTTTTTCCTGGTTTTATTTGATTATGGTGGACGTCACGCGGCGTCACACGCGCTCATTTTGACTGACACAGAAGACCAGCTACGGCAGGACCCCATAGTTGGGTGTTCGCCATTTTTGTTGTAACTAATTGATTTGTTCTTATTTAAATTTATTCAACTGTGCAACAAAATCCACAATTTTTTGTTTTCACTCGCTTTATCATCAAACAAAACAAACATAACGTACGTGTAATAGGTACCTATTAGACACAAGTTACATATTTATGTATATGAATGTACTTCTGTTTAGTTCTTCTATCGACAATTTCCTATTCAAAACAAAAAGAACAATGACAAAAACATAAATTCGATGCTTTGCTTTAATTAACAGACCGATCTGGACAAAGACATAGCAAGTTATCGACGCAAGACAAAACTGGCGGAGCCAACTGCGTAACTGGGGAAAATCAATACGTTCACTGAGACATTCGGAGATGGACAATCCAACAAGAATCAAGAAATTTACTACAGTGACACCAATTCTCTTAACTGGAGCACTATCAATCAGAAGTCGCGTAAAAACTAGATAGAAACTAGAGCAAAAGCAATCACAACTCTTTCTCGCAGATCTACCGACTCATAGACTAACTTTGTACTTCCGATTGTTGTCAATATACAGGGCGTCCCACGGCTACGTCACAAGTCACTTGGAGGGAAAATATCTTTAAAACTATAAAATATTGTATAGATAAACGTTTTATATAGGTACATATACAGGGTGGCACATTTACATCGGTCAGTTCCTAAGAAGAGATCTTCGTATGCCTTCTCATACTGACTGATCTAAATGTGGCATCCTGTATATAAAGATGGATAAAGGACATCATCTTTTTTGGTCCAAATATGAAAGTGCCGGCCAATAAAAAAATATGCTGTATTCCGTTAGAACTTGTCCCCCTGAGTATTTATTATTATGACACCAAAGCTGTAGGGTCATTGTCCTTGGTTTTATTGGAGTTCAAAAGTTCAACATCTTCATAAATTTTCAGTGAATTTAATAAAGAAAAACAAATGATTTGTTCTACCATATTTTTATTTTGAACATCGTTTAGTGAGATACTTTGGTTCTTGACCTATTTTGGACATGTTGATCTTGTTTTATGTTTTTGAGGATTATAAATAAAAATATTATGTGCCCGAGTTGCAAGCAGCTCGGGGGGAGTGCTTCGCCTTAGGCGGCCTTATCGCATTGGAGTTTTAACTTTTCATAACCTAAAACGTCTTTGATTTGATGGAAATCGATATCCATGTGTAAAATCTGCGATAGTAAACTGTCAGCCATCTTGGATTTGAAAATGGACATCTTTTTCGTAATCTACGTGTTTGATTTAGTCGAAAACGATACCCATTTAAATGGGTGTTGGGTCACACAGCAGTGTTGTTGACAGTTGTCGAATTGCGGTTCGCTTCGCTCACCGCAATCCGACCCTCCTCATGGGGAGTCGTGGGGGTTACAGCACGGCTCGCTTCGCTCGCCGTGCTGTTCCCCGTAGCCTGCTGGAAGAGAGGGGTCACAGCACGGCTCGCTTCGCTACCCTTAGTCGCATTGCAGCTCGCTTCGCTCGCCGTAATGCTCCCCGCCTGCTGGAAGAGGATGGTCGTGGGAGGTCACCTTTGGGTTTTAAAAACAATTTAAACTGTATTCAATTATTTTTGTATAATTGCCTGTCTGAACGGGCAATAGGACCCGTATATATTAGAAAATATCTAGTAATTATCATTCGATATGATGTCTGACTGATATTTAGGCTTATGGTTGATCGTTCAACAATTACTTAACCGAATTGTGCCTTTTACAATCGGCTGAGCCATTCTATAGATAGACGAACCGATTATTACTATTACAGTATAAAAATTACAATAGATACTTTACAATTTGCCTAAAATTTTGGGTCAGGTATTGCCGTGAAACTTCAGGTTTGATGGGTCCAGGATTAGAATCTAAGCTTTGACAAGTTAAATGCGACCTTAACTACGGTTTGCAAAAGTTAGTAGTTTGAACTTCAGTTTTTGTCCCTGGTTTGGAGAAAGTTAAGCATAAGGAAAGGTGTAAAGAAACAGTAGGTAAATAAAATGGAAGGAGTCAATTATTTAATAAATTCAATTCAATTATGTTTATGATATTCTAGTAGTTAGTGTAGGTAGTTCACAAAACTTTGAAAATTTTATTATTTTATACACACATACGTTGGGTTTCATTATTACAGTTTTCAATACGGAATTTATATTATATAATATTCCTGATGAACATAAGCTATAGAATATTTTTTAAAAGTTAGGAATCCGCAGAAGAAATATTTTTTTGTTAAATATCCGTGCGAAGCCGGGGCGGCCCGCTAGTCAATTATAAAGTAAACTAGCAAAGCAATGCACACACACGTTCCAGTCGACATAATGAGACAGTATTTGTGCACGTAATTGTGTTGGACCTTACAAGATAACATTGTTGGATTCGTTTAACTGTCATCTGTATTGTTTGAGTAATGAACGCTGCGACAAGGTTAGATTGAGCGTACTAGCTCGCAAATCATCATCATCATCAGCCTATGTTAGTCCACTGCTGGACATAGGCCTCTCCTAATGAGCGACATAGCGCTGCCAGCAGTCTTTCGCAGATCGTCATCCCACCTGGCAGGAGGGCGTCCTACACTACGTTTACCGAGTCGCGGTCTCCACTCAAGAACACGTTTACCCCAGCGGTTATCGGTTCTTCGCGAAATATGGCCGGCCCACTGCCACTTCAGTTTGCTATTTCTCTGAGCTATCTCGATGAGCTAGTAAATATACATAAATAAATATACGACGTGCGACCCGAGAGCTGGTCAGTATCTGGTGCAAGGCATTGCCATGCAGGGAGGCAATGCAGCCAGTGCTGCAGCGCCTTGGCGACTATTCCGACTGGTATGACCTGTATATTGTTTGCAACAGTCTGAAGTTAGCTCAATTGTTTGAATTGTTAATTAGTAATAAGTTAATAAAGATTTTACCCAGATAAAAAGACGTAGACATTGCAATATAGTCATAGGATTTCACTATTTCCGATTCCAATTCTAGTTCCCATACTATTTTAGCCACGTGTACTCACAATTATAGCCTACACATGTTACTAAAATTTTCTTCATAAGAACAATTTAAACTTTAAACCATAATTAAGAACAAAAAATATATTTGGTCATGTTCTTAGTGATTTATTTTTTAAATCCATATTACCCAGTTTTTTCCGTACCTAATGCATGGACTGGCCATTTTCAGTATATATACACAATATAAATAGAAATCCCAGTGTCACAACCATAAGGAAATATTGATTGTCATCGACACGCGTTCAACTTCAAAAAGCACAACAAACAAAAACTAATAATGACCTATCCAAAACGCGGCATTAATCATTTACCTGTTCCGAATCATTAAGGCGCATACAGCACCTAAACTAGCGCCACCACCTACTTTATGTTATTATTCTGTTTAACAAAGGAATTTTCAAAAATCCATCGTCCAATTTGTGATACCTATCATCACTCTAAGCTTTTTTTTTAATGCCTCTGTAATAGTTTTATTCTATTTAGTTTAGGAAGATATACGAAAATAGATTTTGGTGGCCACCAAGGGCAACTTCGTATCTCTTCCTAAACTAAATAGAATAAAACTATTACAGAGGCATTAAAAAAAAGCTTATGATAGGTATCACAAACTGGACGATGGATTTTTGAAAATTCCTTTGTTAAACAGAATAATAACATAAAGTAGGTGGTGGCGCTAGTTTAGGTGCTGTATGCGCCTTAATAACAAACAGCCGACAATATCGTAGGCATTTCAGCAAGTTTATCAATTACGGTAAACGCTAACTTAACTAATGACATCTTAATTTACCTATTCCTTAACACGTAGCTTTAGTAAAGAGGTCGATATGCTTAAGTTATGTTTATGTAAAAGCGAGTACACATTAAGGGCTTGAATCGCGAGGTATTAGAAATTAGAATTTAAAAACCAGAATATCCATACACTACACATCCAAACGCGCGTATAGCCGTATGTGCGGGATGTTTCCTACTTATTGTAAATTTTTCGGCTCATTAGGTAGTAACAAAAAAATCCTAATGAGAGCCCATATTTCGTAGTGTGCGGCCGCTTGAAATAGTCGAAACTGAACCCTATACAATAAACGGCGAGTGGAGCGAGCCGCGATTTTTTTTTGAGACTTATTCGGACGTATGCTAAAAAATTTTAAGAGAAGTTATAATATTGTACTAACCGTCACTACTTACTCCTACTGATAGTGAATTTATGCGGGATGTATCGGCAAAGCAAGACAATAGCAGGACTTTCGTTGTTTTGCAGTTGGCTAGGTAGGACCTCTAGGGGGGGGCAGCTGCCCCCTCTGCCCCCCCCCCTGGCGACGCCCTTGCAAAGTTGTAGTGTATATGCAACATAAATAATGAGCAATACCCAACATAAATAATGAGTATCACTAGAACTTATTTAATTCATTTCATAAAAGTAAATATTGCTGGACAATCCGCAGAGATCATCGATCCATCAAAGCAAGCAGAGCTTGTGTTATGGGTACTAAATAAATGGGGTCCTTCCCATTACATCCCAAAAAGATTCCCAATTACATCATATTATTAATTTTATTGGTAAGCTTGTTGTTAAATAATGCTGTGTGAATTGTCCAGCATTACTTATTTATTGTTGGTATACCGGGTGGAATGTCCCTATATTATCCCTAAATGGGGATTAATGGAACTATTATACCTAAATACTATAAGAATAATCTAGGTTGAAAGAACGTTGGTATATCCGGAGATAACCAATCACAAACAATTTACTCTTTTACCGAAGTAACAAAGGTTGCAGATAGTAGTTTTATTTGCAGCAGACTTTGTCTTGTGCTTTTAAAACAAGCTTTTTTAAAAGCACAAGACAGAGCACGTACTGTTCTCCAACTGGTAATTTACGGTGCGGATCTACGTGATAGAACGGGTCTTTGAAGATTTTATGTGATCTCACCGCAGTTCGTTTAGAGATTGCATACAGCTGTTGAAAAATATTACGTGACGGTTTTTAAAACGTACCGGTCCTATGCATCTAAAGGTTGCCTGAAGTAGATCGCTGTTAGGAATAAGAACGCCGATTGTGCCATTATGTGTATAACCTTTCAGTATTGATGGTGCATTAGATAAACATTCTATTCCATTATTTTCTATGATTGACTCTACTGATCGGTGTTATTATTAAAATTGCAATTAAAACAGAGAAATAGACAATTTGTTTTACACTTACATCAATTTCCAAAAACTATGTCACCTGAAGGCTGAGTTCCCAGAATGCTGGCACTTTTTCTTGCAGAAATACATTAATAATATTTCAGACAGTTAGGGGAGTCAAAGTGTTAGTTTTTACTCTTATATCAATTTCTTAGAAATCTATAATATGGGCAGAAGGCAGAGTGCCCAGAATGCTGGGAGTTTTCTTGCAGAATTACAATTATATTTGTGACAGTTGGGAGAGTCAAATGGTAAACCGTTATAATGAATATTATTATGTCTGTATATTTCTCTATTTAGGTTTAATACAGCGTAATATAGCAGTTTTCTCAATTTCTAAACATCACAAATTATGTCACAAAAGAGGATGCCTTTCTTTCCAAGTAAAATGTAACAAAACCGTTATAATCTACATTTTTCCTCCTAGGAACAACAACAAAATGCAAATGCGTAAAACTTTAACCGCGTGACATTTCATCGGTATTTTTTAAAATCCGTTTGCTGCGCATAATTCCCAGATCTTTATATCGTTAGAATAATTTAATAATCTTCCATCTGTTTCAAAATCTGCTCCGCATAATTCCCAGATCTTTATATCGTTAGAATAATTCAAGAATCTTCCATCTGACTCTTCATCCAGTAATTGCAACACCCAGGCAAGTTTCAGAAAGTATTTGCAAAGCAACACCAACTATTGTGTCTTACATTGCAAGCTGAACGGGCTAAACAGAGTCCATCAAGATAGAATGAATAATTTATTATGTAGTACTCACATAACAAAACAGAGGGAAAACAAAGAAAGGAAATGGTAAAAAAGAGAGTTCTAAAACAAAGTGGACCCTTCCTACATCGTCATGGGTAAAATTTGGACTTCATCATTGCGGCTGGGCAAAAAAGAGCCTTGGTGTCTTCTAGACCTTCGTGTTCCATCGTCACTTTCCAACAGTTAATACCTATTGTTGTCAAATGTAGAACTGACTATAAAATTGAGTATAAGAAATAGCTCCTATTTTCTGCTAAACCAAACCAATCGCCTTACAATGGTATTGTCGCAAACACCGCCATAGACACGGTGTTCAACGTGGCGAAATTTACGACATTGTCATAGTAGTGAAGGGATTGGCTTAGCAGAATTGGCCCTAGTGAAGCCTCTGCTTTAAATTTCTATAAATACATTAGTCCTTTATTGACGAGGATATTCGCACTAATGGAAAGGCCTCATTTCGATCACAATTAGTTTTTTCTTGATTAAAGCCAAAAATGTGGAACTAATCGTTCTGTGACGGAATCTCGAATTTTCATCTTGGACTTGAGACCTGATTTTGGCTTGTTAAATTATGTTGCTGTTTCTTGTTAGGTACGGTTTGTTTTGCTTACGCATTTGCATATTACGATGGAGGGAGAATTTGTTGAGCGGATTGTATATTTTTGACACCCTTTTCGAAACGTGTTATTCATAGAGATCTATGAATAACACTTTGTTTCTGATATCTGTGGTGTTATTTCTCGAATGAAAGCAAAAAGCAAGGAGAAACAGTTTTATTTAAAGCGTTGAGGTTGACGTATACTCGGTTATAGAATCAGATATTCTTTAAACTTTCATCTAATAGAACTAAAAAAAACGCAAACGAAAACAAGGTACCAGCAAGTTAACCACTAAAAAAATTACAAAATTTTAAACTACGCTATTAATTACACACGAGCAGCATAAATGGTGCAAATTCGATGAAAAACCGACTAGAGAAAGGAAATGATGAGCTAAGTTAACGAAACCAAAGATAGTTTCGAACTTTTACGATTTGCTCCATAAGTATTGTACAGTATTTTCCACCAATATTTCTTTGGTATTGGAACCTTTTTTTAAAAATTATATCTAAGATTCTAGAACCGAGTATTTATTAGTCGTAGCTTTTTAGGGTCCATAGTAAGTCTAGGATTTATATGGCTTGGTTGCACAAATCTCCGAACAAAGACTAAATTTCATGCTATTGAAACTAGAAAGGTGCAAAAAATCGCACTTCTTGCAAATTCTATGCAAGTCCTGCATACACAACACACTCTTACGAGTAACCTTGGACGGTATAACATTGTAAAAACGTTATCAATGAGCGGTATGACATCATTGCGCAAGTGAAATATCACAGCGTTTCAAAACTGAACTCCTCACGTAGTTTAAACAAGTTATCGTAAATTGTGAATGGAACATGCGATACGGCACAACACACATTTAAAACAACACCTGTGATACAAAACGCACGTTTCATTCTGCTGTTACAAGAACTTACTTACAAAATTTTGGAGACACTAGGTTTACAAACAACTAGACACCGATACAGAACATGCCTGGACAAACCAGTTCACGTTTTACTATAAAAACTATCGTAGTTTGACGACGGCTGTTGACGGCCAATTCATTAGCCAAAAACTATCGTAAAAACTATCGTAGTTACTCTGGTGATAGATTATGTATTCCTACTATGACGATGTATTTCGGCAACGCACCCTTGTGCACAAAGCATAAGTTAGAAATACATCATACAAATACATCATCATTTAGCCCCAGGCTATACAGAGCTTGTGTTATGGGTACTAGATACATGAAATGCACTCTAATTCCTCACACTCATATTATATTGTTACTTCTACAAACTTACGTTACTTCTGTAAAGGATCGGCATCCAATACGAAAGTTTGCCAGTTTCATTCAGTGACTAACCCATCCATTACCTTGACTCTCATGTTGGACCACGTACACAATGTATCAAAATGAAGTGATAAGTTTATATTAGCAAATAACCTTGAAAACAATATTCACCAAAACTGCATCGAAACCATAATGAATGCGATAGTGGCGCCGGGCGTCGGTATACTTAGTAACAATGCGCGATAAGGAATCTATCGATAAAATTATCGTACCGCGCCGCGGCGGCATTTATTCGATTATCAATTATTATGTCACTTCGATCATTGATTCTATTAAATATCTATAGGTATACAAACAATTTGTCAGAGGCGACTAAGGGAAACTTGCAGAATAACAGCTAAATCCTTCTGTTATATTCAAAAACTCCGCGATTACCAATAAACATGCCTAGCAGATGTTGATTATGGCACCGCCCCTTATGATGGCAACTATAGATGGGCTAATCTTCCGCGATAGATGATATATGGGCTGATATTATGATCATGTATGGAATTTCGCAGACTTAGACTAAAGAATCGATGAGGGCGCTGGAAAGAAAACGGTGTCGATCTATTGTCCCAGTTTAGGATTGATGAAACAGGTTAAAACGATAACCATTAACAGGCAATGGCAACAAAGGTTCCTTGTCGCTTCTTTACCGACAGAAATAAAAAATATAACTTCATTAACGTGTCTGTGTTTACTTAATTTAAAAAGTTGACCTTTTCCAAAAGTAGATTTACTGCATTTATGGAAATAAAAATTAATTTAGATTTTAAAAAGAGCGACTAAGTTTCCTATAGTGAAATTTCTTCAAAAAAATTATGGATTAGCTGAAAGAGAGGACTGAACTCGCCGCGACACCCATATTTTTTCCCAATATTCGTTTCGCTAGACACTAAAAAGCGCCTTGATTAAGCTACTTGCGTTTAACAACATACCAGTAGGGACAGAAACAACACTCGTAACTCTCCCCATGTTTTGCCGCGAGTGGATTATGCTGATGAAAACGTGGGTGGGACGGTAATTATTTTATCCAGGTCAAACGCACACCCAAAAGCGCAAGTTTAATTCTTTACGAAACGCATTAGTAGCACCGCTAGTTCAAAGATCGCAATCTATCATCAGAGTCAACTGGTTCAGGTGGAAAACAAACATTCGTCTGAATTAGAACCACTTGAAGCTTTTACTGGCTCGTGCGTGTCGGTTCAAAAGCTGGTTGGATTGCATTCGGGACGCTCTGTGAAATGTGGAAACGTGGACTGGATAACTGAGTTAAATAAATAACGGTGGACAATTTGCTCAGCGTCAATACTGCACCTTTCCATTACTTATTGAGTTTAGAATACCTTTCTCTTAATCATTTTAAACCTACAGCACAATTTATTAACTAAAGTTAAATACATAAATAGGTACCTAATGCTGGAAAATTCCCAGTGTCACTTTTTCATTATTATGACTTTAGGATATATTTTTTTGGTCTTAATCATTTAAAACTAAACATTAGTAGGTGAAAAGATGTATAAATGTAGTAATATGTAGAAATTATATTTTATTTCGATTGATTATTAAGTTGTTTTGGCTTGGTTTTGCTGTTGTCTTGAATTTCGTAAAACTGAGAAGAATTAATGTTGAGATTGAATGAGTTGTTCTTTATGTTCGGATACGTAGATACTTCAATGTTCGGATATAAATTGTGTGGGACGATTTCTTCAACTCGAAAACCTTAAAACAAAATGCGTGGGACGATTTTTATACAACTCAAAACTAAGAACCTTTAAACTTATGTACAAGGTAAAGGTTTCTTGTTGGTTTCTTTACCTTGAAAAGATTAAAGTATTAAAGTGAACAATAAACAAAGTTATCACTTTATTTACCAGTATTACTTTTTGTATTTTGTGACGTGTCCAAGAGTCCTGTAAGGTCTAAAGGAAATAAAGCACTTTGGTATTTGACAATTGGCTAAACATGCATGACAGGAATACAGAAGTTCCAACTCGCCAGTCTTTTGAAAATATTTAACGTCTTCCAAATTCATGCTCATGTTTGAGTTTTCAATTTTCCAATATTTCGACACAGTTTCATACGCCATGATCACGGAGAAAATCAAAACTCAAATCATGGTAATTAAATATCCCATCATAAATGACTTTATTTTTTATAACCATGACAGTTTCAAAGTTTTCACTATTGTTCGTTGCCACTTCAATATATATAATTATAGGTATACTAGCGGCCCGCCCCGGCTTCGCACGGGTATTAAACAAAAATTTCAGAAATTATACACACTAAAACGATGGGTTTCACAGTTTTCATACGGATCTTTACATTTTTTAACAGCATTGGGGTTTTTGACATTGACTCAACATTCCAAAACTGACACTGGCCGTAGAGAAAAAGCAAGCACCGTGCGCTATACAACCTCTTTTTCTATTCTGACGCGCCATAATAGAAAAAGAGGTTGAATATACAGCCCACGGTTCAATTATTGAATTTTTCATGCGGATCCCTAACTTTTTTGAAAATATTATATAGCCTATGTTCATCACGGAAAATTAAGGATTCTAATGGTGAAAGAATTTTTTAACTCGGTCCAGTAGTTTCGGAGCCTATTCAATTCAAACAAACAAACAAACAAACAAACAAACAAACAAACATACAAACAATCAAATCTTTCCTCTTTATAATATTAGTATAGATATATATTTTGAAGAACCTCGTTATCCCAAAAGCCCAAACAAACGTCTATTTCCGCCTACAAGGCATAGGATTTGTGCATATTCGTAGTCTAAGGAAGCTATCCAAAAAGCTTTGAAAACGCTTCGAAGGCTTCAAAGCTTTACTTTATCTCAGAAGGATTGAGTAAAAAATGCCGCGTTTTATTTTTATAGCGGCACCGTTATTTGAACGAGATTGAAAAATGTAGGCTGTTTTATAGGGGAGAATATTTTCTGAAAACAATGAGTTTTTCAATTTGATAAACATGTACAAAATTTTCAAATGAGTGTTTTGCCTAAAATACAAGGTGCCGCGAAACTGGTGTAACTAGGTACTAAGCCGAAAAAGGTAATTTCGGACCTCGGGTGTACAACTTATCTTTTGCATTTTTTTATTGTTTTATCAGACATTTTTTCTTAAATTATGACCTATTTACATTTATTGACCATATGATTCTTTTACACACTGCTATTCCTAAGTAACATTTTACAAAATAACTCCATTACAGACACGTATTTCAACAAACGCGTCCATCAACAAATCCCCGCGAATTAATAAACGAAATTGCTTATAAATCTGATGTATGACAGATACGAGAGGCGCTCGATGATGTAATGGTCCGACCTCGACCGAAGACCTCAGGCTTTTATTGCTGACCACGTGGGCAAGTAGTAATGAAACCTGCCGGGCCGATACGCATTGCGCCGAATGTTTATCGTCCGTTTATGCATGACGTGCATTTGTATTATGTCTCGCTCTATGTCGTGTAAATTAAATTGAAAAGAGTGAGACAAGTTTGGTCGCGGCGCGTATCTTACATGTTAATCTGTGTGAAGCGTAAGCGCTCTTTGAACTTGAGAGGTGGGGCGCACTGCGCAATGTAGGCAGTCCCCAATTGTTTCATAAACCTGTGAGCCAAACTAGAGGTCTTCTGAAGCATGGGTCATTTTATTAACATTATGATGAGAACAACAAGGTACAAAAATAGTACTAAAGCCCAAAGTGATGTAATGATTCAACTTTATAACAGTCGGTCAAAGGAAGAACCAAGAAAAACAACACCATGACATAACGACAGCTATTAGTCATTATCATTACCACAAGAGCTTGGTAGTTAAGTTACTCAAGGTCATTGAACGTAATTTATGGTAAAAACGCGACATAAGCGTTCAGACAATTGTGTTAATATTTATAATATCCTAGTTTGGCATATTTAGTGCCTCGCGTTGCCAATATTCTGAATAAGCTGATGTAATGCCGAAGACAATGACTTTTGGCTAAGCCTCTATGTAATACGACTGTTTTCTACCGAAGCTGAGAAGTGTGTCAAAATCTAACCTAATAAGGTTTTTTTAGGACTACCGAAATTGATAACCAAAGCATAAAAAATATGTTTTGATAAATACATTAGATAAGTATTAAACTGAACCCCCCGGGGTTCTGAGCTAGGAGCGATTAGCTTCGTACACATATTTTGTGACAACTTGTTTTAGCAGTTTTTAAATTAAATATTGGTAACGTTTCCGTTATTACGAAAAGTAAACTGATCAGCACAAAAAAAGTTACCATAACTTTAAGAGAACAGCAACATTCTTACTTGCGACTACAAGGAACTGATTCAAATCGACCAGGTTAAGACCAGAAACTACCCAAGACAGTGACTTAAATTTATCTGAAACTCAATGGTTCCTCTAATCCGAGGGCAATCGCTTTTTTAGCGCCTAAAAACCCGACCAGAGCGACCGGCACGTAAACTGCTCGATAATTACTTATTGTCCGTCCGCCATCTTTGTCGGTGACTCACACATCCGACGACGCGACGTTCAACTAACAGATACGGCAGTCCAAACAGTCCATCAAAATTTAAACATACAAACAAATTCCGATGCAGACTGTATAACTTTTAGACTGTATAAGTTTACAGGAGAACGCTGGACTAATTGTTTTATACGCAACAGAACAGTAGCCTTGTATTTTCAATCCAGATCTTCAACTGCATCTATGTGTGCAAAATTTGAGTGCAATCCGTTCAAAGTATTTATCTTTTATGATCATAAAAGGATAGGTTCAGTCGACGACAAAAATAGCTGGACAGGGTCAATGTTCTAAAACCGTTTTTGGTTATACGAGGTAAGAAGTTTTTATTGCCCGCTGTGCTATTCCATTGGTTAGTAACTAACAAATTCGCCAATAAAGTTAGGTTTGCTGCAAAGATTTGCTGAATTCTAGAATGACCTGGGCCCACAACACTATGCGACGTCTCAAGTTTAGTCCGCCATTTTGTACAGTGTTGTCCTATTCCTGTTATAATAATCATTAAAAAAAATTCTTGTGTTTATGATTTGAAAAGAGATACCATCCAACTATATGCAGTCTCAAACTAACTGGTAAAACCAGCACTTCACTTTAGAAGTTACCATTTCCACAATTATGTCAAGTTAGTAACTTAGTATGATCTGAATCTGAAATCTGAATCTGAATCTGAATCCATCTCACTTCTGGCTAAAACCTTAAGGCATTTTATTATAAATAACTATAAAGCTTTGCTACATTGTCCAACTTATATCATAGGAAAAATATCAAAACTTATTTTTACACACATACACGTTAGGTAACATTATTGAAGTTTTCATACGGATCCCTAACTCTTTGAAAATATTATATTTCCAGCCTATGTTCAACAGGGATAATGTAGGATTCTAATGATGAAAGATTTTGCAAATCGGTCCAGTAGTTTCGAAGCCTATTCAAACAAACAAACAATCACTCTTTATAATATTAGTATAGATTATCATCGGCCTTGTTCAGACTACTATTTGTTGACTATACGAAAACGCGTCATTGACATAAGTGCCCTCTATATTTTACTTTACAAGATTTTTTAAACTTGTTGAACAGATTATTATAAATATTCGCAAATCGCACCAGAAGCGGTACATCAGGTACACCGACCACGACAGACAGCGAACCTATTGAAACGTCGGGAAAAATTGGTAAATCTACGATAAAAAACAAAAAAAAAATTAAGCGATATAGCTAAATTATATTCCTTAAGCCTTCTTCAGAGTATTTTTTTGTAATTTGTCCTGCATAATTGATAGACAATTCGTCTACTTTATTCAATTAATAAAGTAGACAAATTTTAGTTCAAAGTTGTTTATGAAATGTTGGTTTGAGAGTGGATTAAAGGCATATAAATATGTTCTGGTGGTATTGTA
Organism: Eupithecia pulchellata; assembly: GCA_963931895.1. NCBI lineage: Eukaryota > Metazoa > Arthropoda > Insecta > Lepidoptera > Geometridae > Eupithecia > Eupithecia pulchellata. The sequence goes on from OZ007545.1 coordinate 2,609,527, forward strand.
AGTTAAATAAAATATATATATCTACTAGCTGGGTGCCCGAGGTTTCACCCGCGCAACTCCCGATTCTGTAGGATGTTCAGGATAAAAAGTGGCCAATATGTTATTCCAGATCATAAATTATCTGTGTACCAAGTTTCATCAAAATCCGTTAAGTCGTTTTTGCGTGAAAGAGAAACAAACATCCATCCACACTTAAAAAATTTCGCATTTATGATGTTATGTAATATACTGTGTTATAAGTATATCAATTATCTTAGCCATCCATAACACAAGCTCTGCTTAACTTGCGGCTAGATGATGCTGGGTGGATTGTCCAGCATAATTATAATTATATCTTATGCTGCACCTTTTAATTGCTATATTTGAATCGACACCTTTCTGGGTTATGTCTGTGATGATATCATCTCGTACTGACCCATGACCCTTATCAATTGACAGCATCATAGCGCGATAAGAGTGACAGCCAGCGTGGTCCTATCTATGTACCTATTGACATTATTATGTCATTGTTAATAAGTAGATAATTTGGGCTGTCACAATAATGCTTTTACTGGTCTTTAGGGGCCAACGATCAATGGGCTTTGAGATCTATGTAATGATGATTATAGATCGGCATAATTTAGAGAATACCTAGGAACCTTGTCATTGTTATTTAATTTATTTTTATGTTATCTGTAGTTGGTACTATAAATAAATAAATCATGAAGACGAATGTTGCTTCAAGATTAGAGATGCATCGGTTTTTTGGTTTTAGTATGGAATTTATGGAGAATATTTAGTCAACAGGATAATTTATCTTCAATTTTTTATTTTATACTACATAATTATTGTACTAGAAAAAGTGCTTTATTTCCTTGACAATAATAAAACAACTTTTATTAACATTTTATAGAAGGCATTTGGAATTATGTAGGTATGCTGACAAATAAAAGTCCACGAATGGATTCCGAAATGGCTAAAAAAACACATTCACTATCAAAACAAATCAATAAATAAATTATAGTATTTATTTTATACTACATACTTCTATTATTAACTACCTACGAATCATTTAAAAGCATAGAAAATTACAAAGTCTTAACAGAATAAAACAATTAAAGGGTTTTTACACTAATATCTATTTCATAAAAATCTAAGCCGTCATAGTACCTACCTACCTACTTAAATAAGAAGTTTATTTTCGACTCACAAAAGGTCTTACAGTTATTTGCATACATAATTATATTGGTGTCGATTCTGTTGTTTTAGAATTAGCTAAAATTAGGATTTAGGAATGTCAAATAGACAAAAGCTATTCTATGTTTTAAAAATTAGACTGACAGATTTCAAATTAGAACGACAGATCTAAAACAACTCAACATAGGTAAATTAACTAAAACCCTATTCTTTGCATCACATTTTTAACTAAGATAAGAAACGTCGACCTAATTTTAGAAAGCATCTAATTTGCTCATGATTAAAATTTATACTTATTAAAAAATATTTTTTGGCACAGATCTAGTGAAAAACGGGAAGATTATTTTGTGAATAGTGGAAAATGGATTTTGTTGTAGCTGCAGTGGTAAATTCGAGGGAAAGGTGTGTATTATTTGCCACTTCCTCGTTTGGTACCTAACCTAGCCATATCTTCATGGATTTCATCCAGCATGCGTAAAGTTTTAGCAGGTAGCACCTAGGTACCTATCAAAAACCAACATTGGCTAACCTAACCTAACTTAGAAAACCTAAAATTTAAGTTAGGAATCCTAAACAACAGAATCGACACCACTGTCTGTAAAAATTATTGAACGTTTTTGTGAGGGTCTGATGCTTAAGCATAGAATATAGAACCTGAATACAAGTTCAAAAAACAAAGAATCAACGTAAATTTTACCGGTGAACTCTTCGTAAAACCCTTTTATCTCGGTGCTTATGCTTACGTGAGAAATTGTCAAGCTAAATGGATTGACAAGCAACAAAATCGGAGTAAATTGAAATTGCGAGGGCCTGTCGCGACGACCGACGGGACTGCCGATTCAGGCGTGACGTGACGTGGCCTAAAGCTGCTGTTATCGGATAGAAGACTGCAGTCGATGACAGGGGAAATGGATTAAACTCCACAAAAATATAAACATACTTTTAAAGGACTCGAAGGACCATTAGTAAGAACCGTAAAGTACTCGTTCTAATAAGAAAATAATGGGCAAACCTACACCTATATAAAAAGGAAATTATAATTAACTTACAGAACCAAATTAGTATTGTAAATTCTAGTATTGACAATTGACCAACTGCAGACTTTTGCAAAGAGCCTACAGGTAGCCCAACTGATCCATTTGAATTTGGGCTAATTTCACCATTAAATGATTATGACCTATCTGAATTTTAGATACGGAGGTCAGTATCAACGGATTAGCTATCTGTGCAAGACATTATTATAGTAAACAAGTGGGTAGTAAATAAGTACCTAAGAGGTTTAAGGTTATACCAAAAAATAAGACTAAGCCCCGAATATAAACTCAAGGTTTAAACACGTCTAACTTCGCGATTTTTCGACAGTTTTCAATGAAAATCTATCATCATTTCTACACTTGTTTGAGCTGCCTTTGCGTATTCGGCTGTCACTGAGTTTAGTGTAGAAACCTTGATCGCGTTTATTTACAATTCCAATGGAAAAATCTATAACAACAGTATCGCCTGTTAGAAAATGAGAACATTTTCCAACTGCTCTCAGTTAAAATACCCTGAAGTTTGAATAGTAATGGGGACCCATTGCTATTCAAACCCCATCAAGACTGGAAAAGAACAAAACGGTCCAGAGAAAACAAACATTCCTTCAGGGTGATAAATACTGAATTCGGGACCGACGTCCTTCTTTTTATGTGTTTTCGGATGAGGACGTCATTTGTCATAGTCGAACCCTGAATCCACTTAAATGGTTGACGGAGATGTATATTTTCGTCCGTTTTAAGGATATACAGCGTATTATTTTTATCTAAGCTGTTCCAATAATGCTAGTCTTACTGCAAAATTTCCGAGGTATAAGTCAGTGTACCGCATGGTTAGATACAATGAAACAATCCTTGGAGTCTATGTTTAAGAATACTACGGGGCTGGGTAATCCTGTTATAGTAAATAGTGAGTATTTTTAAAACGAGGTCAGTTAATTTTGTTTTGATGGATGGTGGAGGATCTAATAAAAATATTGGGGAAAAAGTATATAAAACGCCTCAGAGATGGTAAATTTTGGGAAAAGTATAGAAAAAACGCCTCAGATGGTAGATTTTTGTGGTGAGGACCAAAAAGTGACTAATTAACTATAATTATCAATGAAAAATATGCGATCTTAACACATGGATTCAGAAGAAAATAATGGAGTATAGGTACAATGCCTCTGGCTGCATATTATAGGTAACTACTGAACCCAAAACTCCTTATTTGAGAGAAGAACTTAGCTTGTGCTGTGCTAATAAGTTGGGAGAAAGAAGTGCTTTTCATTCTTTGATAGAAGACAATGTATTTTAGGTAGAACAATGAGTACGAGAATAAGAGTTATCCTTGCATCGAAGACATTAGTTGGGCCCACTAGGTTTCTCGCAGAACTTTGGTTAGGTAGAGCAATGGGCAAGTAAAACTTGGAGAGTGATGTCATAAATGGCCAGGGCCTTTATTCACTATTGCAATCCAAACGTATTACACAGGTACCTACGACAAGACAACAATGTGGAATCGTACAAAACCGTATCTATAACACGTAGTGACGTCATACGGCCAAACCGTATGACGTCACAACCACAACGTGTACCTAATAGAGAATAAGGCCCCCGCCTGTTGGGCAGACCGGGCCCCTAAGACAATGTTGACAGACAAGTAGTGCTGAAACTCGTCTTGGGTGCAACCGTCACGCTGGCGTCACCTGGCGAGGGTCATCAGTGTCTATTCGCGTTGAGTGACGCACGCGCCGTTGACGCCGAGTGGCCCGATCGCAAGCTTTAAATACACGATTGTGAGCATCTGCCCCTGAAACTATCGATCAATCGATTTTCTGTGATCTATTTGATTTCGAATTATTTATGTTTTGAATTCGAAGACATGTATGTAATTGCAAAACAAGGGAATGAACTATTTAACGACGAGAATCGGTTCTTCGTTTTGAAAATTCGAAAATGAAAATGAAAGAGATCAATAAATTATGTTTATAACTCATTATTACCTATTATTCGACTAATATGTATTATATACCTACTAGCGACCCGCTCTGGCTTCGCACGGGTGCAATACTCATACAAAAACCTACCTCTTGATTAATTCTATCTATTAAAAAAACCTCAGAAATCCGTTGCGTAGTGTTTAATATCTAAGCATACATAGGGACAAAGACAGCGGGAAGCGACTTAATTTTATACTACCTATGTAGTAAGTAATAAGGCAAGACTTATTGCTGTTGTGAAAATTTCTGGCCGCCAATGATGTTGAATTAATCCGGCTGAAATTTTGCACACATGATTTAGAAATAAAATATAAGCTTTTTATTCCAAAAAGCGTGAGCGACGCAGAGGTCAAAAACCAGTGGCGTCTTATACCGTTACATGACTATCACTTATGTAATATCTTTGTGGTTGCATTAGCACAACTCTTTTCCTCTTCGCCTTGGAAATAGGGCGTTTATCGCATATCGACCTAAAAAAGCATCACGAAACCCACACAAGCTGCAATCCAGCTTTCTATCTGGGGCTGCCAGGGTCCAGTCTGGATGGATCCACCTCATCTCTCATCATTTTTATCAAGCAAACACACATTCAAAAATATCTATGTAATAATTTTGTATTACTTACGTATATGAGTCATCTAGTACCCATAACATAAGCTCTGCTTAGCGCTTAGGCTAGATGATGTTGTGTCGATTGTCCGGCATACATATCTAATTCCCGGAAACTCTTTTTGAAATTTTACTATTAACAATCATTAATAATAATTCAAATCAGTTAGTTCCTTAGGGAGTTACAATGTCATAGCCACATAACACCCCTCTTTTTTAGTCGGATTAACGTGCTATACAAAGCATTGCTCTGTACCAGATAAAAGACATTTAGCTATTCGGAAGTGCCCGTCAATGGCCTATTTATTTCCGAGCGCGCCCCACCCACCCCCCATTACTATCTAGTCACACGAAAAGGGGGGGGGGGGGGTGAGCGCCCATTTCGTGGTTATTGTACATCGCCGGAGCATTGCCAAATTACACCAGACTCAGACAAATGTTATTGCAGAAGGACATTGAAATCTGCTTTTAGGGTTGACACTGTTTTTTTTTTCATGTTTTACAACTACCTAGTACAATTTACAAAAGAAAAATTTTAGAAACAAAATATGAGATAACTTCTGGTCATTATAAAATAAAGGAGAGGTTGACACTGTTGTACAAAAATAGTTTGCACAGACATAAAAAAAACAGTTTGAGGAGACAAAAAGACTGAAGTGATTGTCTTAAAAACTCTAGTGAAGATGTACCTAACTTGCAGACTGTTGCACAGAAAGCCAGTATCTGCGTTACATTCGGGGTGGGGTACATAGGAAGCCCATGCCTGGTCTAACTGGGCATATGTATTAGGGGAAAGAAACTGTTAGCCTGATTTCAAAATAGTTTAAACAAAAAACGAAACATAAATCACGCAGATGCAAAACTCTTTCAAATAAAAATGTTTGCTTTGAATTGGCAGCCCTACATGGAAGCACTCATCATTTTGTTTTATTCCCAGCGAAATGGGAACAACAGACAAGTTGGTAATACCAGACCAACTCCAGCCTTCTATGAATACGAGAGAAAAGATTTATAGTACTAGTACTAAAACAAATAGATAGGTACCACTTTTAGTATTTCATCTGTAACAAAACTGTGTCAACCCTACTAGGCTTTCAAACTAAAATAAACTTTGAATAGCTGATAATAAGGTATAATATAGCGTGCGCTAATATGAGATTAATATAGCATGTTGAGTAGTTTACTTACATAACTAATGTTACTGACTCAATGAACTCATGGTTAGCAACAAAACATAAATTGCTACTTTTCTAGCACCATCACTAGAAAAACTAAATTATAATGTCAGACTGTTAGCATAGGGTTCAATATTGCTTGTATCAGAGGCCTAGGAGAGGCATATAATGAAATAATCAAGACAACTGTAATTTATTCTGTATTTGGCAGATAGCCAAGCTAAATATCAATACTGAATAATAATACTATGTATCGCACACTAATATTAATAAGGAAAATAGTATGGCAAGCAGAGTGGAAGGAACATAAGACTTTTTGCATATCGCACCTTTAAAGTTAAACCGTTACTAAACGAAATTTTTCAAAAATGAGTTATCAACGCCATCTTACTAAAGAACACGTAAGCTACCAGATAAACTTGACCATTTCATCAAAAAATGACTCTAACGCCATCTAGCGTTAAATCAAAATGTTACTAAACCAAACTAGGATCGGTTCACTAAATACAATAACGTGTTTATACCAATAAGAACGTATTTGTTGCGCAGTGATGACGAAAGTTAACAATCATAGTGTGATTATTTGGATAGTAACAGCTGTTCATCACAAAAAAGGAAAGTTGTTTAGTTTTTTTAGTGAGTAAAGTGTTTCAATTTGTTTAAACACAGTTTTCGTGTAAAGAAATTATGCAATTCATTATAAAATTTAATTGGTAAAAAGTTACAGTTTGTATAGTCACAGTTTACCTTTAAGTATTTATCTAATAATATTTATCACTAAAGAGTGACTATTTCGTTAGTTACACTTTTTCAATAAGCAAGGAGTAAATTTTATGATATGTGTAGTTACAATAGTGAAACAGTTTTGTTAGTCACAGTTTATTGTTTAACATAACGTAGGTACATTTGGATTACAATTTTAGAATTAAAATATGATATTTTATTTATATCTTCACAAATATCTTCACAAATACCTGCTCTATGATGTTTAATTGAAATGTATATTAAAATCATCATTATCTTTAAACTTTAAATAGTTTTCAATATAGTAACATTACTTGTACTGTAATTTTTAAAGTAATATATTATAATTTACTAATAGTTAGTGGTAAAGTGTTACTATAATTATATAAATCAAAATAAAAAATACTATACATATAAATAGAAACTTTTTGTAAATCACATACGATAGCGTTAACACATATCTATCAATAACTCCATAAGAAGTCTTAAAATACAATTTCCTTACACTGTATTGCCAAAAAACAGTGCTTTTTTTCTTATTATGGCTCTCCTGTAAAATTGTATAATTTCGTTTAGTAACGGTTTAACTTTAAGGGTGCGATATGATTTTTTGTGCATTTTGAGGTTAAAAAAGTTTTATTTCTCATAAACACTAAAATTTTAATGAGAATAAGAACTTCATACAATAATGTTTAAGCTACATAATGTTATTATTATTAGGTTCTGGGAATAATGAAGTTGTTTGAGTCGATCAATGTTTACAAGATTTTTTCATAAATTAACAAATTGTGTCTAAATATACTCCACAATGACATTAAATCAGTTTGTTTCTGTGTTGGTTCATCATTCAAAGATATACAGTGGTCATAAAATAAAAATATGTAAAAATAAGAAAGAAGGAAATAGTTTATTAGAGAAAACCAACAAAAGACACATAGAAATTTAGTAACCATACATACTACATCAAAATAAAAGAACTATAAATATGAAATGAATTCCTGTAAATTAATTCCTATGACATTGGTATGATAAATCAGTCTATTTTCAAATAATCTAATAACTATGGAAGTTGTGGTCCAATTGAACCATAGCATTTTTTTAATTAGGTATATTCTTATATTAAAAAATATTTTGAAGTCTTAACAACTGATTTAGTGTATGGATATAAAAGTAAATGCTTTGTGTACAAGACACATTGCTAGGCATCGCTTCGCTCCTCGCTCTTAACACATTGAATTGTGTTAAGAAGCGAGGACTCTTGCTCTGACTAGCTTAGGAAGTTTTTATTGGATGAGTAAATGTACAGTAAAAAACTATTGTAAAAAAAGTAATAGAAGCATTGGAAAGTTGTGTAATTTATGCTAAAATACATTTACCTTTTTGAACATTTTTATATGAATGAATGTGTATGATTCTGATAAGAAATTTATTTATAGAATTGGTATTGAGTGGTCTATTACATTACATGTGGTGATATAATAAATATGCTGTGAGCTGTAGGTAATCATCTGATTAGGAGCCTATTAGTTCTGATATTCAATAAACTTAACCTAGCATTGTATAATACCTACTCTAATAATACAATGTCCTCAGCGACGCCGACGCCTGCCGGCGTGTTTCGATAATAACCACGTACCTATTTATTTTTACACATTACGTACGCACAGCTGCGTCCGAGCTACCCAGCGCGCCCAGACCATGGAAATAACGCTAGTGTACAGGTAGGCAAGAAAACTCACTATAACTGGGGCCACAACACGGCTACTTGCTTTATTTGGAACTTCAGAACTCGTTTTATCGGGAACGCGAGAGAAATTGCCGAGCGAATTTGCAACTGTTGTTGGCAAAGTTTACTGGCACTAATCTAGTAGGTACACACACTGAATGGCACATACCTCTGACAGTCCGGAAGCAAGGGAACACCTCCAAGGAACAGTTTCCAAAAGAGAAATCACAAAAATTCAACACAACACGGGCGAGAGAGCACGGCGGTATCTCCCAGCCGGCGTGGATTATTCACAAATCCAGTCGAACACTCGATATTATAGAAAGAAAAACACAGATTACACACACTAAAATCTATGATTTCCACAAGAAATAGAAGATATTAGTAAGTTGAACTAAACGAAATCGCGCCAACTGTCAAAACTAAAAACTACAAGCACCGAGTACGCGCCGCGCGACCGCGCGTTCTGAGTCCGCTGAGCTGACTGACAGTGGCTTGGCTACGTAAGACGCAAGGCCCGCTACACACGAGCGAACACACGATCGTGGTCGCACGCTCTCGCAGCTCGACGACCGACGACGGTTGCTACAAGCGACACACTAGCAGTGTTCACCCTTTACGTTCATTTTGTATTATATGAATAGAAGCAGCATCGTTATCTTATCATAATTGATAAAATATTATAATATAACAGCAGTGTTATCTATATCGCGATGCGACAAAAATGATAACACTTGAAGATAAATTCCAGCGATATAGGTATGTAGGTTGGTGCCTACCTACCGAGCAGTTACGACAAAGATGAAAAGATCTTAGCTTGCTACGAAATATAATTAAGATTCAACCACTCATCTATATCCGCAGACGTTGGCCAGACGCGCATGCGTCAAGCGACCAGCGCGGTGGCGGCGGCGGCGGCGGCGCGGCCGCTGCGTGACCGGTGTGAGTAAGTTCGACGTCAGTGCCAATGACAAGCCTGCGCTCGTACTATCTGATCGATTTCAGAAGAATGTGTCTTGGGAATAATGATCTGATATCTAAAACCTTTAATTTTGACTTGTTTTTGTACCTATGGGCGCGAATAAAAATTAGCACGATAGATCGCCTGCAGTGTATATTTACCTATCATTGACTTGCATTTTACACTTACCTAAGTAGGTACCTACGTTTGCACCTTTACTTACTGCATCTGCTTATTTGGATGTACAATGACGGAATACCTAACAGATTTGCTTACTACCCATGTAGAGTTTTTGTCTTGACGACCGACATGGTTGGTACCTACCGTATAGGAACTGAGTAGGTTTATTAACCTTGTTAGATCAGAGCTCAAACAACACTATCTAGTATTTCAGTGTCGCTTTGCGGTAGTTGCGATTTCAAGAATAATTAGCTTTGCGTCAAAATGATATCAGGACAGTTAAATATTTATTCTGCCTTTATGAGTACCGACATAAATGTAAGTAGGCACATGCTTAACAAACTTATCATTCTATGTCTTATGCTTTAGTAATTTTCATTTAAGGTCACAACAACTAAAGAAAATATCAAAATAGCCATTACCTACTGCAAAGGCTTATAATGACCTCAATTAGTGCATCTTTAAAATATTAAAGAATCCTTATTCATAAATAATTAATTATTGATACATTGAGGAACCCTTCAGTCAGACTAAGCCTCTAAGTTTGAGAATTATCTTGTAAAGTTTAAAACCCTGCCATGCTATGTTCCACGCAACGCTAATTCTGACCATGATAAATACGAATCTGCTAATCAAATCAACAAAAGTGACATCATGATTTATATTGTAGAGGAAGACAATCGAACAGTTCAAGGTGAACAGGCCGATAGAAAACAGGTATGTTCATGTATCCCAAAATACATGAAACCTAACGATATTGGTCATTGTAGCGTTATCTATTCTATTTAAATTTAGTTAAATAACTATTGTAGATCGTACTTACTTTCTCATATATTTTCGAAAATCTCAAACAACTTACTTAATATGGGTTGAATAAAAATTGTATCTTTGGAATACCTATTCAATCAATGTACGATTGTGAGAGCAAAATATAATAATAGAGAAATATAATAAGAAATATACTAATAATAAATACATTTTAGGGAAAAATGGTTTTATGGTTCTTCCGTAAGTTACAGAACATCTAAAATAGCCCGAGTTCAAACAAAACACAGACTAAACAAAGGAGAGTCAAGTCATCTATCAAACAATTTTATGTTCCTAACTATTTTTAGGTATTGATCAAAATTGACTGTATTAAATTTCAATGTTTCACTAGTGGCATGAAAGTATGTTAAGTTATTTTTATCGGATATAAATGTTTTCTTTCTGTTTTAACTTGGAGTGGAGTGGAAAAAGGGGATAAAAAATACTAGAATTTATGCTCTGCGTAAGGATTTATAAATAAACAGAATAACTTAAAAGTTATTCGAAGAAATTAATACGATATGGCATTTCTCACATAAGTACCTTCAACATAATACGAATGACGCAAGTTACTCCTTGTTTGACGCACTCTTGATAAATTTGATAAGATTTCTGTCGTACTCATTGTATTATCAAAATTGGATTCTATTAGTAAACTAGGTATTTAAAGTTAAAGCTGATATGCAGCTTATAGGTATTATACTTACCTGGGAATAGAGTTTTAACTAGACTAATAATAATGTGCCTCTGGATATTTAAATATTATAAGTAGGACAGTGCTTCAGTAAATATTAAAATCACTAATATTAAAATAAGGAAGTTTAATTATTGTTTAGGCGTTTACTTAATTATCACAAGTCGAAAAGAATTTGCCTCAAACTCTGCCTCTTTCAAAATCATTCATCGGCCCACCCGGTGACGATGACGTCACCGACGGCGCGCGCAACACAGCATCGATCCGCACTGCCATCTCGCAGCGCTGCAGCGAAATACCTTCTCTAGCCGAAAAGCAATGCCAACTTTTCTACATCGCTTCAAGCTCTTTATCACTTTATGATATCAAAAGACATCACTGAGATGTACCTATTCTGAAATATTATATTGAGGTTCTTCAAGACAATAATAATCCATTCTTCGAAGTGTTGTTAAGTTGTGGACTTGTGGTTCCTTTAAGGTAGCATAGGAACTTAGACAAGAGTGAATCTCTTGATACAGCGTGTTGGTCACATCTCGTCATTCTCCATCAGGTGAGATTGTGGACAAACAAACTATATGAACTGTCCTGAATTCTCGTTGATCGAAGATGTCACTTAGAAATCGTGTATTGACAGCCTTATAAACAGAAACTTTTTCCAACTTTCTGGAATCTGACATTGACAGCTCAAAAAAAGTGAGCAATTGCTGATCCGACTTTGATTGTTTGCATCTCGCTTGCATCGGGTATAAGTTCCTTGCTTGCATCAATAGAATCGATCTTCGCTCGATCTGAGGGCGTGGTAGAATGTTTCGAGCATTTTATAGGCATTTTATAGGGATATGATTAAGGTACCTTCGCTACGGTAAGTCTCGAAAATCTTAGATAGAAAAAAGTGCTAGCACAATGTGCCTAAATGAAGGAATTTGTAAGTTTACAAAAAAATTCCTTGATCCAAAACTAAAATAAAAAGAACGAGAAACAACACGTTCGTTTCTCGTTCTTTTACCATAGAGGTTTATCATGCTTGCTAGTAAACCTGGGTTGGCATGTGGTAGCCAGCAGATACATTGTAAGGTACATAGGTATTAGGTAGGTATAGGAACCACTAATTTGCTAAGAAAAATTCAGAAGTGACCTTTAATACTTTGACTGCGACGCCATTGTTATATTATAGCTCCTTGCACAGCGTTGCGCCGCGCCGGCCGCCGCGCCGCCCCGCGCCGCCGCCCCCCTCTCCGGATCGCATCGCCGAAGCTAAGCAGTGAACGCGTTAATAGAAAAACTAGAAGCACGTTCGTTCTGAAATGACTCATTTAACGTTAATATTGATTTATATTTAATGCAGCCATTGATCTGATTTATGACCACTTTTCTGGAAGTGTTCATTCGGTTTATGATTACGAGCGACCCCGATTCCTGATCGTCATAACATTCATCTGTTTTTCGGCTATCAAAAAATCTATGGAGGTATGTCAACATCATTATTTTGACTTGGTAACCTATCCTAAGTCCTTGGCAGCGGCCAGTGAAGCGGCCCGACGAATTCGGTGTTTTTTGGAGTTTTACACCAAATTCGAATGCCCGCGACTTTACAAAGATAGACAAATTTCATCAGTCACCTGTATACATAATTATGTACGTATACTGACTGTGCCTGCACTTTCCTGCTCTCAGTAAGTATTAAGGTACTACTTATTTATTTATTTATTTATTTATGGAACGCCAACAGCGTATATATATGACACATTCTTAAATTTAGGCACTTAAAGGTTCTTATATATACACTAATAATAGGCGGACACATCATTCTATGAAATTGTAATACTATATACTATATAAACTAAAGGCACTAAATATCAAATATATATGTATAACATGAATAAAATATGGTAAATTTCAATAACAACGAAAAAAAAACATAGTGAACTAAGAACCGGTAGCTTCATGCTGGAAATGTTCCAGCACCTTGAATTTGAATTTATTGAGGTTATCACTGAAAATGTCTATATCAGGAACTTGTTTGACAATATAGTTATATTGTTTACAGAGCTGTACTACTGGTGCCTGAAGAGCCTATGTTAGAGTTGCAAAAAGGAGTGTTGAAGATGGAAGTGATTGGATGCCTGGGGGACCTGGTTGGTACTGCAAGATTAATATTAGACAGAATGTCTTTACAATCAACTAGACCGTTAATTACCTTATGTAAGAATGTTAGTTGTTGAACCCTACGGCGATTATAAAGGGATACCATGTTGAAGAAATTTAATCTTAATGGATAAGGTGTCCTGTGAGAAATACCAGTTGAAATGAAAGAAAGGTGACGTGTGAAGGATCTTTCATCATCATCACCAGCCTATAATAGTCCACTGCTGGACATAGGCCTCCCCTTATGAACGCCATAGATGGCATTATTCATAATTTGGGGGTTATTGCCCATAATCCCCACGCTGGGCATGCGGGTTGGGGATCGCAGTTCGGTGGAGTTGTACTGCAGAGGGCGCTGCTGCCCGCCCCCCGGTGTGTTTCCCTTAGTCGCCTCTTACGACACCCACGGGAAGAGTTGGGGTGGTGAAATTCTATGCCGACACCACACGGTAGGATCTTTGGATACTTTCAAGTCTCTGCGAATGTATGGAATAAAAGGGGTTCCAGGAAATGCAAGCAAACTCAAGGATACTTCTAACAAGGGCATTGAACAGTATAATTTTAGTTGAATACTTTTTAAATTCTATAGAGTTCCGCTTAATTCCCAACATTTGAGCCGCTTTTTTAACAGTTTTGTCATAATGCATAATAAAACTCATTCTGTTGTCCAGAGTAACACCCAGGTCTCTTATTTCTTTAACTTGTGCAATTTCTGTATTATTTAGGTGATAGCAAGAGTTAAGGGGAATCTTTTTTCGACTGAATTTTATATGGAAACATTTATTTGGGTTAAGCATCATTTTGTTACGTTTACACCATGTAGCTATTGAATCTAAATCGTCCTGAATTAATTGAATATCGTTGATTGAGTAAATAGTCTTATAAATTTTTAAATCATCGGCATATAAGGAGTAATTGCAGTGTTTGATGGACTCTGTTATATCATTTATAAAAATTTGAAATAGAATTGGACCTAGGTGGGAGCCTTGCGGCACTCCCGACTACTACTTGTACTTAAGATAAAATTCTATATACCTACATTTACACCTAGGTATCTAGGTATACTCATGGTGTATACTTATGGTGTATACTTATGAAACAACTGAATAAATGATTATAATTTATAATTATAATATCAGATCGTAATCTAATTAATTTAGCTAGCATGTTCCCGCGTGCGGTCGAAAATATTAGTATAGCATGTAATGACGTCAGAAGGCGAAAAGCACACACAGTTCTTCAAGAAAAGAGGTACGTAGAAACATAATAAGAGACGTAGGTTTTAAAAGATGGATGTGACTTGCCATTCATGCCTTTTCTGAAGGAAACGCCTAATTAAAAACTAATTTGATATTTCGTATGTTGCCTGGAAGAGATTACCCGTCGATATGGCCGCTACTTACTTCCGCGATGCCCGAAATTTATAATAATAATTACTCTTCGTGTTTACCTATTCAGCAGTGTTGTTCCAAGTCAATTTTAGGGTGGCCGTATTACGGCCGTAATACGGCCACCCTAAAATTGACTTGGAACAACACTGCTGAATTGGCAATTTTTTGATTAGGATACGGCCGCCGTATCCTAATCAAAAAATTGCCGTATTTTAGGGCAAAATCAGAAAAACGGGCCGTATATTCAGTTTTTATAACAAATGTTAACAAATAACGCTAATCCGACGCCATAAAATCCTTACCATTAGTAGATTACTAAAAACGGCGGATTATAACGTAAAGGAACAAAAAAATAAAACGGATAAAAGTCGTCACTGTTTCATAGATTTTGGTTTGGTGTGCTGAGTTTTGATCTGTTTATTTTTTTAGTGTTTATTGAACATCTCATTGTTACAATCTAGCAAAGATAACTTTAAACTAATATAACTGAAAACTGAAGCAATAATTGCAGAAATAAGTTCAAGTCTTCAAATGAAAGGGCCGTCCTAAGTTAAGTGTTGTAATTAAAAACAAAATTTACATTGCACACACACACTAGAACAATACAACATTTATAAATAAGTGACAAAATATAAAGTTGCTAGGTGTGCCAACACTAGTAAGTATTTTATTAGGTTAGTTTATGACTTCAGGGAAACCCTTAGCCAGAAAAAAGCCTGTCGCTAGTGCGTTCCGTTACACGAAAAAAATCGTTTTTATCAACGCTTCTGATACCGGCCGTATAATTTCATACAAATAATATACGGCTTTGAAATGTCTGCCGTATGCCGTATTCTTGACGATTTACCCACCCCAAAGCCGTATAATACGGCAATTGCCGTAGCCGGAACAACACTGCAGTATTCAGTAAAGCGTTACCTAGATGTTGTCGTCTATTTGTAAAACAATAAAATAAAGTGCCTTGATAAAAGTTCATAGCAATTACTCCGCTGTGTCAATGTCCGTTGTAATGTAACTGGCAGGGTAATGTTGTACATTTTGTAAAACTTACAAGTATACAAGTACAAGTATATACTTTACCTGAATGACCCCTTACCCCCCTTATAGAGGTAGATCACCTTGACAAGCGGTGTCTCTCGGCGATAAAAATAATGTAGAGTTTAGTTTTTGTACCCGACCATGCCCACTGTATGTAGTAAACATGTTTAAGAATAAATAATGCTGTCATTATCTAGCTCCAAGTAAAGCAGAGCTTGTGTTATGGGTACTAGATAATTGATATACATAATAATATACGAGTAGGTACATACATAGATAGATAATAGTAATTTTTACTATACATAGAAATCTACCAGAACACCCTGAACAAATAATTGCAGATCGTACAAATATTTGTCCCGAGGCGGGAATCGAACCCGCACCCTCCTGCGTCACAGGTGGACCTTCTCCCACCGCGCCACTGAGGTCGTCTTAGCACACACAGTACAAGACAATAAAGTACGGTTCGCCTTCCTCAAAGGGAGGGTTTGCCCTAATCGCCACACTTGTTTGGCGATCGCAGTTTGGTGTGGTTCATTATTGGCGCTGCAATCTGCTAATCTATTTAGGACAGCACTATGGAGTATGGTTGTACCAAGTTTCATGCCAGCCTACCGCTATGTGTAGCGTAGAAATGGGAGTAGAGTGGAAATACTACGAACTCGTGGCCATCGCGGTTTCTTATTCAGCTAGTGGATGTAGTAAGAACTGAGGCCGGCAATACATGTCCGATTTTATGTCTGATTGTCGGAGGAATAGGAAGTCGATGGATTGGCGTCGACTATTCGAAGGCGGTTTCTGAGTTAACAAGTGTATGGAACAAACTCGAATACGACCACCTTCAGAAAATTCGGATGTGTATCACTAAGAACCTACCAGAACCATTGCAGCAGCTTTTTTCCTTGAATTTTTAGTATCTGCGATCACCACCCGCCAAGTATGTTGGTTATTGCAAAATCTTTCTTACTGAAGAGGAGAAGGGGATGTTATGGGATGCTGTGAAATCAACATACCTGACTGGATTCGTCAGACCAGCACGAAACGCACTTGGAGTCTCCTTGGCCGCCGCTGCATCACAAATCGCCCGCACTCGCACCGTCCCAAAAGTTTGATTTATTATCCGAATAAACTAAAAGACTATCTCAAACACGCATCGTGAAAGGCAAGTTGAGACTTTCGAATTTGGCAGTATTATCTACATCCGCAGCTCTTGTGGCTGCTCCGTGACGAATCACGTGATGTATACCCGTCTCGCTCCATATAAAGCGTTTTCAGGGGTGTTGGTCTTCTGTCTCTGTCACTCGTGGTACATTAACCTGCAACAAAAGACAGTCTGATTTGTTTGGGGCTGGAACGCAGTGAAAAATGTTGATTGTAGCTTTTTGTAGTTTCGCTAATTGCTTTATTCACTGCCAAGCTGGGTTCCTAATTACCTACGTATTTCAAGCTTTTATTTTTCAGAAATTTTCGATAGGAATGCCAAATAACCTGCGGTATAAATTCTAAAGACTTGTTTCTATGTGGTCGATACTGTTATAAATAAGTCCTTCTCGTAGCAAATTTCGTAGCTCTGCGTAGCCGCGTAGTGTGCTACTCTACTGCTACAAGAGTTCCCGTAGTTCTTGTTTTTATCGGTGCTACGGCGTAGCAAACTCCTTTTATTTAAAATAGGTTACAATTTTTTTTTTGGGAAATAAAATACCTACTTTAATCATAATCATAAATCATTTTATTAGCAAGAATGTCGGTAAAATAGGTCTTAAATTATTACCTACCTATAATTTATTACTAATAATAATGGAAAAGATAAAAATATAGTCTTTTGTTTGTTTATAATATTGTTTTCTTATCAACAATTAGAAAGCACTAACGTAAAATATTATTTAAATGGCCTATACAAAAATAGAATTAAAAAAAAACAAAAACAAATTCAATAAAATTACATTTAAAAAGGACTCAAAAAAGGTGGTCAAAGCTTCTACATCAGTGGGTGTGAGAGGTTCTCTAAACGGTCAAGTGCCAGATTTTTTTTTTCAAATTTTGAGTTGTTTTCGAACACAAGGGCATAGAGAGTGTGTTAAAGATACATGAAAGCCGAGGAAGAAGCCCCAGCCCCTCGGAAGCTGGCTTACTGTATAGAATCGACCACCCGACATATTCACTTTACAACTTATATTTAACTGAATTCGGAGTAAAAACGCGTTTGCGCGATCTAGGATTTACGATCTCAAACTTTGAAAAAATCTAATAATCAAACCTTTTCTCTCTTTTTGATTCCCAATATTTATTTGCTTAAATAAAGGGTTGTGTATAATGTTGCTTGTATAAAAAAGTCTGTGGGAAATGGTTTTAATTGTAGTTGATGTAGACATGTAAATAGATTGCAACAGTAACGCCATCTGTTATGATCTATGGGAACTATTTAGTGCGGATCGGGTTTGAATCTTCTGGCAGTGTCATTTACGGTCTATTCTTTGACAGTATAGCCAAATCACCGAAGCTCTTGTAGTAATTGTGCTTTTTGAAATGCGATTGCTATTATTGACTAATATTACAGTAGATACACTTTTTTAAATTATAATTGTGACATGACGGCATTATTTTGCAATATTGAATTATTTCGAATTTAAAATAATATTTGAGATCTTAGAATATATAGCTAGGTATGTAAGTCAAATTGAAAAAATAAAATATAAATTGTAGTGCTTGGTAAAATTCAGTTGTAATTATAAAATAATTAATTTTTGTATTTGTATCATATAGAACTCGGAAGATAATCACGATAAAACCTTTATTTATCAAAGAAAACTACTATTAAATAACCAAATTAGACCTAGTATTTACAATAGAGCTAACTGCAGACTGTTGCAAACGAAATACAAGTACCTCAACTGATCCATATCAATACCAGTCGGAATATAATTCGTTTTAATCCCCGACATAAAAGCGGGGTATTTTAAGGCTTTAACTAATCCCTATATACATATAAGTATTTAGGGATAGCTTGCAAAGAGATGAACTGACATAATCTTTTGTTTTCTCTATGATTGGTGGAAATTAATGCAGCAATGTTTGATGGAAATTGATGCAGCAGGGTTTAAAAAGTTACAAGGATTTTCCCTCCAAAAAATAAATAATTTCATATACGCATCTGTCAGTTATTTTCGAGATTTAGTTCGTTAGAGCGCGATAGATTCATAAAAAATAGCAAAAGTCTATGAAATATTCAATTGTAAATAATAAATAGGTAAGTACTACACTTTTAAATTCAGTTAAAGAAAATAAATACGGATGGTTAATACGTTTTCTATCTTAAATTAATTTATATCGTAGTGTTCCTTAAACATTTTTTCTTAACATATTTCCGAACATAGAAAAAACTATTAAATAAATACGTTGGAAAATACACACAGCATCAACTAGCCCCAACCTAAGCAGAGCTTGTGTTATGAGTAGGGTACTAGATTGATATACATAGAGAAACAACAATACCACCCGAAAAAAATATCAGCAAATCGTACAAACATTTGTTCCGGGCGCGAATCGAACCACCCTCCTGCGTCGCAGGCGGGCCTTCGCCCACCGCGCCACAGAGGTCGTCGATTTCTTATTGACGCAAGACAATAAAACAAGGTATTGATGAGTATGAATTTTATTGTTATTATAAATTAGAACTAGGCCATTAACTATAAATCCATGAACTCCCATAGAGAACTATTTACTCAGAAGAAGGGTTCAAATTATAATAGACAGTTCACTGTTATTGAATAGAAGCCAACTAGGTAGGTACCTACAAAGGCCATGTAAAATAAATCAACGCGATTGTTTTGATGCGTTATTAAAAATATAGTTTTTTTATTAATCACTAGCGACCCGCTCCTGCTTCGCACGGGTCCAAACCTGATACAAAAACCTACCTCTTAAATCACTCTATCAATTAAAAAACCGCATCAAAATCGGTTGCGTAGTCTAAAGATCTAAGCATACATAGGGACAAACAGACAGACAGCGGGAAGCGAGCGACTTTGTTTGATACTATGTTACTACATTTTCGATATCTAAATCACTGTTTATTCGAAATTAAAAAAGTTTTCAATTGCATCAGCGAGGCTATAATGCAGCCAGCGTCTTGTAGACGCTTTCGACTGGTATTGATACATACCTAAAGATTATATACAACAGTCTGCGGTTAGCTCAAAAAAAATTTGATTGGTTTAATTTCATTTCAGTGAAGTGTTTTGAAAAAAAATTGTTATAGGAACCTAGATAAATACTATTTTAATACAAATAATAGCAGTACATGGAGAAAATATGCTCAAATTACAAATCACTTTGGTATTACCACAGTGTATTACGTTTGTATGGGAAATTCATCCGTCACCGGAGCCTTAACAGAATACCTTACATATATGTATAGATATTGAAGGAGTGTTTTTAATTACATGGTTTTATTATTAAATGCTATTGACCCCATTATAAAATATTTTCTCCACAAGCAACGGGAGGTCTCGTATAAAATGAGAAACAGAACATTAGCTACACTACAATACATTCAACGATTACGCCGCTACGCTACCGCTACGTAGCGAAGTGCAACGTACCTACGTACGTATCGTATCTACGTTTATATGCGACGCAAAGTGGCTTTTAGCGTGAATGTAAGTCGACGGGATGCGGGCGAGTATTTTATTCTTTGATGTTACTAGTGTGGGGTACCAATTATAATACGAGTAAAGCAAAGTAATTTATGAACCGTATATAGATATTTATCATTTGGGGGTTATTGCCCATAATTCCCACACTGGGCATGTATGAAGCTCATACGGAGGCCTATGTCCAGCTGTGGACTGAAATAGGCTTAAGCTGAGGTGAGGTATATAGATAAAGATTAAACGAGATACGAACCAAAGTTTTCGCCAGTTCGGTCACATTTACTAGCGACATCTAGTTATAGAATCAAGAACAAGAGATTTGTTTTTTATGCTTAGCGAATATGCCAGTCCAGTACCTCTTTTCTTAAAACGTCATTAAATCTCAATTATTTACCTATTTAGAGTTCAAGAGATACGGCGTTGATAAACTCACATAAAAAACCAAAAAGACACGGTTTTTTTTGTATTCCTAAAGGAATCCAAAATTAAAATCTATTCTTCTATACTAATATTATAAAGAGGAAAGATTTGATTGTTTGTATATTTGTTTGTTTGTTTGTTTGTTTGAATTGAATAGGCTCCGAAACTACTGGACCGATTTAAAAAATTCTTTCACCATTAGAATCCTTAATTTTCCGTGATGAACATAGGCTATATAATATTTTCAAAAAAGTTAGGGATCCGCATGAAAAATTCAATAATTGAACCGTGGGCTGTATATTCAACCTCTTTTTCTATTATGGCGCGTCAGAATAGAAAAAGAGGTTGTATAGCGCACGGTGCTTGCTTTTTCTCTACGGGCAGTGTCAGTTTTGGAATGTCGAGTCAATGTCAAAAACCCCAATGCTGTTAAAAAAAGTAAAGATCCGTATGAAAACTGTGAAACCCATCGTTTTAGTGTGTATAATTTCTGAAATTTTTGTTTAATACCCGTGCGAAGCCGGGGCGGACCGCTAGTATATTATATAGCGGAAAGATTTGATTGTTTGGTTTGGATTGAATAAGGCCTCGAAAGTTCTAGACCGATTTGAAAAGTTATTCTACATTTTCCCTGATGAACATCAGCTATAGAATATTTTCTAGAAAGTTAGAGATCCGTATGAACTTTATAACATAACCCACTGTTGTCCCATTTTCAGTTCATTAGATAGAGCTTTCTGACAGACGGCCAGACAGACAGCGGAGGCTTAGTAATAGTGTTCTATTTATACCTTACGCAACCCTAAAAACACAGTAGTGGTAAAAACGGATTTAATCTTAGCTTAGTGCAATTTTAAGACCTGTGTTATGTACGTACGGTACGAGAACAGTGGGCAAAGATCCGCCTGAGACGCAAAGGTTGCTGGTTCGATTCCGAGGGTTCAAGACTGCGGTGGGAATCGAACTAGCAACCTTGGAGTAAAGTTTATTTTCAAGCGAATCTATTGCTGAGTTATTCAGGAAGGAAGGAGGAAGGTTTTTGTATCAGCATTGCCCAGAGCGGGTCTCTAATCTATATCTATATCTATACTTCTATACTAATATTATAAAGAGGAAAGATTTGATTGTTTGTTTGTTTGTATGTTTGTTTGTTTGTTTGAATTGAATAGGCTCCGAAACTACTGGACCGAGTTAAAAAATTCTTTCACCATTAGAATCCTTAATTTTCCGTGATGAACATAGGCTATATAATATTTTCAAAAAAGTTAGGGATCCGCATGAAAAATTCAATAATTGAACCGTGGGCTGTATATTCAACCTCTTTTTCTATTATGGCGCGTCAGAATAGAAAAAGAGGTTGTATAGCGCACGGTGCTTGCTTTTTCTCTACGGCCAGTAGGTATCAGTTTTGGAATGTCGAGTCAATGTCAATAACCCCAATGCTGTTAAAAAAAGTAAAGATCCGTATGAAAACTGTGAAACCCATCGTTTTAGTGTGTATAATTTCTGAAATTTTTGTTTAATACCCGTGCGAAGCCGGGGCGGACCGCTAGTCTATACTAAACTAATATTATAAAGAGGAAAGATATAATTGTTTGTTTGAATTGAATAGGCTCCGAAACTACTGGACCGATTTGAAAGATTCTTTCACCATTAGAATCCTGAATTTTCCGTGATGAACATAGGCTATTGAATATTTACAAAAAATTAGGGTTCCGTATGAAAATTGATTTTTTTTAAATACCCTTGCGATACTTGGGCTGGCCGCTCGAACTGAATAAAATTCACGAAAATTTAATAATTTCAGGATTAAGCTTCAGCATTAATCAAATAATAATAATAAATAAATAAATAATAATGCAATAACCCCCAAATAATGATGCCATCTATGGCGCTCATTAGGGGAGGCCTATGTCCAGCAGTGGACATTCATAGGCTGGTAATGATGATGATGATGATGATTAATCAAATTCTTAGTCTCACTGTCATTTCTGCAATATAAATTATATACATCGTACTCGTACTTAACAGCGTCATAACGTGACGCAAGCACGTTACGTAGCCCTGAATCTGAGGGGTTGTTTTAATTGCTTTCGCAATTATGACTATCGATGCTATAATAGAATGTTAAGAGGTCGTAGGCGGCCCGGTCGTAAATCTTTTCAGAAAGATAAAATAGGTAATGAATACAGTGTATCAAGTAAATTTGTTGTAGTGTTTTATATACATAGACTATTATTAATATTACATAATTTTAAATTAACTCTCATAAAGGGTTGGTGTGCTGTATAAAGTAAAGTACCATAACACAAGCTCTGCTTAGCTTTGGGCTAGATAATGCTGTGTGAATTCAGCATCAATTATTATTTATTTATTTTACTCATGGATTCCATTCGTTTTTGTTTTCTACATATTCGGCACAGGAACAGTATCCTTCTAGTAAATAACTCTGGCTTGGTATCCAAGTCGATTTAATGCTGACGCATAAATAATCTAGAACAAGTTGTAAAGGCCTACATCCAATAAACCAACATCGTCAGTCGTGCCAAGTGCTCGCTATCTAGATATTCTCGATGTAAGAGACACTCCGCTGGGTGGCGACGGCTGCCCTTGACCCACCCCTACCCTCCACCCTCTAGAGGGGTCCGTAGGGCTGGCTAAAGGATCTGACCTAAGAGACAATACAATGTGTATTTTCGAACCTTGATCAAACGAAATGTGCGGATACACGACATAAATTTATCGATAAATATCGCATAAAAACAATTCTATGATGGCTATTCAAAAAAAATAGCCGCTTTAATTTTTTTTTGAATAAAATACATCGTTTAATCAAACAGAAACGAAGAAAAAACCAGATAAAGTAGATTTCATAAAAAAAAATTTATAGCGGCTATTTTTTTTTTAAATAGCCAACATAGAATTTTTTTATCCAATGTTTATCTATAAATTTATGTCGTTTATCCGCACATTTCGTTTGATCAAGGTTCGAAAATACACATTGTATAGGTACTGCCTTTTTATAACTGATAGACCGACTTGAAGAGACCCAGGTCCAAAGAAGTAAGAAGTAAGGTCGAAAAACAGAAGCATGCCGCCTAAGTGGATGGCATGGATATTTTGATTGTTTTGAAAAAACTAAACCGACTTCAAACTCCTTATCATGATCATCAGCCCATAATAGTCCGCTGGACATAGGCCTCCCCTAATGAGCGCCATAGATGCCATTATTTATCAAATCCCAAGTTTTGTCGACCAATATAATTATAATGCTTATGACAAACGTCCGACTCTCTCCCATAGCTAGATTACCCAGTTAATCTAACTATCACAATAGCTAGTTTTTTACTGCTGTTGGCTACGGCCCAACGCATGCCTCCTAAAGGACCTAAAGGACTGGTCCAAAGCTTTCGTACTATATGTATAGGTATTCTGTGCCCAAAGGAATCGAAATAGCAGTAAAAAACATATAATAAAAAACATTATGCCTTTGACACGCACTAAGTTATTGTGGCCTGAAAAAAAATCAAGAATTAGTGCAGATTTTTAGTATTTTCATTAGTTTCCATGTCGAACCCGCAACATCCTGCGCCGCATTCGGATCTTCAGCCGTTCTACCATTGAGGTCGTCAAAATCTTTAATTACGAAGTGGCAACCCTTGCACGTCACTAATCGCTCTTATAGCCGTGACCTAAGATTTCCATGATATACATGTAAAATATTTAAATGATGATTATGCTGGCTTTTATTTCTGTGAACGAATCGCTATCCAACGTGGCAATGCTGCCAGCATTCTGTGCACTCTGCCTTCTGGTGAGGAAATATATATCAGTCTAAATAAATAAATATTGCTGGACAATGCACACAGCATTATCTAGCCCAAAGCTAAGCAGAACTTGTTTTATGGGTACTAATAACTGATATAGAGTAAGTACAATAGAGATATTATATTATTAAACATAGAAAACCACGACCAGAACGATTTGTTCAGGGTGAACAAATATTTGCAGATCGTACAGATACATATATGTTCCGAGGCGGGAATCGAACTCACAACCTCCTGCGTCGCTGGCGGACCTTCGCCCACCGCTCCACAGAGGTCTTCAAATACTAGTTAGTTTAAATTGTTTTATTAGGTTAAGTCTGGTAATTTTCTTTGTTAATAGACTCGTTTTTTACTGATAAATGTGGAGTTATAAGCAAGCCGAGCATAGCAATGAGGTTTGGCATGAATGGCATGAAATGAGATGCAATGGAATAAAACTGGGTGGCATACAGATAACTAGATTAATTTCTTAATAGAGAAGTTTTTAATAAATGCATTCTGTAATCCGCTCTCGGCTTCGCACGTGTTAATGTTTAAATAGCCTATTAGCCTATTAATCCTTGGCTAGAACTAGACCTACGCAATTTCAACTCTATTCGTTCAGGAATTTGGCAGTTTTCGTCCTTTATTTCTCACTTTTATTACTTAGGTAACTTGTATTTTGTGACGTGTACAAGAGTCCTGTGTATGGTCTAAATAAAGCACTTTGGTCTTGATTTATTTTTTTGTTCTTGCAGATCAATTTTTGATCAACTTTACATGATAGAATGATCAGAGAGATAAAATTATTTACCTACATAGAAAAAAAAACGTTTTACTTTTGAACTTCCACAAACTAAATCATAAAATATTTGTAATTTGATTGAAAAAGTACACACAGATGACGCCAGAAACGAGAAACAATACGTTCAATTTTTTTAAACGAATGACTCTTCCGCAAACGAAAATTTTAATCGGTTCCTATTTTTTGATAATTTACGAATTATTTACGATTTTAGTTGAAATAATGGATTAGTCACCAGCGTCACCCGAGAACTGTTGAATCTGATGCAGAGCATTATCATTGCCATGTACAAATACAATATACCTATACCTTGATTGTTTTTTTAATGAATTAATAAACAAAAATGTAGAGGGGCAATGCAGACAGCCACCTTGTTTACGCTTCCGATTTATATTGACCAGTTGGGCTACCTTTATTTTATTTGCCGCAGTCTGTTAGCTCAACTATTTACGCTTTAAAAGTTCTAATTTTAATTTGTTTCTTGTATTTTTTAAGCGACGACGTGCGAACAACATGGTCAGTATCTGGCTCAGCGCCTCGGTATTGCTATGCGAGGCAAGCGAGGCAATGCCAGCATCTTGCGGAGGCTTCCGTCTGGTTTTATATGAGTCACTCCAGATACCTGTAGATTTTTGCAACAGTCTGCAGTTAGCTCAATTGTAAATCAGGAAAGATCAGTATACACGTTCAATATGGAAGCAATTTTCTATGAATTCCCAATGAATAAAAAAGATATATTATTAATATACTCTGCTCATTTTATTCGTCGGCTAAAATTCGGCCTTGAATTCACAAAATACGGCCCCGTATGATTGTCACGTGTCATAACGTACCGTATTTAACGGCGGAAGTTCTCGTAACGGAAGTAACTACCGCGGACCGGATGTGGCTGTAACGGTGTTGCGAACGTTTTGCGAGTTGATATTTTACGTTTTTTATTTCACATAATTACCTAAGTTTAAGCCGATGGTGGTTAAAACGTTTTGTGAGTTGACATTTTACGTTTTTTTATTTGACATAATTACCTAAGTTTAAGCCGGCGATGATGGTTCAAACGTTTTGTGAGTTGACTTTTTACGTTTTTATGTTTGACACAAGTTAGGATTAAAAATTTTAGGTTCCTAAAACACTTTTCACGTGCTCATTTTCATAGTCATACTGTTCAAAATAAAATATTAAGTTCATTATTTCTTTTGATTTTTCTTCCGGGATCTTAAGTAGGCCATGTTTTAATCCAGGATATAAGCTATCCTGGTACCAAATTCATTCACATCCGTTCAGCAGTTTATGCGTGAAGGAATAATGGAAAACTTTTTTTCTTTCTAATATTATCAGTCATCTAAATTAAATTATATTGATATACCAGAGCGACAGCGAAATCATACTACTCTGATACTATTCGCGCATTTATAATATCGTCGCAGAATCGCCAACTGGAACCCGGGTCGTTTAAGAATTGGGTATTCAGCAGATTCAGCAGAACGAAGCCGCGTTTAGAAACTAGTAAAAAGTAAAATTATTTATAGTCCTCGAACGTCACCGACAGCATATTTCACCATCGCAAGATGAGCACAGACTATGATGACGTACGATGACGTCATGATTTGGCAACATGGCGACTGGCGACTACCGTCATTTCGCGAAAATCGTAAAAAAGTATAATTTTAGACATGCGTGAGTTTTTTATTGGTTTCCTGAACGTATTGTTTCTGGATTTTTATTGGTTCAGGCTTTGTTTGCTGCTGAGTTTATTAGTTTGATACCTAATACCTATGATCGGTTCTAGAATCCAAGGAATATATTAATTTTAAGTAAAATATTTATTACCATATATTTTGTCTGTGATTAATGTGATTATTGATTACCTATAATATATATTTTCATTGATTATTTTTATTATTGGATTTTTATTTTTTATTATTGCAGATCGTTACCCCAGCAGGGCGGAGTCCTACTCTTTGTTAATGGTTATTTGTTTATTGATCGCAAAACAAAATAAACACGAAACAAATTAAACTCATTGTTTGCAACAGTCTGCAGTTAGCTCAATTGTAAATACCTGTTCGAATTTGTTTATTTATTGTTATTTTCTTTACTAAACTTTAATAATATTTAAGTTGATTAATGTGATTAAATAAGTGCACTATCGCATTACAGGTAAATAAATATAATGAAAGCTGTACAATATTTTAAATAAATAAGTAAAACATAGATCTATAATATGACTATTTAACCACTTACCTGATCTTTTTTACTAACAAAGAATTGTAATACAATTAAAAAACCAAATCACAACTAGTATTTAAATTGCAAAAATTTAGCTAACTGCAGAGCGTTGGTGACAATCTACAGGTAGCTTAACTGATCCATAACAACCAGTCGTAACTTACCTATAACATTCTTTCTAAACAATAAAAAAGAAAGAACCAGGCATTTGCTAATCCAACGACACGTGATCAAATTTGGCAGCTCTTCTATCTTACCTTTGGAATTTTTATTGATTCACAATTTCGACCTTAACCCGTTAATAATAAGGAAGTCTGGTTGTCCGGATATTTATAAAAGTTTGTAAATTTATGCCTATTCCAGACTGGCTTATTTATAATGTACTCGTAGGTTATTTGTAATTAAGCCGTTTATTAAAGCGGTCCACTGCTGGACATCATCATCATCATCACCAGCCTATAATAGTCCACTGCTGGACATAGGCCTCCCCTAATGAGCGCCATAGATGGCATTATCATTTGGGGGTTATTGCCCATAATCCCCACTGGGCATGCGGGTTGGGATCGCAGTTCGGTGGAGTTGTTCTGCAGAGGGCGCTGCTGCCCGCCCCCCGGTGTGTTTCCCTTAGTCGCCTCTTACGACACCCACGGGAAGAGTTGGGGTGGTGAGATTCTATGCCGGCACCACACGGCATATTGTATTAACCTTCTCTAATCCCTTTTATAGAATCTTGGTAGGTTTATTTATTTAGCGAAGAGAACTGTATAACGAAATGATTATAATTTTTACGATAAAATCTTCAGTACTTTGTTGAATTTATTACGAATGGTAGCGGGTTAACTACGAACCTATTCTGTGTTGGAAGAACACCAGCGTTTTATCAATAATAAAATAACATACAATAAATAAATAAATACCTCAAGCCTCAAGCTAAGCAGAGCTTGTGCTATGGGTACTAGATGACTGATATACATAATACAATAATTAATAATTAAAAAGGTAGATATTTTTTATTATACCTACATAGAAAACGACCAGAATACCCTGAACAAATATCTGCAGATCGTACAAATATTTCTCCCGAGGCGGGAATCGAACCCGCAACCTCCTTCACAGGCGGACCTTGATAGATAAAAGATAGAGTGTTGTCATGCTTATATTTTTATATTCTAGATTTATTTATTAGAAATTATGTATTTATCATTAGAATACTCTAATGATAGAGAGAGATAATGATATATGAGTTAATACTAAGTGTATATAATGAAAATATCTAGGTGAGAACCCAGTGCATAGAGAAAATGAATAAATAAATAATCTATCTATCTATCAAATATTTCAAAACAATGTCAACCTCAGTGAGCGAAACTCCACAAATATTTGTACGATCTGCAGATATTTGTACCGGATGTTCTGGACGTGTTATGTAGAGGTATATTATATCGAACAAGCACTTACAAAATAACATCTGTAAACCTTTCATTAGTTTGTTGTAAATCATTTATCGACGGGCTCGGTTGCGCATCAATCATTTTGACTGCGCGCGCGCCTCGATCTTATTATAAATATCGATCACATTGTATTTATTGATCTACTGGAATTTAGATGGTTTGAAATAAATAGGAGATAATCTTAATGAAAAATATTTCTTTCTAGAGGTATATATCTAGTCTTTATGTTATAGTTTTTTCGGATCAGCCACCATCTTGTTGCCAGAGACCCTATAGATCGCTAATACGATGGGATAGTTTTATGGTACTTATCTAATTTCATTAATAATACGAGTAATTAACCTTTCTCTGGCTTTTGCTTCGAATAGGACTTAGTCTAAATTATAGACATAAATCAGCCCAATATCCCCCGGAATTGAAGAAAAAATCGGTAAAATGAAAAAAATAAACCTCCTTTTTAAGGTCCGTTGTAATTATACTATTTAATTATTCTAAATGGATTCTGCGCCGATCCAAAAACTATATTCCCATCCCAATTAAGCGTTAGACTAGAAACCGCAGGGTAAACGCATACCTCATGCAAACATAGAGACGAACATATAAAAAAAATATTTATATAGGGGTCTACGCGATAAATACCCGATAAAGTAAAAAAAGTTTTATAGAGACGGACAGTCCTTTCCGAAGCCCTAACAAACTTGGCCTAGAGTAAAGTAAAGCAGTCTTAGACAGAACAAGATGGCGAAACAATATTTACAATCTGCCCCGACATGAGGACACAAGAAGAACGATGGACAATCCACACAGCATCTCTGGTGGTCGATAATAGAAGTAGGTGATGTTTACGGTTTTTTTTATCTCCTGACGATAACAAAGAAAACCAAAAGAGAATTAGCGAAAACGTTCGGCGTGATGCTTTAACCATTTTTGTTATTCATTTTTGTATGCAACCTAACTCGACCAACATGATTCACGTTGATTATTTGCGGAAATAAAATAACAAGGTCTAAATTGCACACGTAAAACCGTTCCTCAACAAAGAAGCGCCTCAGTCCCAATTTGGGACTCCCAGTCCCAAGTCCCAACTTGGTACTGAGACACGTCTATAAAAAAGATAGATGAAACCAGGTTGTGCTTTTCCACAATGAATCACCCGAAACTATTTTTGTTTAGTTAGTTGATAGTTAGATTTATTTCCAATGAACAAAAGCTTCTGGACAATGTTTTGTTTTATTGCCATTGGCTGTCGTGCAGGATTTATTTTTAAACGAGTTTACACTCTATTTAGTAAAGGACAAACGGGCGATTGAAATCGTGCACAAAGTTGCCTTTTTACCTTAGGTACCAGGCAGCGAAATAGAACAGTAAAATATGTCCTAAATCAGGTATGGGCAACCTTCGGCAAGTTGCGTGCCAAACTTAATATATAAATGCAGCTGCGGGCGGGCCATAACAAAAAATACAAAAGATTTTTTCATGTATCTTTTTATTAGGTAAAAAAATTGTTTAAAATTTTAAAGGAAAAACATTTAATTTTTTTTACGTGTATGCTTAATGTGATATTTGTGTTTGAACTTCAGAAAAAAGTTTATTAATATCTTGACAAATTCCACTTGTGCAGAGGCTTAACGACTTTCCCAGATTTTCATCTGTGAGTCTCGTACGGCATTTTGACTTATTAGTCTTCATCGAGAATTTTTTTCGCATTTGTATGTACTTCCAAAAAACACAAAGGGTTCTTCTCGCGAACGATTTCGGCTGTCGAATTGAGTACCTAATAATGCTACTCTTCTTCTCACGTAGGTACTAGATTTCGTTAAGTGTGAAAGGGATGACAAGTAATCTTGTGAGGCTACAAGCGATATTGCGATGCCATTGCGTCTTTCGTTATGTTACCTATTCATTGCATACGCACGCTACAATTTTACATACAGAAAGCGAGCTTGACAAGCAATGGTTATCATTTGAAGTGTTTGTTATTTCACTTTAGTTTTCTATAGTTACAGCGTGCGTACTCTGTTCGCGCGAAATTACAAAATGTATCGCGGGCCGGGTCAAAAGTTGAGGCGGGCCGGATCCGGCCCGCGGGCCGGTCGTTGCCCATACATATCCTAAATGATCATGAACTTGCCGTGTGGTGCCGGCATAGTTGCCGTGTGGTGCCGGCATAGAATTTCACCACCCCAACTCTTCCCGTGGGTTTCGTAAGAGGCGACTAAGGGAAACACAGCGGGGGGCGGGCAGCAGCGCCTTCTGCAGAACAACTACACCGAACTGCGATCCCCAACCCGGATGCCCAGCGTGGGGATTATGGGCAATACCCCCAAATAATGATGCCATCTATGGCGCTCATTAGGGGAGGCCTATGTCCAGCAGTGGACTATTATAGGCTGGTGATGTTGATGATGATCATGAACAATTATGTGGGCTGTAATAACTTTCTGACCAGACAGCATAGATAAGATTCAATCAACTGTATGAAATTAGACTTATATAAGTGCTTATTTTGTAGGCCTAAAGAAATAAAGTTATTGAAATCTGAAATTCTCGCTAAGGTTACGTGGGAATTATTGCTATAAGAAATAAGGCCGCCTATTGTAATTTTTTTATTAAGATATTTGATTAAGTATATTATTCTTAGAAAATGTTCCATATTATATACAAATTAAAGTGTTCAATAATTTTAATCGTATGTTTACACACATTTAATAAGCTTAGCACAATTTTTTTCAGTTTTGAAATCAATACGTAATTAACCATAAAAAACGGTAAAATAAGAAATAAACCCTTACCATTTTCGAAGCCCCGTTGAAAGTTTACTTTAATAATTCTACTCAGTTAAAAATAAATAAAAAAAAGATTGACGATTCACCTATTGTGGCTGATCGGTGGCCCGTTTGCGCCGACTATTTAATTGATATCTCTGCTGGATTTAAATTATTCTAACGCAGTGTATCTTTTTTAATTTGTTTTTGCAGTGAATTATTTTATTATTTAACCGTGGTATTTATTGAAACTGGAGAATAGAGAATAACCTTTTTGATGAACTTCTCTATACTTAATGAAATTCAAAGAAATTTTAATCTGCATTTTAATAGGTATTCAATTATTATGTTTTTAAATAAAGGATAGTATTGACTTTTGAATATACAAAAACCCCCAAATGGTGAAAATGCCATCTGGGTCAAAATCACCAAGGTGGAGAATTAGCTTCGCCAGCAATTTAATGCCTAAATTTTGTTTATTTTACCAAATCGTTATTGTAAATATTACTTAACTCTGTTAATATTAACTGTACATAACATCTTATACTACAAAAGTAAAGCACATTGGTTATTTTTTGAACAAATAACTACAAAAATCATTTCGAGAACGCGTCCTATGTGGCAATCTACAGAAACGAACTGTGGATATATTCATAAAATAAAATATAGTGATAAGTTTTTCTGGCTTAATGGTCTACAATTTTATCTAAGGTCTATTAATTATTGTTACTTTTAAAGAAAGAAAATAAATTTATGAAAATCGACTCAGAATAATGTGTCCGGCAATGTAAACGTCATTTTAGTGAACGCAATTTGGATTCTCAGTAAAAATTGTGTTTTTAAACGCAACCTTTAGTTGTCTATGGTACAGTGACGTGAACGATTTAAGCAAACGATTGTAGTAAGAATTTTCGCCAAAACAATTGAAAATGAAGTGTTATGTATCTTTCAATTCATTATAATAAAGAGCGTACATCAATACGTCATCATACCGGGAATGCATATCTCAACTTGGAATATTGTCAAATACGTTTTGTAGTGTTTTATAGCAAATAGTAACCTTATATATTTTACATTAACAAAACAGAACTTGATGTCAAATATGACTGCCGGCTAAAAAGGGCGCGTTTATTTTCAAACGTCATTCCAAGAACGGTCATTCCGGGACTGTTCCCGGACTTGATGGAGCGTTCTCGAAATGATGATGACGTTCCCGAAATGACTTTTCCAAATAAACGCCACCTGTTATTATAACTATTGGTTAATTAATTTAATGTATATTGTGCTAACACATTTTATTTTAATTTGTTAAGCCATACGGAGTCTCATGTGGCTGAATAAACTAAATAACGTTCGATAAGGGCGATAAAGCAAGTTAAAAAAATTGTTCGGCTTGCGTGCGGCAACGAGAGAAAACCAATGCCAAGAAAAGAATTTTTTTAGATAAGATGACGCAGGAATATAGTAAGTTAAAAAGAGCTAAGGATTGAGCATACTATCAGACAAAAAAGCTGAATAGAAAGTTAAAAACATTGATGATATGACAGAGAGAATAATTTCGAAAAAAAGCATCAAAATGAATCATAAAGGAAAAGGTAATATCAAGAAAATAGTACTCCTTCCCATTATTATTATGAATAAGCTGCAGCACCTTTAGTTAGAAGAACAGTGGGATGAAAAATTATTCGAAAGTATAGAGCCAAAGCTTACCGTCAAATAAAACATCAAAGAAAATAATTTATAACATAATATAACGTAAATATGAAACTTTAAAGAAAAAAATACGAAGAAAAGATAAAATAAAACCAATAATGCGGTACCAATAATGCATAAACGCCCCCTTTTATTCACAGTTAAAGAATTGACTTCAAAATTTGTTGAATAAACTAGAATAAGTTCACCTTATGCAACATTATTAGTAGCAAAACTGTTTTGGGGGGTTCGGAGCTCCAAAAAACTACAAAACCGTACGTATAATGTTTAGATGGTTTGATTAATACCATCACAATAAAAGTTTGATATGATTATTAAGAATTTCTAATCAACTGTGTATAGGAATTAAAATACTGTAAAGTGATTTAAGTTACGTTTTTGTTGATTAAGAATCTTAAGCTAAAATGTATACCTAAATAAGTCAGATTCAGATTCAATAACTTTATTTCTTTAGGCTTACAAAATAAGCACCTAGACAAGTCAAATTTCATACAGATAATTATTATAAAAAAGAAATAATTTGTTATTGATTTCTTTTCACTTCAATTTTTTTGTCCACTAGTGGAAGAAGTTAAAAAGAAGTAAGTATGTCGAATAAAAAATCATTGCTTATGAATTTTATAAACCTTAATTGTATATTTACCGCATTTAGGTATATGCATATCATTCCGGGAACACCTAATCATTTCCGAGAACATCACTAAAATAGCAGATAACACTTTATTATTTTAGATTATTTAAGAAAAGGTCCAGGTAATATTAAAATAAGAGAAACTTTCTATACCTACAGCATGTTAATTTGAATATAAGACAGCGATATTTCTCATATTCAGAAAATGTAGACAAAGAAAATAGTCAAAGTGCTCCATTTGCACTATGTTTTGCTATTTAACTTCTTTGTTGTCAATTTCTCTACATTTTTTTAACTACTATTTATAAATAACATATTTCGCTGTTGTATAAGGTAAAAAATAATATATTTATGTTATATATAAGTATTATTATAAACCTCACAAAAACGTTCCCGGAATGATGTTTTTAAACGATACCTCTCTTTAAAACTAAAATTACAAGATAAGTTATTAACTCTATGCTCTGCCAGCGTAAATAATGTTTAAATATAAGTTAAATGATCATTTAGGCTGATCATTAAAGTAATAGCTGCTAGGTGAATTCATCATAAAACCAAATCTGGAATTTGCCACCTTGGTGATTTTGACCCATCTATAGGGGAGGCCTATGTCAAGCTGTGGACTTTTATAGGCTGGTGATGTGACTAACTTTCGTCAATAAAACTTAGCTAGGTACTCAGTTAAAAAGTGCTTATCTATACTATAATAGAAATAATTTTTGCGAACTCTATTCTTGAAATTGGTGAAACCGATACCAGTACCAATCATCATCATCCACGTGTGAGATGAAGGGGTCAATTCTTCCGCCGCGGCTGGGTCATATTATGAATACCTGCTATAATTTACCAACAGTTTCATTCTGTGTCCGAGCAATCAAACCACAGAATATGAAACCGCATAGATGTCGCGAGTTATTTCTGTTACCATCTGGAGCGACGCCAGAGTTGGGGTGCACAGTGCTAGTTAGACGGCTAGTACAGTTGTACTGTACTGTTTACTAACAAAATCAACAAGGGAATTCAAAGGATATAACATATAACATAAGATATCATTTACCAAGGGAGTTTGCAGTCTGCTCAATTATTTCAATTGTAAACGCTGCTAGCTCAATTATTTCAATTGTAAACACTTGTTCTAATTTGGTCATTTGATTGTAATGTTCTTTGAAAGTAAAGGTTTTACCACGCTTAAAAAAAACAAATGTGAATGTCTTTTTGTACTCCGCGCATCATTGTGTTCTTCGAAAAGTTATCGGAAAATTTAATGTTGTGTCCAAAACACACTTCAGGTCACTGACCCTTGTCTATGAATACTATTATAATTTTTGACTGTATTATTTTATTGTCAATTTTGCAGTTCAACCTTCTAGACTAGAGAGAAAGAGAGAGAGAAAGAAAGAGAGAATATACTAAAGTACACTTGAGTTGCTTACGAAGAACCTGATACAGAAACTTAGAATATAACGGTTTAGGATAAGATGTATAATATACCTGTCGGTTACGTCTTTATTGTATATTATAAATAAATAAATGTTGGAGTAAGTAAATAAATTATTGTTTCGGACTATGAGGTCTACGGTTTCGTAGCAGAGCTACAGGCTTGTAGCAAGTTTGTACTTGCTGGAACCTAGAGCTCGTAGCTAGTGCTTTCAGTATACATATTAGGTATGTCATTTATTACATTGGTAAAGAATAGAACAACTCCGAACAAAACAAAAGCAGTTGGACGTTTACTTTGATAAAGTTCTAATTTTCGAAACGCAAGGATCTTATGAGACGAAGGCGAACTTGACCATAAAAAAGTTGTGACGTAAAATATTTTCTTTGACAAGTTTGCATCCCATTTGGAACGCGTACGATCTGAACAAGCTTTTCTGTTTGCACTGTGCCATAGAGTAAAGACTGAATATTGCACAGATGCGTCAGATCTCCTATGTCGGGGGCATAAGGTGCAGAATGCAATGGTTTGAATCCGTACATCCGAATCGTTTTGATAGTCTTTATTAACTTAATGGGTAGTATTTTTACTGGATACTTGCTTATGCCTACGGCTTTGCACTAGTTTTTGAATAAAGAGTTAGAAAATGCTTTTAAAATAAAGCATTTTTTATATTAGAAGACTTTGTCATTAATAGATGTTATCAATTGGTTGAAATTTGTTTTGAAACTATTTTGGAGGTTTAATAATATTTAGGTAGGTACCATGATTTGAGTTTTAAGTTTTCCAATATAACTCACAGTGACTTAAGTTTTTCCGTGATCAAGGCATGAAACTGTGCCGAAATATTGGAAAACTCATAAATGACTTTATTTGTTGAAAATCTGCAAAAAATCGTTTAAAAACGGCTTGAGGTATTTTTTCCGGGTAGCTTATTAGCGCATTCAACTTCAAAGCAAAGATTTCAATTATCTTTGTGGGATTTAGCATCCGTCAAAGAAATTTGACCTGATGTTGGACATAGAAATTGGTCAAAATATTGGATGAAAGGAATGTGTACTCTATGCACGTCATTATACCTACTCCATATCTTGATCACTTTAACAAAAAAAAAAACTATTTTGTTTGATGTGGTCTCGTTGATGTCAGTTTAGCTTAGGTTACCTGTCCTTTAAGTAAGGTGGTGTGCACACTTACCTGAAAAAGAAATAAATTATTAATAATCTTCAAAGCAGTTGCACTTTAAAGTGGAGCCGAAGCTAAACATGCATGTGTAAGTAAAATACTATATAGAATAGAATACTTTATCCGTAGATCGCATGTCTATATTAAATTTCCATATCTACAGTCAACAGTATACAAAATGAATGTTTCTTTTTAGCCTCACTGCTTTACTGCCTAGTCTCAGCAAGAGGTGTGACAACGCTGTTCTGCTAACGAATAAAAAAATTATATAGCTGGTAAGTATCATATACATATATATATAGCTAGTTAGTATCAATATAGAGTCAGCTGGGTACGCAGTAAGGAGAGAAAGAGCGTCATTTTTAATAGATATATAAAATTCTTTTCTTGTCTATCAATTATACATCGTCGTATATTACTTATTATTGGCAATTAACCTCCAAATGATGAATAATGCCATCTACTATGGCTCACATTAGGGGAGGCCTATGTCCGGCAGTGGACTATTATAGGCTGATGATGATGATGGTGATGTATACTGATGTATTACCGGTGTCAAACTCAGCCGTGTTCAACATTTTATTCGCAGAAAAACATTTTCCATATTCAAAGCTAGGTATCTTAAAATTTTCGCAGATTAAGGAATTCATTAATAAATCTAGCAAAAAAATAAATGAACACTGTTCGTTACAAATACAATTGTTGTAATCTATTAGTCAATAATCTATCAATAATAATAATGAATATTTTTATTTCTAAGAAAATAATTGTTTTTTTTTTATTAAATTTCACTTATATTCTTGACTTATTATAAAATGAATTGTATTTTAACCAATAGAATGTCTATCTATCTATTCTTTCACAAAGCTTTTTATAGAAAGACGAGATACTAGGCCATCATACTCATCACTCGATCGGAACATAGATGGCGCTGTGCGATAAAACGCCATTGTTGTTTTGCATTGTCGCCCGCCCAGTGTACTCCGAGCTTCGACGATGAGCTGGTTCAAATAAAATCTCGAGGAGGCTGGCGTTCGCGGAGATCAGAGTAAAGTGGCTGATGAAAATATCTGGAGTGACTAGAGTTGGGATAGTGTTTCGATCGAAAAGATTTTTGAGTTCAAAAAACAGATTTTTATAGGTCGGTTACCTTGAAAAGGCGGGATAAAAATCTGTTTTGGAAGGCAATTTTGACAATTTGAATAAAGGGGTTAAGTGTCACGTTACAAAGTTAGTTGTAAAAAAAGATCAATGTTAAATAACTTAAAAAAAGTCATAAGTTAAATTATTCTACTTCTATTTGATTTATGCCATTTTCGTTCCTAGGAAGTTCGGGCCACTTCAAAAAATCTCCTTTCGTCCATTTTGCCATTTCGGCATTCATTTCTCATTTCGGCCCGCACAATATTCTTCTGAAACACTCGTAGTTTCCAAGATAATTATTTATTTCGATGTTTTTTGCAGATAACTCTCAAATGTGACGCTTTAGGACTATAGTAATCATGTATTTTTTTGCTTCAATAAATATTCCTAACCGATCTATGTAGGGTTTATCGTGTACCGGAGTTTTGAAAAAAAAAACAACAAAATGGCGGCGGGCGGATTTTTGTTCGACTTCGAACGTTCGTTGAACAAAAATTTTCGAACGAACCCCTTTAACCAGCAACTCTGAAAGCTTTTCTTTGAATACGAAAGCATAGCACGAAAGCAATAAAAATATAAAAACATAAATTATGCCCTAATAAAGTAATCGCTAAAAATAAAAACAGAACAAACCCACACGACATTGTACCACTGGTTAACCCCTCGAGTCTCTCCGGGGAGTGGGGAGGTAATTGTAATAATTAGGTACTTATGCGAAGAAATCCCCACGAGCACGACATAAAAACAACACGTAGGTAAGCTTTTTTGTATTTATTCCGTATTATGAAAATAAGGTACTTACCTTCTTATTTCGCGGCCGATATTTTGTAACATAGACCGGTACTTTAAACTATATCTATGTCATTTTGATAAACGTTGCTGAATAATATTGACGACCTCTGTGGCGCAGCCTGCGATGCTTGAGGTTGTGGGTTCGATTCTCGGTTCTAAATGTATTTGATAATATATAAAATTAGCGGTCCGCGCCGGCTTCGCATGGGTATTTACAGAAAAAAAGGTTTTCATGTGGTACCCTAATTTTTTTAAAATGTTCTAAAGCCTATGTTCATCACGAAAAATTTAGGATTCCAATGGTGAAAGAATTTTTCAAATCAGTCCTATAGTTTCGGAGCCTATTCAATTCAAACAAAAAATCAAATCTTTCCTCTCTATAATGCCTATTAGTAAATATAAAAAGCTTTGTTACATTTAGACCTCACAAGACCCAAGAGTGACTTTTAATTATAATGAATAAAGTGACGTATCCCCAATTTTAACGTGTTTAGTTTTTTAAATAATGTTTGACATTTGGAACATAGCTCTGTTAGTGAAATTGAATTGAATAAATAAATAAACAAGACAAATAAAACCAGGAATTTATTCCCACAAAGACGATTAGATGTTATTCCCTGCCCATAAAAAATAAAAACGAAAATTTTTGAAACAGAAAAACAAAAAAATCGACTTTGAAATAAGAAACATGTGACCATTAGAAGTGGCTCGTCTGCACCTAACCTTACACCGCCTACTTTCTGTGCCTACTGAAGATTTGTAACTGTTACTTAAAATATTTCAAGTCCTCGCGTGTACAAAAATAACTTAATACCTAAACCATTACATAATATTAAAACGCCTTGAAGCGTTGTAAAAGTGAAAAGTTTATCCTAGTTGGCGAGCCCTGACCTCGGGAAATGTCAGGGGTCGTCAACATTGTGCCCTGTGCCTGTGCTGCCACTGTGCTCCCGTTGCGGGGCTCGGAACTGCAGAGGTCGTGAACATTTTCAGACAAAGGCTTACAAAGTATGTAATTATTAGTTTAGTGGGAGATTAGTGGCACATGTAATATGAAACATATTTGAAATATAAGATGTGAAATTTATAACTGGTCTTTTTAAAATGTAATTTATGCCGAGGAAATGAATTTATTTAATAGAGAACTATTACATAGTATAACTACTATACACTACACTATATACACTACATAGTATAAAACAAAGTCGCTTCAAGCTGTCTGTCTGTCTGTCTCAGATCTTTAAACCTACGCAACGTATTTTGTTGCGGTTTTTTTAAATAGATTGCGTCAAGAGTAAGGTTTTTGTATCAGCAGTGCACCCGTGCGAAGCCGGAGCGGGTTGCTAGTTTACTATTAAAACTAAGTAGTTCGATATATTCATTATCAAGTGGGTTAACGAACCTTTTTCAAAAAAAAACTGAACGCAATTAAAACTATAATGAACCCGACTCGGTTCCCGCTTGCCACATTTTCACAAAAGTGGGGACAAAGGCTAACAAAATGTAGCTAAGCATAAAAATGGCTTAGTTACATTTTTTAATTACTAAAAATAATATTAAGCTGAAAACCAGCGACACTGCAGTTTCGGCTTGAAGGGGTATATGAGACAGGGATCTTTTTGGACCCCGGACACTATGCTTGTTTGTTCCGGTTTTTTGTGTTAAGTATACCTAAGTAGTTTAGATGTTGCTTCTTTATTCCCTCTTTTTTTACCTATCTTTCTATTGTGTCTACTATTATGTTTCTGGGATTGTTTTTTTATATAACTGATAGACCTCCGTTTGACCAGGATCTCACCTGATGGAAAGTGAAAATGTTATTCTCTTTCTAAGCTCCTTTGCGTATAGATTAGTAT
This sequence comes from Eupithecia pulchellata, assembly GCA_963931895.1. Taxonomy (NCBI): domain Eukaryota; kingdom Metazoa; phylum Arthropoda; class Insecta; order Lepidoptera; family Geometridae; genus Eupithecia; species Eupithecia pulchellata. The sequence goes on from OZ007545.1 coordinate 2,650,072, forward strand.
AGATGTTTCTTACTCTTCTCTATTCCCTATTTTTGTACCCTGTACGTTGTGTACGAATCTATACGTTGTGTCTACTTATTGTGTTTCTAATAAATATATTTTCTCTCATTTCTTTCTAAGCTCTATTTTGTTTACGAGTATTTTGATACCACATCTTTCGAAATAATATTCCTCTGAATAAAAACGCAACTCCGAATTGATTATGATTTTGAGACGTCATGTCTCAAAATCATAATCAATTCGAATTCTTGACAGGTTTTCATTGAAAACTTTAAAAAATTTCGACTTCAGACGCGTGTAGATCTGATTTAGCGCAAGAGTGTCAGATAATATGTATAACGTCATAATATATGTGCCTAATTAATTATGGGTGCTGATTGGTAAATAGGGCTGAATAGATTCACATAATCTATTCAGCCCTATTTACCAATCAGCGAAAAAGAGAAAAAGAAAAAACCTTATTTCTTATTTTATAATAATTTATAAATTATCTAAATCTGCTCTAAGCTACGTAAAAAGTTCCTCAAAAAAGCAATGGTCCGGTCACGAATTATTTATATTATTTATTTATATTGCAAAAACAAAAAGCCCCTAATTTACAAAACTTTTGTTGTAGCTAATTTTTTCTTAATTTTGCGGGAAAAATAGGAATCCTTCGGGAAAAAAAGCTATGGTACCACCCGGGGATATCACTTTACACAATACCCAAAGAATTATCGAAATCGGCCAACAATTGATGGAAAAATTATATTAATAACATGCATAATACAGCAGAACCATCACTTTTTGACGAGGTCGGTTAGAAAAAAAGTATTTCCTAGGTACTGAATAAGAATTTTTATTTAACGAATACGATCTCCTTTCCATTTCTTTATATTTTAACAGCAATTGCATATCTCACGAAAGCAACATGAATAAAAGAAAGCTTTGAATAATTCATTCGATAACTCGACCGTTTTTATTTATACTGAAAAGCGCCATCTAGTTATAGTCGAGCCAGATTTTTTCTAGGTTAATATAGTTTCAGCAGAAAATACTACTATAGTAAAATTGTGAGTGTTATTATTTTGATATTTTTCTTTTTCGTATTATATATTTAAATTAACGACATGATCTACATTGTTTTATTTTGATGTTACGTTATGATCGGTAGAATATACTAGTTTCTTGGCTAGATAAAGTGTTTTTTAACGTTTCGTTTGATTTATATGTATTTTATGTCGCTGGATAATAGTTTCAAACCTCAACTATGTAGGTATATTTACATAATGGCAAAGGAATGAGACAGTTTATGCACGATTTGTATCGTTTCTACTACTTACTAGTTTCGGAATAAACTTCAATGTGCGATTTAAGACTCAGAGGGCGGGGAATTATTGATTCAAACATACCTACTACACAAAGCAGCAAGGCATGTATATCTATGGTACTTGTATATAGGTTTCATCCGTTTTATGTGGTTAGGTTTATCGGGGTTCCAAATGCCAAATGATAGGGACTGATCAATAGGTTAGGCTCATGCGGGTGTAAGGCTGTCTATGGTGATATATCTGATTGGTGATGGGTAAATCTATCATGAAATATATGTGCTTCTAATGTTATGTGGGAAAATTCGTATGTAGAGTGGAAACGTATGTTTTTAGCACCAGCCGCTGCCGCAGCTCGGTTTATATTTATCCACACTCATTCCACTTACGAACGGGTCTGCCGCCACAAAAAATAGATTAAACACCACCACTAAATCCTACATCACAGAATATCTTACATAATTCAATCCGCCATTTAATTTTCACAGTCTTTTGGTGTGTAAGATTTGCTGCGCCCGCGTAACAACCTTGAATTCGAACGCACCTTTTAGCCGGTTAACCTAGATTTAGTCGGTCGATACCCGCAGTCGCATGCGCTGTGGGGCAGTGCTGGGACGGGCGAGGCCACCGCGTGCTGCCAGGGCTGGCGGGTGACTGGCACGCCCGCCGCCCGCGCGCATGCGCCCCGAGCCCCGGCCTAACGATCGCGGCCGGGCGACCGCCCGCGCCATACACCTGGACGCAACGCGAGACCCTAATCCTCTTCTGTCATACGGTCATCTATCACCATCCTGACAGACCATCCAGCATCACGATCCCAGACCCTAGGAGCTCACAGTGCCTGTACAGTGAGCTTGGGATCGTCGGAATCTATCGACACAGCCCCCAGCTTGTAATTGCAGGGCCATTGATTTCTGGCTGGCATGTCAGTTGCAATTCGTAAACCTCAAGTTTCCGGATTGGTATTTCTAATCATAGTCCTTATAGTTTTATTAGCATACATTATCCATTTATTAATCCAGTACATACTCTATAGTATTTAGGACATCTGGTTCTGTAGATGTAATCTAAAAGTAACCTCAAAACTTTAGCTAGGCAGCGCCACGGCAGAGCGCGGCGGAAATTCGTAACTATCTGAAAGCTCGGTCGTTCCGGTGTCGCTCGGTATGAATGATGTGCTCTTTTGTTTCTTTATCGTGGGAGTAAAAAGATGTTCATGTAAATTAACGAGGTTTGTTATTAGAGAAAACATGGCGGTCTAAGTTGAGCTTTGTTATGATTTTATTAATGTTTGACCCATGAAATATTCATATGAAAATTCATGATGTAGCGCATGATGTTTGTTTGCCAATTCTTTGGATTTTACGTGATTATTATTCTACCGATAAATATAGAAAACTAGTAAGGAAAACATAAAATTTTAATTGAAAACATACTTATTGTTTCGATAGTTTACCAAAACTGTCTATGTCTATCAAGAGCTCTACATTGTTAACCAAAAATTATTCGAATAAAAACAAATCCACCATACATTTCAGTACTACTAACGCCATCTCCCGGAGTTTTCCTTAACCTTTTTGCAGCCATTAATACCTCATGAAACTTGTCTGTAACGCCATTCATAGATTCCCTTGGAACTGTGTAGGTATTTAACACTTCCACTGCATTATCATCATATCACCCAAGAGATATGATGATAATGGTAAAATCCTTAATGGACTGGGGGAATGTTTTAACGAATGAGGAGTAGATATTTTGTATGAAAAAAATAATTCATTTTATTGTTTATTTTAAATTAAAATAATTTTACACTAAAATGGACATCACATTGTTAGGAATACATTTATGGTACAAAACTTAAAAACTAATAGAATTTTTGTCAACTTTTTTTACTAGCTGCCATAGAATCGATAATAAAACGAAATGGCACTTTGAACAAAGTCCAACTGCATAAAAAAGTCTATAATGCCTGATTTTTCGGTCTTGCCGTTAAACTTGTTTAGTTAGGTATATAATATTTATGATGGAAATTCCTATGAAACTATCAATGGATTTTCACTGCCTATTGGAAAATTCGTTACAATTAAGGAAAATGATATTTCTCAAACATAAAAATATTGCACTATCAAAATAAAATTACAACTATGTAAAGGCGGGTATCCGCGGTCAGGCGACAATGGCGGTCACCACACTATCTTCCAAAATACAACGTTTATGCGCACACACACATACATAGCGGGTGGCGTGAGTATTCCCCGCTCCGGCGCACCGGCCCCCGCTCAGTTCCGAGCACGCGATTGAGAGAACCGCACGTCAGTTTGTTTCGCGCCACTTTTTAGTAACTTTTTGGCCGCGGAACATAAGAGGTGAGTGTTTTGGCTTTCATGTTTCATTCATTGTCTGTAATAATTATTGCCGTGTAGTTATTTATCTTTCCATGTAATGACAAGTTTAAAGCACTTTGCGACCGGTTTTTGTTCAAATTATTATTAACCTAAAAAGGGTACGGGTGGCTAATGCCGGTCATGCTGACCGGTAATTACCCGCAAGTAAAAGATTACTCGCGGGGAAAAATATCATTTAAGTACTTGCAAAGATGGAAGTACTTTAATGATATTTTTGACCTTTTATTCACTTGTGCTATGTAAATAATATTATTTTCTTTTATAGGATGTCAGGAACTCGAAGTACGACTAAAAATCTGAAGGTGAAATGGGGCCAAGATGATTTAAATAGGGCAAGAAATAATATTATAATAATATAATTTTAAATATTAGAAATAATAATATAATTTTAAATAGGGCCTCCAAGAAAGACTAAAGAAGAAGAACTGTGAATTGCTGACGTACGTGATGACGATGATGACACTGATGTCGAAGATCTGGAGAATAAATGCATGTTATGTGACGATTATGGTCGGAATAATGAGCTCTGGTATAGGTGCGTACTGTGTGGGCTTTGGGCACATGCTGAGTGCTCGGGTTATGAGTCCGCCAAAGGCTACGTGTGCGATTTATGCCGCTGAAAAGCTTGACTGGTATTGCCAACCTACTGACCGGTATTATCCCCTATGTCGGTTAAAGGCGGTCAATGCCATTTTATTTTTTAAGAGTTGATTTTACCAAATTTTTTAATATTACTGATCTCAATGGTTGTGATTATGTTAGAAGAATACTTTAAGTTATGTTTCATAAGAGTTTTTTAAATAAACGTAAATTTTTCAAAGAATAGTGGTTATTTTTGCTTAAGTGACCGGCAATACCCTTCCTTACCCTATATTTTTTATAGTGTCTATTGATTTTGCAGTAGCTATGCCTTAACACTATCATGGCCGACGTCGCAGAAAATCTCCACCACGTCGTAACGCCGATGACGGGCACTGAATGCGCTAATTTAGTGCCAGTGGCAGTTTACCACCGATAGTTTAATAGGAACCATCAATTACTGCAATTATTAAAATAATTTTACATGGCGTTTATATTTTAGTATACAGGGAGAGTATTGTTCGCTTAAATATTGTTAGCTTCGATGTTTATTGATCTTGTGACATTTTGAACACAATAAAGAACTTAAAATTAAAATTATTTAGTTAAATAAGTACTTTCACACGTCGCAATCTCAACAATGATCACACTAAAGCACTAAACTTCACTATTCAACAGCTCGAATTACTTACTACATAACAATTTACTATATACACATATAAATCTCATTTCTATCACATCATTCATTCAAAATATATCGTAGACTAACCTAATTCTGGATTTTTAGTAATGATCAAAATTATAAAAAAAAGATATTAGGTATATTTTTAATAACAGAAAATGACACTATTTTTCTTGCGGTAGGTATTCAACATTGTTGTATAATAATAATAACGATGGACAATCACACAGCATCACCTAGCCACAACTATAATCATCACTAAAAACCATTTACTACATTTCATGTTCACGAATGTTGTAGAGAACTAAGAAATCGTTTATCTAGTCTATTATAAAGCGTGGTATAAATTTGGTGTCACTTCACTATTATTTTAAATATAAATGTATTTTGGTGGATTCTTTACTAAATGAATAGTCATAATGTCATATAGATATTAAAACTCACGCAATTTTAACATATTATTATTATTATTAGTATTATTTTAACTGGTATTTATTGAATTTATTAATATATTTTTCCCGACGATTCAGCAGGCTTACATACTGTCGTGGAGGGATATTGGGGTACTAGAGCTACCGCTTAGGTGAAGCATGGGCAGCATAATTTGCAACTACCCGCACTTGGTTTTATAAACTTAGCATTTCCACTTGCACACTCGTACGACACTACACTAAGTGTCCGCGGCGATATGATGTAAATAAATGCGATAAATACCCGTTCAAATAATATTAATAATATCAAAATGAGTCATTTATCAAAATGAGTTGAATATTATGACTTATGACACTTACTAAATTAATTATAAGTCATCGTAACACAATCTCTCCATTTTAAGCAATGGGTAAGCAATGTTTCTTCTCAGAAAAAATTACACTCAGATGTTGTATAAAATTCATAGATTTGGTAATAAAAAATCCAAATTCATTACAAAATCTAAATGTATTTTGAGTAATATTGTTAATTTTAACTCTGTAACTAAAGTCGTGATATTTTTTTAAGAAAACCAAATAAGGCTGTGTGTCAAACTGATTATTGTTTAAGGTCTCTAGGCCACACTAGGCCACAAAACTCTTAGGTCGAGCATTTGTTTTTGTTAGTTTTATGAAATTCTAACAAATTTTAAACTTTAAATCTGTATTAGTAAATAAAAGCAATTTAGTTTAAAATATCGTTAAAGGTAGGTACATACTTTCGTAGCACACAAATTTGTGAACTTTTGCCTTAAACTTGGAACCAAACCACACAAAATCAAAAACTCTTTGAATTCTTGTGATATGGGTAAGGTTTTGGTAGGTTTTAATTAATCAGCATTTTAAAAGTCTATTATTGTACTTATTTCATCAATTGATAATCTAACATCGGCTAGCACTCACTTTTATATAAATTTCAACATTTTATACATATAAGAAACTAGGCGCCTACTCTATAAATGTTTATACAATTTATCATTTTATTGACATTTTCTAGGAAACATTTTAGGTATAACCACGTCTCTAAATTAAAATGCAATTGATTGATTTAGCATAAAATATTTGATTCAACTAATTCAAATAAAACTGAGTTAAAATTATTGCCTTTACAAAATTCATTTAGCTATTCTATCTACAAAAGAAGTATTTAATCCACACTATCAATCAATCGCATTTCGTATAAAATTAGTGTCAGATTAATTGATTTAAATCACATTTTCAAATCGATATCACAGCTAAACTATAACCTATATTAAAAAAAATAATTTTTAGATTTATTTCCGTCTAATACTTTGTGCTACTGCCACTTTAACTACAATTCACTGGTCATTGACCTCGGCCACAGAAACCAAAACTAGGAAATTGAACGAAATATACAATACATTCAGAACATTTCTTCAAAAAAATATTTTTAAACTTACGTGATTTGAACACATAACTTACTATTGTAACGGGTATTTATCGCGTTTATTTACATTTTTTTCTGACGTTTCAACAGGTTTACAGACTGTCGTGGTCACAGGATGACTTATCCCGATAAATAGCCGTTAAAATAATGCATGTCTTCAAAAATAGCATAAATTCATGAAAAATAATAAATATGATTTATATATGAGAAAATCTTTCATGTTGGCACTAATATTTTCGTATAGCCGTTTATTAAAATACTGATTTTACATTATGCTACATCACAAAAAATAAGTCTACAATAAAATATTTCGCAAAAATATTACAATGTATTATTATAGCCCGAAAACCCTAAAGAATAAAGTGGTTTATTCACATTCATTTTGTGAAGCCATCTAAGTAATCTTTGGGGAAATTTTAAATCTGGGTTACTTAAAATGATATCTACCGCTCTGGGCAATTCTACAATTAGCTATAAAATGACGGGCAATAGAGTTACAACAACTTTCAAATACTTGTCATTTGATTTTGTATCTTGTCAATCGAATTAAAAACACAAGAATGTGACAAATTAAAAAGATAACGAATTTATTTACAATATCTAAAGCATTTTCACGTATTCTATTATCTATTTAAAACGTTCGTGGTTATTTCTTTTCAGAAAGCGGAATCCCTTGAGGTATCTTTAAATAATATGCTTCTTTCAAAAACAACTTCTTAATCTGACACATGGGTCAAATTTAACCATACTGCTTAATACTGTCTTTTCCGGCAATAACTTGGATTCACATTGGTCTACATAAGCCCGAAATGAAACAACATAGTCGTATTAACAGTCGTCTAAGACACAACGTAAAATTCTACATAAGCCCGAAATTAACAAATTAATCGTCGTATTAAAACCGTCGTCTAAGACCCAACGTCAAATTCTACATAAGCCTGAAATTAACAAATGAGTCGACGTATAAAACAGTCGTCTAAGACCCAACGTCAAAATTTGAAGACTCATAAAAACTGTTGCTCAAAGCTAGTGGGAACCAAAATTCACTCTACATTATTACCGTAACCCATTCCGAATATGGACAGTATCACAAAGGCGAGACCAAGAAATACGGAACCAAGGAGATCGCCCAAAGCGGTGAGGTAAGGGATGGCTGCGTTATCTGGATCCTTCTTCTTCTTCCACATGAAGTGAATGAGGATGTAGGCTAGGTATAAGAGGACCATGACCTGAAAAATTAATTTTTTATTGATTACAGCTCTGGAAAAATAAAATCTAGCCCCAAGCTTAGCAGAGCTTGTGTAGATAACGTGTAGATACTAGATAACTATATTTATTATTATGTATATTATAATATTTAAATAATGTTGGACAATTCACACAGCATTATCTAGCCCCAAGCTAAGCAGTGGTATGGGAACTAGATAAATAATATATGAGTACAAAGATAGATATTTTTACAGAAAATGACCATAACAAAAAAATCCTGATTATTTCACCTACGATCATACCAAATATTAGCAGCTAGTACAAATATTTGTCCCGTGGCGGAAATCGAACCCTGCGTCGCAGGTGGACTTATTCGCCGAATGTGGCGCGACACAAATATGGCGAAGGCCATACGCTACAGTTAAGAAAACTCTAAAAATAATTAGCTAATTGAAACCTCACCTGCAGCAACGAACACAACAAATACGTGATCCCGAACGCAAACTGCAGCGTCACAACGCCTTGGTACACGAAGTCAGCTACCACCATGAAGATGATCTGCCCGAAGATGGCCAAAACCAGCAGCATCCTGGCTACTTTAGCTGCTGAAGCTGTAAGAAATGATTTGTTAGTGGAGTGCATCCATTTACAACAACAAACAACAACATCAGCCTATGTCTACGGCACTTAGGTCTCCCCTAATGAGCGCCATAGATGGCATTATTTGTCAGTTGGGGGTTATTTCCCATAATCCCCTCTATTGGCCAGCATTTTTTTCTGATTTCATTAAGAAAACGTTCGAAAAATTTGGCAATTCCTTAGTCATCCCCCAAGACATTACAAAAACTATAAAGTACCTGAGTACTTAGTACAGACTGTATTCAATATCTTATGAAAACTTTCTTTTTTTTTTTTAAACTTTCTTAGTTTTCGAGACCGTCAATATATTTTGAACCCTGCAGCGAACTGAAACGTTCATAGTTATTTGTTACAAAAAAGCGTAATAATTTAATGACACAAGCTTCATCATAACCAAACGGTTTGGTCGAATTTTCGAGAAATTTCGTGAATGCGTGCTTTTCTGGGTTTGGTCAAAGAAAACCTCGCTTTCTCTTAAATTCTCTATCTGATGTTAAAGGCATTATTAACAAAGAAAATTACAATTATCTTACTAATAAATACTAGTATTTACAAATAAAACAATTGAGCTAACTGCAGACTATCGCGAACAAACTACAGGTAGCTCAACTGATCAATATCAATACCAGTAAAAGATAAAAGACTTACTTCCAAAGAACAGTGTCCTCCAAGGCCACTCCATCAGCTTAGTGCCTTCGGGCAGTTCTCCAGAGATCGCGGTCTGGTGGAGATGCGTTGCCATCCGTGAAGACTGTACGCAGACCAGGTTTCCACCGATGCCATTGACGATGGGTTGGAACACCTCGTAGCCTCGGTACCGGTCCACTGCTTGGTCGAGGACTATTCCTCCGATGCTGGGGAAGAATGGACAATCCGATTAGTTTTTGATTATTGAATTCCAGTGTTCGTGAGAGACCGCGACTTGTTAAACGTAGTGTATGACGCTCTCCAGTCAGGGATGACGATCTGTGAAAGACGCCCCTGCGTAGGTGCAGGACAAGCTCAAAGTCAGCCTGCATTGTTACCAGGTACCAGTCTCTCTCTGTCTCTTTCTCTCTATCTCTTTCTCTAGGTTTTAGTCTAGTTAGTAATAAGACTGCTGGCAGGTGTTGGATGCGACAAGCTGAAGACAGTCCGCTATGGCGCTCGTTAGGGGAGGCCTATGTCCAGCTGTGGACTAACATGGGCTGATGATGATGTATTTTTATACGTGTGTTCCGACAAATGAAAATTTATTTAATTTCCATTTGTTTTATTTTAAATTGAGTCGTTTTTGAAGCAAGTTTTGGTGATATTCAGAAGACTCTCTACTAAAGGAATCTTAATAACTTACCCGCTAATAAACAGAGCAGAGATGACAGGCGTCCAGCCGCTAGTCAGGACCACCTTAGTGTACCTGTTCCTCCACACCACAAACACCCAGAGTGGCAGGAGGCAGTAGTACACACAGATAAGGGTGATGGGCTGCCATAGCGATATTTCTGCGAAGAGACATCAGAAATCGTTAAATAAGGGAATCATTAAGATAATAAGATAGGATAATAAATAGGTATCTATTCAAAGCTACTAAGACAATATAAAACTTAAAGGTAACAGAATTGGTGGCCTTATCGCTTAATTTGATTACTTCCAGGCAATCAAATTGTGGTTAACCTTTATTAACAAAGAATATAACAATTCCATGACCTAATTAGAACTAATTTACCTGAATAAGGTCCATCGGGTCCTTTGCAAGACATGGATCAAAAATTTAATTATTATTTTTAGCTATGCTGTAATTTGTGCTGTGACAACTGGCACAAGAAAATCAGTAGGGCAAGCACGGGCCTTCTTGTTTAAGGTAGAAAAGACATGCGTAATTAATTTCTTCAACTTCAATTATGTACGCAATGTATGACGATGCGATGTCATTATTGTATATTTTACCCTAGAGAACAATCAGCGTGCTTGGCCTACTGTACCTAGAATAATGATTTGACTCCTGCCTGCTTAGTAGGTACAGGCTGCGCAATATCTTAACAATATTTCCTTTGTTTTCGAGTCCTTCATATACAGGGTTAGGGTTTATTTATTTATTTATTTATTAATAAGGCAATGCCAACAATACACACAATAATACATTATAAAAATCTTAGAATAGAGCATGTGTTTATAATAGGCATCGACAACATTATTTTCTTATTTTTTTAATTTTTTTAGTATTAGGTAGATTATCAATAACCTTTTAAAGACGACTTGGGCAGATCAAGACGAACAACGTTTGTTCTATAATTTTGTCTATGTTTTTTGATGTCAATCACAAATTAAAGCCATAATACGAAGGCAGCACAAGCAAGTAAATATATTAAGACCAGTCAATGCATGACGAGCCACGCGGCAGCGCTTATGTGTCGGTAATCTAGCTAAGAAAGGGGTTGCGTAAGTGAAAGAGGTAATTACGTTTTGGCAAAAGTCATAGAATAAAAAAATCTTGATCTACCCAAGTCGCCTTTAAGAGGTTATTGATCCTATAACCCGTATAGTGAAAATAAAATATTAAAATTTAGTTTAAATTGGTGTTATCTTGAATTAATTAGATGGGCCTGATTTTTTATTATTATTAAACTTTTTGACTTGCCTGGTATTTAACACAGTATAAGGTTATGGAAATATTATCTACGTTTTACGGTTCTTCAGATACCTTAGGCGGTTAGAGGTTAGAGGCAAGGATAGAGGGTCCGATTTTCACCTTTTGGGAGAACTAAAAAGCTTATGCTTAATAAGGTCGCATTTTTACCACTTGGGAAAGGCTAACAATGAATACATGAATACACTTACGTATCTGTTCATACATATACTGCGCAGTGACAGCTAACACAGTGTTGCTGACGATATCGCCGATAGAGGCCGCCAGCGGCGTAGCGACGTTGTCAGGGTTCACTTTGAACTTGTGCGAGCCGTAGATAACCATGACCATCACGAAATCTGAAAGAAATAAAGTTAAATAAACAAATAGGTAAGAACATTATGATAAAGTTAACTAAACAAATATGTAAGAACATAATGATACATTTTTGATATGAATCAGTTGAGCTACCTGTACTTTGTTCGCAACAGTCTGCAGTTAGCTCAAATATTTCAATCCTAAAGACTAGCTTTATTTAGTTTGATCATTGTAATTTTCTTTGGTAAGAACTAGTATTTATAATTTAAACAATTGAGCTAAACCGATTAGAAACAATCTACAGGTAAAACGAGAGTTAATTAAGAACCTGGACCCTACAGTTCGTTCCATAGCTTACTTTTAACATCGATACCGATTAATATATTTTCTTTCTTTCTTCTTATTTCTCTAGTGACCTCTGTGGCGTGATGGGCGAAGATCTGCCTACGACGCACGAGTTTACGGGTTCAATTCTCCAGTTTGTACGATAATTTCCGAGCTGAAATCTATGTAATATATTGTAGTAGCTGGGTGTCCGCGGTTTCATCAGCGTAACTCCTGATCCCGTGGGATTTCCGGGATAAAAAGTGGCCCGTACATACATATCTGTGTACCAACCATCATCAAAATCCGTTTAATAGTTTTTGCGTGAAAGAATAACAAACCATCCATCCATCCATTACTTACAAACATTCACGTTTATAATATTAGTAGGCTAAGCATATCAATCATCTAGTATCCATAACACAAGCTCTGTTTGGGGGTTGAAGGTGGAATTCCCCCAAATAGTAACAGAAGGAGACCTCCTCTGTAACTTCGCCCAATTGTCACACTTAGTCCAGTGGTCTTTCGACCGATAGTTGAAATCGAGTAATCGTATAATTATCAGTAGTTGTTACTGAAACAGGCGTTTGCGCGATCTAGGAATTGCTTCTTTTTGCAGTTTTTATATTTTTTTAGTATTGTCTTAACGACATCTAGCGAAGACTATTTGAACCGCTTAGGTAGGTAGCTAGCTAGCTTCCATTTCTTCCGATGATTCTTGCGCACCTGTATTGAAATTTGGTTGGCCTTGTAGTTCAGGCGATGATGACATAGGTCGCTACACTCTGCTTAGCTTGGTGCTAAATAATGCTGTGTGGATTGTCCAGCATTATTTATTTATTTTGAAAAACTCCCAACTAAGTATGTATGGCTGCTAGGGAGAGTACAGAAAGACCGAGTTCTCGTGCAAAAATTTAATTAAAATAAATGAAATTACAAATTAACTTATACTATTTGACTCCATCGATGTTTAGATTGAAAGTGAGTCGGTGAATTACAAATAACCATGAGAATAAAAGATACCGCGACACTCAGTATAACTAAAACTCGGATCAGCACACATTGTCTCTTTCGTGTTACCGCGCCCGGGTGGTCAAATCTTTACGAAAACTGCATGAATTTGGTAAACGGTAAGAGCGATAACTAAGTGTCTGTCTTGATATTGCAATAGTATAACAAACTCACCCAGCACAAAGCATGTTGTGGTAGCCGTAAAGACAGCGGAAGCTATGATCAGCAGGACATAGCTGCCGTTCACGGTACCGTCGGTGATGGAGTTCACCACGATCGCGAATATTGAGACTACTGTAGCCGCTACTATTGCTTGCACCTGAAAAAAAAGTAAATATAACGTGAGGGTAGGTTGTGTACTGAAGTTTCAAGTCCGAATCAATTTTTTTTGAGATATTATTTAATTTCATAAAATCAAATTTAATGATCTTAATATTTATTAATTATTATCTTGTCAATTCACCCGTCACCGGATCCTTAAGAGGAAGGACTCGATTCGACCATTTGCTTCGGTTGAAAACATATCTTTTTTGCCCAATAAATAATTATGTAAGTTTACCTCTTGCATACTTACATCTTATAAATATTTCAAGGAACACTATAATCTTAAATTCGGAGAGCACAGTTGTACATTACTGCTGCGTACGATATATTTATTTTATCACGAGAATCCTTTGTACTTTAATCTAACTGTGATATTTTTTTACACATAGGCATCTTCATAATCGAACTTTTCGTATTTTAAATTCTATATGATTATCATCTGACTCTATCTATTCTGTTACCAAAACTACTGACCTGAACTAAAGAAATATTCCCGACGACCATAGACACGACTTCTCGCATAGACTCCATGTTGCCGAGATTAGCCTGGGTGGAAAGCCGTGACGCTAGGCACATGTCTAGGTTTCCTGTGAAAGAAATTTTAGTTTTAATACACAAAACTTCTGAATACCTACTGTAATTATTAGATACTAGCAGTCCGCCCCAGCTTGGCACGGGTATTCAACAAAAATTTATTTTTTCATGCGGATCCCTAACTTTTTTGAAAGTATTTTATGCCTATCTTCATCGTGGAAAATTTAGGAAATTTAGAATTTTTCATATTGGTCCAGTAGTTTTGGATCCTATTCAATTCAAAGAAACAAACAATCAATTCTTACCTCATTATAATAAAAGGCTATAGAATATTTTCAAAGAAATTAGGGTTCCGTATGAAAAATTAAATTTTTGGTAATAACCCGTGCGAAACCGCAGCTAGTTTTTTATACGTAGGTACTCGATATTTACGCGGGGCTTACGTAAAATGCACATATTTCTTACGTAATATTTCTTACGTAACAGATTTCTGGGAAACCCAAAGTACCTAGTAGGTACGCTATTACTATCAATGTTTATTAGTAATAGTAAAATCAGTCTTTATAACATTAGTATTAATTATTATCTTTTGTTGTTACTTTGTAATAATAATTGATTGTTATCTTATCAAATAATTTTATCGACGAATAACACACAAATAGATTTAGCTTCATTTTAGGGTTAGCTATGCAGTAAGTTATTGATCTTATACTATAACTAGCTGGGTGCCCGCGGTTTCACTCGCGTGACTCCCGACTCCGCTCCGTGGGATTTCGGGACAAAAAGTGGCCCATATATTAGGTCCTTACATATGAAATTGGCGTTTTGTATGGGAGGAACAAAAAGTCGAATATTTTTTAATATAATATATTTAATTAATCAAAGTATGAACCATTATTTTCTATGCACTTTTGCCATCTTATAGGTAGTTCATTGATCCCTTTACTAAAAAAACCAGTCGGACGGGAATCAATAAAATCTTTGAAGGCGATTTGGACTGCCCCATCGGAGTTGAATTTTTTCCCTTGCAAGAAGTTATCCAAATTTCGAAAAAAATGGTAATCTGTTGGAGCAAGGTCCGGGGAGTACGGAGGATGTCTTAGACTTTCCAATTGAAGCTCTTCTAATTTAGTAGCCGTCTGTTGCGCAGTGTGTGGTCTAGCGTTGTCGTGAAGCAGCAGTGGCGTGGAGCGATTGACCAGCCTAGGTTGTTTAGCCGCTAGCTTTTCCATCATGGTTTGCAATTGCTGACAATAGACATCAGCCGTAATAGTCTGGCCAGATTTGAGAAAACTGTAATGAACAATACCGGCACTAGTCCACCAAACGCTTACAAGTAACTTTTTTGGGGTTAATTTTCGCTTGGGGCAGGATTTGGCTGGCTGGCCAGGATCCAACCATTGCGCTGAGCGCTTCCGATTATCGTAAAGAACCCATTTTTCATCACAGGTAATGATTCGGTTTAAAATACCTTCATTATTGTGCCGGTTTAGTAATGTAACGCAGCAGTCGACGCGCGTTTGCCGGTTTGCTTCAGTCAATTCGTGAGGTACCCACCTTTCAAGCTTTTTAATCTTCCCAATTTGCTTCAAGTGAATTAAAACAGTTTTATCACTAACACCGCAGCCTGCAGCTAACTCGGACGTGGTTTGCGATGGATCCGCTTCCAAAGAGGAGAAATTTGTGATTAAAGTGGCCAGTACGAAAAACGCCAATTTCATATGTAAGGACCTAATATATGTATAACCAGGTCATAAACTATCTGTGAACCAAATTTCTTCAAAATCCGTTTAATTTTTGCGTGAAAGAGTAACAGTAGTAGAAACCTATTTAAATACAATATTAATACAAATACTAGCAGATCATGTTGAAAATATGCTCAAATTAATAATCATTTTGGTATTACGTTTGTACCTCTATATGTTTAGGAAATTGATTCGTGTCGCCGGAGCTTTAAAAACCTCTTTTTACTAAGTCTTGAAATAGCTATCACCGAATATATTGAAAATGACGATCTCTGTGGTGCAGCGTCCCTTTGAGCAGGTTGCGGGTTCGATTCTTGCCACGGGACAAATGTTTGTACTATCTGCAGAGATTTGTTCTGGGAGTACTGTGTATATATTAGGTATCAGAAAAAAAAAATTGCACAATATTTTTTTTAGCATATTTTTGTAATGGGTAGATTTTTTGTAATACTTAGCGTAGGGGAAGATGCCGCGTGATTATTATTTTAAAAAAGTATTACAAATTACTAGCCCAGCAAACAAGTATATTTCTTTATATTTGCTGTAAGAATCGATTTCCTTATAATTACTCAATATTGATAAAACACTTAAAACTATTTCCACAGAATCCATGACTTATGTTATCGGTCGATTACGTTTTGCTACAAGAACCTGTCCTTTGTTGCAAGAACTACTGAAACGAATTGGTAAAATAATTTATTTTATATTATTATAGGTTTCTTGAAAAACAAAAACATATCAGAAAACTGTGGTGGTATTAAGACATGGTTGCAAAAAATGTAAGAATTTATAAAAAATATATCTGGAAAATATTCCAATCGTGTTTTAACTGAAGTAAACCATGATAAAGAGAAATCAAAGGAACTACTATCATAGATTTTTTCTCGGAATTGCGTGCGAAATCGGCAGGAATGTATTTTATTGTAAATTTAAATCACAAAAGCGTATTGGACATTTGACGCTTATATAAAGGAAAAATACGAAATTTGCATCATCATATGGCCTACCGACTATCGCATATCGACTATCTACTATAGACTATCGACTATCAACGTCCTACGGATGTGTAGACTACACATCCGTATGACGTAGGACATAGGCCTCACCTAAAGATGTCCACGATTTTGCGCGTTTTATTAAAAAACATCGCCTTTTCCAAACAGAACGCGTTATTACGCCGCGTCAGGGCGCTAATTGACGCCGCGCTAAAGCGCCAAACTGTGTTGTATTTACTATGGCGGCGGTACTCTACTGTCACACAGCGACAAAACGTTGCGTACAGCTAGCGCCGCCGTTCTGTGTTGTACTATGGCGGTACTCTACTGTCACACAGCGACAAAACGTTGCGTACAGCTAGCGCCGCCGTTCTGTGTTGTACTATGGCGGTACTCTACTGTCACACAGCGACAAAACGTTGCGTACAGCTAGCGCCGCCGTTCTGTGTTGTACTATGGCGGTACTCTACTGTCACACAGCGACAAAACGTTGCATACAGCTAGCGCCGCCGTTCTGTGTTGTACTATGGCGGTACTCTACTGTCACACAGCGACAAAACGTTGCGTACAGCTAGCGCCGCCGTTCTGTGTTGTACTATGGCGGTACTCTACTGTCACACAGCGACAAAACGTTGCGTACAGCTAGCGCCGCCGTTCTGTGTTGTACTATGGCGGTACTCTACTGTCACACAGCGACAAAACGTTGCATACAGCTAGCGCCGCCGTTCTGTGTTGTACTATGGCGGTACTCTACTGTCACACAGCGACAAAACGTTGCGTACAGCTAGCGCCGCCGTTTTGTCGCTGTGTGACAGTAGAGTACCGCCATAGTACAACACAGTTCGGCGCTATAACGCGGCGTCAATTAGCGCCCTGACGCGGCGTAATAACGCGTTCTGTTTGGCAAAGCCTTAAATATATCTAGAAACAAAGAGGTCCTCCTCTGTCTGTCTCTTAAATATGGTTGTTAAATCTTTGAGTTTTTCTATGTTCTTATTCTATAAAATAAAAATCTATAAAAAACTATTTTTAAATTAAAAATAACACGAACGATCTTTTTTTATACTTTGTAGAAACCTTAAAATAATTATTCATGCCACGTTATAACGACAACTAAATTTAATTAAGAACTTAAACTGTACTTAAGACTTCTGTTAAATTATAAACTGCTTTAAAAACAAGGCAATTAACTTTTACAACAAGCAAAAAGAATATCAACAGAGTAATTATAACATACTTAGTTGTAATTTCAAGAATTATGAACCGTAGGCTAAGTACAATACCTACAACAACCAAAATTCTACGAAGCTGGCGTCAAAAGCAACATAGGTACAATAGGTTGTTGCATACATTTATGATAAGAGTCTCAATTAGATTATATAGTGCTAATAAATCATAAAAAAGAAAAAAGTTTTAAATCGATAAATGCCATAAAAAAGCATTAACATTTTAAATTTCGTCAGTCTATACAACCTTATGACGTAACATTGCGGCTACTTTATCATGGTGTCAAAACAGAATACGATAACGAATATACTAATGGAAAAACCATTTATTTTGTTAATTAAACTAACACTTTCTAACTGTGTTTTGCCTAGGCTTTATATATAATATTTTTTTATCATTATATTCAGTGAAATACCCTATAGCTTGAACCAAGAGCATGTACCTATAGTTAGATACTGTATTACTACTTCATTTAAGAATGACTTCCTGTGTTTGGCTTCATGGTTTTTGCGATAAGAATCTGTCATTTTCTTCAATTTTCGCAATCTCACGTCTTTATTATTGTTCGCCATTGACTCATTGTGTGGAACACAAAGGTAGAAACTACAGTTCCCTACATGTTATTACTTCAAAGACGTCTTTTGTGGACGACAACATTTGAAGTTAATTGTTGAGCTGTTTGGTTCGAAAACTACCAAAATTGATGCTTGATGTGTTTTCAAATAATCTCGTAATTCCTACTGCGAGTCAAAAAGGTGATCTGCTTTACTCCCGCCAAATTCGACGTCAATTATAACATGTTTGTTTTATACTGTATATATATATCTTTTCATACGGATTTAAGTCTAAATTAAAGCTGTTTCTAATGAAGGAACAAAGAAAGTGGGACGGCATTAATAATAATGATGCATCGATTATTTGAGGGTCTTATCCTGTCTTATCTTCTATATATTCTTTTCACTCTAACATGGGCACTAAAAGGTATAGTATAGTCAGAGTTTATTTTAGGCAAATGAGTAGATGGGCATTTATTATTTATTATTATTATTATTATTTCATATATATTTTCAATTATTTTGCTTCGCATTTAATCATATACATTAAATAGGCTATAATATGATAGGCATGTGTGCGTAGATCTATTGAAATACATAACTCAACTGGTAGTGTGCGTAGAGGTTTGTCGTTGGTGATGTAACTTAGTAACAAGGATCAACATAACACCAGCGCTGAGTAGGTAATTACTGAGTTATCTACCTAGCAATATGCTGAGTTGATACCTTTTTGACTTGACACTCGATGGTTTACCAGGCAGGTTACCTAAGTAGTTTAAATTATTTTTAAGATGTAGGTATGGTAAATTGTTGTGTCGTGTCAAATATTTTTTTTTTTCATTTCATTTCATATTTTTTGTGGCTTCACTGCATAGCATAAAACAAAGTCGCTTCCCGCTGTCTGTCCATATGTATGCTTAGATCTTTGAGACTACGCAAATGTTTTAGATGCGGTTTGTTAAAAGAGTGTTTACAGAGGAAAGTTTATACCTATGTATAACATGCACCCTTGCGAAGCTGGGGCGGGTCGCTAGTTGTTATTAGTAATAGCGAAAAAATTAAACGAACATGTATTTATATAAACTGTAAGCGCTCCTTAAAAATTAATCATCATCATCATCACCAGCCTATAATAGTCCACTGCTGGACATAGGCCTCCCGTTAATTAATTATAAAAATTAATAAATAAATATATTTCTCCTGCGCGCAGAGTTGTGTTTTCGTGCAAGATAATTAAATTATGAATATTATTTTATTGCCGTGTGGTGCCAGCATAGAATTTCACCACCCCAACTCTTCCCGTGGGTGTCGTAAGAGGCGACTAAGGGAGACACACCGGAGGGCGGGCAGCAGCGCCCTCTGCAGAACAACTACACCGAACTGCGATCCCCAACCCGCATGCCCAGCGTGGGTATTATGGGCAATAACCCCCAAATGATAATGCTATCTATGGCTCTCATTAGGGGAGGTCTGTGTCCAGCAGTGGACTATTATAGGCTGTTGATGATTGAATTATGAATAAAATAATAAAATAAATAATACTAGACAATCCAAACAAAATCATCCAGTGCAAAGTTAAGCAGATCTTGTGTTATGGATACTAGATGACTGATTAACTTATACAATAGACTAGCGGTCCGCCCAGGCTTTGCACGGATATTTAACAAAAAATGAATTTTGTCATGCGATTCCCTAACTTTTTTGAAAATATTCTATATATTGCGGAGCCTATTCAATTCAAAGAAACAAACAATTAAATCTCTCCTCTTTATAATATAAGTATATGAATACTAGATTAAACATATTTTTAGATTTACTTTGCGGAAATCCAACACAAAATATTAGGATGAAAAATATTTAAGTATTCATTGTTCTAAAAGAATTTGTTTAATATTTACTTAATAACTTTCATCTTGTTTTGGACTTGTTTTAAAACTATGACCAAACGCGGGCATGTTATTGTTTAAAATTTAAACAATTAACGTGACTTTATTGTTGCGTCTTGCGAGTGATCTTCATAGGTTTAACTTGAACTTGAAAAAACTGTTTTATTGACAACATTAATAATAATCCCTAGATTACTGTGTGGCTGACATTACGTACATCAGCACAACATTATTTATTTATGAACTAAAAAACTGTTCAGTAGCTAACAAAACCAAAGCTTAATCTATAGGTACTAATATTATAAAAAAATGATTTTATTTTTTGTTTTTTTGAATTGAATAGCCTCCGAAACTACTGGACCTATTTAAAAAGCTATTAAATTATCTCTGATGAACAAAGGCTAGGAATATATAGAATATTTTCAAAAAAGTTAGGTGACTTGCTGGCTTATGAAAACTTCAATAAAGTAACTCAAAGTGTATGTGTGTGTTGATTAATACCCGTGCGAAGCCGGTGAGAACCGCTAGTTTTCAAAAAGTAATGAATTTAATATCAGTAAAGTTTTTTACACCTTCGTCACCTAGATTCTTAAATTAGACCGAGCTACACCTCGGATCTAGGTTAGGTACAAAAGTGGTGAGAAAAGGGGCGGGAGGGACTAAATAAACCGCGAAACCTGAAACGTTTGGCTTTGGCAAAAGCTTTTATGTTAATGAGGGTAAGTTTTTAGTTTTCATTGCAAGCGACGCCGTTTTGAATTAATGATCTTGACCTTTTACTAATTGACATGAAATGCTGAGAACTTCATTTATTTGCATGGAAGTAAGTAACTGACGACTTTAAAATTATTTTAAAAACTCTCTGAAAGGTACTTGCTTCTTTACTTAAACGATTTTTTAAGATTGCTTTGAATAAATTTAAAAAAGTGCCATGTCACTCTCATAATCATTCTTTACACTATTTTATATGTTTAGTTTTACTGAATATAAAAAAGGTTTATATTTTCTCTTGCTCAAATAGTGTAGCAAAACTAAGCGTAAAATTTGAGTTTAGGCGGGTACGGGATACATAGTTTTTAAAGTTTATTTTCCTCTAAAATCATCAGCCAATAAAAGACATTCCTCCTTTTGCATAAAGACTCGACTATTCCATTAAAAAAGATCATAGGCTTTCTTTTCAAATATTTTTAGACCTATCATTTGAAATATTCAAGAGGAGGTTTATGTGTAAGTATAACATACATTAACATTATTACAACAACAAAACAGATGCTGGATGCGACAAGCCGAAGACAGGGCGCTATGGCGCTCATTAGGGGAGGCCTATGTCCAGCAGTGGACTAACATAGGCTGATGATGATGATGATGATGATAACATACATTAGTATTAGCTTTGCACCCGTTCGAAGCCGGTGCGTACGAAATCAAGTATTATTAAAAAAGAAAATTACAATGATCTAATCAAATTAGAGCTAGTATTTACAATGGAAACAACTGAGCTAACTGCAGACTGTTGAAAACAACAACGACAGGTAGCTCAACTGATCCATATCGATACCAGTTGGAAGTATACCCAAGATGCTGACTGCATTGCCTCGCTGTACGAGTACTGATGCGCTGCGCCAGATATTGACAAGCTCTCGGGTCATTGTTATAGAATTTTCTTCACTTCAATTTCTTCCAGTATCTTTGAGTATAGGTCGCAACAGCAACCTAAACGCGTTGTTCTATTGGACCCGCAAAGCATTGTAAGCTTTTTGGGTATAGTTGACACACAGACTCGCTGAGTAAAGCCTTGAGTAACCTTCACTGCATCTGTCTTACCTTTCAATCCTGATAGAGATGGGACGAGGACGAAGATAGCCGAAACGTTCACAAACACATCCCAGTCCTGGAAAAGAGAGTTCGGTCAGCACCAACTTTCGCAATTCATGAGATATTACGAGTTCTTTCCTCATAGTTCAAGAGTCATCATGTTTTTTTTTTTTTGCTCGGTTGAAAATGGGGTACCGGAAAAGGTACCATATATATGTACGTTTTTACATAAAATCTTCTTTTTTTGTTACATCGTCCAATAAATAAATGAACAGGCGAAAACCGTTGAAGCCATATTGCCTTGTGTTACGTTTATTTTCTTTACTTTTGTGCAAAATACAGGTCTTTCTACGTCAGCCATTTTTTTTCTCTTTTACATTGTTAAAATCCTTCTCTTAGAAACTATTTACAACGTTAAGTGTTATGACACGCGCGTTTGTTGCTTTGGATATAGAAACCCGCGTTTGTATTACGGACAACGCATCACCAATGCAAAATACTAAATATAAATATAGAATTTTGTAGTATATAGAAAAACTAATTTTTTTATCGAAAACTGCCCGGAAGGTGTTGTAAGAGTGATTACAGTAATCCATGAAGATTCGAATCTTCACGGTTCTGCGCAAAGCATATTTTTATGTCTTGCACAATTATGGCCGTGATTTAACGACTGCGAAAAAAATACTTTTTAATAGCTAAGGGATTCTGCACACGGATCACCGGCTACAGACACAAAACGCCGCTACTGGCATATTTCCTATAGTTTTCACACTTTTTGTATTGATAAAATGTATGAAATTTTATAAAGTTGATAAACCTCGCCTTGCCTCGCTTCTTAGCTCGTGGCGACAAATGTAGCGTGAGGCCCGTGTGCGGCGACCATTATTGAAAAATGTGGACAATGGAAATGTAGCTCGAGGTGGTATTTATTGTAAAAAAAATTAAACATGAATCTTTTTTATTTTCATTTCTCGATATAACCTTAAAGCAAGTTACAATTATTATTTGAATCTTTATAAATTTAAAATCTAAAGATTCCTAAAACATTCATAAAATTTCAATACAGCAATCAATCATTATTGTTTTATTCAAAAACAACCTCGTTACAAAAGATATGAACCTTCTTGAGAAACATGACAAATATTGAAATTTTGAGATTTCCCGCAGTCCCGGGAAGTCCCGCCAAAATCGATAACTTTGGGACATCATTAGATTATACCGAGTGCGAGACTTTCGCAATTTAATAACTAACTTTGTTACTTGTGTATTTAGATTAATATAATACCTACCTAATAATACTCTTACTGAAAGACGAGAACTCTGTGTCTAGTTCAACCTACCATAGGTTTTAAGGCACTTCTAACCGAAACTTTATATAAACTTATTACCTGAATAAATAAATAATAATAGAAAAAAATAAGTGTGGTTTCTTACCCTGACAGTGCCAAGGACCAGTCCAGCCCCGATGGTGCCACATCCAGCTATGAAGAACGGCACCGCGACTTGCATCAGGGTCGTCCACCATCTTTCTTCTTTCTTCTAAAACAATACATACAGCATTATTAATATTTTATCAACTCAATAGTTAAAACCATATCAAGAAAATGTCAATTAACCAAATTAGAACAAGTATTTAAAATTTAAACTAATCATCCAAGAGCCCTGTAAGGTCTAAAGGAAATAAAGCACTTTGATTTATAAATTAAAGTGATAACATTATAAATATTTATTTTATTTCAATTCAGGCACTTCACTGTTTACTGTTTTAAGAACCCAATCATAATATTTATGTACTTTGAACTATCATTACCTACGTACAATTGCATACTTATGAATCTATACTAATATTATAGGGAGGAATGATTTGTTTGTTTGAATTGAATAGGCTCCGAAACACAAACTACTGGGCCGATTTGAAAAAATAGTTTACCATTACGGTCCTCAATTTTCCCTGATGAACATAGGCTTAAGAATATTTTCAAAAATATAGGGTTCCGTATGGAAAATCCCTGTGTTCACCACGGAAAACTTATTTTTCTAATGGTGAAAGATTTTTTCAAATTGGTCCAGTAGTTACTGAGCCTATTGAATTCAAACAAACAAAGACACAAAGGTCTGGTTTGGAAATAGGCGCTTATCAAGGACCCCCAGTTTTTTTTTATTTATTTATTAATTTTCTAAAAATACATATTTTGTTATTTGTGGACACGTAAGTAGTTATTGTGGTAATCTGTTGATGATACCTTAGATTCTGAAGCCACATGAGGCACATGGGACAAGCTCCTTGTGCTTCTAGTCCTCAGTTCCACTTCATCATCAGGGATGGCTGTACTCTGCTGTACTACACTTAATCTTTGTTCTGCGTCGCCTTCCATTAGGCACTAGATTTTACTTTTGATAACTGATACTACGGTTTTTGGCACAAAATGAAATCACGATTATTATTTGATATTGATCAGAGTAAAATAGTCAATGATTTCGTCGTTAAGTAATAAAAAATTAAATCACAAATACTCCTTATGTTGATCAAAGTAAATACCTACTCTAAAATAGTCAAATTAATTTGTATTTATGTAACACAAAATTAAATCACAAATACTCCTTCCTCTCAATAACTTTGTTATTGATCCAAAGTAAATAATTTAAAATAGTCAATCAATATGTCTTTCTGTAATTGCAAAGCAGCACGTCTCTCTTTTACCCGACTGTCGAATAAGGAGGGCTATGTTTTTGATTTTACGTTCACATCCGGTAATATACTTTCCACTTTTTTTGTTATTCCCGTTCTTTAACAAAATACACTATTAGAATATCTGAGTTCCGTGCTGTCCACTTTTTATCAAATATTAACTTCACGAGACACTTAATACTAAAATTATTTAAGTAATTAGTTAGGAAATTCGTTAAACACCATTCGAGTACTACCCATTCCTTTATAAGTACATTTTATATAGTAGTATATTTAGGGTTTGGCTATATCGATTAGCTTGATAAACATCGATAAAAATGTTCGTAAAATGATTTCATTTATCAAAAATAAGTGAATCACACATAAGGAACGTGGTATGAATAATTCGTGTAAAGGTGCCGCACAAAATAGCTTAACAGATGAGGAACCGAAAATCATGTATGGTGGCGGAGCGCCGGCGCCGAATCGTAGAAACACGGCCTGTTTCAACGATTTTTTATTCTTGTAAAATTTTACATTTTTCTATAAATAAATTTTTTTAGGTTAACAAAATAAGCACTTAGACAATTTAAATTATTGTAAAATAATAATTGTGTTCTTAATTTTCTCTTAATTTAAATTTTTGTTGACTGTTGCCCGCGACTTCGTTCACGTAGAAGTCGAAAATGGTCCTAATAGTATTAAGAATTGCTTTTTAAGGTATTTAGGTATCTTTATATAGATAATTTTAAAAAGTAGGATTCGATTATATCGTGTACTATCCCGCGGGATTAAAGTATCCTATGTCGTTTCTCTCGGTCTGTACCAAATTTCATCAAAATCAGTTTCAGTAGTTTAGGCGCAAAAGTTATACGTAGAATTTTTCTTTCTACGTCGCATGTTCAGCGCCTTCTGGATTTGAGCCGATTTAGCAGCTTTAGAATAGTTGTAGTTCAGCGGTTTTTGCTGTTTTCTGTGTACATTGATTTTACTACGCTTTGACCACAGTACACATATGACCAGTATCGAAACTAAGCCTAGTTGATGAAATACGCTCCAGTATAGCACTAGGGTTGTAACTTTACGGCGCGCGCAGACACTGCATGCAGCGCAGGTGGCGCGTGGGCAACGCTCATGAGCGGCAGCAAACTGTACCGTGTTTCAATACGAAAATGCGTGTGATTCCTACCTAGTAATTAAAAAACATTTCTTAATATGTTTATTCTTAATTATTATTATTATTACAAATGATTCACATAAAAGTAGGTACTTGCGTCTACTACGACACGTCGGAATTCTTTATTACCTATAGGAGTTTTTGTATAAAATATTCTCATTCTTCTACCTATCGACTTTAAATAACCTTTAAACCGCTTCATTCTGGATTTTCAAATAAATTCAAGAATTCATTATGATCAATTACACGGACTCATTATTCGATAACAATAATAATAAATAGTAAATTTTTCTTATATTAATCAGCAGGAAGTTTAAAATACGAAAGCTCCGGTTTCGATGAAACTGAGTTCACACAGCTGTATACAACGCAATATTATCGAGCATTTTTCAAAAAACTAAATTACGCATGACCGCTCGTCGCGACGCGACAACCGCTACTGACAGCACTGCGAAAACCCCTTACCTTAGAGCTCTCGTAGATGCGCATGCTTGTGTGAGTGAGCCGTTTCGAGCGTTTGTAGGTAGTTTCCACACTGTCTATAATGTACGTACACTGTGCTTTGACTGACTGTACTATTCGAAAAATAATCAAGCATTGTTTCTCAATTATATTATTTGTTATCTTAATTTACGTGAATTTTATGAACGATTATATCTTTATCTGTAATCAATCATTATTATTGCTAACGTCATGGATTTATTGATATAATAATATTTATTATACTATATAGCCCGGGAGTGGTCAGTTACCATTAAAGAAATAATAATTGCCATGCAGCGAGGCAATTCATGTGGTGTGCTGCCGTGTGGTGCCGGCATAGAATTTCACCACCCCAACTCTTCCCGTGGGTGTCGTAAGAGGCGACTAAGGGAAAACACCGGGGGGCGGGCAGCAGCACCCTCTGCAGAACAACTCCACCGAACTGCGATCCCCAACCCGCATGCCCAGCGTGGGGATTATGGGCAATAACCCCCAAATGATGAATAATGCATTCTATGGCGCTCATTAGGGGATGCCTATGTCCAGCAGTGGGCTGTTGATGTTGATGATGATGTTGAGGCAATGCAGCCAGCGTCTTGGGTACATTCCAACTGGTACTGATATGGATCCGTTGAGCTACCTTTATTTCCAACAGTCTGCAGCTAGCTCAATTGTTTACTGAAAATACTCGTTCTAATTTAGTTATTGATTGCAATTTTCTTTGTTTATAAAGGTACCTATAAATAAACTATGTTAAAATAGTTTATTTATAGGTCGCCTTTTGTGTACTATTAAGGTGCAATATAGTACCTACATTTTGAAGTAAATAAATTATTTTTTTCCAGAACTGCATAGCAATAATCAAGAACTACGTAGCCATGATCATTTTTTTCAAGAACTTCTGAGCAATGACGCTACAACGCGCTACAAAAGATTTCAACGCGCTCTTTCACACCACAACCTCTATTGTACCGGTTTTTACCCGAGGGGCGTGGTTTATGTTGTAAATAAGATAAGATTTATTTGTTTGTTCATTAATCAGTATTTATTTTATTCAAGACAGAACAAAAAAAATTACAAGTAAAATGGGCATGGCTTAATAAAACTATAGCTAACACCGGTAATGTACCTAATAATTATTTTAATATATTAATATTATACTGTTTTAGTAAAACAAGAAACTAAACTAAAACTTTTTTAAATTTAGGATTAATGTTTGTACAATTTGTTAATGTTTTTACGCGTTTAAACTATTTGTATTAGTTTAAACTATTAAACGAGTCAAAAATATTAACATATCGTACAAATATTTTTCCCAAGGTGGGATTCGAATACGCAACCTCCTCCGTAGCAGGCGGATATTCACTCACCACGCTATTCACCCATCTGTCGTTTTTTATTACCTGAGACCTTACCATTAAAGAAATAAGATAAATTTTACTTACTCCTGACAATGGCTGCTTTTCAGTGTCCTCCTCGGTTATTTTCTTGTCTGGTGGATCCCCCAGACTCTTGAGGTCCCCATTTGAAGAGTTTATCGAAGACATGATGTAGGTACTGTCTCCGGTACCAGTCTCATCTGGAGTAAAGAAAAAAACAATGAATAAAAGTTATGTTCATACACTACTAGCGGTCCGCAGCAAAAAAATAATTTTTCATGCGGATCCCCCAAAATTTTCCTTGATGAACATAGGCTTTATAATATTTACAAAAATATTTTTTTGTAAATATTATAAAGCCTATGTTCATCAAGGAAAATTTTGGGTTCAATCATTAAAAATAATCACACTTTTTATTTTGACACTAGATGGAGCTGCATTACAGTCAAGCATCGAGTACGTATCCAGTAGAGTTGAAATGTCTGATAATTTGTTACGAAAATATTCTGCCAAAAATTACACAGAATAAGTCAAATCTTTTATTGTCATTATTGATCTATAGGAATACTCTGTGTAAATGTCAAGTATCATAAAGTGACAGTCGAAAATATTTACTGCTTCTTATTTTTTTTTTTTTTGCAGATTGTTGACACTTGGTTTTTATACAGCGCCATCTATCTTAGTCTATGGCAACCACAAAGCCACGATAAGAAAAACATGCTTGACAAAACTACAGAGCGTGCCATACCTCAGCCAAAATTCAAATTTCGAGCAGGATGACAAGATATGATTTTCGTATGAGTGAGAAGCACAGAGCGATAGACGTGCTCCGTATTTTGCTCCGCCAAAACTGTTATGCCTAATTACAAGTTATTTACACAACTAATCGAAAAATTAAAAAGACGAAAACGAAGAAATTCTACTACGTTTCTTGACAAAACAAAAATCCAACAAAAAAATGTGGTGGTTCCTGAGATAAATAGCAAAATGTGTGCAAAACATGTATTTTTCAAAAAATAAAAGTATCGAGAAAATTTTCATCAATCGTGTTTTTGAAAAGACGGAATCCAAGATAAAAGATCGAATTATCATTTACCTAAATATGAAGGTGGTAGCTTTCACAGATTCTGAGATAAATAACGATTTCTAACTATAAAATTACATAAAGTACACTCTTAAGTCATACGTCAAATGTACGGGTAAGAAATTAATATTAATGCTGTCATTGATTATACACGGTCCACCTTAATAATAACCAAAGTATGCAGATAATAACGCAGGAAGGAATTAAACTGAAGGCAGCTGAAGGATTTTGTTAACATGGTTTTACATTGTAAAGTACGCATCCATATACTCATTTATTACCTACATAATAGGTCATAATAGGTCTTTAAAATATATAAATAGGTAATGCTGTGCAATCCAAACAGCATCATCTAGCCCCAAGATAAGCAGATATAGTTATTATTATGGGACTGCTAGCTAATGTATGGATTGTCTCATCTTACTTATAACTAGCGGTCTGGTGGGTATGTAATAAAAATTACAAAAATAATAAATATTTACACACAACGCCTATTATTTTAGATTTCACACAGATCCCCAACTATTTCGAAAATGGTTTAATTAAAGCCTAGGTTCATCAGGAATACTGTAGGATTCTAAAGGTGAAAGAATTTTTAAAATCAACGATTTATTTGCATTATTATTGTACTTCATTTAATTATTTATCTCGTTAAAAAAATACTTTTTGTACTATAGAAAATATAACAAAATTATTATAAAATAACTCCACAGTAAAAAATATATCAAAACGGTGGATCACCGACCGCGAAGCTAGGCTCTAGCGGCCGGTGACTAGGGCTGCAGAGAGAGGAACTTCCTGACGATACGCGCAGAGTCCAGGAGTACCGCCTTTTGGATCCTCCGACCCTTGATCCAAATTCCTAATCAGAGTCTCTTGAGATATTGGTCGAGACTCTTCGCTATTATTATTATTATTGTAATTATTATTTATCTTAAATATGTAAAAAATGTTTACAGAAATTTTAGGTATATTAAGTAGGTACCTACTTTTATATCGATATAAATCACACCTATAATTATATCTCTGTAGTTCATAGACCTGAGGGAAGCGAGGTCCCCTTCTCTTATCATGCGCACGTTAGGTATATTAAACGAGTAGGTATTGTTTTATCAGTCACATTGACACTTTTAATGCAATGCTTTACGTAAATAACAATAGTTATTTGATCAACAATAAACAAAACCATTTTTTGTTCAATGCGTCGATCTTAAATCCCGAGTCAGTGAAGGAGTTTAAAATAGAATGACGAGCGTAGCGAGTGTACTTTAGAGCTCTAAAGTAGACTGCAGATTTAGCAAGGGATTTAAAAGGCACGAAAATTTTGGTTCTCGCTTTAAAATGCGACTTTTTACCAACAACTTGGTTTGAACGCTATGTAACCTCCTTTCCTTCGATTGAAATAAGGATTTATTTAGGCTTAAATCGTACGACTCCCTTAAAAATATTTGACTATTGACTAATAATGATAATTTGCATAGAAGGCCACCTTATCTAATAATAATAGTCTCTGTGAGTAGAAAACGTGGCCTCCGATGATTTTGTAATTATTTACTTAGTAGTTTTTTTAAATTATTATTGCGAAAGTTTAGATGGGTATATTTTGTTATTTAAAAGTTAAAACTACTAAACGAATCAACCTAATCTTTTGCACGGATTTATAGACATAGATTTGAAATAAAACAAGATTGTTGTCCTTTAGCTAGCGAGTAATGTACCTCTAGATTGTTTGCAACATTCTGCAGTTAGCTGAAGTGTTTCAACTGTAAATTTGTTCTAGTTCTAAATTGTTTCTATTATTTGATTATAGATTGTTTTTTAATCAATATTATAATCAATAAAGGTATAAAAAATAACCTTTGATATTTCCGAAGCCGCCGGTAAAAATCACTGTATAATTACTATTGTTTACCTATAATCGTATATCCATGGTACTTCTTGAACACCTTATCCACAGCTGTTTCAAACCCGAACCACGACATCGTACAAAACAAAAACACAAACACGTCCACAGATAATTAATTATAATATATTATCAATATGACTTGTAACTTTGTCGGAAACTCAAGATCATAGATTGTAGGATTAAAATTATTTGTTACACATTACAAGGTTTAGAATGTTGCCGATTGGCACTTACAACTACAACTGATAGGTACATAGAACAATTCGATTCAGGAAATTCGCCTTCCTCGTCAAAAACTTACAGAAAAAGTAATTACATTTTGCACTTTATCTGTAGTACTTCCTTTATCACTGATAAGATGCGTAAGGTTAAACGTCACATTTTCTTGATAACAATTTGACCAACACTGGTTTAAAATATGCGTCGGAATGGACACAGACAATACTAAACTGATCACCGCCGCGTATTGGTCCAGTACTACCCGCATTATTGATAAGTTAATGTATTTATATAAGGTTTATCAATATTATTATGAGCTACGTGTATAAACTAATTTGTATGTAAGTAATATATGTGGTAATCTTTAACGCGAGCGGTTGGCAACGCAAAGATAGATACGTTTGTTTTGTAATACATTGTCAAGGTTTCTATGTCGCTACTGTAACTGTTCTAATTGAATGAAAATAAATTTAAAATCAAAAGCATAGTGCTTCATTTCCTTTAGACAGGACTCTTGTGTCAAGAGTTCTGTTAGATCCCAAAAGGCCTAAAAAGCCCCGTCACGCTTTCCACTTATTTGTTTACGATTTCGGGATAAAGTAGCCATTTTTTTACGTCTAGAACTGCATCTATTATAAATTACAGCCGAATCCATTCAGTAATTTTTGCGGAGTAAAGAAACATCGAAACTTTAGCTTTTTTTATGAGCGTGATGTATTTTAACTCGGGTACAAGGTGCCACAGAAAAATATAATATGTAGGGGGTAATTTTGGACCACGCCGCCGCACCGTTTTCAACTTTTGTTCATTATTTGCGATATACATATTAAATTTGTACAATTCCAGAACGAAAGTACTAGTTTTAATTTGTTTATTTTCTAATATGCGCATATAATGACGTTGACAACCGTCTCTGCAAATCCGGATTAATTCCGGATTAATTAATTGCTTGATTTGTTACGCATTGTACCTTGACACCTTATAAGTATGATAAAAAGTCCGAGCGATAACTGTACTCAACCTCAGGTACAATTCAAAAAAAATGTACGTAAGTATGTACTCGTAAGAGGGGCACAAACTCAAAATGTACAATTGAAAAAAATTGTACGCAAGTACGAGTATGTAACAGTAGTATAATCTCAAAATATAAAAAAAAACATCTAAGATCAAAGTGTTAAAGAATATGCATCATTTATGATTGGATCAGTTGAGCTATCTATAGTTTTTTAGCAACAGTTAGCTCCATTGTTTCAATTGTAAATACACTCGAGAGCAATGAATCCGGGTCACTCAAAGAAAAAAAAAATCTCGGAAAGTAAGGATGCTAGGTTACTGCAACTAAGGGTTACTTTCCGAGATTTTTTTTTTCTTTGAGTGACCCGGATTCATTGCTCTCGAGTGTATTAGTACTAATTTTCTGTTATACTTTGTAGTAATAAAGTAAGTATCAGGAGGAGGGGTATTTACAATAGGTACGTATTAACCTATTGTAAATACCTCTATATTTACAATAGGTATGTATTAACCTATTGTAAATACCTCCTTTATTATTTCAACTTTGCTATACAGTTTATCTTTTGAACTATTTATAAATTATTAATTAGGCAGTTTGTCCGTTCGTATAATTATGTTGCTGAGTGTATTGCTAATAATAATTTATTCGGTACTTAGTATGTGACTGATTGTGCGAGTTCAAAGAGATTGTTTTGTTTACGAGTGAAGTCGTCAATCGCTGCAATTATGCTGTTGGTAACTTTTCCATTGTTTTCACAAGACATTAAATTATTCTGACAGATGTCATCACAAATCATAGTAAATACGTTTTATTACTTATTGTGTTTATTAACTTCGAAACTTATTTTAAGAATTATAAGGAATGTGATTTTTAATGCAATCTCTTATTTATTTTCTTAAAATATTTTAATTTTATTTACTTTATTATTCATTATTATAAATGAAAGCTTAACAG
This sequence comes from Eupithecia pulchellata, assembly GCA_963931895.1. Lineage (NCBI taxonomy): Eukaryota > Metazoa > Arthropoda > Insecta > Lepidoptera > Geometridae > Eupithecia > Eupithecia pulchellata. Next base: position 2,682,994 of record OZ007545.1, read on the forward strand.
AAGCTTGCCACTTTGACACCGCCTATTGTATAAATAAGTAGGATGTACAGGCTCATTTTGTTTTTACATATTTTACAACGATGAGCAAAAAATATCCATTTTAATATATTTTATACCGTACATTATTTATTTAATTAGACCAGAGTGTCCACTGTAAGGCAAAATACCTACATATAAAAGATTTAAGCAAGATATCGATATTACCTATCTATTTATCTATGCAAATAATAGTACCTCTACAAAACAATGGACAGTGATATCAAAACAAAAGAATAATTCAATAAACATGACAGTCCACCATTGTATAGTAGGTACTTATTATCTTTCTAAACATCTAATGAAGTTGGAATGTATCAAAATACACTCCATTACAATCAAGCATACACACATATACACACAAAACATATCCTTTTCCTTTATACTGCTGTGCTGATATTTAAATATTTAAAATTCATGTCATTTGTAAAGATATGGAATAAAAATAACTTGTTATTAGTCGAAACTGAACATTTCTGTTAATTTAATAGTTAAAACATGGTTAAAACCCGTTTACACCGACAATATCTTTGACAGACGCTGCTGATCGGTGAATTAATGACGTCGTCATGACAGCTGTCAATATTTAAAGATGGCGAATACTGACATCACAACATCTCTGGCCTTTGCCCTGAAAGTCACCCTCATTTAGGCAGAGAAGGTTTTAAGGACTTTTTTCGATCAAGTATAAAAATTCTGTTTACGAATTTCTTAATTATTGTATTCTCTAGGGTAGGACATTATAACATCGCATCGCATCGCATAGTATCATATACATTGCGTACATGATTGAAGTTGAAGTCATTCATTTCAAATAATTTACGCAAACGATGATGAAGTGACGTAATTTGTGATCAACAAGGCCAGCTAAAAGAAATTTCTTAAAATACAGCGTTGGCATGGTATAAAACAAAGTTGCTTCCCGCTGTCTGTCTGTTTGTCCCTATCACAGATAGCAAAATATAGTGTATGTTTAGATCTTTAACACTACTTAACGGATTTTGATGCGTTTTTTTAATAGATAGAAAGATTCAAGAGGAAGGTTTTTGTATCAGCATTGTACTCGTGCGAAGCCAGAGCCGGTCGCTAGTTTTATTTAAAACACTGAGATTAAGGCGCTGCCCAAACACAGAAACCATAAAACGTCCACATTTTCGTCGCACAGTTAGGCGTACTGCGACATATTACAAGCCCAAAAAAAATACATTATATAAGTCAAGTGTATGGAAAAAAGACTTATACAAAAATATTTCATAAAAACCATCTAGGAACTTGAAAAAAATATCGCAAGAAAGAACACGAAAATACTTTTTCGTCTCGAAATGCTCAATATTTTGAGTTATAACATTTTATAATTTTGTTACTGTAAGAAAGTTAATTTTATCATCTAGAGAAATATGTATAAAGATTTTAACTTACTGGTGTATTTACTTTTAAAATAAATTAAAACCGATAAATAATGTTGACATTGTCGAACAAGAGATTCAACTAAATCAAACGCATCACCATTTTCAACTTTATTTGTCAAGCGCTACGAACTACTAAATAATACTACATCATCATCATCATCAGCCTATGTTAGTCCACTGTTGGACATAGGCCTCCCCTAATGAGCGCCATAGCGCCCTGTCTTCGGCTTGTCGCATCCAGCATCTGCCAGCAGTCTTTCGCAGATCGTCATCCCACCTGGCCGGAGGGCGTCCTACACTACGTTTACCGAGTCGCGGTCTCCACTCAAGAACACGTTTACCCCAGCGCAGCGGTTATCGGTTCTTCGCGAAATATGGCCGGCCCACTGCCACTTCAGTTGGCTAATTCTCTGAGCTATGTCGATGACTTTAGTTCTCTGTCGGATGAATTGGTTACGAATCCTATCCTTCAGAGAAACTCCGAGCATAGCTCTTTCCATAGCGCGCTGAGCGACTTTGAACTGGTGGACTAACCCTATCGTGAGTGTCCACGTCTCAGCTCCGTAGGTCATGACTGGTAGGACGCACTGATTAAAAACTTTCGTTTTCAAACATTGCGGTATGGATGACGAGAAGACTCGACGTAATTTTCCGAACGCTGCCCAGCCTAGCTGGATCCTCCTCTTGGCTTCCTTCTCGAAATTGTTTTTACCCAACTGCAAAATCTGCCCGAGGTAAGTGTACTCAGAAACAATTTCGAGAAGGTGGCCATGTACGATCACCGGTCTTGGATCAATGTGGGCATTGATCATGACTTTGGTTTTATCCAAATTCATGCCAAGACCGATACATCGGGAGGCTGAAGCTAGACTGTCCAGCATCCGGTTCAGCTCCTCTAGCGACTCCGCCATTAAGACTATGTCATCAGCGAATCGCAGGTGGGAGATGTAGTCGCCGTTTATGTTGATGCCCTTGTCTTTCCAGTCCAGCGTCTTAAACATAAGATAATAATACTACTAATACCTAAATATTGTCTTTATACAGCGCCTTAAGTTTAATAAAAAAGTAAACTTCTTACAAAACACATGATGTCCATATTACAATACAGAGCAATCTGAAAGTGAGTAAGTCTGTCTATGGCAAGAGGAAAGAGAATTATTTACTAGCGACCCGCTCTGGCTTTGCACGAGGGTGCAATGCTGACACAAAAACCTTCATCTTGAATCATAGGTCGGAGTGTATACTACCTCAAACTGCTAATTTTCAACTCCGCCGGATGTCCATATCGTCTAAACTACTGAATATTTAACTTTGAAATTTATATATGGTAAAGTTCAGGACTTAATCTATCGATCATATGTTTCGAAAACACGATTCCATAAAATTTTCTCGATAGAAAAAAATCGCAAAGTTCAACCTCTAAATTTTTACTAAAACCTAAATTTCTCAATAAATACAGAAGTTCAGATCTTGGCAATAAGCGTGGTAATAGAATTAAGTATAATAAAAATGTTATATGTTTCGGTTTTTTCAAATAATGTCCTAATTAATAGGTAATAAGCTAAAACTTGATTTTTGGACTTGCGTTACAATGCCCTGTCCCGCTCTTATTAACGCAAAATCATATGTCTAGCCTTTTCGCACAGAGTTGAGGTTGTATGCGCCCTTGCGTAGTTTTAAAGATCTAAGCATACTTAGGGACAAACAGACTAATAACGGGAAGCGACTTTGTTTATACCACAGTATACATATGTGTACTGTGTTTATACTATGTAGTGATTACCATAGATTATAAAATACATGTCCCAGTTTAATAGCTAATTTTGTTGCATGCCAACATAGAGTGTGTTTTTGTTTTATTTGTTATCCTTATAAGATCGATAGAGCAAATTGAAACGGGGCATTTCATTTATGTAAGAAAAATAAGGCAATGTCCTGGCATAGGTATTGAACGTGTTTTAAGATCATAATATTATCCTAGAGAACTAGTAGAAAACCCTAATTTAGGATTTAAAACTACTTAGCATTAAAAATGTTTTTCTATACTAATATTACGATGAGAAAAGATTTGATTGATTTTTTTGGTGGACCTTCGTCCACCGAGGCTTCCGGCGATTGGGACCGCTAGATAAAGGACCGCGGTCCCTTTCGCCGGATTGATTAAAGTGCGCCACAGAGGTCGTCGACAATAATTACATAGATAGATATTTTTTAACTTAAAATGACAGAACACCCGGAACATATATTTGCAGATTAGATGCTTTTGTGCCTAACCGGGAAACGAACCCGCAACCGCAACGAACATCATGTTGCTGTCTACGACTGACTCCAAAAAATTTTTAGTATTTAGGGTTAGTTAATCTCGTTTTCCATGCTATTTCTCGTTTTTCCGGGCACTTCTTGATGGTAAAGTATTACCATTGAACTAAGTTTCAGTAGAAACTTACTCGTAGTTCAAACTCCGGTTCTGTAGACGGCTGAAGCGAATCAAACATAATAAGGAAAAAAAAACTACGCTGAGTTTGCCTGGAAATTCATCTGTCGCCGCCCCAATGCTGTTTTATTGTTTGTCAAATAAATATGTATATTATTTATTTATTTTATTTATTGTTTGTCAAATGTTTGTAAACAATCCATATACTTACTACGTGTGTAAGTAAGGAAAAAATTCTTAATACTGACTACCGTTTGTAAACAAATAAAAATCTATAGCTATCTATATCTATCTATCTGTGTCTACCACAGATAAGGTAACAAAAACTGTAACGAGCATTAGCATCGCCATCCTAGTACGTGGCGAAATTGCCAGCATTCTGGGCACTCTGCATTATGACGACGGCTTAGATTTTTAGGGAATTGATATAAGTGTATACATATAATATATGTATATGCCGGTTTGATTACCGGCTCGGGACAAATGTATGTACGATCTGCAGATATTTGTTCAGGGTAATCTGGTCGTTTTCTATGTACCTATAATAAAAAAAGTCTATGTATGTAATTAAGTATATCAGTCATCTAGTACCCATAACACAAGCTCTGCTTAGCTTGGGCCCAAATGCTACTGTGTGGATTGTCCGGCCTTAATTAGGTATTTATTTATATACTAACTGTAATTATTATATTCGGTATGTCTATAATTCATCATCATCATCATCACCAGCCTATAATAGTCCACTGCTGGCCATAGGCCTCCCCCTAATGGGCGCCAAAGATGGCATTATCATTTGGGGGTTAATGCCCATAATCCCCACGCTGGGCATGCGGGTTGGGGATCGCAGTTCGGTGGAGTTGTTCTTCAGAGGGCGCTGCTGCCCGCCCCCCGGTGTGTTTCCCTTAGTCGCCTCTTACGACACCCACGGGAAGAGATGGGGTGGTGAAATTCTATGCCGGCACCACACGGCAAATCTCTATAATTATCTTTGGTTAACATGTACATGTGTGTTAATGTTCGTACGCAGTGACGATTGTAATGCCCAAGGACCAATAACAAAGGAGTTTAATTCAACAACGAGGAGGAAGGAAATGGTAACGTATTGGAAAACATTTTCCTGTTAGAGTCAATGATCTTTGTTTAGCGAGATATTTATTATATTTCCGTAGATTATCTGGTTTTAGGTTTTACTTATAATACTTATCTATACTAATATAATAAAAAGGAAAGATTAATAAAAGGGCAAAAAAGCCTTTACTAACAAAGATAATTACAATTATCTAAATAAAATCTAGTATTTACAATTGAGCTAACTGCAGACTGTTGCGAAGAAACTACAGATAGCTCAACTCACCCATAACAATACCAGTTGGACTACTAGACCGATTTGAAAATTTCTTTCTCTATTAGACTCCTGAATTTTCCCTGATGAACATAGGCAAACATAGAATACCAAAACAATTAGGGATCCGCATGAAAATTTATTTTTTTATTAAATACCCATGCAAAGCCGTGGCGGACCGCTAGTGTATTATATGGGTAAAACATAAAAGAAAATTTCAATAGAATAAGTAAATTAGAACTAGTATTTACAGTTGAACTAACTGCAGACTATAGCAACTTACAGGTACTTCAACTGATCGATATTTAAATAAATAGTTAATAATGTTGGACATCCAAACAGCATCATCTAGCCCCAAGCTAAGACTAGAACACCCTGAAAAAATTTCAGCAGCATATTTAGTATAAGAAGTAAATAAAGGCTTTCGGTTTTATATTTAATTTTTTTATACTGAATACAAAATTACGTCTATTCTCACTAGTTCAGTTGTCCAGTTCAGTTGACTGAACTAGTGAGATTTATTTTCTCGTTTGTTCAATTGAAAATAAGACTAGCTTTTGCACCTTGTTACATTTCATTTATTACTATTAATTTACACGAAGTTTTTCCAAAAAGGTAGGTACATTAATTTCGCCATTTAGCAACTGCATTTGTACATGACGAATGATACAGCCAAAAAAGGGGATTTACATTTTATAAACTCAGCAAATGATATCAGTGCACGACATTGATATCACATGAGATTGTATGAGATTGTACATAAGTAGGTACTAAAGAAGAAATAATTGAATACGATATATTCCCATCCACCCCATTAACATCCCCATCAATGGGGTGCTTGGGTAAAAAAGTTCCCATCCGCCCCATCATACAAGTCAATGGGGTGGATGGGAATTTTTGCCCCATTGACTTTTCTATATAATATTATAAAGAGGAAAGATTTGATTGTTAGTTTGTTTGTATGTTTGTTTGTTTGTTTGTTTGTTTGTTTGTTTGTTTGAATAAGGCTCCGAAACTACTGGACCGATTTGAAAAATTCTTTTACCATTAGAATCCAAAATTTTCCGTGATGAACATAGGCTATATAATATTTTGAAAAAAGTTAGGGATCCGCATGAAAAATTCAATAATTGAACCGTGCGCTGTATATTCAACCTCTTTTTCTATTATGGCGCGTCAGAATAGAAAAAGAGGTTGAATATACGCACGCTGCTTGCTTTTTCTTTACGGCCAGTGTCAGTTATGAAGTGTCGAGTCAATGTCAAAAACCCCAATGCTGTTAAAAAAAGTAAGGGATCCGTATTAAAACTGTGAAACCCATCGTGTTAGTGTGTATAACTTCTGAAATTTTTGTTTAATACCCGTGCGAAGCCGGGGCGGACCGCTAGTTTATAATATAAATATTTAATCTCACTATTCATATCCTGGCTTCTGGACGGGTATTACACGAAAATTATAATTATAACACACATAATATAGACCTTTCTTTTAGCACATTAGAAAAAGATTAGGTTATTATCGGAATTTAAAGGTAATTAAAAATATTTTCAAGTAAATTTTATTCGCACACGACCGCTTCCTTGGAAGCTGACCTCCCAACCATCAACCTTACTATTGCACCATACCTTACTATATTTTAATGTGAAAAATTGGTTATTTGTGACAGATAACTGTAATATTATTATGACTTAACTAATATTGTAAACGCGAAAGTTTGTAAGTATGAATGGATGTTGGTTACTTTTTCACGCAAAAACTACTAAACGGATTTTGGTACACAGATAGTTTATGATGAATGACACATGGGACTTATTATCCCGAAAATCCCACGGGATCGGGAGCTACGCGGGCACCCAGCTAGTAGATAACTACTAACAATACGAGTATATAATATTATATGGTATCGCGGAGTTTTAGTAGATATTATGTAGATCCTCTATAAAACTGTAGCACATCACTTTGCTCTATTGTTAATAATTTCCGCAGCTTAGAAGGATATTATTTTCATACGTTGGGTTACCATATATAAGATTTTGATACGGATCCCTAACTTTTTTGAAAATATTCTATCATCGGTCTAATAGATTCGGAACTTATTTAATCCAAACAAACAATCAAATGTTTCCTCTTTAGAATATTATCCTACAGATTTTAAGAAATAAGATATCTCGTATTATTGACGTGACTACACCGGATATAAATCAAATCTATCATTGTTTCAAATCAAGATGAAAACAGTTGATAATATTCACTGAGTTAGTTATTATTATACCTATAGCCGTCATAACGAGTGTATATGACAGCTATAGGTAAGTATATGTCACAAAAATAAATGCCTATAGCGCCTATTTGACGATATCTTTGGCGCGGTGGGCGAAGGTCCGCCTGCGACGCAGGAGGTTGGGTTCGATTCCCGCCTCGGGACACATATTTGTACGATCTGCAAATATTTGTTCAGGATGTTCTGGTCGTTTTCTATGTACTTATAGTAAAAAATATCTATCTATGTACTCGTATATTATTACATTTATTACGTGTAGGTATATACAGGGTGCCCATAATGAGTGGATAACCTTAACGCCTTATTCGGCAGCTCAAAGCCAATCAAAAACATTTTTTTGACCCGTTGGGGTCAAAAAAATGTTTTTGATTTTTGGCCTTCGTACCCACAATTTTAACAACAAATTATTAGAGGAATATAAGAAAATATTGATTATTTTAGCAATAATATGTTAACGAATTCAATTTGAATGCCAGTCGCGCGCGGGCGCTTGGTTTAGCTACACGCGTTTGGTTATTGATTGACCCCTAACCGGTTTGAGCGGCTCGGCCGCCGAGCGCGCTAATCACGTGCGACTTTCTCTGCATTTGAGATCGCGCGCTAATCAATTATTATGAATAGTTTTGCGATTTTGGATACCAATTCTGAGGAGGAGAATGATATGATACAGAGAGATGACATGGAGATTGAACATGAAAAATGTGCGAGAACAAGTGAGAGAAGATCAAGGAGCATGGAGAATATAAGTGATAATACTGAGCAGAATGAGGGAATACCTAATAAGAGGAAATTATTGGAAAGCTTAGGAGAAGACAATGATGAATGGAATGAGTGTATGGTGAAGACTAAAAAATTTTCCCGTGGTCGCTTAGAGAATGGTGAGTCTATGAGATATTCTTTGGATAATATAGAAGTTTGTCTTACTGGGTCCGAGGCACTCCCTCGACAGTTTGGATTAGCTAAAATGTTGAAGAAGGAAAATATTAAGAACGTATTGAAAGTTAAGTACCTGAATTCTTTCAAGGCTTTAATTCAATTTTCCGACGAAGAAAGTGCCGAAGTTTTAGTGAAATGCAAATCTTTCAATGAAAATGGAATAAAATGCCAAAGACCCATGGAAATAGACCGTTCTTATGGGGTCATTCAAAATATCGATCTCGATATTAGTGATGAGGAGATCCAGCAACAGATAAGCAGCCAGACGGAAGTTTTAGCAGTAAAGAGATTAAAACGTAAAAACACATATGATGGACATTGGGAACTATGTGAATCAGTGAGATTATGCTTCGATGGTCCATCTTTACCCAGTCATGTTTTTATCTACGATACTAGAGTTAAAGTAAGCCCCTACACTTATCCAGTCACGCAATGCTCACGTTGCTGGCGTTTTGGTCACACAATTAGAATGTGTCCATCTGTGAAGATTGTCTGCCCTAAATGCACAAAACCTCATGCAAACTGCGAGACAATACTTTTTAAATGTAACAACTGTATGGGAAGACATATGGCTATGTCAAAAATATGTCCAGCCTATCACAAGGAAAGAAGACTGAGAGAGTTAATGGCAGAGTTTAATTGCTCTTATAAAAAAGCCTTCACTATTTATGTACCACCGTCGCCGCAACCAAGAGACAGGGCGCTGAGGAATGAATACCCACTTCTACCAAAGGCACCGGAAGCATTACATCCTTCAACATCTAGTCACACCGAACTAATTGATATAGGGACTACCAGTTCTACGACTTATGCTCAAAAAGCAAAGGTTATCCCAAGAAACACAAAGAAGAAAGAGGCTATGCTGGATAAAAGGAGAAACAGGAAAAATACGCAAAGAGAACTAGAGGGAGATTTAATGGACTATGATTCAGAGGGTAGTGTAAAAGAAGATATAGAGACAGGGAACCTTAACGATGGGAATAAATCGGAACTTAGAGAGAAGATATCATGGAACCTTCTGTTCCGAAAATTGAAGAACGCAATATTCGATGGGAATAAGAGTTGGGAAGACAAGATAAAAGGCTGTGGAAGTATTTTGTTAGAGGCACTGGTATCTTTTGTCATGCAGTTTATAGCAGATCAGCCTTGTTGTAATTTCATAAAACAATTATGGATTACAACCACTCAAGACTTATTGTAAATGTGCTACAATGGAATGCTCGAAGCATTCGTTCCAAAAAAGTTGAGTTTGAAACATTAATTAACCAGGAGAAGATACACATTGCTGCAATATGTGAGACTTGGCTTAACCCGGACTGTGAATTCAATGTTAGTGGATACAAAGCATTTAGATTAGATCGAGATGATGAACATGGCGGTGTGGCGGTCCTGGTTCATAATTCGATAAAAGCCCAACAATTCGATGTCACTCTATCGAATTCACAGATCGAGATTCTATGCGTCAAGATATCAAATTGTCAGCACTTAGAAAGCATTATTTCAGTATATTGCCCACCATCTGCTAGAACTAGCCAAAGTGATTGGGACCAAATGCTTAGTTTATCTTATCATCTAATAAGACACTAATTGTTGGCGACTTTAACGGCCATCATAGTATTTGGTCAAGTAGAACAGATACAAGAGGGAATCAAATCGCTGATTCTATCTTGGACAGTAATTATACATGCTTAAATGACGGCACACATACTAGGTTTAGTTTGGTTAACGACAGAGTACAAAGTACTGCTCCTGATATATCTCTCGCATCTGTTGATATTGCTCTTGATTTCAGCTGGAAAGTTTTAAATGAAAACTTGGGTAGTGACCATCTTATGATTAAGCTTGAAACTGGTATTTGTGCTGTTAATAATATTAAAAAGAAACGTAACTTTAAAAAAGCTGATTGGTTGAAATATAAAACAGCTGTAGAGAAAGAACTCTCGGATTATAGTCTACCAAATGATAATCAATCAGCTTATGATACATTTATTGAAGTCATCAACAAGGCAGCTGACGCGTCTATTCCTTATGTTAAAATTTGTCAGAGTCCGCTTGACCGTAAGAAATTCACTCCAAAACCTTATTGGAATCAGGATATATCGAAAGCGGTAGCCGAGAGACGTCTTGCGCTTGCCACCTTTAGGAAAAACCCTACTCCAGATAACTTAAGTGAGTTACAGGTGAAAGTAAGTGCAGCTCAAAAATTAATGCGATCAGCTAAGTGTAAGGCGTGGCAGGCCTTTTGTGATGGTATTGATGGTGCGACATCTGCTGGGGATATGTGGACTAAAATGAGATGGCTCAAGGGAAATAAATCTTTGAAGGCTGATATTACACGTGAAGCAGCTGAAGCATTACTGGGTAATATGGCGCCTGATTACGTGAGTCCTTCTACTCCTACATTCTCTAGTGTGAACACTATCTTATCATCACCTGTTACGGTACAGGAACTAGCGAACACGATTAAGGATACTGATACAGCACCAGGAGCTGATGATATCTCATACACAATGATAAAGAATCTTTCAAATGAAGCCAAAAATATACTAGTGTCTTTATATAATAGATTTGTCTTGTGCAGTTTCGTTCCGCACCAATGGAGAGAGGTAAAAATTGTTCCTATACCGAAACCGAATGCTCTTGGTAATCTTCAGAAGTCGTTCAGACCAATTGCCTTGTTATCTTGTCTATGTAAGATTCTTCATACAATTCTCACTCGCAGGCTCGAGTGGTACTTAGAGCGAAATGATTACTTCTCAGAGGAAACAGTAGGCTTCCGAAGGTCTAGATCTTGCATGGACAATTTGACAAGGTTGGTTTCACGAATCCAATCGGGATTTAGCAAGGGAATGGCGACGGTTGGCTGCTTTGTTGATATTGATAACGCTTATAATAACGTTAATATTTTAAGTCTTTTGCATGGGTTGGATAAACTTGGAGTGGGTAGGTCACTGTGCAATTACCTCTGGCAATTTTTACATTCGAGAAGGTTGTTTATTGAACTACAGGATGGTCAATTGAGCAGGATTACAGGTACCGGTATTGCGCAGGGTGACCCTATTTCTCCACTGTTATTCAACGCAATAACTATAGGTATTTGTAAAAACCAGGGTCAGGTGTCAATATCTCAATATGCCGATGATTTTGTACTTTATACCAGCTGTTCAAATTTGACAGAAGCAGTATCTCTAATTCAAAATAGTTTAAACACATTAAATAACGATATTTTACAGTTGGGTTTAGGTATCTCCCACAGGAAAACAAAAGTTTGTGTATTTACTAGACCGTACACTAGGGATTTAGATAGATTTAATATATACTTATACATTGATAACGTGCGCATTCAACAAGTTAATAATATTAAATATTTAGGTATGTGGGTGGATAGGAGTTTATCATGGGGGAAACATATAAAAGAAACTATAGATAAGATCAGTAAGTTTTTAAATATATTCAAAGTTCTTTCGGGGTCTAAATGGGGTATACATCCAAAGCATTTAAGACGGCTTTATATTTCGATTATTAGAAGCAGGTTAGATTATGGTTGTTTTCTATATAGCAACAGCGCGAAAACTCGTTTGAATAGACTGGATAAAGTGCAAAATCAGGCGATGAGAGTTGTCGGTGGTTTTATAAAAACCACACCCATTCATGTGATGGAAAGTGAGCTATGTCTCCAACCATTGTTTACTCGAAGAAACTATCTAGCAGCTAAGTTTTGGCTAAGGTCAAGTTCTATAATGAATAACGTGACTATTAATGTTTTGGGTGAATTAGATCAACAATGTCGCGGTGATTATTGGAGTAGGAAAAATATACCTCTGTTAGTCAAAACCCACAGAGAATATTGTAACGTACCTATACATTCTGAAGTTAAATTGTTGTTGTATTCTTTAGATATTTGGATAAGCAGTTTCGATTTATCTCGGAACATAAAAACTTCAATAAGTGGGTTAACTCGGTCAAAGAAGCGAGTAGGTATAGCTAATTTACATAATTTATGCTCTGAGTACCTACATGAGAACTATAGTTCATATTACCAACTGTATACGGATGGGTCGAAAGATGATTCGGGATGTGGATCGGCTTTTGTCGACCCACAGTTAGATGTCTCCGCTGGATTTCATATAAATGCGGATATCTCAATAATGCATTGTGAATTAATAGCCATTTCGGAGGCATTGTCATATGCTGCATCTTTGGACTACAGTAAATTCATTATCCTAACGGACTCCAAGAGCGCGCTTTTACATTTGGCTCGGCTGCCCTCGAGTGTTCGAGGACTTCCGATAGCCTACAATATCCTTAGAACTATCCGTCAGTTGCACAATGCAGATAAAGAGGTAATAATGCAGTGGGTTCCTTCTCATGTAGGTATTATGGGCAACGAGGAGGCTGATCGCTCCGCTAGACAAGCGATAAGCGATGGTATCACCTATACGTGCTTACCAATTCATAGTGAGTTATTGACTAGTGTTCGAGTGCTATGTAGGCGGTTGTGGCATGAGTATTTTGATGCGCGCTCACTTACAAAGGGTATTTGGTATAAATCTATCCAAAGTCGGCCTCCCCGAAGCCCATGGTTTGATGAAGATGTAATGACTAGGAGACAAATTGTAACAATTATGAGGCTTCGCTCCGGACACATTCCGTCGAATAAGTTCAAGTTTCTCATGAGAATATCCGATTCTCCAAATTGTCCAGAATGTAATAAGATAGAAGATGTACACCATGTTTTGACGGAGTGTGTCCGTAATGAGGCACAACGACAAGACTTAAGATGTTTGTACGGTTTTAGTGTAGGTACTTGTAACAGCATTTTGTCTTCCCCGTACTCCGAGGAAGCCAAAATGCTAGCCAAGCTTTATTTGCAGGTTATGTAGGTTGGTTAGTATTAAAAATCCTCATCGTCTGTGATGTAGGATAAGTAAGGTTGTAAAGTAAGTTTGTTTTGTAAGCTGCATAGTGTTATCCACGTCCTTATGGAGGTGGCCATGCACTGTCATGCGGCTATTTGTTAGGTATGTTTATTTTTGTTGAGTTTGTGTGATTTATAAAGAATTGATCTCTTACGGGAGTGACATAGTCACTGTGTGACTAAACTCCCATATATAATAAATAAAGAAATAAAAAAAAAAAAAAAAAATTTGAATGCATTAAGATTGTGACTCTACTTCTTCTGTATTAAATACTAGCGGTCCGCCCCGGCTTCGCACGGGTATTAAACAAAAATTTCAGAAATGATACACACTAACACGATGGGTTTTACAGTTTTCATACGGATCCCTTACTTTTTTTAACAGCATTGGGGTTTTTGACTTTGACTCGACACTACATAACTAACACTGGCCGTAGAGAAAAATATACTCAACCGCTTATATTCAACCTCTTTTCCTATTATGACGCGCCATAATAGAAAAAGAGGTTGAATATACAGCGCACGGTTCAATTATTGAATTTTTCATGCGGATCCCTAACTTTTTTGAAAATATTATATAGCCTATGTTTATCACGGAAATTTTAGGATTCTAATGGTGAAAGAATTTTTCAAATTGGTCCAGTAGTTTCGGAGCCTATTCAATTCAAACAAACAAACAATCAAATCTTTCCTCTTTATAATATTAGTATAGAAGTGCACTATCGCAGTAGGTAGGCCTGTAATGATAGCTGTACAATATATTCAATAAATAAATAAATTTTTCGGTTGAAGAATTGTTTTTGGTTGAAGAATTCCATTAAAAGAAATCAGATTTCTTTAACTGGGGCTTGAAGAAACTGGTGAACATAAAACCTATTCGCTTAGAGGAACGTCGTCGTCGAGTCCAAAACCCTGGATAAAAAAATTACAAATGCAACTATGGCTATAATATGCTATATAGCAAAAACTATCTATTAAATAAACTTAAACGGATTGTCAAAACTATTCTTTGCAAAAAGGCTTATATAAAATAGATTATCTAGACGACAAAAAAGTTTGCGACGAGTTTTGCTTCAACTCGAAAACTAACAATCTAACACGATAAAGGTTTCTTGTAATTCAGAGTGTATTTATATAATTCTATTTAATTCGAATGTTTATCGTAAGCTTATGCGCTTAGCCCAACATACCTATTGCATTTAATTTTATCGGTTAGCCGATAATGGACATTGATTATGATATTATATTGATATTACTAGCGACAAATACGGCATAAATCGATTAACTGTAGATTTTGTCTACTGTAGGTATAAAAAAGAATGCGACGCAGTAGCCCATATAAAGTAAAAATGATAAATATCACGTCAATGTTGTTAGATTTGTGGTTTTAATTAGCAGATAAGACATGCTAATAGGGACTGCAATCCGGATATCCGGATATCCAAATTATCAGGATTATAAACAGAGACCGAGTTGATTTTTCTTATTCAAATTCTATTTTTACGCATAGTATTAAAAACATAGATACTTAATTTTGAGTTACATTTTGTGGATTTAATAAGCAGATAGGACCATGGTAATAAAATAACATAATGGTAAAAAACACTTCCAATTAAACACTACACTGCCAATTAAAGGGTCTGATGAATTTCCCATACAATCTCCGTTCGTGTGTATTCCTGCCATAAACTTTTTCAAAATACTTTTCTGAAATTAAATTAAATTAAATAAGAATAAGAATATTTTTATTACCACAAACGTATTAATATCTAATTGCATATTTACATCAAACAACACAATGTTTGCTTAGTATTGTGTTGATATTATTTTTAATAAAGCTTGTGACAGAAACCTAAATAAATACCATTCTTATACAAAAAGACCATGGTGAAAATATTCTCAACAAATCATTTTGGTGCTACGTTTGCATGGGAAATTCATTCGTTGCCCGAGCCTTAAATCATTGTGGATTATTTTGATAGATTTAATATAGATACTGTCTTAGGCCCGGCGGCGCGGCGGCGCCCATTATCGGCATCGGCATGACTGAGGATTTTAGGTGGCAAATAGCAATATAAGTACATTAACATAATGGCAATAAAGTAGAAATTGCCGTGTATATAGTCGTAATAACAAAAAATACCGTTTCGGTATGCTTGAGGCTGCTGTATCGGCAGCCTTGAAAATGCTTCGGGATGCTTTGCATCCTTCGGTACGCCGCCGGCGCCGAGGCAACACTCGGGGGGATAGCTTGCCCTGCGGGCAAGGCTTGCCTTAAGGACGCCTCGTCATCCCTAAGAACGTTGCAGCATGCCAAAGTATAGTTTCCGACAGAGTGCGCTTGCATGTAGGATGCCGAAGGATCCTTTTCCTTGCCGATGCCGATAATGGGCGTCGGGCCTTAGGGTCAGCGCAGACAGAGAGGAGCGCAGCGGAGAGGATTTTTATAACGCACTCGAAAATCAACTTTAAAGTTATAAAAATAAAATGCATACATGCTTGAAGATAACAAAAATCCTAGCGCGTCCGAAGATACGCGGGAAGCCCCGCGCAGCGTCGAGCCTGCGCGCGCGTCGTACGCGTACTTTCAGTGTTGTCACTGAGGGAATGTACCACAGATATATAGTGGAATCAAATGTACGGTAGAATGGTAGCCCAGAGTGGTTTACTCGCGCAGGCTCGCGAAGTCGCGCGCTAGCTCGAGCATACGAATGCCCGAGACTGCGAGAGGATTATTAGTAGTACAAAAGGGACTGGTGTGCCAAGAATTTCGTGTGACGTCCAAAGACTGTTAAGTTAAAGATTGATATGGAACCGTATGAAGACTTCAATACTGTAAACCAACTAGGTCTGTGTAATTTATAATTTTAGAAAATTTTGTTATTAACTTGCTCGAAGCCGCTAGTTTGGGTTATTCCCGCTCGCTTCGTCCCCTGAGGGGACGAACAGGAAGTAAACTTCCCGCTGGCCCCTGTGGGGACGAATGAGAACTTTACTTCCCGTTCGTCCCCGCTTATATAATATGAGGATAATTTTAAATAAAATCAACATTACTTTTATAATCAACTTTTATTATATATTTTGATTAAAATTAACAATTTTTTTTATGATGTTGATCTTATGTTTACATAAGTCCCCATGTTTAGGTTACATGTTAGGTACATTTTAGGGGCACTTAATAATTGCAGATATTCTGCGGTTTTGTGTGAACTTTCACATGGTCCTCGCACTTATTCCCGCCTCGGGACAAATATTTGTACGATCAGCAGATATTTGTGGGGTGTTCTGGTCGTTTTCTATGCATAGTAAAATATATCTATATATCGCACCTCCAGAATAGAAGTGACTCATTTCAAAAAACATGTTTTTTGGGAAATGCGATTTACATTACAATATTATTACATATTATGTAATAATATTGTATTATGCATATCAGTCATATAATACCCATAACACAAGCTCTGCTTAGCTTGAGGCTAAGTGATGCTGTGTGGATTGTCAGGCATTATTTATTAATTTACTTAGGTCTATTTCGCAGGAGATAGAGTGCACACTCCATGTGCACTGAGACAGCCGTACACTAGCAAATATCGAACAGTGTTTGCTGCACCCTCATGAATATCTGAATCGACAAGCGAAACCGCGAACTAAAGCTTGTCTACACTTAACGATGATAAGGTTCTAAAATAAGTCACGTTTTAAAAATGCATGTTCTGTTATAATAACGTAGACCTTGGCCTGCATCGTGGGCCTACTTTAATAAATACATTGGATTACTGTCTGTATGTACAATATTTGAATATCAATATAATTAAAAAGCCTCCTCACCGCGAAGCAGGCCTAGGAAAACACCAGAATGGGATATTTTACCGTAATCGCAACCATGATCATAAAGTGTCATCGCAAGTCGCTCCCATTCGCATATTTGTCGCATTCGCGCCTCTTACTAGAAGCTTGTCAGTTTTTTCGTCCCGCGACAAAGGGTTCGCGTGTGTGGATTTTAGAAATTTGAAACCTACTATCGTGAAACACTTGGTACATACGACGCGACGGGTCGCTAGTACCTACTCTTATAAAGTTGAAAATGTTGCAATATGAACGGAACCGATTTTGATAAAACGGGAGAAATACGAGAAATATGATACTTTCGTCATGTTCCCGCGGGATATTACAAACGCGAAATAACCGAATCCTATTTTTGTATCATTTTATAATTTAAGTTATAATAAAAAAACACGTAAAATCTAATTAAAAATAATATTCAAACCATTATCGAATTAAGATGGAACTTCTACGCGAATGAAGACGCGGGCAAAAGCTAGTATCTATAATAGTATCTAGACATTTAATGATATATAAATAAAGAAAGCCGAGAGTACTCAAAAGCATGCTTTACAACTATTTACAGCTCGATAAAGATAAAACTTATAAAAAAACGTTATAAAATAAAGTAGCAAGATTTAAAAAAAAATCAGTGATCATATCATCAAGATTATTTTATACATTGTCAATATCAAATGATGTTATAAAATGTTATTGTAGAATGTTTATTAAAGAGCTACTTCGCCGTAACAATGTAAGTAAAACAAAGCAATTAGCGGCAATTATGATACTTAAGGCTTCGGCGACGGATGAATTTCCCGTACAAACGTAGCGTAGTACCAAAATGAATTGTTGAATTTTAGTATTCACCATGGTCTGATAATTTTTTGGGTGTATTAAAATAGTATTTATCTAAGTTCCAGCCGTAATGTTTTTCTTCCTTTTATTGCATGATTCTATTGTTTCGTATTTCCCAAGAGGTGCACGACAAATATTTTTGAAATTTTAATGTACAGTCAGCGACAACAATACCAGAAGGCTAGTGCAGAGTTTTCACGACCTATGAGCGAAATAACCACCTACAAAATCTACGAGATTGAAGCCTGCAGGGATGCAGAAGAGATAATATTTCTTATCAGTTGACCTTGTTCCCTTGCAGCCAGCGGGGAGGCGTGATAAGTACTTAGTTTTGCAGGACAATGTAATAATTACATTTTTGGAATGAAAATAAATGTTTCGTAATCGAAAATAAGTATATATATTCGTAAGTAGAAGAATACCGGAATTGATATACTATATCAATTCCGAGATTATAAGGCATATCCATACTAAGCTATCGTAGCAGCATATATGACGTCATTTGGTACTTATAAACTGTACCTATTCCGATCCCTGGTAATTCTTATTTTAACACTTATCCTACACTTTTCACTTACCGCTGATAATGTATACAGGGTTGTCTTTCCCGTTGACGTATGGTGACTGATCGTCTACCTTCTCTGATGGTTTCACAACATCGGGGGCTCCTACCATGCCTGCAAAGATGGAAAGGAAAATTAATCAAATTGGTCCATTGTAATTAACTAATTTTGCCATAAATAAATAATTTATTATTATTATTGTATCTCACTTCTATGATCTTGGCGGTATAGTGACCCGGACATTTGGGAGGCATGCGTGGGGCCGTAGCCAACAGCACTGAGGCCCTTTATGAGAGGTAATTTTAAAGGCGAGGGCTACACATAGCGGGTATCATCCTCGTTTGCACAATATGATCACTATATCACCCGACACTGATATTCGCCAGGTGTAGACTAAAGAGAGACTATTACAAAGGCAAAAGGAATTAAAACCAAGGTCAGAAGAAATAGGTAATTTGGCATTAGGGGAGAGTGCGGACGCCTGCCAATCTTATTTTTATGAAGTAATGGTTCCTCTTACAACCCAACTGAAAAATCCACCTGTATATTTTTGAAGTGGTAAAATAATAGCAGTACGTAGCGAAAGAAAGCAAGGTTATGCCGTCAAAGTATATTTATCTTTTATTTACTACACTTTACCCAGTTTTTCAAGTATTTTATCAATTCAGTAGATATTTGATAAACCTGATGAAACCACTTTACCTGATTGAATCAACTGTAACAGCTGGTCTTGAAACGATAAATATTAAGACTTCAACATCATCATCATCATCACCAGCCTATAATAGTCCACTGTTGGACATCGGCCTCCCCTAATGAGCGCCATTGATGGCATTATCATTTGGGGGCTATTGCCCATAATCCTCACGCTGGGCATGCGGGTTGGGGATCGCAGTTCGGTGAAGTTGTTCTGCAGAGGGCGCTGCTGCCCGCCCCCCGGTGTGTGTCCCTTAGTCGCCTCTTACGACACCCACGGGAAGAGTTGGGGTGGTGAAATTCTATGCCGGCACCACACGGCCTAATACGGCCTATTAAGACTTAGCTAATTAACAATTTCCGATTTTATTTATTGATACGCAATTTTTTTTATCTTTGTTATTATACGATAACTATAGATAATAAATTCCACCTGGTGCGGAAATAGTTAATGGAAAACAACACAACAACAACATCAACCTATAATAGTCTACTACTGGATATTAGGCCTACCCTAATGAGCGGCATTATCATTTTGGGGTTATTGCCCATAATCCCCACGCTGGATATGCGGGTTGGGGATCGCAGTTCGGTGGAGTTGTTCTGCAGAGGGCGCTGCTGCCCGCCCCCGCCCGGTGTGTCTCCCTTAGTCGCCTCTTACGACACCCACGGGAAGAGGTGGTGAAATTCTATGCCGACACCACACGGCATAGAATTTCACGGAAAACAACATTCTTCATAAATAAATAAATTTTAACCGACTTACGAAAATGGTGAGGTGTTGGCGTTCGGCGCGGTATAATGGATTTTAGCACACCGATTTTGAGGATCATTGAAATTTTGTATGAATAAAAAAGAGGTTCCATTTTTATTTCCATTTTTTTAAACGTTTATTAACAACAAAATTTACGATTAGATAACCAAATTAGAACTAGTATTTACAATTTGAGTTAACTGCAGACAAGTAACAATCCACAGGTAGCTCAACTGATCCATATAGAATACCAGTTGAAAGTGTCCCCAAGATGCTGGCTGCATTGCCTCGCTGTATGGCAATGCTGATGCGCTGCGAAAGATACTCACCAGCTCTCGGGAGATTGATTTGATTTCAAATTATTGATTACTCTTTATTGATTAATTTTTGTTAGTTAAACCATTTCTTCGTCAATAATTTTCCTTTTTTTTTCTCTATTCCTTTTTGTTATATCTTGTTTTAGTTTCAATTTTTTCAGAATAAAGTATCTTAAATGATACCTCTGACTGGCATTGATATGGATTAGTTGATCTGTCATTTGTTGCAACAGTCTATAGTTGCCTCAATTGTTTTCACTTGTAAATACTATACTATTTCTTATTCGGTTATTTAATTGTAGTTTTCTTGGTCAATAGACTACTTATCTGTTTAAAATTTGTCCCGCAAATAAAAAACTTTTATCGACGTCTGTTAATAAATCAACAAAACCTTTAATTTGTGTCACAGTGTCAGATAAGTACGTGTAGGTAACTCTAACAGTGAAGCCAAAAAGTTTAAGCGCACAGAACCGTCACGTTTGACCCAGATATTTACCACCGACTTTCGTTACGAAATGCCCTTTCTGTCCCTTAATAATAGATAAGTTTTAAATTGGAATAGGTAAGGTTATAAAACAATATTATTGAGTTTCTGCAAGTAACTTTGTTATAAAGCAGAAAAAATGCTTGTTTCATAATGTAAAATAGCATCGCGCTGGTATAATTTATAAAGAAGTAGGAACTAAAAATTTTAAACCTACCAAGAAATTGGATATATCTAAAATATCAAGGCTAATTTTGTAAGCGCTAAAATTCAAAATTAATAAGTACGAGATATCTATACTTACTAATATTATAAAAAGGAAATTTTTGATGGTTTGTTTGGATTGAATAGGCTCCGAAACAACTGAACCGAAGCCTACACTATCTAGTAGGTATCTATAACACAATCCCTAAGCTAGGCAAAGGAATCTCCCGAAAATATTGATCGTGTGAAAAATTGTTTACAAAGCCGTTGTTTAATTTTGGCACAATTTCTTCCTAAACTCTTGCTAATCTTAAACTATCGCAGATACATTTTACGGCTGAAAAACTAGTATAATTATCTACTAGCTGGGTGCCCGAGGTTTCACCCGCGTAACTCTCGATCCCGTGGGATTTTCGGGATAAAAAGTGGCCAATATGTTATTCCAGGTCACAAACTATCTGTGTATCAAGTTACATCAAAATCCGTTTAGTCGTTTTTGAGTGAAAGAGTAACAAACATCCATCCATAGTTACAAACTTTCGCATTTATAATATTATAGGCATATTATAGGATGCGCGAGTTTTTATCAACTAGGTGCCTTTATCCACTAGTTCTCTGAATATTAAACGAACACCTAAATGAATTGCGAGATAGTACGTTGCGGTTAACCAAGTCAATTTTATTTTATTACTTTCATTTTAAGTTATTTCCTATTGTATCTGCTGTTACTGCTGACAATCGACGATAAATGCACGGAAGACAAAAGATCTATTGGACAGCAGTTTACAAGAAATTAACAAAAGACTGCAATTCAGGGAATTTACCTACGCAATTTAAAGACACAATGTCATGGTAATTTAGCTCGGCTTGCAAGGCTAAGGGGCGGCGCACACTAGCCAGTGTAGACACACTCAGTGTGGTTAGGCAAGGTCAGCAGTTAAGCCCTTGTATTTTCGAAAAATGGCAAGCATTACACAGAAAATTTTATCAAATGTGTTTCTATATTTTATTGAGCTACATGTAGATTGTTTGTAACAGTATGCAGTTAGCTCAATTGTTTCATTTAAATGCTAGTTCTAATATGGTTATTTAATTGTTAATGAAGGTTTCACCATTAAACATGTAACATCATTATAAACTTGATGCAACGGCGATTTATTTGTAACTAGCTTGGTTCCCGCGGTTTCACCCGCGTAACTCCCGATCCCGTGGGATTTTTGGCAAAAGTAAAAACCCATATGTTATTCCAGGTCAAACTATCTGTGTACCACGTTTCATCAAAATCAAACAGATTGAAACAAATCTTCGCCAGAAGAAGAAAAAACAAACATTCTTAGTTTATATGCTTCAAACTAAAATAACACCAGCGTTTTTCGAAATGATGAGCTACACCTACCTGTACCTGAACTGAAACGTAGGGGAAAATAAAAACATAAAGTACGCGATAAATACCCGAAAAATATCCTTTAATACAGAACTGTGGCTTCGAATCAAGCTGCAAGATCCCTTAAGTGGCCCGTTTGCGCAGAACCTTAGTTACCTGATCTAGATAACTACCTAATTAGGAGCACGTGCTGAAACTCGTTTCATCAATGACAGGTTGATGACGTGTGTATGATTGGAAACATTATGACGTATCTGACTTTAATCAAGTCCAATCTACGAGAAATTTACTGTCAGACGAGTAAAATTTTATTTTAGTATAGACTAGGTACTTTATTTCTTTAGGTCAAACAAAATAAGCAAGTGCGTAGTTATTGAAATCTGAAATATTAAATCTGAGATCAGAAATAGGTGCTACTGCGAAATCATAGCAACGCTTATTTCTATTGACCCGCACGAAGTCCGTTCATTGAGATTTTTTTTCTAAGTAACCCAAAAACATCAAAACAATTTGTGAGTAATCAAAGCAGAGATTAAATTGCTTCATTTTGAAAGCGATTTGGCAAGAAGGCGTTCAACCACTCTGTTGCGACAGACAAACTCATTGTTATTTTATGTTATGAGGAACAACTGAAGTGAAATCTACTTGATGGGTTTTTATGATGAACACATAATTTTGATACTAGAAATAAGAATAAACTCGCTGTGCCCACTACTAAGCTACACAATACAAGATTAGTGTATCTTTTAAAGGTATACGCTTCTAGAACAAAACTCGAAGTGAGTTGCAAAAATATCTTATAAATTCATTCAAGGATTGTAAAAAATATTCTTTGCAAAAAGCTTACTATAAAATATCGGATTATCTAGACGACAAAAAAGTTTGGGACAAGTTTTGCTTCAACTCGAAAACTAACAATCTGTTAGATTAGTAGGTAAAGGTTTATTGTTCGCTTCTTTACTTTATCTAGATAGATTGAAGTGAACAAAGAATCAAAGTGATCACTTTATTTCCCATTGTTACAGTAATTTGTGTTTTTGACGTGTCCAAGAGTTCTAAAGGATATAAAGGACTTTGATTTGGATTTTATATTTTGATTTTATCCGAAATTTCGTGTTTCCAGAGCAAATTTATTTATTACCTTCTGGCGATATAATTTTCTTTGTAGTAAGTATAGAATATTCCAGAATACCTTATTTATTACTCCAAATTAATGAACACCTTTTTAGGGTTGTCATAATTATGCTTAATTTAACAAAAAAACTTTGCCAATCAAATAAATAAATAATCTTGGATAATCTATACATTATCTAGCTCAAGATAAGCAGAGCTTGTGTTATGGGTAGATGTCTGATAATTAATACAAACAATAACGAACATATTTTTTTTCCTATCCATAGAAATCGACCAGATCGCCCGGAAAAATTATCTGGAAACAGTACAATAATTTATCTCGAGGCGGGAATCCAACCCACAACCTGCGCCATAGGATGACATCGAAAGTTCCAATACCTATTTTTATTCCAATGAATACATACCTTTTTTATTCCCTAGGAAAATCATGTCAAATCCACAATTAAAGACAGAAATAATGTTGCCATACAAATACCTTAACTGAAAACATCACGATTAACTTATTTCATATCTAGGTAACATATGAAACAAATATACATAAAAATTTGTGTTGTTAGCATAAGTAGCATCTAGTTAGTAGTTTTTTGTTCATTATGTCTTCTTTTTCATATTGTACCTCTATACCTATGTCTATCTTAACCCATTAAAAAAAAGGCTTACTATAAAATATCAGATTATCTAGATGACAAAAAAGTTTGGGACGAGTTTTGCTCCAACTCGAAAACTAACAAGCTAACAAGGTAAAGGTTTCTTGTTCGCTTCTTTACTTTACCTTAAAAATATTGAAGTGAACAATGAATCAAAGTGATCACTTTATTTCCCATTTTTATTATTTAAGCAACTTGTATTTTGTGACGTGTCCAAGAGTCCTGTAAGGTCTAAAGGAAATGAAGCACTTTGATTTTGATTGATTTTGATTTTGATTACATTAGCTGTCGCTGTACCTGATTGAGTACACCTGATTGTCATTTTTTTACTACAAATCAGTTAATTCCAGCAGATTGTAATTCCGAGCTGTCCTGTAGCTGTAGCTAAATAAATGTATCTTTATCTTTATATGAAACAACTTAATTTGTTAACTCAATTAGTTTTTTGCTTTGCCTGAGAATTCTATTTCTGTAAAATGGCCAGTAAGTCCGACCTCCAACCTAATTGAGTCACAGTACAAGGTTTAGCTAACTACTGCTGTCTGTACGAAGTAAAATATCAAATATGATCCAAGGGTTAATCCTCAAAAACGTATTTTTTTCAAAATGAAAATCAAAGTGCTTTTTTCCTTTAGACCTTAAGGAGTCTTGAACTCTTTTCTGTTTTGGGATCGGTTTCGAAAAGCGGGTCTCGCTATTTTTATCACATAAAAAAACAATTAAAAATTTGTCTACAGGTAGATTAGCATTACCTACCTCCCGTTTTTATTTATTTTACCAATAGTATTTGTAGTAGGCTAGTTTAAGCACCTAAAATTGTCAGGTTGATTACCATTATGAGAGAAAATAAACTTTTTATTTATTATATTATTTATACATAAATCGATAAACGGCGCTCGTGTAGTAGGCTAGCACATCTTACAAAATCCGTCAGGTTGGTTACCATTGTGAGAGAAAATAAACTTTTTATTTATTATATTATTTATACATAAATCGATAAACGGCGCTCGTGTAGTAGGCTAGCACCAAAATCCGTCAGGTTGGTTACCATTGTGAGAGAAAATAAACCTTTTAATTATAAATAAATAAATAATGTCGGACAGTCCACACAGCATCATCTAGCCCCAAGTAAGAGCTTGTGTTATGGGTACTAGATGACTGATATACATAATTCGATATAATTGCATATATAGAGGGGGTTATTAGGGGGTTATTAGGGGGTTATTGCCCATAATCACCTACCTATGCTTACGTCAAAACCCGAAATATTGTCGACTTGCATGACGAATCAAAACGTGGATCGAAGAAAACGTCAATCAGTAATTTCGATAATTATCATATTTATCATATCATACACGCGTAGCCTAACAAACATAGGTACGAACATCTCTATGTAAACATTATAAAAAGGAAAGATTTGAATGTTTGTTTGTTTGAATTGAATAGTCTCCGTAACAATATATCTGTGCTCCGAAACTACTGGACCGCTTTGAAAAATTCCTACAGTCTGCAGTTAGCTCAATTATTTCAATTGTATATTATTCTATCTCTGATTGTGTTAAAAAATTGTAATTTTATTTAATAATTATGGCTACTTTGTCCTCTAAATTTTTTTTGGTTAAACCCGTGTGAAGCTAGGTCGGACCGCTAGTACTAGCTCAAATTTGTTTAAAACCATTACAGCTCTGTATAAATACAATCTCTAGAAAATACTCTAAAGTCATTTATGACGACATATTTACCGGAGTTTAAAGTTTTCTAATATTTCTGCAAATGCGCCATTGTCACCGAATATTGGTAAACTCAAAACTGAATTATGGTAAATATCTCGTCAAATGACTTTAGTGTGAGATTTTTGCATTGATGTAAAATATCCCATTTCGGTGTAGTAAAAAAATATGATCTCATTCGCTTAAATGGAAAATTATTAAAACTAGACATAATATTATCGATTCCTCCAATGCGTTGCGTCAATGGTTTTTCATAATATAACCTTACATGGTACCAAAGTTTGCGTAAGTTTGGATGAATTTAAGTTAGTAAAAGTAGGTATAGTAAGATATTAACTATTTATTTTGTCAGAACATAGAGAGAAAAAGAAACAAATAGAAAACAAACCTCCTAAACTACAACTAATGTGAACATACGGTGCTACAGATCCTTAGTAAAGACCATAAATATTTGCGTAATATTGAGCGAATGTTTTACACAAGTCAATTTGTTCAACCGTCGAATTTTGAATGCATCGTTGATGTAATGTTTTGGTAAATCACTTTATCTACGGTAATTGGTTACGTTATATATTAATTGTTGATTAATTGAATATTCTATAACTCCCAAATGATAAGTAATGCCATATCTATGGCGCTCATTAGGGGACTATTATAGGCTCATGATGATGGAAGATTCTAGCAACGATCATAAATCGCATGTGAATCTTATATCAACGTGTGAGAGCTTCATTTTGAATGAATCCATCATGGAGTGACATATACTAATATATATACTAATATTATAAAGAGGAAAGGTTTGATTGTTTGTTTGTTTGTATGTTTATTTGTTTGTTTGTTTGAATTGAATAGGCTCCGAAACTACTGGACCAATTTGAAAAATTCTTTCACCATTAGAATCCTTAATTTTCCGTGATGAACATAGGCTATATAATATTTTCTAAAAAGTAAGGGAAAATTCAATAATTTAACCGTGCGCTGTATGTTCAACCTCTTTTTCCCTGTCATAATAGAAAAAGAGATTGAATATATAGCGCACGGTGCTTGCTTTTTCTCTACGGCCAGTGTCAGTTATGGAGTTATCGAGTCAATGTCAAAAACCCCAATAAGGGATCCGTATGAAAACTGTGAAACCCATCGTGTTAGTGTATATAATTTCTGAAATTTTTGTTTAATACCCGTGCGACGCCGGGGCGGACCGCTAGTTACCAATAAAGACGAAGAAATACGATCCTCGGCTGAATGCAAGTTCACATTTCATTGCGGCTAAAAAAAGAAGAATTGACAGCGGATGTCTGGTCCGACCAGAACGTCACGATAATTGCGAAACGGTCGATTATTGAACTACATTTGAATCTCATTGAGGTACAACCTTTCATAACAACGAAAATAAACAAATTAGAACTAGTATTTAGTTTTTTTTTATTTGAGTTGTAAGAGTTTTTTCTTAATCTATATCATTTAAATAAAATGTCTAAAAATCTGTAAATAATAAATAAAAAAAACCATTACAATCCTTCATTATCCCCGATGAACATAGAATATAGAATTGTTCAAAAAACTTAGGGAACCGTATGAAAACCTTAATAATGGAACCCAAAGTATGCGTTTGTGTTAATAAAACATATATTTTTGAAATTATTGTTTAATAAATACCCGAGCGAAGCCGTGACGAACGCCTACTATGTCAACTTAAATTTATTAAAATAACAAAAAAATTCTTAAATACCTACAACTAAGTTTCTAACACAATCACGTCAAGATAAACGCAGGCACCGACTACAATCTATTTAAACAGAGATTTATAGTTGATCCTTTTTAAAACCTTTATCTAAGATCTTTTATAGCTGAAATAATTCCGTTTGAAATATATAAAATTTTCCTGCTACAACGGTAATTAATAATGAAATATATGTATATATAATTATAAATATAAATTATAGCGCCATCTGTGGCGCTCATTAGGGGAGGCCTTTGATGATGATGATAGATATAAATATAAATAATAATAATAAAGACGTCACAAAGCTACTTATAGTCCACAAGTGATCAGAATGCTTGCTTTTATTTCAGTCACCGAATTATCATCGCCATCTAATGTGGCAATGCTGACAGCATTCTGTCACTCTGCATTCTGGTGACGGTTTAGATTTTTAGGGAATATATTAGGTCCTTACATATGAAATTGGCGTTTTTCGTACTGGCCACTTTAATCACAAATTTCTCCTCTTTGGAAGCGGATCCATCGCAAACCACGTCCGAGTTAGCTGCAGGCTGCGGTGTTAGTGATAAAACTGTTTTAATTCACTTGAAGCAAATTGGGAAGATTAAAAAGCTTGAAAGGTGGGTACCTCACGAATTGACTGAAGCAAACCGGCAAACGCGCGTCGACTGCTGCGTTACATTACTAAACCGGCACAATAATGAAGGTATTTTAAACCGAATCATTACCTGTGATGAAAAATGGGTTCTTTAAGATAATCGGAAGCGCTCAGCGCAATGGTTGGATCCTGGCCAGCCAGCCAAATCCTGCCCCAAGCGAAAATTAACCCCAAAAAAGTTACTTGTAAGCGTTTGGTGGACTAGTGCCGGTATTGTTCATTACAGTTTTCTCAAATCTGGCCAGACTATTACGGCTGATGTCTATTGTCAGCAATTGCAAACCATGATGGAAAAGCTAGCGGCTAAACAACCTAGGCTGGTCAATCGCTCCACGCCACTGCTGCTTCACGACAACGCTAGACCACACACTGCGCAACAGACGGCTACTAAATTAGAAGAGCTTCAATTGGAAAGTCTAAGACATCCTCCGTACTCCCCGGACCTTGCTCCAACAGATTACCATTTTTTTCGAAATTTGGATAACTTCTTGCAAGGGAAAAAATTCAACTCCGATGGGGCAGTCCAAATCGCCTTCAAAGATTTTATTGATTCCCGTCCGACTGGTTTTTTTAGTAAAGGGATCAATGAACTACCTATAAGATGGCAAAAGTGCATAGAAAATAATGGTTCATACTTTGATTAATTAAATATATTATATTAAAAAATATTCGACTTTTTGTTCCTCCCATACAAAACGCCAATTTCATATGTAAGGACCTAATATATATAGGGGAAAATTGGCTATATCGTACCCCTTAACTTTCATCCAAAATTGCGAATATTATCACGTAATTCACGAATATTCCTGTCGTTTGTAAATAACTTTAGTTTAGTGACTTTAATATACCTTTATGTTTTTTAACTAGAAATTGTTGCCAGAATACAAAAATTATAAGAGAATGTGTACGATTAATCAACCGCTACAATATAGCATACTCTCCCCTAAGTGTATCAACAGTAATTTCCTTTGTAAATAAACAAAATGTCATTGGTTGAGTGATGCGGCAATCAAATTATTTTGATTAGTTTCAGATGTAATTTAGTTTAAAGTACCTCTAGAAATTTGTAAAAATATGGGACTTGTATGGTTATACAAATAACTCAAAGGCTAAATATTAAAGGTTAAAAAAATATAGGTAGTTTGAAAAATAAATTATATTTGAACTAGCGACCCGCCCCGGCTTCGCACCTTCCTCTTAAATCACTCTCCGCATCAAATTCCGTTGCGTAGTTTTAAAGATCTAAGCATACATACAAAAGAAAAAGAAAATTTTTCATTTTATTTGGACAGGCAGCGACTTTGTTTTATAATACGAGTATGTAGTGAAAATTATCTTTATATTAATCCTTCTATATTAATATAATAATATCTACAAATCTAAATTGGCTTAAGCTTTCTACACATAAGTAGATAAACGGAATTCCTTTATCTACGAGTACTCATGTGCTGTCTATCTGTTCGGGGATTTGGTAGCAAACGGTCACATTCGACCAGGGCAAGCACGGGCTTTCTTGTCTAAGGTAATATAGACAAAAATTACGTCACTTTGTCATCGCGTAAATTATTTGAAATTAATTTCTTCAACTTCAATAATGTACGCAATGTATGGCGATGCGATGTCATTATTGTCTATTCTACCCTAGATAACAATCCCTACTGATGTAATAATTATTACATCTCGTCAATCACAAGCAAATATGTAGATCAGTCAAAAGAGTCGTACTACAACCTCAGTATAATTTAGATTCCACAGGCAATTATTTCAAGGAGACAGCTCGATACAGACAAAGGAAGTTGTTTCCTATTTAAAAGAATTTGATGCGTTAGATCTTTATTGACGATGAATCGGTTTACACATACTATTTACATAGTTAATGGAAAACTACAAGCATTGCTCAATCAAAATTTATAAAGGCTGTAACAAAAAGTAAAAACCAATGTTTGAGATACGATCGTAAAACACAATAAAAGCAAAGAATTCGAAAATAATAATTTATTATAGCACACACTCACATACATGGTGGGTTACAATATTGAAGTATACGGATCCCTAACTTTTTTAACATATTATAATAGCCTATGTTCATCAGGGAATTTAGGATAATCCACAAATATTTTGTTCAGGGTGTTCTAGTCTTTTTTCTATATTAGGTATAATAAAAAATTTATATCTATTTAATATATTGCATTATGTACATCATTCATCTAGTACCCATAACACAAGCTCTGCTTATCTTGGGGCTAGTTGATGCTGTGTGGATTGTCCAGTATTATTTATATATTAATTTTATTATTATAAATATTAGTTTTATATGCGCAAATAAAAGGTTTATAAAATCACATAAAGTCTGATTATTCATAACAGAGTTAAATTAGCAGAAACCTAATAATAAAATGATATTTATCATCTATTGAATTATTGATTAGGTACTGTTGCCATGTATTTTCCTTTAATAACTATTTATTTTTATCAACATTGTAAAGGTGATGATAAATTAAAAATACACCCAGACAGAAGTACCTTTTTCTTATCAGATCTATAGCAATATATATGTAAAGACTAATAATTGAATCGGTAGTTATTTACAGTTTTCAATAAGTCAAACAATCGGGAGCTCAGTATCTAGCGCAGCGCATCAGCATTGCCATACAGCGAGGCAATGTAGCCAGCGTCTTGGGTACCTACACTTAAAACTGGTATTTATACGGATCAGTTGAGCTACCTGTAGTTTGTTTGCAACAGTCTGCAGTTAACTCAATTGTTTCAATTGGAAATACTAGCTCTAATTTAGTTACATAATTTTATTTTTCTTTGTTGATAAAGGCTTTTTTGCCAGAAAAAAAACTAAATATTAAAATTTATTGACCGAGATTTAGGACCAACATTAATATATAAACATATATTTCGGTTCCAAAAGATTTACTACATAGTTTACACTACACAAATATCAACAAAAATCATACAAAAGTCTTCACTTCTACGACTTCTAAGTGACTTATTAGATTTTGTTGCTAGACTTAACGGTAACCGTAACCTACATTGCATTTAAAAAAGCCTGGGCCTTCTTTAATAAATAAATATAAATTAATTAATAAAAATATTTATCTTAGATACCTCCTTCTATACTATAATGCTGTGTGAATTGTCCAGCCTTTTTTTATTATTATTGAAACCATTTTTTTCTGATACATAGAGCAAAACCCATAAAACCCGGTACAAATATCTGCAGATCGTAGTAATTGTCCGGAAATCGAACCCGTAACCACTATGCCGGCGGGCCTTCGCCTGTTGCACCAAATAACCATTATTCGACGACCTACTCTAAATAATGTATTGTCTTCTTGTATAAACTTCTATAACTAAGTTTATACAAGTGTAAAACTTTCACGTTTTTATTACGTAGTTATTTGCTAAAAAGCATTATAATATCCACCTACTCCGAATTCGTAAAGATTTGATACCTAGAGTTCTACGCTATGTTTTTTTCCTTTTAAATTTAAAGTTTTTATAAATTAGATATTTTGTTAAAAATAATATTTTATAAGTCTAGATACCATTTTTTTTATTGTACCTATATAACTTTAATATTTAGTGCCTATAGTTTGTATATTATTATTATTCAAAAGTTGTTTCCGCCTGTTATTAGTATATATAAGTGCATGTATATAAGAATTTGTTATATATACGCCGTTGGCGTTCCTTACTGTATCAACAAACAAACACTTTTGTTGCCCACGATACAAATGTAGTTGCACTTGTACCTACATCGCAGACGCTGGGCAGTGTAAGCGCTAATTTATTCAACACGTTGATAACTACATTAATGATATCAACAAATATTTGCATACAGAAAATAAAACCGAATTACTTACAGAATAATTAGACCTTATGCTTCGGCTACATTAGCGGGCGAAGATTCGTATCGTGTTGGCGAGACAAAAACATCGTGTTCGGGTATAGGCGATGTTCTTGTCTACATTAAGGCGGGCGAAGATTCGTGTCGATTTGACGCGATGCATCGCATCGTGCCGGATTGTGTTTAATTCTAACACTTTTTCGTTACTCCACTCCATAGTGTAAATTAAATGCACGTCCGTCTCGCTTCAAAGTTTGGACGACACTGAAATGACGTAGATGTAGCCACCTAACCTAAGCGAATATTGGCGCGACAAATCCCTTTGATTCGCGCTAGTTTACCGACAGCTCCCCGATACTACATCGTCTTCGCCCGAATACTACGCGATGATACGATGAACCCGGCCACATTTATCGCGTTAACACGATTATTCGCCATAGCCCGCTAATGTAGCCGAAGCATTATACAGAATACGATTGTTCACAGCATTTATATGTCAATGTTGACTTAACTACATGGTGACTTATTTATAAACAATATTATATAATATACTTCTACCAGAAACATAATTTCTTCGGGTCGCACGCACCACAGATGCTGGGCAGTGAAAGTGCTAATTTATTTAACAGGTTGATAACCACATTAATCATATCAAAAAATATTTATACAACGAAAATAAGACGATATTACCTAAAAAATAATAAGACTTTAAACGGAGTAAGTAAGTATGTATAATACAAATAAAAAACGTTATTGTATGTGCCGTGTGGTGCTGGCATAGAATTTCACCACCCCAACTCTTCCCGTGGGTGTCGTAAGAGGCGACTAAGGGAAACACACCGGGGGGCGGGCAGCAGCGCCTTCTGCAGAACAACTACACCGAACTGCGATCCCCAACCCGCATGCCCAGTGTGGGGATTATGGGCAATAACCCCCACATAATGATGCCATCTATGGCGCTCATTAGGGGAGGCCTATGTCCAGCAGTGGACTATTATAGGCTGGTGATGATGATGATGATTATATGTAGGTAGGTATACAATAGAAACATAATTTCTACCAGAACGAAAAGTTAACTGTTTTAGTTGCGCTTCAAGATTAATATCAAGAAGTGTGAAAAATTCATAACATGCAAATGAACTAGCGACCCGCCCGGCTTCGCACGGGTATTCAATCAAAATTTCCATAAATTGTATACATTTTTCTATAAAATATTTAAAAATGTTTGGGATCCGTATGAAAACTCCAAAAATGTAACCCAACGTGTAAGTGTGTAAAAACTTTGAACTTTTCTTAAATATCTGTGCAAGTTTTTAAGTTTTTATAAATTTAAACTAGCAACTACTCATGCTTCGCACGGGTCCAAATCTGATACAAAAACCTTCCTCTTGAATCACTATCTATTAAAACCGCATCAAAATCTGTCGCGTAGTTTTACTCGTACAGATCTAAGTATACATAGGGACAAACAGACAGACAGCGGGAAGCGACTTTGTTTCATAATAAATATTATTAAACTTACGCGATCTGAACACAATAGTACTAATAGTACTATTTTAACGGTATTTATCGCGTTAATTTACCTTTTTTTTAATAATTTTTCAACAGGTTTACACACTGTCGTGGTCACGGACCCTGACCTGTTGAAACGTCGGGAAAAATAAATTATTAAAAAAAAAGGTAAATAAACGCGATAAATACCTGTTAGAATAGTACCTACTAATAATTATTTGCCGTGTGGTGCCGGCATAGAATTTCACCACCCCATCTCTTCCCGTGGGTGTCGTAAGAGGCGACTAAGGGAAACACACCGCGGGGCGGGCAGCAGCGCCCTCTGCAGAACAACTCCACCGAACTGCGATCCCCAACCCGCATGCCCAGCGTGGGGATTATGGGCATTAACCCCCAAATTATAATGCCATCTATGGCGCTCATTAGGGGAGGCCTATGTCCAGCAGTGGACTATTATAGGCTGGTGATGATGATGATGATGATGATGATGAATAATTATTTATTTTATAATGTCCGTGGGTAGCCATTTGATAAACGTATACATTTAAAAGCATTAATCATTTTGATTCAATATTTAGTGTTGAAAACGCACTTGCATTTCTATGTTTGTTATTAGTGCAGCCGTAGGTAATTGTTTATAAAACAGCTCGGGTATTGGTATGCAATGCGATATTTTCATGAGAGAATAGTATAGTGCTTAGCTCGAGGCTTCACATTTACCTACTAGGTATTACCACTATAATTATATTATTTAGTTATAGTTATATTATTTGGGGATAAAAATAGATATTATCGTGGGGATTATGGGCAATAACCCCCAAATAATTATGCCATCTATGGCGCTCATTAGGGGAGACCTATGTCCAGCAGTGGACTATATACTAATAGGCAGTTGATGATTGATGATACCTATGTATGTC
Source organism: Eupithecia pulchellata (assembly GCA_963931895.1). Classification (NCBI taxonomy): domain Eukaryota; kingdom Metazoa; phylum Arthropoda; class Insecta; order Lepidoptera; family Geometridae; genus Eupithecia; species Eupithecia pulchellata. Next base: position 2,717,615 of record OZ007545.1, read on the forward strand.
TATCTTAATTTAATTATGTGCTGTTCCTGTGTAGCTAAATAAATGTATCTTTATCTTTATTTTTATCTTTACCTGTGGTACTGCGCTAGATGCATCGGAATCATAGGTGTTTCCGGTTAGTACGATTTCTTATATTTATTTTGTATTGTTGTTCTTCATGTCACCCACAGTACAAGCTCTGCTTAGCTTGGGGCTAGATGATGCAATTTCAATCAAAATACAAACATTATGTTTTTAATGTCATTCTTTGTTTCATTCATTTCAAAAAACATTTTTATAAGTATCCTTTTTTCATAAGAAATTTCTCACATCAAAGAAATGAAGCCTAAATATCCCTAAGAAACATTATATTGCATCTTTTAACAAAACGTTTCGTTCGATTCTGAGGGCATTGCTTGCTTAATAACCAAAGTGCAATGTATACGATTTGTAGGGTCCGATAATCTTTTCTCTTTGCACGTAATACAGCCAAGGCAATGGGTTCAAAGGGATCTTAGAAATACTTATGATTTCAAAGATATAACAATTTTACCTGCCATTATCAAAGGCACTTAAATTAACTACATGTTATAATGGCTTATATCGGTTATTATGAATAGTCAATATGATAGCAAATTAACCCAAGTCACATCGGCAATTTTAAAATGCAACAATTCTCGTGCGAAATGCAACAATTCTCGTGCAAATGCAACAATTCTCGTGCAAAGGGCTGGTCTTATACCACTGTCTTTCAATCAGATTTAAACTTTTCGGTCATGACCTATTTAAAAAAACAATAGATAAAATACTACTTAGTGAAAGCCGTGCAATGTACTATTTGCGCAATTTTTAGACTGTGATCTAAGGTCAGTGCAACGTAAAAATAAGTGAGATCAACAAAACGATAGGCGCATTAGTTATCGATTAACCTAAACTGATAATGAATATAGTTAACTACCATAAGGTGGCTTTGTTTTTATGAATTGTAAATTTGAACGTTGTTTATTTTTTTTTTGACGGTTCTTTTTTAATTTTCGAATTGTCTCCCTACTATTCTATAGTCAACAATATTTGACTATTCTATAGTCAACTATAGAAAAGTAGGTAGGATATCATTATTGAAAAGTTAGTAAATAAATTGTTGTACAATTTTTTAACGAAACCTTTCGCATTTGAAGCCAGAAATTTCCGAGCGTGAGTTATGGGTTCCATTCAAATGTTGGAATTTATTCTCAAGAGATGAATCAGGATTTTAATCATTCACTGACAGCCAAAAAAAACAGTAAACCCGTATTGTACTCAGCTTTTACCTGTACCATTTTTTTTTCTTGTGAATTTAGTGGCGTGCTGTACCTAGCGGTAAATACATTCTAAAGTAAAATGTCTATCTTATTAAACACTGTAACAAAAATTTTTTAACAGTAGTATAGCAGGTTGCACTGTTTTTAATTCATGCCAAAAGAATATGAAAATGTGAATCTGGCCTTAATTATTTTTGGAACGTAAAACCGTAAAAGTACTCTCGTCATAATTTTTCATTTTCAAAGTGTTTGTATTTTTTTGGCATGACTTAAAAAAATCGAAAAAAATACTTACTTGCAGCTGTCACCACAGATCCTTAAACTAATATCACAGGATTATAAAAAAATATCTACACTCACTTAAAACTTATTTACAAAACACTGTATCGTGTTTTTTCGTATTTACATTTTTGTGAGACGTGCGTCGAACAGCGCGGCCGTTTGAGGACTGATGTGACGCGTGCCTTCTTCGGCTTTAATATCAAGTAGTTACGATGGCTAAATACCTACTGATATGATAACAGAGCAATGCCGAGGATAAGATTTCTGCATTTCCGATACTATCAATTTAATTTGAACATTAAAATAATATATTGAACAAGAAAAATTGTTAACAGGGATAGTTTGTGGGAAATATACAAAACGCTGAATCACTAACAAAAAAATATTTATTACTTCATAATGTGAACTACGCATCAACACAATGTATTTTCTTATTGTTTTCTTAATTTGAAATGTAATTTACTGTAACTAATTTACTTTTACTGTAATTTTAGCGAGACTTGCTATGTTACAGCAATTCAATTTCATAAATACAGATGGAATTTTACGAATGTAGGTTTAATAACGTACCTATATTTTTTTAAGTTTAGTATAAGTAAGCATACATAATGTTAAATAGGATGTCGGTCCTTAGAATTTACTCTAAGTGTCGGTCTAAAAAAATCCATGCATATACCTACGAAACTCCGGTTCTGTAGACGGCCGAAGGGAAAATACCTACCTAATGTATTTTGTATGTAGGTATATCAATCATCCATCACAAACCCACCAATGAAACAAGCTCTGCTTAGCTCGAAGCTAGATGCTGTGTGGAATTCCAGTTTTTTTTGTTCATAATAGGTGTATAAGTAAGTAATAGGTTATAGATTTTATAATAGGTTATCCATCAATTGATGATGACGCAGAACAAAGCAATCGATGTACCTATTTCAACATCATCAACATCAGCCTATAATAGTCCACTGCTGGACATAGGCCTCCCCTAATGAGCGCCATTCATAGAATATGGCATCATTATTTGGGGGTTATTGCCCATAATCCCCACGCTGGGCATGCGGGTTGGGGATCGCAGTTCGGTGTAGTTGTTCTGCAGAGGGCGCTGCTGTCCGCCCCCCGGTGGGTTTCCCTTAGTCGCCTCTTACGACACCCACGGGAAGAGTTGGGGTGGTGAAATTCTTTGCCGGCACCACACGGCAACCTATTTACTCGTCTGTGATAAACATCACATAGATACCTACATAATATTATAGGATTATAATTTTCTCGACCCAGGCATTATCATAAGACAATAGATTATCTTAGCTCGAGAGGTGTCGATACACTAATATCTTTTACGTGCTTCAATTCAGGTTTCGTTCAGGTTGTGTTTTAAAGACTATCTGCCTTACTGTCTTTAATATAGGCCACTTGAAAAGTCCATAGATAAGGTGAGACTGAAGTGTTTTTTATATTTTTATAGTCAATTAGCAGTACGCCCTGGCTTCGCACGGGTATTTAATATAGATTTCAAAAATTATAAATTTTTCAGGCGTTTTTAAAAAATGGATCGCTAACATTTTCGAAAATATTCTAAAGCCTATGTTTATCATATCAGGATAATGTAGGATTCTAATGGTGAAAGAATTTTTCAAATCGGTCCAGCAGTTTCGAAGCCATTACAAACAAACAATCACATCTTCCCACTTTATATATTACTAGCGGTCCGCCCCGGCTTCGCGCGGGAATTAAACAAAAATTTCAGAAATTATACACACTTAACACGATGGTTTTCACAGTTTTCATACGGATCCCTTACTTTTTTAACAGCATTGGGGTTTTTGACATTGACTCGACACTCCATAACTGACACTGGCCGTAGAGAAAAAGCAAGCACCGAGCGCTATATATTCAACTTCTTTTTAATTTTGACGCGCCATAATAGAAAAAGAGGTTGAATATACAGCGCACGGTTCAATTATTGAATTTTTCATGCGGATCCCAACTTTTTTGAAAATATTATATAGCCTATGTTCATCACGGAAAACTTAGGATTCTAATGGTGAAATAATTTTTAAAATTGGTCCAGTAGTTTCGGAGCCTATTCAATTCAAACAAACAAACAAACAAACAATCAAATCTTTCCTCTTTATAATATTAGTATAGACTAGCGATGCCGCGGCTTTGCACGGCTGCATATTATACATACATATAATTATTCCTTGAATCACTCTATCAATTAAAAAAACCGCATCATATTCCGTTATTCATCAATAGTGGCAGGTAATTCTGAACTATGCGAAATTATTTTTACTGACGACCTTTGTGGCGCGGTTGGCGAAGGTCCGCCTGCGACGCAGGAGGTTACGAGTTCGATTCCCGCCTCGGTACTAATTTTTGTGCGATATGCAGATATTTGTTCAGGGTGTTCTAGTCTTACTATAAAAACTATCGTAGTTTGACGAATTTATTATGAATGTAAGCGGGTTAACTACGAACCTGTGATTATTATATGTCGTAAGAACACCAACGTTTCATCCCTTAACGAGGGACTTCATCAGGGTGAGTGCGGCTCACGTCGCGCCCGTATCGCTCATGAGCTCGTTAAGGGATGAAACGTTGGTGTTCTTACAACATAAAATAGGTTCGTAGTCAGAGATGTGATTTATTTGAAATACTTCTATTTAAAATGCAAATAGAAAATGCAAAATACCTATTTTGTATTTTGTATTTAAATACCTTTCAGTGAAAAGTATTTTGTATTTTATTTGAAATGCCTTTCGAGATGCATTTTGTATTTTAAATATACATTTTAAAATACAAAATACTTTGTGATTAAGTTGAGCCAACATTACCAGTCAAACAAAACAAAACGCTTCTATTGCCGAATTCGACCGATAGAGGCGCCAACTAACCATGCACGACATCTTTTTCTTCTTTGGTCAGAGTGCGCGTCTTATGTCAATGTCAAGTAATGTCAATGTCAAGTAATGTCTGACAAGTGTCAATGTCTGTCTGACAAGTGTGAAAAATGAGTGATGATGTATTCGAATCGAACAACTGGTATTGTTAAAAAGTGTTATAAATAAAAAATGTTATTTATTTTTATCACTTTTTAACAAAACCAGTCCAGTTGTTATTTATTTAAAAAAAATAGTGCAATCGCATTGAGTGTATCTATTCTACTGTGTAATAAATAAAAATATCTGTGATTTGGTCAGGGGGTATTTTATTTTGAAAAAGTATTTTCAAAATACCTATTTTGCATTTAGCATTTGAAATACAAAACGCAATACTATTTGGTATTTTGCATTTGAAATAGTAAATCTCAAAAGTATTTTGCATTTTGTATTTAAATGCTTTTTTAAAACCATTTTGTACATCTCTGTTCGTAGTTAACCCGCTTACATTCATGGTGTTCTAGTCGTTATCTAATAATAACAAATATCTGTTTGTAATACAGGGTGGGCCTTAACTGTATACCTAGTTTGAAAAGTAAATAAAAAAATATCGACATAAGTTTGGACATTTTTATTTATACCAATAAAAACTACATGAAATGGAAATTTAAAAGAGATTATTGAGAGAGAATTCCTGCAGCATCTGGCAATATTTCTCAGCATTTACCGTTACAGCAACTCCTCTTTCATTTTCGAAGAAATACGGCCCTATAAGTCCTCTAGCTGATATTGCAGCCCACACAACGACTTTAGGGCTGTGCAGAGGATGTTGATGCATCTGTCGGGGATTAGTCTCCGCCCAAAACCTACAATTTTGTTTGTTGACGTTTCCATTGAGGTGGAAGTTGGCCTCGTCACTAAACAATATGTTAGAGAAATTGTTAAAACGTTCCAGCGTTACATTGACAAAATTTAGTCGAAGATTAGCATCATTTGGCTTTAATTCTTGCGTTAACTGAATTTTATAAGCTTTAAGATGCAAATCATGATGCAAAATCCTCCTCAAAGTGGTCCTCTGGATATTCAAAGATTGGCTTCTTTTGCGCGTCGATTGCTGTGGATTTTGTTTTATTGATTCACTAACTTGTTGAATTGTCTCTGGCGTCCGTGCTGACTTTGGGCGGCCTTCATTTTTTATTCTCACTGTAGATCCGGTTTCCTCAAACATTTTGACCCATTTACGAATGGATTTGGCACTTGGTGCTTCACCAACATCTCGTAAACCAAAATGAGCACGGTACACGCGCCTCGCAATTGTCACAGAATTATTGTTCGCATAATATGCGCGAACGCACACCGCACGCTGAGCTCCAGTGAATGGCTCCATTGCGACTAAAATTTCCACGAAATGGCGCGTCTTACCACACCCCCCGCGTCTCCGCCCGCCCGCTGGATTTTGAGATATAGACGAAACAAACCGGGAACACAGTTAAGGCCCACCCTGTATATTGTATTAAGTATATCAGTCATCTAGTGACCATAACAAAGCTCGGCTTAGCTTGGGTCTAGATGGTGTGTGGATTGTCCAGCATTATTTGTATGATTTGAAAAAAAAAAGTATCGACAACCTCAGTGGCGCAGTATTCGTAGGTTCGCCTGCAAAATAGAAGGTTTCTAGTACGGGCATAAATATAGATACACCTATCGACCCAAAGTTTACATTCATAAAACGTAGGATGCCCTCCTGCCTGTGGTATGACGATCTGCGAAAGATTGCTGGCAGATGCTGGATGCGACAAGCTGAAGACAGGGCGCTATGGCGCTCATTAGGGGAGGCCTATGTCCAGCTGTGGACTAACATGGGCTGTTAATTAAAAAAAAAAAACAAAATCCGTCGCGCAGTTTTAAAGATCCAAGCATACAGGGACAAACGGACAGGGGGAAGCAACTTTGTTTTATATGTAGTGATTGAATAGTACCTATTTTTTGTAACTTGAAATAAAAAGGGATATTAGTAGTACTTCATATAATATTATATATTATTATTCTTAATCTTAATATTATGCAATTTATCTATTTTGCGCAATAATGATAAGTACTATTTTAAAGGGTATTTATCGCGTTTTTTTTCTTTTTTTTTTCTCGATGTTTCAATAGGTTTGCACTCTGTCGTGGTCACGAGATGACTGATCAGTTAAAAATAAAAAAAAACGCGATAAATATCCTTTAACATAGTACTTATCATTATGTATTCAGATCGCGTAAGTTTAAAAATATATATATTTGCAATACTTACTACCGAGTACCGATACGGATGGATACGTAATGGAGGTACTTATTTTTTTTTAGAAATTATTATAAGACTAATATTTGCTATTTCTCTAGAAGATTTATTTCACTTATTTTAATCAAGTAAAAATATTTTGTTACTCATACATATCCTATCATAATTACGCCACCGTCAGTTTTTATACTAGTACGTATCCTATCCAGCCAAAGGTTGAATGGAAGAGATCGCTTTTAGCGAAAAGGCCGCCGATTGTGCCATTTTAGATATAGTTAGTATTAAGGTCGTGTAAAATTGTAACCCTTTTAACTGTATTGATGGTGCAATAACGTAATATCATATTATATTCTAATTTTGTTTAAATAAGCACTGCACGCAGATGGTATGAATACATATTTCGTGCAATCCGCGAATGTCCTATAAACATTCATTCAAAAGTTAATTCCAGCGAACCCCAATGCTCATAAGCACCAAGATACGATGAGTTTATTCCTCCACCAACATATAACTATATTCTTGATGCTCAAAGACAATTTCCTTTTCGAAATCCCCTAATCCCGTTAGATATTGTAAATCACTTGAGCATTGTAAATTCCGACTAAAGATTATTCTATATAACACGCCACACCGTCTACACTTGTTCTATTACTCATTGTCCATACAAAGGTTGCCTGGAAGAGATCGCTCATAGCGATAAACCCGCCCATTGTTACACGCAATCTGTATTTGTATCTATATTTGCTTTCATGTATCTTCGTGTTATTTGGTATGCACTAAAGAATATTTGTATTTGAGCATATTTATTACTGACATGATATCTGACCTCATATCATTTATCTTGTTTTTGGATAAGTTGATGAAACTTATTTATTATTATTTATTTATTAGTTGTTTGGTATTAGACAGGAATATATCGATACTATCTATGGCCGTGTTGTGTGGGCATAGAATTTCACCACCCCAACTCTTCCTGTGGGTGTCATAAGAGGCGACTAAGGGAGACACACCGGGGGGCGGGCAGCAGCGCCCTCTGCAGAACAACTCCACCGAACTGCGATCCCCAACCCGCATGCCCAGCGTGGGGATTATGCAGGGCCGTAGCCAGAAATACTATTCGGGGGGGGTCAAGCCTTAGACCCGCCCGAGACAATAATTATGCAACATCTTCATATAGGTATGTACTTATGCTTAGTGCTTAGTACCCGGAGTAATTTTCAACCAAGCAACCGAGAAATACAAAAATTAAATAACTTCGAGCGTCATTTTAGGGTGACAAAAAAGTTAGTAGTATTAGTTAAGGGGTAGGTTATAACAATACACTTATGATGAAAGAATGGCGAGCGAAGCGAGCCGCCAAATTTTTTACATATTTTCGGCAGGCTGATAAAAATGACCAAAAGGCTACAGAATTAACGGCGAGCGAAGCGAGCCGCAATTATTTTTTCGACCTTTCTGATGTTCTGTAGAATAGAATCAAGAGTGACAAAAGATTATGGTTAGCGAACCCTGAAACTTTTAGAGCCAAAATTATAACAGTGAGCGGAGTGACCGCCGATATTTTGTTGTGTTTGCGGCCGCTGAAAATTGTTGAGAAATTGTCACATTTTCGCAAGGTTGTTAAAAAGCTTAGAATAATTCAGAATTAACGGCGAGCGAAGCGAGCCGCCAAATTTTTTACATATTTTCGGCAGGCTGATAGAAATTACCAAAAGGCTATAGAATGAACGGCGAGCGAAGCGAGCCGCAATTTTTTTTTGCGACCCTTCTGATGTTCTGTAAAATAGAATCAAGAGTGACAAAAGATTATGTTTAGCGAACCCTGAAACTTTAAGAGCCAAAATTATAACAGTGAGCGGAGTGACCCCCGATATTTTGTTGTGTTTGCGGCCGCTGAAAATAGTTGAGAAATTGTCACATTTTTGCAAGGTTGTTAAAAAGCTTAGAATAATTCAGAATTAACGGCGAGCGGAGCAAGCCGCGAAATTTTTTGTGACCTTTTCGGCCGTTACCAAATAGTTTAGAATATATAAATAGTTTATAAATAAAGACATAACAGTAAACGGAGAAAGCAATTCAATTACGGAAAGACAAAAAATAGGTCTATTGATTTACAAATTCAAAAGTAATGTCGTGATCTGCCTGCCTAGCTGGAATCGACCGTAAATGAATGCGATGCAGGCACCCAGCTCATTTAAAATGTAGAGACGAATTTTGTCTAAAAAAAGTTTGAGTTTTCAAAAGAGAATAATTTAAAGAAATATTTAAGTGCTGCGTGCTTACATAAAGTACAATGTATCTCATGGCATCGCATGGCACGGAGCGCGAGCGCGCCCCGTCCGCCACCGACGACTCAGACAGAGCCCGCTGTTGATAGTCGGAGACGAAATTAGACGAAAAATTTTTGTGTTTTTAAGAAAGAATAGCTATTTAAAATAAGCCGCACTTTCCACGTACGAATACGTATCCGAGAAAATTTCACCTATTCAAATTTGATTTTTAACGGTGCCTCAACATTTCGGGGGGGTTTTCAACCCCCAAACCCCCCCCCTCCCTACGGCCATGGGATTATGGCAAATAACCCCCAAATGATAATGCCATCTATGGTGCTCATTAGGGGAGGCCTATGTCCAGCAGTGGACTATTATAGGCTGGTGATGATGATGTTGATGATGTTGATATCGATACTATCTCCGTCGTTTGTCATGCAAGTGATCATCCGCGGAAGTTTTTTGAATCAAAATCAAAGTGCTTTATTTCCTTTAGACCTTAAAGGACTCTTGGACACGTCACAAAATACAAGTTAAATAAGAAATAAAAATGGGAAATAAAGTGATCACTTTGATTAATTGTTCACTTCAATCTTTTTAAGGTAAAGTAAAGAAGCGAACAAGAAACCTTTACCTTAGATTGTTAGTTTTAGAGTTGAAGCATAACTCTTCCCAAACTTTTTTGTCGTCTAGATAATCTGATATTTTATAGTAAGCCTTTTTGCAAAGAATATTTTTGACTACATATCCGTTTGAATTTATTTATAGATTTTTGCAACTCACTTGGAGTTTTGTTGTAGAAGCGTATACATTGCCCTTTAAAAGATAGGTACATTAATCTTACTTATGTAGTGTAGTGGGCACAGCCAGTTTGTTCTTATTTCTAGTATTTAAATTATGTAAATCGCTATTTTTAATGAACTTATTGATATTTTTATGAGTGTACATCAAATTTTCATAAATATATTGACATGTTACTGTCATTATGTTTATTTCTTTAAATTTTTCACGCAAGGATTCTCTGGAACCCATATTATAGATTGCACGAACAGCCCTCTTCTGCAGCACAAATATGGTGTTAATATCTGCAGCGTTCCCCCACAGCAGTATGCCATAAGACATAATACTATGGAAGTAGCTGAAATAGACTAGTCTAGTCTAGAAGTATTAACGTCTGTAAGATGACAGATTTTTTTGACTGCATACGCTGCAGAACTAAATCTCTTCCATAGCTTATCTATGTGTGAGCCCCATTGAAGTTTACTATCTAAGGTTATTCCTACGAATACAGTACTTTCTACTATTTCTAACGATTCCTCTTTTACCTTTACATCGGCCTTAACTTGTTTTACATTAGGTAGAGTAAATCTAATACATTTCGTTTGGTACCTTTTCTACAAGCAATGACTCAGCGATAACTTGGGATGAGTGCACTTAGTAGTAGAAATTGGAATGTCAGTAAAAAAGTTTTCAAATGCTTGGGCTATGTCAACGTCATTTTTGACTGAGCAGTCATTAATGTTTAAGTTATAATCATTAACGTAAGTACTGACCTTTCCAGTATCACTATTTATTATTTTCCATGTCGATTTTATTACATTTTCACTATTTCTTATTTTCGAGCTTATATAATTTGATTTTGCCATTTGACAAACTTTTCTGAACATTTTTGAATAATTTTTTACTTTTTCTTTGAACTCATGACTAAAATTGTATTGTTTTTCACCATACAGTTCATACAACTTTTGCCTACTCTTATGTATACCCACTGTTGCCCACTCACTAAAGTTAAGTTTTTCTGAGACCACAATCGACTTGGGTGTGAATATTGAATTGAATGCAGTGGTGAATTTATTAAAAAAAACTGCTATAAAACTCCTTTGGCTTTTTGTATGAGTAATAAGATGGTGGTTTAGAATTCCAATCCAATTTCAACCGTTCAAATCGACTTGTAGTCACAGGTATGTATTTTATTTTCTTTTTACTATTATTATTCTTAACTTTAATTTCTAATTTGATTATTTGACCTAAGTGGTCTGATTTTAAGTTGCCTATTATATTTTTACTCTCAATTTAATCATTTAAGCAAACAAACATATTATCTATACATTTTGCTGAGGTTTCAGTTATTCTAGTGGGTTCCAAAAATAGTAGCGACTGATATCTAATCGACTGACAGCTCGGGTCAGACGGTCCCATAGAACTCTGTAGAACCGGTTCGGTTCAACGGTCCCTTCAATATACGTGTGAACTTTTTTTAGACGAGTTCCGACGAAACAGGTTTTTATCAGAAAATAGTTTGCTTTAAGCGCTATTAAGTAATTGCTACTTATTAACTTTTTTTAATAATAATATATAACATTTATTTATTAAGTTTAGTAACTAACACGATTTAAAAAAACAATTACACTAGTTACTAAGATTAAAAAAATATTTATAATAAGGTACCTAACTAATAAGTTTGATGTAAAATAAATCAAAATATAAAAAAAACATTACAAATATTCAATTTGTTTTTAAAAATTGTGGCAAATATATTAATTGAAATTATAAAATAAGATTTTCATATAAAATTTATATGAAAATATAAATTAATATTTTTATTTATATTTATTTAGTTTTAAGTCACCTAAATATTTAATATTTAGGTGACTTAAAACTAACTACACTAATGAATCAATAAAGCATCCTTTCATTAAACACGTTCAAACAACCTCGGGCATACCAACATTAAAATCAGAGCTTAATTTGTAAGCCTAAAGAAATAAAGTTATTGAATCTGAATCTGAGAAACTGATCTATTCACCTGCGATGATATCGCAAAAATAAGATACCTTCTTGACTAAATTTATATACAGAGTATAATTATAAATATAACATTAATATACAGTTTAATCCTGATAGATTGATGGTTGGCGGGAGAAAGATTTTTCGCGGCATTTGGGTATTGTTGAACAAACTAATACGGGCTCTGATGATGATATCTATAACTAGTACATCTATATCTATACTGATATTATAAAGAGGAATATCTTAATCTTTATAATCTATACTAATATTATAAAGAGGAAAGATTTGATTGTTTGTTTGTTTGTTTGAATTGAATAGGCTCCGAAACTACTGGACCGAGCAAAAAAATTCTTTCACCATTAGAATCCTTAATTTTACGTGATGAACATAGGCTATATAATATTTACAAAAAAGTTAGGGATCCGCATGAAAAATTCAATAATTGAACCGTGGGCTGTATATTCAACCTCTTTTTCTATTATGGCGCGTCAGAATAGAAAAAGAGGTTGTATAGCGCACGGTGCTTGCTTTTTCTCTACGGCCAGTGTCAGTTTTGGAGGTTTTGGAATGTCGAGTCAATGTCAAAAACCCCAATGCTGTTAAAAAAAGTAAAGATCCGTATGAAAACTGTGAAACCCATCGTTTTAGTGTGTATAATTTCTGAAGCCGGGGCGGACCGCTAGTATAAGTATAGATAGAAAATGACCAGAACACCCTGAACAAATATCTGTAGATGTACGTAAATTTGCCCCGAGGGAGAAAATGAACCTGCAGCCTCCTACATCGGTGGAACTTTGCCCTCCGCGCCGCCGACTTCGTCAATACCACACAATTCAAAGTCCATGTTTACTTCAGTTTCAAGGATTTAGAACACATCCGTCAGATTCCACTTTCGTCAGATAACTTTTTTTTCCCGTATAGGTCAGAATTTTGAAACTGGGTAACGAAACAGCAATTTCTCGTGATTCCTCGTCCGTCAGATTCCGTTTTCGTCAGATCACTTTTTTTTCCGTGTAGGTCAGAATTTACATCTCGTAGATGTTAGTACAAAAGAAGCGAAGACATAAGGACAAGCCGCGAAACGACATAATAAAATCATGTTTGGCCCAGAAATTTTCAGTTCTGATCTGCCTGAAACGATTGAGTTGCGTTTTTCATATTTATGATGTCTATGTACCAGATAAAAACAAACTTATTTTACTTAATTTAAGGCGCATACAGCACCTAAACTAGCGCCACCACCTACTTTATGTTATTATTCTGTTTAACAAAGGAATTTTCAAAAATCCATCGTCCAGTTTGTGATACCTATCATAAGCTTTTTTTTAATGCCTCTGTTATAGTTTTATTCTATTTAGTTTAGGAAGAGATACGAAGTTGCCCTTGGTGGCCACCAAAATCTATTTTCGTATTATGGGCTTCGTATTATTCGGATTATGGGCAATAACCCCCAAATGATGAATAATGCCATCTATGGCACTCATTTGGGGAGGCCTTGAGGTCCAGCAGTGGACTATTATAGGCTGATGAATTGAATGAATTGGTAACGTTTCAACTCTTATCAATTTATTTCAATAATAAAACCTGAGCAACCTGGTTGAGATGTAACTTCGATGCTATTAGGCTATACTTCTCAAATAGTACGGGTTAACCCACCGCGCTGCTGCACCGAGTCGATTTAACCCGTTTTAAACAAGTACGACAAGTGCGAGTGTAACTCGCGCGCCGAGGGTTTTGAACTTTTGTCGTTTAGGTAGGTACGTATATTGACGACCTGTTAGCGCGGTGGGCTTACAACGCAGGAGGTTGCGGTTTGATTCCCGCCTCGGGATTAATATTTGTAATATCTGCAGATTATTTGTTCGAGTGTTCTAGTCCTTTTCTACGTACACAAAAATAAATCATCTAATGTGATACTTATTATATACTTTATTAAGTATAACAGATATCGTAGTAGTACGAATTACACAAGCTTGCTTAGCTTGTCGCTAAATGATGTTGTGTGGATTATCCAGGCTACATTACTCTTCTCATATTTTTTTGGAGCACGGTGGAATTCGTGAATTCAATAATCTTATTATCTAAATATTCTTCGAGCGCAGTGGAATACATTGGGTATGGACTTTAAAAATTTTGATAACAACGGTTTCGTGGCGCTGTGGAACCCTACTATTACAGTTACTACAGAGATTAGTGGGTAGGTAAGTGGGTTGGTACCTACAATTATTTTTTCGACTTTTTTCTACGTATTTCACTAAGTATGAAACTTAGACGATTTTTAAAACCTGTTTTGAATTGTCGAAATCCATACCTTTGATTTGATATTGCTCTCAATGAAATAGCCCCCATTGTATGAAAATTCGTTTTTTGACCATATTTCGAAAAGTATTGTTTTCACAGACTTCTCTATATTTTTCCTGTAAAATATAGACCTATATCTACAAACGCTTAGTACATTTTATATAGATCACTCTGCTATCTTCGGAGATAGAGGGGGGGGAACGGTCAAATTTTCGACCTTTTTCAAAATATTTCGAAAAGTATAAAACCTATCGAAATTTCAAAAACTGCATTAAAATGTACAAACTGATACCTTTCATTTGATACCCAACTCGGTGGGGTAGTCACCCCTTTAGAAATTTTTCCCGCCCTTTTTTGATCATATTTCAAAAAGTGTTATTTTTACAGATTTCTCTATATTTTTCCTGTAAAATATAGATCAATACCTACAAAAACTTGGTACATATCAAATCGATCGTTCTGCAATCTTCGGAGATAGAGGGGGGGTACCGGTCAATTTTTCGACCTTTTTCAAAATATATCAAAAAGTATAAAATCTATCGAAATTTCAAAAACTGCATTGGAATGTACAAACCAATACCTTTCATTTGATACCCAACTCGGGGGGGTATTCACCCCTTTAGAAATTTTTCCCGCCCTTTTTTGACCATATTTCAAAAAGTATTATTTTTACAGACTTCTCTATATTTTTCCTATAAAATATAGATCAATACCTACAGCACTTGGTACATATCACGTCGATCGCTCTGCAATCTTCGGAGATAGGGGGGGGGGAACGGTAATTTTTTTGACCATTTTCAAAATATTTTAAAAAGTATGAAATCTACCGAAATTTCAAAAACTATTTTGAAATCTACAAATAAGTACCTTTCATTTGATACCACTTTCGACTTTGTACGTTCCATTTAAAATTTCGATTTCAAAATTTGTATGGAAAATCTTCATTTTTCATTTATTTTCATTTATTTTTCTATAAATATGTGCGGGCGCACAAAATGTATTATTATTTCAAATTTCAAGTCAATAGCTGCAGTAGTTTCTGAGATATTAAGGATTCAAAACACAAAACAGACCCAAAGCGATTTCATAAGGGTTTTGCAACCGATGGCAAAACCCTAAAAAGATTGCCCCCCTTATTTGTCAATTTTTCAAAAGTATTTTACTTTGCCTTTTTTCAATAATATAGGTAGATCTATATCTACAAAAGCCGAAACCAATCTCGAACCTCAAAACAAAACTAAACTTCAAACTGGAATTTGTTTTGAATGTTTAGGAAAATTTATATTGAACTTTGTAATGTGCTAATAGGAGATACAATCCAAAACACATTAGAACAGTTCAAAGTCTAACACACATATTAATTAAATAACACATTGGTGGTCAAAAAACCCGTACTGTGTAAACCCGAAGTCAAAATTGACTTAATGTTGGGTTTTTACGGATAAAAATAATTGTACTTTGTACCATGCATGAGGTGCGATGGTTTGAGTTTTATTAATAGTTACGGGAAGTTGATTCTAAGCTAATACTATAAACAAGGAAGATTAGATTGTTTGTTTGAATTGAATAGGCTCCGAAACATTTTCCCTGATGAACATTGTCTATAGAATATTTTCAAAATACATACGCGTGAAAAATTTTATAATAAAAAAATTTAAAAAGGATTTTTTTCCGCTTAAAAAAATAAAAGTTAAATTGTTACCTATATTGTATAATGTAGAATAAGTAAACCTATATGTAAGATAAGATTGTTACGTAACTTAATTTTTTTTTTTTTTTTGTTTTCTTTCTGGAACTCTTCCACTAAATCCGGAGGAGGGCGTTGTCATCGCGACACAGTTTTTAAACTTCTGCAGATTCGTTTTCTACATCTATACCTGTAACCATTTGTTTTATGTTCCATATTAAACGAAACGATACTAAACGAAACAATGTTACCCTAGGGTTGGAAGATATGGAATGTTCTTCTTTCTTTAAAATTTAAACTTGTAATGATACCAAAACCAGCAAGATACGTAACCAAAGAGATTTTATTACAAGTTCATACATACAATGCGAAGAGACTTTTTCCCCTACATAAATTTCCTCCCGCATGTAAATTTAATTTTTTATTAATACCCGTGCGAAGCCGGGGCGAACTGCTAAATGAAAAGAAATTGACGTAGGGAAGAGGAGAATAAGATTGTTATTGATTGATTGATTTTTCTACGTGTATGTACGTAGGTACATAATCCGGAATCCGGATTTAAGATAAACGAGATATTTAAGTTTGGAAATTTTTATCGCAAAATCATCGTTAGGACGTCATTCTGGTAAAGTTAGCGAAGCCAGTGGGTATCAAATCAACTTTTATCTTAATGTTGCGAATCTCGTTAATTAGTAGTTAACCTACCTACCTAAATGCTTAATCTCAGAAATTTAAATATATCCCAAAACATTTTGATTTTTGCGGACTTGAACCCACGACCTTGACCTTTCTTTACTGAAGGAAGGTGCCTTCACAGCTACGACAATTTTTTTATTTCTTTTATCACCAATTAAAATTTATCAATCACCAACCACGTGTTGGATGCATACATAGGCACAGACAGACAACGATTTTGATTACAGACAGCCAAACGATTTACCAAAAGATTGATGTGAACAAAAAATCAAAGTTATCATCACTTCATTTACCAGTATTGCATAAGTTATTTGTAATGTGTCCAAGATTCGATTAATTCCCATCCACCCCATTAAGCCCCCATCAATGGGGTGGCTGGGAAAAAAAGTTCTTATCCGCCCCATCATTCAGGTCAATAGTTAGCAGATACTTATGGTTCACTTAGACACACCAAAGATAACAAAATAATTGAATAAAATGTTAAGGTAGATATAAGTAGGTACTTGATGATCAAATACAAATGCCATTATAGGTACCTACTTAACAGGTACTAAATTATCATGAGCACGACTAAGTTGGTGTTGCCCAGGGGGTACAACAACAACAACAACAACATCAGCCTATATAGTCCACTGTTGGACATAGGCCTCCCCTAATGAGCGCCATATGTGGCATTATTCATCATTTGGGGGTTATTGCCCATAATCCCCACGCTGGGCATGCGGGTTGGGGATCGCAGTTCGGTGGAATTGTTCTACAGAGGGCGCTGCTGCCCGCCCTCGGTATGTTTCCCTTAGTCGCCTCTTACGACACCCACGGGAAGAGTTGGGGTGGTGCAATTCTATGCCAGCACCACACGGCATCTATGCCAGCACCACACGGCAAGGGGTCAGGGGGTAACTCTAACTAAATTCCTGTACGGTCTAATGGAAATTAAGTGCCTACCTACGAGTAATAGATGTTTATCACGTAAGCAGGTAAGTATTTATTTAAGTATATATATGAAAGTAATCACGAAACACGTTAAAAAATTGATAACGATAATTTAAACAACATATAATAAGTAGGTAAGTAGATTTGCCAAAAATATCGACCCGATTAATGATCGAAAGTGATTATGATTATTGATATAATCAATTAATTAAATTCGACATACTCAGGATTTGGTACAAATACATAGGTAGAGTATATCAATATCTCGAAAACAAGATTGATATAAAAATTATTTTGTCCCTAGGTTTAAATAAAATTCACATTTATATAAAATTAGTGAAATCACTACCTACATAGTATCAAACAAAGTCGCTTTTTCATTGACCTCTGATATAAACCTAATATTTAGAAATATAAATAATTTCGTTGTTTTTAACGTTTTTTGATGTTTTCATTTGAATTTTTGGCCTAACCAACCTTTAACCTGTAAGGTACTTAAGTCAAATACCGGATTTATTATACTTGTTGAGCGAGAGGTAAAATAGAATCGTAAACACATAAACTTTGAATAAAGCACAAAGCACATCTGTAAAGCACCGTTACCGAACACCGCCTACGTCATAATATCGTGCTGTAGCCTGTATAATGTGAAATTTCTTTTGTTACATAAAACTACATATAATGTAAACTTTGTAAGCGAATTCCTAGACAATGGCTATATGCAATTCCTCAAAGACGAATCTTTCCTGATCTTTATTTTCCTAGTACGTAATAATTTATATAATTTATACTCAATTTTTATGTTACTTGACGAGAAACTGATTAGTTGATAACACTTATCAACTTAACATAGTGTTAACCATTGTTATTGTGTATCGATTTTAAAAATGAATAAATATTTTAAAATCTTTTCATTTCGTTTCAGCACAAAGGTCACACTTGAATCAAAGTGACAACCAAGATAGTGCTCGTGCAGTAGGAGCCTTAATGCCTTAAAATTTTGCTCGTGTTAGAATGAGCTATAACCTTAATGCCTTAAAATTTTCCGCAACACGCTGTAATTTGATTTGCTGACTTAAAATAGAAGCAAACAAATACCCAAGTATATTTTCCTTCTATTTTTATCTGCATTTGCATGGCTTAGATCTATCGAGTGACATAGTGGGTTTCCAACTCAAGGTACCCTGTACCTTGAGTTGGTTGGTTGGTTCACCGGTATTGCCGTGAATCTTGTTGGAAATCCACTTGCTAAGGTGATTTCCCAGGTGAAGAATTAACGTGCAGGAATTTGGTATGCGTGTTGCAGCTTTGAGTCACACTGGTTTGTAATTCTCGTGGCTTTTATTGTTGTGGTCAAATCTACAGGTATGGTCCATCCTAGATTTTCCTAATACCCTGTTTTTTGTAAAGTATTCTGGGTATTTAGGATAGATTGGATGTTTTATTGTGGATGAATGATAGCGAGACGGGATAAATAAAATTATTATTGACGATAGACTTAGTGATTAGTAAAAGATGTAACACGATAGAGATTTCCGAAATAAATAACAAACCATAAATATTAACAAAAATATCTATCTGTGTTTTAAGTATATCAGCACTCTGGTGAAGAGTGCTTGGGGCTAGATGATGCTGTGTGGATATCCAGCATTATTAAATTATTTATTTATCGACTAGCGACCCGCCCCGGTTTCTTTCTTCAAATACATAAAGCTCCTTTACTTTTCTTTAACAGGGGAAATCCCTGTCTTAGGAGGAGAGAAGCTACCAAATATACCAGCAAGCTACAGTTCGAGAATAGGCGAAATATTGGAAAAATGTGTTCCACTTACTAACTTCATGTCGCTGCTGTAGCAAGGAAACCTTTTTTAACCGACTTGAATAAGGAGTTTTAATGTTCGCCATTTTAACTTCTATTTTTTTTAGCCCTATAATATTAGTACCTATAGATTATAATAATCATATAATCTATAGGTACTAATATTATAAAGAGGAAAGATTCGATTCGTTTGTTTGTATGTTTGGATTGATAAGACTTGAAATGAATGGACTGATTTGAAAAAATCTTTCACCATTAGAATCCTACATTCAGCCTACATTAGGTGATGTAATGAACATAGGTTATAGAATATTTTCAAGTTTCGTATTAAAACTTCGATAATGTAATCCAACGGTGTACGAGTAAAAAAATATATTTTTTGAAAGCCGAACTAGTAATATATAATACATTTATTTTCCACACACAAAAGTCTCGGAAATATTTGTGTGTATTAATGTTCTATCATTAATAAAATAATTAAGTACCGACATAGCAATAGTGTAAACAAGAAAATTGTCATAAAAATAAAAACAACGACACATAAAACGTGAGGAAGTGCTAAGATTATTACTAAGATTATTATATTTTATTATTTACTTTATAATAACTTTTACCATCGTAATTACTACGCTTCCTGCTCAAACTCAACTATAGAAAACTCACTTCTTTCTCAGTTTCTGGAAGGAAATAAACAAATACTTTAAATATAAAATTATCATTAATATATTATTATTAAATATCTGCTGTTCAGGGTGTTCTGGTCGTTGACTATACTATACTACATATATACTATGTATAATAAAAAAAAAATATATAATAGATTTATTGTATTTAGTATACCTATCAGTCATCGAGTACCTACCCATAACACAAGTTCTGCTTAGCTTAGAGCTAGATGATGTTGTGTGGCTTGTCCAGCATTATTTATTCATTTATATTATTTCTTATTTAATAATCATAATATCATGGTAAGTATAGGTACAATTTTACACGTCTAAGTGTCTTTTTTTGTAATTCTAATGAAATAAAGATATTGAAATCTTTAATTAAACCAAACTAACCGCAGGGCTTGTGTCTAAGGTTATGGGTACTAGATAACTGTTACATACACAACACATACCTACCTATAGTACATTGTTACCCTAGGGTTGAAAGTAACTTATTTAGTCCCGAGACAGGGATTGGCACCCTCGCTACACTGGGGCACCAATAGTCGAGGGACTAAATGTGATATGATAGCTGTCAACTGACAGCAGTTGAAAACGATCCTCCCTTGGGTTGAAAAGTATCATTTTAAACCCGCTCCTCAGGCAACTTCAGACCAACTTTCCGAGTACGAGTAATGAAAAAACATTTTTAGGATGTTTGATTATTATACATTTCCTAATATATCCATATTTATCAAGCAATCGATACCTAATAAGAAGAAAATCAATCTTATTTACTTAACCTTATAATTTGATTACGATCGCACATGTAAAATATTGAAGAATAATGTATATATAATGATAATGCCATCTATGGCGCTCATTAGGGGAGGCCTATGTCCAGCAGTGGACTATTATAGGCTGGTGATGTTGATGATGATGATGTAAAATATTTACGGAAATGATGAATATCTTTAAACGTTAACCTTATAATGATTGATCGAGCCAAATCTATGATATGGTAAAATATTTCGCTTGATACAATCAATAGCTGCCATATCGATGAAATCAGTTTAGTAAAATTTGATTTGACTAAAACGTAGTACGATTACTTCTTTGGTTCATTTCATGACACCTTAAGTTTTTAAGAAATATATTTATGTATAATAAGTGTATACAGGCTGAGTTTTTTTTTTTAGGGCTAATCAGTAGATGTCCCAAACCGTGAGGGTTATCGAAAAGTAACAAAATACGTGCTAGATTTTGAAAAAAAAAATTGGATTTTCGGTTACTCTCGGTTTTAGCCTTCCCCTTTAGTAGACTTGAAAAAATCTCAACCCGTATGGTACCTACTATGTAGTTGTGGAATTCTAAAAATGTTGTTCATTGTAAATAATATGTATTTCGGAATATAATAGAACAGTTTTTCTGTCAATCTGTTATCATGCCCAAAAAAGAAACTCACTATCAAAGAATAGAAACAAATACTGGTATAACAATTGAGCTAACTGCCGCCTGTTGCAAGCAATCTACCGTTAGCTCAACTGATCCATATCAATACCAGTCGGAAGCGCCCCCAAGACGCTGGCTGCATTGCCTCGCTTGCCAATTTACATACAAGTAAAGTACCCACATAATTCAAAACCAAGTCACACTTCCACTCGATGACTCCATCACGAAGGGGAAAAATTACAATGGGGATTTTCCCTACTGCAAACAGTAAAAACTCTCTACAAAATCAACAAACAAACGAATACTTATACGGTGAAATAGTGGACGTGAGTATTGAAAAAATACGTTTTCCCATACAAACGTAATAGCAAGTAATTTGTAATTTGAGCATAATGATATATATGTATAATAGTTATTTGGTTCGGCGATTTTGCTCTTCCCAAATACAAGTTCTATAAATGTTTTCAACGCTTGAAAAATTTATTGGTATATGAAAAACAACGTACCATTTGCGGCAAATATATCAATTTTAAATAATATGCAAACAATAAAAAACCACAAAATTATTTCAACATCAACATCACCAGCCTATAATAGTCCATTTCTGGACATAGGCCTCCCCTAATGAGCGCCATAGATGGCATCATTATTTGGGGGTTATTGCCCATAATCCCCACAATTATTTAATTATTAGTTATTATTAGAATAGTATTTATCTAGGTTCCTGCCGCAGGCTGGTTTGAAAATACTTACCTATCTAGCAAGCACTAAGAAAACGTGTTTTCTTTGAAAAAATCAAATTTCGTTTAATTTTATTGCGGTAAAGTATTTTGAAAAAGAATGTGGAACCTAGATAAATACAATTTTAATAGAAATAATAGCCAGATCATGGTGAAAATATGCTCAAAACACAAATCATTCTGGTATAACGTTTGTTTATTTGAGAATTTCATCCATGTCCGTGGTTAAATTATTTAGGTTTTCATACGGATCCCTAACTTTTTTTAAAATTTTCTATATGCTATGTTTATCAGGGATCATCGACACAAAGACACATCGGTCAAAGTTCGCGTGGATTCAGTTCGAGACACGTAATAACAATTACCTAATCTGTGGTCTGCCGACTGTTAGTCTCGCTCAAGATTATGTACGTTTAGTATGCCAATTTCAACATATCATTCAGATGGTAGCGTGGCCGAGCGGTCTAAGGCGCTGGTTTAAGGCACCAGTCTCTTCGGAGGCGTGGGTTCGAATCCCACCGCTGCCAAGTATCTTTTTGAAGTTTTGTTATTATTAAAATAATTTGATAGAGATTTTAGAGAGTAGGTAACAATAACAATTTCGGAAGTGTATAGGCCAGTTTCGGGTGGCCTTTGCCCAGCGCTACGAACGGGACAAACTAAAACATTATTATCAAAGAAAATTACAAATAAATCACCAAATTAGAACTAGTATTTACAAAATAAAAACTTTTCAAGATTTTTGATGATTACTGTATCTGCCTATGTTAACGCCAAAAACGATTTATTTATAAAAGATTTGAAAGTACCTATTTATTTAAATGAAATAAATCCTAACGCGATTACATCCGATAGGAATTTATAAGGAAATAATTAATAATAAAATAATTCACATCATAATTATGTTACAACAGTTACACTACCTATGTAGTTAAAACTTAAAGTTACATTTAATTACAGAACCATATTAGTAGAACTTTACAAATTAATCAATTGAGATAGGTAACTGCAGACTGTTGCAAACAATCTACACTTAGCTCAAATCACCACGCATGTGATACTTTAGTTTTTGTTTCAGCATCGCACCCGTGCGAAGCCGGAGCGGGTCGCTAGTCTATACTAATATTATAAAGAGGAAAGATTTGATTGTTTGTTTGTTTGTTTGAATTGAATAGGCTCCGAAACTACTGGACCGAGTTAAAAAATTCTTTCACCATTAGAATCCTTAATTTTCCGTGATGAACATAGGCTATATAATATTTTCAAAAAAGTTAGGGATCCGCATGAAAAATTCCATAATTGAACCGTGGGCTGTATATTCAACCTCTTTTTCTATTATGGCGCGTCAGAATAGAAAAAGAGGTTGTATAGCGCACGGTGCTTGCTTTTTCTCTACGGCCAGTGTCAGTTTTGGAATGTAGAGTCAAAGTCAAAAATCCCAATGCTGTTAAAAAAAGTAAAGATCCGTATGAAAACTGTGAAACCCATCGTTTTAGTGTGTATAATTTCTGAAATTTTTGTTTAATACCCGTGCGAAGCCGGGGCGGGCCGCTAGTGTTTTATAAATGACTGAAGACAAAGACAGGCAAGATATACATAAACAACCACGACGTTAGTTTTTAACGATTTTGTTTGCAATACGTATGCATATGCATAAATATCAAATTGTTATAGGTACTTATTATCTTTTTATAATGCGAATAAAAGCGACATTTTGCATTTTTAATTTTGTTCTTTTATTTGCGTAAATAAACGTACCTAACCCTACTTATAGGTAGTTATACCACCTGCCTGACTAGCATTCTTGTTTTGGTGCGATGGCGAATCATAGATTTTTATCATAATAGACCAATGTTTCCTAGATAATCGCTATTTGATAATTTAATATAATAGTCGGCTTAGATTTAACTCCGTTATTATTACCAATAATTTGTAAGGAATGCATAATTCGACACATAAACAACTACTTAAACACCACGAATTTGATAATGTTTCAAAATACTCAGTTTCTTTGCAAGATAAGCAGGTAAGTACCTAGATAAACCTATTCCATTTACTAATATTATTATCACATTGGTTAGGTATTGTGCGTGAACTAGGTTTTAATAATCGAAATTAGATTTAATTCAGACCATCAAATATTATCCCACAAACTATTTTAAGGATATTGAAATTATTGTGAAACAGAACTAAGGTATTCTGCAGTAAGGTTGCTAAGTCTAAGGACATGCTTATTGCTCTTCTACCATACCACATTGAGCCATCCACCGTCTCAATAACGTGCATTTTACAACAAATTCTCTACATCCCACGTGCCATATCGATTTTCAAACAATAATTTTCTACTATAAAAGCTACACTTCTAAACACTGACACTTTGACTACACTACACATCGAACTAGTTCGACTAATCTATTGCACTATCGCCTCGACTCACCATTTCACATAATGGTGCACAGAATTCGTCTGCACCACGCAAAACTTGACGTCACACTGTCTTCCCTTCATGGATTCCATTCTAGAAACAGCTGAGACCAGAATCTGCTGACATCTTTCAGTGAATCGAATATTCTGAAAGGCAGATCTTTGAAAACTGGCTAGACACCGTTATGTCAAAGGTCAGACTGGGGTAAATCTAACAATGGCGTGTATTATTCTCATTTTTACATGAAATTCAAGTGAATTCTATTTAATTTCATTAAACCTGTAGATGTGAGCGAATATGTACGATTTAACCTAAAATATTAATAAAAAAAGTCAGTTCATAAGGACGCCATTTTTCAGGTTTCTGTGCGCATGCGTGAGATTCAAAGGGCAAGGGTGAATTGAACATACTGTAGTGTAGACAGATGAACGTCTAGATATATTATAGGTATACATGTCTCATACCTAAGAGGGTGGTAGACGTCGTGGTCGTAAATTCACAAGCTTTCAGTCTAGCTAGCTTAGCCCAATTTTATCTAGGATTTATGGCAAATCAATTTCTTTATTAATCATTAAAATTTATTAGGTTCTCTAAATTTTTAAACATGGCTAAATAATATGTATTTATTTACTTTAATTATCTCGAAAATTACATTATGAAATTAGATTTTAATAACATGATACGAATTAAAAGCTAAATGAAGGTAAGTAGTTACATACACTATTTCCAATTCTCGTAGAAACTATAAAATAAGATTACCTACCTACCTACTCGCAATTTTTTCAATGTAGCTACATATTTAGTGGGACGGAGTTTAGTAAAAAGTTGACCCCAAAAGATCGGAATTAGAACCCAAAGATTTACAAGAATGCCGTTAACTAACTCGCACACACATTCACAACACACAATACGTACAAATCTGCGATTAGTACAGCTGTCGTATAACTAGATGTCGCTAGTAAATGTGTACGAGCTCTAGATCGCGCTGACGAGAACGCACGGTTCAGAACGACTCCCGTCCTATAAATCCTTATCAAGTATCGCTTCTCGGCCTTTTGGCTAAGATCAAAGTGTAGTATCTGTTCTTTTCAGCTTAATATCTGAAAGTTCCCTCACTGAGGGACCAGTATATTAAACTGATTTTTGTCAAGCGACGGGATGTTCGGGGCTCGCTCCACTCCCGTCACGGGTCGGCCCGGCATTGCAGTGCCGCCGGGATCGGCCCACAGAAATTAATTGAATAATAGGTATTCTAAAACAAATTGTTCGAAACGTCTTGTCGATGTGGTTTTATTTCTCTTTGGAATCGATAATGATCTCTGATGATAATTTAATTACATAATTGTGCTACTAACAAAATGGATGGGACCAATGCGTTGCGTTTATTTATTTAAACTACGAGCTTAATCCCTTTTGATCGAGTTTCCATAAAAGCGAGATGCTAAAGAGAATATTACCTATACCATAATATTTACCTACACCTTAAATAAGAAAGCCGATAGGTAAAGCTATTTCATCATCAGCCCATGTTAGTCCACAGCTGGACATAGGCCTCCCCAACGCAACGACCGTCGTCGGTTCTTCGCGAGATATGGCCGACCCATTGCCATTTCAGCATTATAAAGCAAAGCTCTGCTCTAAAGGAAAGATTCCGATGAAGCAGTATGCCGAAGATGCAAAGACATGGAAAATGTGAAATTGACAAAGCAGTTTGTCTAAAGAGGAAGCCTACAAAACAACATAACCAAATGGTTAATCCCTAAAAAGGTGAATGTGGTTAAAAGCCTAGCCTAGATATCCGTAGGCAGAGCTCGAGTTGACTGGAGCTTAGCGACGCCTGTTTCCCAAAAAAACTCGATATTTGAACATACCTTATGGTTTTTATAATCTAACTAGCGGTCCGGCCCGGCTTCGCACGAGTAGGTATTTAAAAATCATAAATTTTTTCGTGCGGATCCCTAACTTTTTTGATAATATTCTAGCCTATGTTCATCTGGGATAATTTAGGATTCTAAGAATTTTTTAAACCGGTCCGTAGTTTCAGAGCCCATTCAATTCAAACATGACACACAAAACATATTTTCTCTTCATAGTATTACTATAGATTAATCTATAATTAGTATCTAATGCCATGTGCTCATTAGCGGAGGCCTATGTCCAGCAGTGGACTTATATAGGCTGATGTTGTTGGAGTTTTTGACTGGTTCGATTTGTGAACCAAAGTGGCGATACGACGTGGCGCGGGGCGATGCTCCGTAGTCGAGTCGCAATCTTGCGAAGTCATAAAAATCCGTCGATGCAACTGTCTTCATTTTTTTCTTCGTCCCTATCCACACCCACAGAAAAGCTGATTCGAAGCTGTCAATCACCAAAGGTCCTGCTCCGGTACTTCAAGGAGCTGTGCTGGTTAGGTTTGGTTTGCCTGTTTAGGCAGGGGGATATTGCACAATACACTCCCATCTCCCATGCGAGATGTCGATGAATTAGAATGTCTTCATTTTATGTAATTATCGGAGATATCGGTTAATTAGCTAATTATATTTATAATTGGGTAAAACCGATCTGTATAGGTAACTAACTCGATCAAAAGGGTAAATAATCATCATTTTTATTGTATAAAGTTTATTCAGACGATCTAAATCGCTAATTTCTTTTGCCTAACACAGGACTAATATCAAAGTGACACCTTAGCTGATTGCCTTGTCGCTATATAGGTATTGTTTGCAAACCGATGGATTCGATCTGTCTATATTGCGATGCTTTCGCGGGGCAAGGCGGCTAGGTTTGCAAATCTTGCGATGTGGTCGGTATTAGACAAAATGGGATCCGTGGATATGGTATTCATACATTACAAATTATCCCTCTGAAGAAACCTGTCACCTCACCTACAACGTGATGGAAAAGGGGAAAATAAAACTAAAGGTACGCGATAAATATGTACCCTATAATAGTCCATATTATAATAACAAAGTAGAAGGTAAATAATCATATAATGAACCGTAAAAGTATTCAGATTATTTATGTGAAAATAAATCGTTAACATGCTCTACTTAACAAGATGGTTAATATTCACGTACATACATACATTTTATGGTTAGGTTAAGACTTTATATGCAATTTTAAAACTTAAATAAACTTTTATGATCAGTTACTTCCATCATCAGCTCAGTGAGGTCATCACTTAGTTTTATATTCATCACAGGAAGGTCTGGTTCAACCACTGAAATCATAAGAAAAAGGATTATTAATATTTTGACGACCTCTGTGGCACAGTGGGTCAAGGTTCGCCTGAGGTCTAAGCTGAGGTCTAACCTGAGGTGGAGGGTTAAATTCTCATCATCATCAGCATATGCTAGTCCACTGCTGGACATAGGCCTCTCCTAATGAGAGAGATTCTCGCCTCGGGACATATTTATGTACTGCAGATATTTATTCTGGTAGTTTTCTATGTATATTAAAAAGTATGTATCTATTGTATTAAGTATATCAGTCATCTAGTACCCATAACACAAGCTCTGCTTAGCATGGGGCTAGACGCTGTGTGGACAGTCTAGCATAATCAATTTATTATTTATTGTAACACAAACTATGCTAAAGAATAATATCAAAATTACCTTCATTACTAGGGAATGTCCCTTCTGATTTAACATCCAAAGCCTGAGTGCTGGGTTCTACGCTGTGAATTTCATTGACATCAGCAAAAACAACCTCATGTCCACTGTTGTAACTCTCTACATAGTTCAACTTCTGTTTTTTAGAACTTCTGTCTGTTTCCGCCACCCTTTTGTTTGTTTTCTCTTTTGAAGGTCTCTTTTTACTTGGGTCTATTGGTTTAAGTTTCATAACACGTGAAACTTCTGTTCTAATAGTCTCTTTCATGTCATCGGACAAATCAATCCCACTGTCATAGTTCTTCGCGTATTTTTGAATTGGCTCGTCATCACTCGAATCATTGACATGATTATCTTCAGTGTTGTACTCTTGCCATTTCTTTACCATGTTTTCAGCGTTTTTCTGAAATATAGTATCAATTAATAAATCTGATATGAGCATTTGTATAAGACAAGACGGAGGGCCCTATGGCGCTCATTAGTGGAGGCCTATGCCCAATGATGGAGTAATATATTAGGCCAATGATAATATCAAGTATGAAGCAAAGATCAAGATGTATAAAAATGTATAATGTAAAAATAATAATATTATTTTTACATTATACATTTTTATACATTATTGTCAATTGAGAAATGTACATTTCTCAATAAATAATAGTAATAATAGTTGTAATTAATAGTATCCTGCACATAAAAATTATCCTCTCTTATCTTATCATAATGATACACTTTTAGAATTAAGTTTACTTAATTACATTTAATTAATATTATTATGTGCCGTGTGGTGACGGCATAATATAGAATTTCACCACCCCAACTCTTCCCGTGGGTGTCGTAAGAGGCGACTAAGGGAAACACACCGGGGGGCGGGCAGCAGCGCCCTCTGCAGAAC
This sequence comes from Eupithecia pulchellata, assembly GCA_963931895.1. Taxonomy (NCBI): domain Eukaryota; kingdom Metazoa; phylum Arthropoda; class Insecta; order Lepidoptera; family Geometridae; genus Eupithecia; species Eupithecia pulchellata. The sequence goes on from OZ007545.1 coordinate 2,746,600, forward strand.
TACTCCACTAAACTGCGATCCCCAACCCGCATGCCCAGCGTGGGGATTATGGGCAATACCCTCCCAATGACAAGAACCGCCACAAAATGGCCCCCAGTTCCCGGCCGCCTCGCTATTCCTGGCCATGGTAGCGGCCACGGTAACGGCGGGGCAGGGGGTGCTAGGAATCTCCGGGCTACATTAGGCTACCACACCCCACACACACTGACCCTGGCAACGTTTAACGGACGCACTCTGAGGCTTGATCACCATCTAGCGCAGTTGGAAGTGGAGCTAGAGAACATTAAATGGCATGTTCTAGGGTTATGTGAAGTCCGTAGAGAGGGGGAGGACACTGTAACCTTAGACTCAGGCCATCTTCTCTACTTTCGCGAGGGTGATAAAACATCCCAGGGTGGCGTAGGTTTCCTCGTCAATAAGGCCCTCTCTAACAACGTCGAAGAAATCTCCAGTGTGTCGACCAGGGTAGCCTACCTGATCCTTCGGCTGTCTAAGCGCTACAGCTTGAAGGTCATTCAGGTCTACGCACCGACCTCGGCTCACTCGGATGATGAAGTGGAGGATATGTACGAAGACATATCCAAAGCCTTACATCACACCACCAAGGCTCACTTCAACGTTGTTATGGGGGACTTTAACGGCAAGGTGGGAACCCAGACTGGCAGTGAATCCCGAATAGGCCCACATGGTTTTGGAGTTCGAAATCACAGGGGACAAATGCTCGTCAACTTCCTGGAGAAAGAGGGGCTGTTCTTAATGAACTCTTTCTTTAAGAAACAGCCCCAAAGGAAGTGGACATGGCGGAGTCCCGATTCTGTGACTAAAAATGAGATCGACTTCATCATGACGGATAGCAAGCATATATTCAGAGATGTCTCAGTGATCAACAGGTTCAATACCGGATCTGATCACCGACTCCTTCGAGGCTCTCTGAATATAAATTTGAAGCTTGAAAGAAACCGTCTGATGAAGTCCACGCTCCGACCGAACCCAATCCAAATCATGGCGGGCACCGAGAAGTTTCAGCAGCTTCTCGGGGATAGATTGCTGCCTTGGAACCCACTGATGACGCTGACGAGACCCTACACAATCTGGTAGAAACGCTGAGGGACGAGGGCATCAAGTTTTGCAAAAAGCAGCGTACTGGTAAGAAGTCCAAACTCTCGGATGAGACTCTTGGGCTGATGACGAAAAGACGGGAAACCACCCAAGCGACTTCGTCAGAGAGGTCAGACCTGAACAAGCGAATTGCGAAGATGGTACGACGCGACCTTCGGAGCTCCAATACACGCCTCATCGAAGAGGCGATAGAGCGAAACCGAGGGTCCAAAGTATTCACTCAGCAGCTTGGAAGGAGCCACCTGACGAAGCTTTCAACGCACGACGGAAGGACCGTATTGTCGAAGCCGGAGATATCGGCCGAGATAGAGGACTTTTATGGCCGTTTATACGCTGCACATGCTCCCCGTTCCCAACGAGACGACCACGATTCTAGAGCCACCTTGATACGCCACTATACCGACGAACTGCCAGACATCAGTCAAGACGAGATCGTGTTAGCTCTGAGGCAGCTTAAAAATGGAAAAGCCCCCGGTGAGGACGGAATAACATCAGAGCTTTTGAAAGCTGGAGGATACCCTGTTATACAGGGGTTACAGAGCCTCTTCAACGCCGTCCTTCACAGTGGGAGAACTCCAAAGGCGTGGAGTGGGAGTTTGGTGGTGCTCTTTTTTAAGAAGGGAGATAAAACCCTTCTTAAAAATTATAGACCCATCTCGCTCCTAAGTCACGTCTATAAGCTTTTCTCACGAGTTATATCGAACCGTCTCGCCAGGAGACTCGACGAGTTTCAGCCACCGGAGCAGGCTGGGTTTCGCGGAGGATATGGTACCATAGACCACATTCACACAGTGAGGCAGATTATACAGAAGTCCGAAGAGTATAATCAGCCCCTGTGTCTGGCTTTTGTGGACTATGAGAAGGCCTTTGACTCCGTTGAAACCTGGGCTGTTCTACAATCCTTACAGCGATGCCAAGTAGACTATCGTTATATCGAGGTGCTGAGATGTCTCTACGAAGCCGCTACGATGAGTGTCCGAGTACAGGACCAGCAGACTAAACCGATCCAACTGCGCAGAGGAGTGAGGCAGGGGGATGTCATATCCCCGAAACTGTTCACGAGCGCGTTGGAAGATATGTTTAAGACGCTGGACTGGAAAGACAAGGGCATCAACATAAACGGCGACTACATCTCACACCTGCGATTCGCTGATGACATAGTCTTAATGGCGGAGTCGCTAGAGGAGCTGAACCGGATGCTGGACAGTCTAGCTTCAGCCTCCCGATGTATCGGTCTTGGCATGAATTTGGATAAAACCAAAGTCATGATCAATGCCCACATTGATCCAAGACCGGTGATCGTACATGGCCACCTTCTCGAAATTGTTTCTGAGTACACTTACCTCGGGCAGATTTTGCAGTTGGGTAAAAACAATTTCGAGAAGGAAGCCAAGAGGAGGATCCAGCTAGGCTGGGCAGCGTTCGGAAAACTACATCGAGTCTTCTCGTCATCCATACCGCAATGTTTGAAAACGAAAGTTTTTAATCAGTGCGTCCTACCAGTTATGACCTACGGAGCTGAGACGTGGACACTCACGATAGGGTTGGTCCACCAGTTCAAAGTCGCTCAGCGCGCTATGGAAAGAGCTATGCTCGGAGTTTCTCTGAAGGATAGGATTCGTAACGAATTCATCCGACAGAGAACTAAAGTCATCGACATAGCTCAGAGAATTAGCCAGCTGAAGTGGCAGTGGGCCGGCCATATTTCGCGAAGAACCGATAACCGCTGGGGTAAACGTGTTCTTGAGTGGAGACCGCGACTCGGTAAACGTAGTGTAGGACGCCCTTCGGCCAGGTGGGATGACGATCTGCGAAAGACTGCTGGCAGATGCTGGATGCGTCAAGCCGAAGACAGGGCGCTATGGCGCTCATTAGGGGAGGCCTATGTCCAACAGTGGACTAACATAGGCTGATGATGATGATGATGATGAATATTATTATATGTGATTGTTCATTATCCTTATGAAATCAAAATAAAATATGAGAACAAAATAGGCGTAAATTACTTACAAACTTGACAGGGTTGGGTATCCTTAACATAAGATGCTGTTCATGCGCCTCAGCCATTTCGCAGCCTGAACAGAGGTCGTAGTCTATGCAAGTTATACATTTGTAGCGGAACCCAACAATATTGGTGTGGCAGTTGTTGCATAGAATGTTGCTGTGTACGCAGCGGTCATCACTGTCTTTGTCATCTGTTGACGTCAAGAAATAAGAGGAATTTAAATTTGTTACATGGTTTTCAGTATGTAGCATATTGATCATAGATCCAGTTTATTTTTGTATTAGACACATAAGTTATATATGAATGAACTAGTAGTTTCTTTTTCACTTCTTCCACTAGTGGACAAAAAATTGAAGTGAAGAGAAATCAATAACAACGTATTTCTTTTTTGTTATAATAATTAACATATGCAATTTGACTTGTCTAAGTGCTTATTTTGTAAGCCTAAAGAAATAGTCTCTGAATCTGAATCTTATCCAATTCATTTCAGGCATTGTTTGTTGGGCCTCAGCTAGTTGCATTCTCAGCTAATTCCCTCGGCATGTGCTTGGCACTAAAATGGTATTGGAAGTGCTTACAAGAGACCTTACCCCTGTATTTAGACCTTCTAAGTACAAGGTTACTTAAATATGTACTGATATGGATAGCAGGGCTTTTCTGCAATAGCATACCTTGAACCTGGGCTCCTGGAAGGTGCAGAGTAGGCATAGCATCGTTGCACAAGTGTTTATTTTTGATGCTTGGGGCCGCAAAGTGACGTGAACAAAATCGGTAAGTATTCCGTTTTTCTTGAGGTTTTTGTAGAAGATCCTCTCTTCCAGCAGCTATCAGCCATTGTTCTTGGCTGAAATTCATAATAACACGCTCACAATTAGCGAAAAATTAGCTAGATCCTAGAAAATCGTGGCAACAAAAATTGTATCTGTCTCACCGAAGTTCGTCCCTTGGCACGCCGTGATAATACAAATGTTTGTTTGTCCTACTATTGCGGCCGCAACCGGAAACACAACAATAGTTCACCATTATCCCATTTATTTGTAATACCAAGATGAACTTTAGAATTTTACAACAGGGGTGCGTTCAGAGGCTCAGGGTGCGGTTGTTTGGTGTAAATTATAACTTACCCAAAGGTTCAGAACGAGTCGGTTGTTTAACGTCAAAGTTGACATTATCATGACAAAACTGACGTTACCGTTGCCGGACGTTCGTTTGTTTTGTTTTTGTTTTGCGGTTACTTTGAGGTAAATTGTATCTACTGACTGTAACTACGATCTATAACTGATAAATACTGAAAATTTTGAAATTTACTGTAGAAATCTTGATATTTAAGTAGATAACAAACTATGACAACGGAAAATATGACAGCTGTCAATGTCAGAGTGTTTTTCGTCGATCGAATTACACCGGTAAAAAGTTGCAACCGTCGGAGGTTGTGAACGCTCTAGTTAATAACAACCGAGCGTTTCTCCTGAGGTTATGAACGACCTAGTTGCACTCCGAGCGCGCTCGAGCGTAGGTTGTGAACGCAGCCCAGCAGCAGCATTCTATTTATTTTTATTTTTATTTGTTTCGTCTTCCTTGTCTTGTCTATGGTTCAAGGTTCACAATTCACAATCACATCACGTCAATCAATCACAACCTACAGTGCTGCCAACTAAGCAAATACGAAATATGCTAAATGACGTTAAAAAAACGCCTAAATTAAAAGCTACATTTTTATAATTAAGCTAAAATAAATATAAATTTTAATTAACATTACTATAACAGATAGTCTGTTTGTAGCATTACTGTTGCTTGTTTATGTCTATGTAATTATTATATTTTTATATATAATCTGATTCTGATATTTAATTAGGGAAGTAATCTGAAATTAATAATAATAACTCCAAGTTTGGAAATCCGAAAAACAATTATGTCACACATAATAGTACCTAGTAACAATTGGCTTTTGTAGGGTCTTTTTCAACGGACTGCAACCACTCTTTGAACTCTGGCATTTACTCCCAGGCAGGCTGAACAGTAATGTGATTGTCCCTACTTAGGAGGCATAATATTGAGGGAAAAACAACAACAACAACCAACAAGCTAATAAAACTTTTTAAACTTTTACGATTTGTTGACATACTATAGAATATTTATCGTTACCTAAACGTAGGGGAAAATAAAAACAAAAGGTGATAAATACCCGATAAATATTCTTTAGCAAGCTAATGGATCGGATTGTTTCTGCTAATGCTTCCACTTTCAATTGATTTAAATACGTAATTAAATAAATGATTGATGCTCTTTCTCATTTGTTCCTACGAGGGAGAGAAGATATATTGTTTATCTATCTATGGTATCGATCTCTTACAAACATCCCCTACAAAATACAGAAAAATTTGGTCGTTTTGTGTATAAATTTTATTAAATGTTTGTTTGTTTCATGTTTTCTCAAGTTATTGAAAATATGCTTTATGCTAAACGAAATAATATGCTAGACAGTAAGAAAATATGCCAAATTTAGCATATAAAATGCTGAATCGGCAACGCTAACAACCTACAACCAACAAAGATTGAAATCGTTAGATGTATTACCGTGCCGTAACGCCACAGTGTTTTTTTGGACTCAGGGCGCATCTAACGATTTAAATCATTGTCTACATACACGCGGCGTCAGCAATTTGCCTTGTTGAAATAACACTTCTCTCCATCAATGAAAAATATGAAAAAAAATAGTTTGCCATACTGAACCCTCAACCCTCAACCATGCTTACGTTCTCCTTACCAGTGCTTGTGGAGGGCTCTTCTTCAATATGCATAGTCTAATTTTTCTTTTTATTTATTGTTGTTTCAGTGCAACCGTAAAAGTCTTTGAAAAAACCGCAGTGGCAAATGGCATGGTCTGTGCCAGTAGTCCCTACTCTAAGGATGCCGACTAGAGATTTCGATTTTATGTACCGACTGGATCGGCGAGCAGCGATATATTATTTAGCCACGAATATGTAAAGCAGAAGCATTTTTTTTACCAGCGTTAGAACCGCATATAATGTGCTTTCACTGTATGTATGTACTGTTATTTAATAGTTTGATTTGAGGGTCTGGATTGACACCCATGCCTGACCCATGCTATGCCGCCATTTTGGAAAAAAACTATGAAGGTTAGGTACTTCTCACGCTACAACGTTTATTGGTTTGGTTACTTTTGACTAGTTTTGACTTATTCGACTGGCAACACTGATGAATGTTTTTTTTTGTTTACAAACGTACATACGTTTTGCTTCACTCACTTATTGTACTTCGCATTGAAAATAATAATAGATGATCTGAAATGAAATCTCTGTATCCACATGGATACGATGGACAACATGAGAATTTGTCGAGTTTGTCTTATACGCAACGTAAAAATGTATTCGTTGCGAGAGAAAAAACTAGAAGAAACATTTGAATTGTTTTCTTGTACTAAAGTGAGCACCAATACCTATAGAATTGATTTATAGATTATTTAGACCCTGAAGATCTACACGACAGCTTCATTAACTGCAACCGCATCTGCAGCGTACATTAAATTCTATGTTTTTAATATAACTAGTTTCCTCTGCTTTCTATTTACGAACTATTAAAGAAACAAAATGTAATTTGAATGTTACAGCTCAATCCAGAAGATGGGAAACCAGAAACTATTTGCTACATTTGCTTATCACAGCTGCTGAAGTGTAATAAATTCAGAGCCATGTCGCGAAATGCAGATATTATACTTGCAAATGTCTTTAAAGATAGAGTTCAGGTTAGTTTATTTTACCTAAGCCACAGTATACTTATGGATATTGTGCCTAAGCCTCACAAATTTAGTTAGTAGTCACTGGTAATTACAGATTGCTGCCCCCTCCCTTTGAGGAATTCCAAGACTCTTTCTCATAATTGTAACTGCACACTGTTGCAATCAAGTTTTGGTTGCTCAACTGACACAGTCAGAATTTATAAGTTATTTATGATACATTGTGTGTCATGTCTCTTTCCAGCTCACACAAGAAACATCTATATTGTTGTATAACAGAACACATTTTTACTTATCACAATCAGCTGTGCAACATACCAGTATCAATGATATCGAAGCAGAAACGGTGAAGGAAGAATTTGCAGAACCAGCTGACTATTATGATGATGATGATGATATCCCTTTAACACAAATCAAAAAAGAAGGTACCTTAACAATATTATTCTAAGCAGCTTTTTTTTAAAGTTATCAAGTAAAAGTTACCTTTTGAAAGTATTCTATAGCCTATGTTTATTAGGGTACCTTACTAAATAACAAGATCTGTTATACAACTATCCACATAAATCCACTTATTTAGTAGAATAGTAATCTTATATGATAAATGATAATTTGAAACTATTCTATTTTTAAAAAGTTCACTCAGGGCTCAGCATTCCCTGGTAAAACTGACGCATAACATGAAGTACTTAAAGATGGTAAAAAAGCATGCTCACCTATTTATTTTAATTTCAGCTACCAATAGACTCCCAGAATCAAAAGACACATCAAGAATTTACCTGAATGATGTAAAATCTGAATCAGACATCAAAATATGTTTAAAAGATGAAGATTCAGAAAATAGAACAAACCAGGCGAAGTACATTAATGAACCCCCTGATGAGTCTGGCTTGTGTTATAACTGTTGCGTTTGTAACAAAAAACATGTGACGAAGAAGGCATTAGATCACCATATGAAAGTACACGATAAAAGTAGATCATTTGCGTGCGACATCTGCAAATATAGATTTAATACTAAAGCAAATCTCAAAACTCATAAAGAAAACCTGCATAGAAGATATGATGAGACTGTAGCATGCACCATTTGTCACAAACTAATGAATAGTCAACAAATCTTAAAAAGGCATATGAAAATTCATTTGAAAAGAGTTCAAAATCATGCATGTGATAAATGTGAGATGAAATTTGGTGATAAGAGCACCTTAGTTAGGCATAAAGCTACCCACACAGAAGATTTGCTGGCTAAGCCTCACCGCTGTCCAATATGTGGTAAATCCTTCTCAGTTATCTATTACTTAAAAAGTCATTTAAAACTCCACAGTGGAGTAAAGCCATTTACGTGCGAAAGATGTTGTAAAGCCTTTACGCTTAACAGTCACCTTAAGATCCATATGAGGACGCATACAGGTGAAAAACCATATGCTTGTGCCAAATGTGACAAACGCTACTCAAGCCACGCTCATTTAAAATATCACATGAATACGCACACGGGAGAGAAAGGATACACTTGCGATGTGTGCTCAAAGTCATTCTCAGAAAGCAGTCATTTCAAAAGTCATATGCAGATTCACAGTGGCGAAAAGCCATTTGCTTGCGATGTGTGCGATAAGAAATTTATTGGTCACACTAACCTGAAGCTTCATAAGAGAATTCATACGGGCGTTAAGCCCCATGTTTGTGATATATGCGGGAAGGCGTTTGCTCAAAAATCGGTACTGATAATACATGTTAGGACTCACACTGGCGAAAAGCCATATGCTTGCCATAGATGCGGCAAAACTTTCACCATGTCAACTCATTTACGAACTCATATGCGCACACATACTGGAGAGAAGCCATACGCCTGCGAATTATGCGGAAAGACATTTGCAGAGAACGCTCGACTGAAAAGACACCTAAGAACGCACAGTGGCGAAAAGCCATATGCTTGCACGATTTGTCATAAATCATTCGCAGATTACACAAATATGAAAACTCATATGATAACTCATACGGGAGAAAAGCCATATACATGCGATCGGTGTGGTAAAACCTTTACCCAACAAGGAACAATGAAAAAACACATACAACATGTTCATTTAAAGGAGAAATCTCATATTTGTGAGATGTGCCCAAAGTCATATGCTAAAAGACAGGCATTGAAAGTTCATATGAGATCTCACACTGGAGAAAGGCCATATAAATGTGATAAATGTTGTAAAACATTTATGACAAATGAGATTATGAAAAGACATTTGAAAACGCACAGTGAACCTACAGATTTAAACTAGAGTTTAATAGAATTTGTAGTTAATTTGATGTCTTGTGATCAATTAAATAGGTACTTTCTTTAAAAATATATGATTTTAGATATTTGTATTACAACTCACCTACCTTATTATTATTATTATTATCAAGCTATTTGCTAGCTTCCCTTCAAAAAGATCATATCAGAGAAATCACAGATTTTTAGTACACAAAGGTAGTTTAAGTACAGGAAACTTCTTTGTTATGGTCACAGATGCACTGGGATGCATGGCCCTGGTATTTAGATCAAGAATTCAATAAAAGCTTAGTTAGGCCATCTCATTCACACAAGAGAGGGAACAATAGTAAAAAAATTAAAAGTATGCAGCCTGAAAAGAAAAGGAAACGAATATTTATTTGTTCGAAGTAATGTAGATGTATAATGTTCTGTTTATGACCAAAAATTATGTTATGTATTAAACGTGTCCGCGGTATTAGTTTTGATTGCGACTAGTGCACCTCCTAACGATAAACTGAAATAACAAGGGGTTTTCGATGCTGTGACAGTGTATAGTTTAGCAGGTGGTTCGTTCTCCTTGTTTAGGCATAGCTTAGATAAAGAGTAAGAATAGTTAGTTAATTGAAGGAATGTCATGGCTTTCCAGTATCTGTTAATTATTAATAAAGAAAATTGCGATTAACTAACTGTATTTTAAGTAGATACACTAGACACTTTAAAATTATATATTTATTGTATTTATGCTAGAGGTTAATGTTTATCGAAATTTGATAAAATTTACCGCTCATATCTATAGCTTCCTCAATAGCTTCGCAACCTATTGCAACATTTGCACCCTCGCCTTCTGTCAAATCTATTAAATCCGCAAAAAAACTAATATTAGTAACTAAGCACGAAGAGTCACGTCAACTCATACATGAAGTTTGTCGTGAAACAGAACGTAGTGGTTATATTCTCTTTGTCGTGAAACTGACACTTGGCAAAATTGCAACGAACCAAAAACAAAAGAAGAAGAAAAATAATTTTATCCGTGCGTGAAATAAAAATAAACTTAACTTCTTGGCTTTAGAATTATTTCGAGATGGACCATCTCGAGATTTGTCGAGTTTGTCTTGTTCGCAACGTAAAAATGTATTCATTGCGAGAGGCAAAACTAGGAAAAACCTATGAATTGTTTTCTTGCACGAAAGTGAGCACCAATATCGAAAAATCAATTTGTTTTGTGGTTCCCAGTCTCAGACCAAAGAAAAAGATTTTCTTTGTTATTTAACGTTTTAGGATATGATACAGTTATCCAGCAAGGATATCTGTATCTGGATAACTGTATCATTGATTTGATTGATCAAAAGAAAAATAAATTCTTGAAAAAAAGCATTTAGCTACCAGATGTAAATAAACAAAGGTACATGTTTTCATGTTCCAGCTCAATCCAGAAGATGGGAAACCAGAAACAATCTGCTACATGTGCTTGGCACAGTTATTCAAGTGCATTAAATTTAGAGCAATGTCTCGAAATGCTTTTGAGCTGCTCACAAAAATTTTTGAGACCAAATTTCAGGTAGGTGTTACTTCTTACGTTTTACTCACAAAGATCTCTACACCAACTTATTTTTTGAATTGAAGAATAAATAAAATAAGTGCTTATTAGGGATCTTGAGGAAACTGTTGGCTTAAGGCTTTACAATTTAAACTAACTGACAGCTCGGTCCTAGCTGGGCATGTATGTTTACTAATAAAATATTTTTGTCCCTGGCTTGTACTAGACTAGAAGTTAAAACATACATCAACTTAAACCAATTCATACTCATAATATAAATTCGATAAAATAATTTGCAGTCTCTTTGTTTTTCTATTTTTTAAATTTGGTGGGGTTGTACACACAGATGGTATGGTGAGGCACATATTCTTCATAAGTGTGTGCCAACGTGTGGGCAAAAGTTTGTCATGTTAGTCTCTATTGTATAAATAAATGTATAAAAAAGGCACACAGCATTATCTAGCCCCAAGCTATCTAGCTAAGCAGAGCTTGTGTTATGGGTACTACTATAAACGTTTGCCCACCACACCACAGAGGTTGTTGAAATAAATAATATATAGTTCCTCTCTTCTTTCAGCTTACTCCTGAAACATCCCTTTTACTGGAAAACAAGACACATGTATACTTATCACAATCAGCTGTGCAGCATACAAGTTTTGACAATATTGAAATGGGAACTGTAAAAGAAGAATTTGTAGAATCAGCTGATAATGATGATGAGATTCCTTTGACACAAATGAAAAGAGAAGGTACTATAGCTAATTAATTGATATTATTTTATATTAATCAGATTAACTAACCATACTGATGTTAGTTGGTGTGGCTGAAAAACTGATCTGTATGATTAAAAATGTGTATTTATTATGAATGTTTCCAAAAGTGGTTAAATTAGTGTTTTGTGCCAAACTAATTGACACCAAGCAAAGTACACAAATGACATTATTCTTATTTTTTTTAGCACCGAAAAAGCTCCATGCTTCAACAATTAAGAACAAATCTGGTACTGACATCAGCGATGTGAAATCAGAAGAAATCAAAATCTGTTTAAAAGAGGAAGATCCAGAAAATATTCAAAACCAAACAGAACTTAATAAACCCCCAGATGAGTCTGATTTAAGTTTTCACTGTACTGTTTGTTATAAAAAGCATGTTTCTAAGAAAACTTTAGACCATCACATGAAAGTACATGATAAAAGTAGACCTTTTTCCTGTGAAGTTTGCGCATATAGATTTAAAACTAAGGACTACCTTATAAAACATAAAAATACTGTTCATAGAATAGTTAAAGAGATAGTAACATGTTCCGTATGCCACAAACAAATGAACAGTCCTCAAATTTTAAAAAGGCATATGAAAATTCATTTAGACAGCCCTAAAACCCATGCATGTGATAAATGTGATTTAAAGTTCAGTCAAAAATCCACCTTGGTAAGGCATAAAGCTACACACACAGGTTTGTCAGCTAAGCCTCACTCCTGCCCCATATGTGGAAAAGTCTTCTCTGTTATTTACAACTTACAAAATCATTTAAAACTTCATAGTGGCGAAAAGCCATTTACTTGCGAAAGATGCGGGAAGGCTTACACTCTCAACAGCCACCTAAAGATCCATATTAGAACTCACACTGGCGAGAAGCCATATGCCTGCACAATTTGCCAGAAATCATTTGCCGAGTACACTAATATGAAGACTCATATGGTAACACATTCGGGAGAAAAACCATACGCTTGCGATCGATGTGGGAAAACCTTCACCAAGAAATGTTCGATGAAAAAACACATACAGTATGTTCATTTAAAAGAGAAATCTCATGTTTGTGATATGTGCCCAAAGTCATATGCTAAAAGGCAGGCATTAAAAGATCATATGAGATCGCACACGGGCGAAAGGCCATTTAAATGTGAGAAGTGTTGTAAAACGTTTATGACAAATGATTATATTAAAAGACATATGAAAACACATAGCGAGTTCACAGGGTTAAGTTAGGGTACAATGGAATTTTTAAACAATGTTGCTGGCTCTCTCTATAATGTGGTAAATGAATCAAAAAATAAATAAATAATGCTGGAAAATCCACACAGCATCATCTAGCCCCAAGCTAAGCAGAGCTTGTGTTATGATGACTCATATACATACCTAATACAATATTTTTAAATAGATATATATTTTTTACTATACATAGAAAACAACCAGAAAAATGAAAAAATATCTGCAGATCGTACAAATATTTGTCCCGAGGCGGGAATCGAACCCGCAACCTTCTGCGTCGCAGGCGGACCTTCGCCCACCGCGCCACAGTGGTCGTCTAATTCATATAATTTGAGTGAAAATAGTCTTACATATCAAATAAATGAATGAAATAAATCATTGTCTGCTATTATTTATATTAAAATGGAATGAGTCCAAGAAAGAGTCCTGTAAGGTCTAAGGAAATAAAGCACTTTGATTTTGAATGAATATTCATCGAGGTTCCTGAACTAAAAAAAAAGCTGAAGTTCTTTTCTGAAATTCGCATTTCGCAATCTAATCGCATTTTTACAAGAAGGAAGACATGTTTAAAACATGTCTTCCTTCTTGTAAACGCCTAGACACGCCTAGACAACACAAATACTAAGAAAACATCATGTTTTCTTAGTATGAACACAAATACTAAGAAAACATCATGTTTTCTTAGTATTTGTGTTGTCTGCGTCTCTTTAAGGTGAAGATAACATTTGTGATTTTTGTACTGTATAAATATACCTACTATCTAGTAAAGAATGTTTCTCCTTTTCATATATTTCTTTTAAACGGATTTCAATAAGAGGAAGAAGTGCCATGTTCGGAGTGTTGTAGATTATTTTGGATGTTGGTTTTGCTTTGTATAGAGTTATGATATAATAATTCATACTTGAATAATTCATATTTGATTATATTGTGCATCAGAGTTAGAAATAACAAACAGCCATTGTCGTTGCATAGACTTCAAGTTTTAATGAAAATATACAAAATACATGATTCCTTTTAAGATATCATTTAGTTTTATGATTAAGACAGCAGCTCAATGGGCTAGAAAATGTTAACAGTGGCTTATGAGCCAAGGTTAACAAAGGTTTTCTAGCCAAAAAAACTCCAAAAAACCAACTAAGTACCTTTCAAGTTTAAAGACAGGAATAAACTCATAATAATACTCATAACTACCTACCTAGTACCTAGTGTATAATTATTATACACTAGGTACGCAGAGGATAGGAGAAATAAAATAAGAATCAGCTTTTCTAAATAATGGTATATTTTCAAAAATATCGAATTACATGACCTGCATTATCTATTTACAAAAATAATAATCAAAAATCAAATAATCCTCGAAGATGCGTCACTACTATAAATTAAATTAATTATGGGCTGGTAGCGTAATTTGCATATAAAATATTTACAATTCATGATTCCTACCATCATATCGACGCGACAGGGGCTCGTCAACAAACTGTCTAAAAAAATGCCTCAATTTGACTTGAAAGTGTTGTGACACAGTCGATAATTCAGATAGGTAAATATCGATGGATTAAAACTACAGGTACATTGTATGGTAGCTTAGGAATACACCACTGGCTGATTAACGAGGCTAATTAACTACACTAATCAACCAGTTTTGTTCATATTCAGCGTACAGTTCAAGCCCATATTCTAAAAATGCATGTCTAGAACTTCAACTTATTTTTTTATGGCACCGCTTGCTTTTCGCTACGACTGCCGGTGTCAGTTAAGGAGTATCATAAACTAGAAGCATGAGTAATGTTTGTAGCAGAATGTCAAATGGACAGAATTAAAGTTGCGGCGATTCTCAGATCTTTATTTATTGCTAGGAGTATTCTGTAAGTAATTTATCTACGATATTACATTAACTTGTCGTCATTTTATAAAAATCTGATCATTGTTAGCCTAAATCTTACTATCTATTCTTATTTCAGTTTATAAAAATCAACATACCTACAAATATTCACTGCTTGATATAAAAAGCTAAAACACACCATCAGTCGTTCTTGAAGACTTGCGTAGTTTTCTTACATAAAGAAATAGTGAACACATTTAAATTTTTTGAGAGATCTTTTCGGTGAGAATGGAAACTTTTTGAAGCGTACAAATTCTCTAACCTCAATTGTTCGGCTGTTTTGTTCGATTCCGAACTACAAAGTCCGGAGCTGAACAAAACCGAACTACTGCGATTAGAGCTAGAGGGTTCAAACTAAGCCTAGGCAATTGTAAACTATGCAAGTCCCCTTCCATAACAATATCCATCAATTCATTAGAAAACAACCTCTAAGCTTGGCAGCTCAAGAGTTTAAAATCCGAGGGAGTTGTAAAATACAGACTCTACGAACTCTAGGGGAACTAAAAATTTATCGTTATCTATGTTCATTATGCATAGTATGGTAACAATAATGCTAGATACAAAACAGAGATTTATTAGCCATATAAAGGGTTATAGGTAGATGATCAATAACCTCTTAAAGGCGACTTGGGTAAATCAAGAATAACATAATATTTTATTCTATGACTTTTGCCAAACCGTAGTACAATACAACCAATAACCCACCCATTAACTCCCAGAAACCCCTTTCATTAACGCCCTTTCTTTCTTTGATTCACAAGCGCCGCCGCGTGCCTCGTCATGTATCAACTTAATCTGTTACTAGCTTGTGCTACGTTCGTATTATGGCTTTAATCTGGGACCTTTTGTCCTAGACCTCTCGGTATTCCATAGATAACGATAAACTCTAGTAACAACCCTAGTGTTGCCCGATAGATACGATTCATTTAATTAAAATTGTGGCGTTTTAATTTTTATTCACCTATATCAAAATCCTTTAATGTCGCGCCTGCACTATTAAGTTTTTATCTCTGTATATTTTCATAAGACCACAATTTTACTTTTCAACCATTCCATGCATACTATTGTATATTTAATTTAGCTCATACAAAATCTAATTACATAGGCTTACTAACTATATAGTAACAGTCGCACGTAAGACCAAAATATTTGGTCTCATAAAAAATAAATGGGTAAATACATCAAAAAATCCTATTGTTTTCATACATATTTTTCTACTAGTTTGTGTTTATTTTTATAATACTAAAAACATTTTTTTTCATAACATAACGGAGGAAGCGTTGATACTTCCTCCGTTTGGTATTTATATGGATCAGTTGAGCTAACTGTAGATTGTTTGCTACAATCTACAGTTAGCTCAATTGTAAACACCAGTTATAATTTGTTTCTATTTATAAGTTTTACGTACATTTAAAATGTACCTGAAATTTTTTGATCTATTCAGCGCGTACATTTTTCGTTATTGTAAAGTATTTTTACAGGAAAAATATGTATGAAAGTAAACTAAGTGTTACAAGATTTGGGTAAACAAAAACATACAATTTTTTCCCATGCTTTAAAATTTGTGCTTGTCGGGGTATTACTTTATTTGGCCTCATTTGGGTTTTCTCAAAACCCAATTTCAAATCCAATTCTCTGATAATACTAAACATAACTTACACAAATACTTGTTTCCAAAATGCACTAAAATATGGCCTCTTTTAATTTAATCATCAAAATAAATACATAATTTTTTTATTACTCCATATTAATCATATATTTTATGATAGTATAGAATATTACTTTGGGAATGTAATATTTTACAAAGTAATATAATCTACCGTGTCACTATTAACTATTCGTTCTTTGGGCATGGTTTTTGTTTGGATATAAACACCAAAATTAAATTAAAATTAAAAATAACCACATATCTACTGCTAGGTAGTGAATTAACATTATTAATTCAGATTTATGTTTCCTATAAAATGTATGAAAAATGTTCGTATGATAATAAGCGAATTCCCTATTTATTTTTAGGTAATATAATCATAATTACAGAACAATAAGAGTCAGCAACTCTCGGTAAAAGCGGTCCGTAAAGCCGAAGCGGTTTTTAATACAAAATTAGCCTAAAATACAAAATCTTTTAAATAAATTTGTACACAAGTAACTTAATCCAACATTGTACAATATCATAAAGCATATTATTAAATTATAATCTTTAAATTTTAAACGAAATAGATCATAGATATAAAAAAAAATAGATTCATTATAATAAACCTAATACAGTTATCGTCAGAATGATCTACGAGTCCAGTATAGATACAAATATAGTTCTATTTTACATTTGGTTCAGGGTAAATGATTACTTAAGCAAAAAAGTGATCCTATAGCGCTCATAAGCCTATGTCCAATGATTACAACGCTGGGCATAAACATCCCCTAATGATCTGATTATGAAAAAGGGGGCATTAGCACCGTAAATAGTTGCACATATGGCATAAAATGATTATTTTAAATGCTCAGATACTTTTTTTATTCTAATTGTGTATGTAAAACTGGACTGTCTAGTATTTTGTCTAGGCCGAACTTATGACGCTGTATTTTTTTTTGCTTGCTTCCTATTAACGGTTAAAATTAGACCCCCTAAAGTTAAAACAAAGCTTAACTCTGACAGGAAAGGATCTTATTCCTTTTTCATTTAAATTTGGCAAAAACTGAAAATATATTAAGGAAGTAAGTTTTGTAAATTTACACTTATAACTACAATATAAAAACGAAATTGTTCATGTCTCTCTATCAACCTTATAAAATAGGCCTTTAAATTTTAGAACGCTCACTGAAATACTTTTTGTAAATTGTTATAATACCTTATCATACTTTACTATTTTTGATATGGTTCGGTTCGGACAGTTTGTGCTGGTATTCCATTGAAATATATAGAAAACGTCAGGTTGCAATGCCTTTTAGTACAATAGGTAAAAACAAAATATAAGAATAAAATCGGAATCAATAAGAATAAACTCGGCATCAATAAACTCAATAAAGTGACGCAATGACCGTAAACGACACTTTAATATAGACGCATAGACCCTCGTCCATTATCGAATAAATAATATGTTTTCATAGAAAAGCAATCTTATCTCACCAACAAATGGATTTACACTCAACTTAGTGTCTGTAACTTAAACGCACATAAAACAACAGATCATATGTTTTTTTCCACATGGTTTGAGCTTTATATCTTGAAGAACCTTCAAATTTCTACAATACTTCAGTATTTCAGTGTATAAGAGCAGTATTTTCTGGTAATATAATACCCATTAGTATTTAGCACAGCGTGTGAGCGTTTAGCTATCTTCCAGTAGATTGTGAAGTTCCGCGTAGTTTAATATGGCACGGTGTAGAAATTCGTATTGCAACTGAAACAAAAAACCCTGTTCATTACATAGAAAAAAACTCCAAAAAACCAAAATAATGTTCTGCGCAAACGGCTAGTCTCATCTCAGTTGAGATAAACCGTCGGTACCAAAATTCGGCAAGTGAGTACAAATTATCTATAACTAAATTCAAACGGATTGTCAAAAATATTCTTTGTAAAAACCTTACTATAAAATATCAGATAATCAAGACGATAAAAAAGTTTGAGCGAGTTTGGTCCAACTTGAAAAATGATTCCATATTACACGACTCATTCTTAACTTCTTAGTTTACCAGCAAAAACCAGAGATAGCTATTTGAAAAATTGTGATGTTCACACTAGATATACATGAAACAAGAACACCAGATCGTAACCCAGTCGCAGAGGTCGTCAACAGCTATATAAAGAAAAAAAGATGAATTTATTGGGCCAAAACAGGTAGGTACATATCTTAAACATCGGTTAAACATTAAAAGAAGTACATATATGTAGGACAACACTATGCAGGTAATACAATGAATACAAGATGGAGGTAGTATATTTGGCGTCTGTGCTGCCTCTGTCGGCCAAAAAGAGTCAAACTCAGCTTGGACGGTTTTCAGTTTGATCTTCTCTTGTTGTATAGTACATTGTTACCCTAGGGTTAGGTGAACCGTCAAAGTGGCGATCACAATAGGCCAATCATGGCCGCAGCGATACTAAAGCCACTAAAAGCAAATAAAAAATAAAAAAATACCCTAGGGTTGGATAGCGAGGGCGCCAATAGTTCGAGGAACTAAATAAGTTACTTTCACCCGAAGTAAACACTGTCCTTGTCATTACGAATACACGGAAGTAAAAATAAAGAAGGAAGTTAGCTAAAAAAATAAATTGTGAATTACATTTTACATAAACTAACAACATAGGTGAGGTTTTAAAGGTTTTCCAATACTGATTTAGACTCTTTTATGAAATTAGGCGTTTATATAAACATCTGAATCAGATGAACTCATTGAATATTAACAAAACTCTACTACACGAGATTTCTTTTTTCTTTAGCATCCGCCATTATTTTTCACATTCTACCATTATCATGGTTCAATAGAAATGTGATAGCTGTCAGTTGAAAACGATTCTCCCTAAAAGTATCACTTTCAACCCGCTCTTCAGGCAACTTCAGCTACATTCCGGGTACGAGTAATTTGACAGCGTATGTACTTACAAATGTGTTAATAGTCTTGACTCGCTGCGAGCGCACTTTCCTCGCGACGCAGCAGACGTCTACCCGCCGCTCGGTGCGTAGTTGAGTGATGAGGATGCAGAGAGCTACGAATAACGCTGATCTTTCTGTGCCCAGTCTGTAACAGATAGATAGATAATTCTTTATTTCATAACCTTAAATAGAATATAATGGGTACTGAAGTTGACAGATGTGACGTGTTAGGGGCTGTGGGCAGCGAATGAGGTGATAAATGTTGTAGTGTTTTTTTTTTGAAGTTTTTGGGTTGTTGTTTATTTTGGATCAAAAACTTTGGGCTAATAGATCTTGCAGTGTTGTTTTTTTACAGTGGCTTTTGGGAAATTGTTGATTTCTAGCCAAAAGTTTTGTATTTTCCCAAATGCTACAAAAATACCAGCGAACTGAAGTTAGTTTTCCATAAGTTAATAGAAAACGGTAACAAATAGTTAATATATGCGTTACTAATTAAATGACTTTTCTGTTAGTTTTTTCCTTGTAGAAAGCACAAAATAAAATATACCGCGCTAAAAAAAAATCGCGCTTGTTCATGACGCCAGTTCATAAATTGTCAGAGGGTTAAATATCGCACCCCCACCTCCAACAATGACCCCTGAAAGTTCCTACCAGAATATATCTGTCGGCCAGTCTTAGAACTAAGCTCCGATACTCACTGGCAGTGCACCAGCATAGCTCCCTGATCGCAGGGCGCTGCGTCGGCGAGTTCGGCGAGCCCGCGCGTCACTTCCGGCACGTGACCCGGCGCCGTCGGCCAGCCTTGGTACTGCAGTTGTCTAACCGATGACGTGCAACCACTCTGCGAATAATATACAAATAGTAAACAATGTTGGATTAATACGCAGTCGAGGCCCTACGGCGCTCAGGCTACGGCGAAACGAATGAATTTCCCAAATATACACAAACGTTTACCAAAATTATTTGTAATTTGAGCATATTTGCACCATAATCTGCTATTATTTGTATTTAACTAGGTTCCTCGATGTTGTGTCCGCCTTTTTAGTGTAGGTATATCATCATCATCAATCATCATCAGCCCACATCAGCCCACTGCTGGACTATAAGGTATACAAAAACATTAAATTAGTGCTTTTGTATCAGAATGTTATATGTATGTACGCTGTTGGCGTTCCTTACTGTATAAATAAATACGCTCCGTCAGTGGTTTCTTGTAGCCCTTCGAAATCTGCGAACAAATCCTACCGCCAGCACCGCCCTACCTACTCTTCCATTACGCCTCAATTTTATGTATTAGTAATTGTATTCATTTCTAATCATATGGCATAAGAACATCCCCTATCTATAATGATACGTTTAAGGTCAACATTGAAAATTATTGCTTACATTATTTGCGTTTTGGTGTTATAAATATAGTATTGTATCGTACCTTATTATCCGTGACTCGGAACTGCCGCCGCGTGTAGTAGGGACACGACTCGCTCTCTTCGTACTGAACTGAGATGTGTTCGTATTGCGCCGTACCGTCGTCCCAGTACCTTGGGCATTTGCCTTCGCCGATCTGTAAAAATAATGTACTTTTGTTTATTTCTTAGCCATATGAGGGAAAAAATCTTGTAATAAATATAAAAATTAATAATGCTGGACAATTCACAGCATCATCTAGCCCTAAGGTAAGAAGGGCTTGTTGGGTACCAGATGACTTTACTTAATACAAAATACATTTATATATTATTCAAAGAAAACGACAAGAACACCCGGAACAAATCTGCAGATCGTACAAAAATAAGTCTCGAGGTGGTCGACTTTCGCCCACTGCGCCATAGAGGTCGTTAGTAAACTATTGGAAGGCACATACCTCGCTGAGCATGACAATAGTGGTGACATTATGTTCTGAGACCATCCGCCAAAAGTCCATAATAGTGCTCGGCATAGGGTCTTGCGTTATGATGAATCCTTCCGAATTGTCGTACGCTGCAAAAAAAAAAAAAAATACAATTAAACTTTTATCTCGTCCCGTTTCGAGAAGTACCTTAGTGTTGAATTATGAGTACTGATAATTATTAATATTAATATTACATTTTAGTTATTCGTATACCGAAGTTACATTCAAAACACTAACGATAGAATATCTAAATCTAACTGCTTTGTTTCTTTTAGACCTTACATGATTCTTGGACACGTCACAAAATACAAATTACATAAGTAATACTGGGAAATAAAGTGATCACTTTGATTCATTGTTCACTTCAATCTTTCTAAGGTAAGGTAAAGAAGCGAACAAGAAACCTTTACCTTATTAGATTGTTACTTTTAGAGTTGGAGTAAAACTCGTCCCAAACTTTTTTGTCGTCTAGATAATCTGATATTTTATAGTAAGCCTTTTTGCAAAGAATAGTTTTGACAATCCTTTTCAACAATTATAGATAATTTTTGCAACTCACTTGGAGTTTTGTTGAAGAAGCGTATACATTGCCCTTCAGATACATTTATCTTATGTAGCCTACTAGTGGGCACAGCGAGTTTATTCTTATTTCTAGTATTTCAGTTACAAATATCGCTATTTTTAATGAAATTATTGATATTTTTATCTTATCGTATGTGTCTGTCAATCGTGTGTGTCTATCGATTTTATATTATTTATCTCATTACATTACCTTCAATGAAAGACGCATTGATATACGTAGAGTAGTCCCTCCCAGGTATAGGCGCTAGAATGACGCGATTTCTGTCGTACGGCAGGATTTCGAGACTGCGATTCTTCGGCCGTAATTCGTCGGCGGCGCCGGCTGCGCACGATTTGAGCGGCTCGGGAATTGGACTGTTTAGAATTTTCTGGAAAGAGACGAAATGTACATCAATAAATTTAATAATTAAAATAATGCTGGACAATCCACAGAGCATATAGCCCCAAGTTAAGCAGAGCTTTGGAGTTATGGGTAGATGACTGTTAGATATAATACAATATATTACATACATAGATATTTTTTACTATACATAGAAAACGACCAGAACGCCCTGAACGTACAAATATTTGTCCCGAGGCGGGAATCGAACCCTAATCCTCCTGCGTCGCAGGCGAACCTTCGCCCATAACGCCACAGAGGTCGTAATTCCTATTTTGTAATAAATCCACACTCATCCTGGCCGGAAGGCGTCCTACTTCGTTTCATCGTCAGCCTATACTCCACTGCTGGACATAGATGGTTATCATTTGGGGGCTATCGCCCATAACCCCCTACATCGTTATACTCAACAACAATCAATCAACAACAGCCTATAATAGTCCACTGCTGGACATAGGCCTCCCCTGATGAGCGCCATAGATGGCATTGTTCATCATTTGGGGGTTTTTGCCCATAATCCCCACGCTGGGCATGCAGGTTGGGGATCGCAGTTCGGTGGAGTTGTTCTGCAGAGGGCGCTGCTGTCCGCCCACCCGGTGTGTTTCCCTTAGTCGCCTCTTACGACACCCACGGGAAGAGTTGGGGTGGTGAAATTCTATGACGGCACCACACGGCCATCGTTATACTACGCCGAGTTATTTATTATTACTTTCTATAATTTTAACATACCTCGAATTCAATCTCCATAAGACAGGTGGTAGCTTGCGGAGGCGTGTTTCTCAGACGGTCGACGCTGGCTTTCAAACGATGCGCCGGTATTTCAGTATCGCCGTAGTGAGCGTATTCTACTAGCGCTCGGTAAACGAATACATATTGTTTCTGGAAAAAAAACAAAATATTATTACTGCTCTTATGTTGCCTGAAATAAATGATTTGCTATTATTATTCTGGCTTAGATTTTAATCATCTCCGCTTTCGGAGAAAAACCGGTAATAACTGAAACATACGGGATTAGGTCAAGCTGCGCTATTATTACTTTAGAATATGTGACCTATTGTAATATTGTTACTTACGACACCTACCTTATTTATTCTATTAGTTTACTATATTTTCTAAGTTTGTTTGTACCCTGTATGTTTGTGAACCAAATAAAATCATTATCTATCTATCAAGTGCGTTTCAGGTGGGTAGATTTCACTAGGAAGTTCATTTTGAAGAAACTTTCTGACTATTCTACATGTGTTTAAAATTACAGCCTTCTATTTCTTATCATATCTATCGGGTCACTATATGGCCGTGATCTGGGAAATGCCATGATCATGGGCCATATAGTGACCCGGTCCTTTGGAAGGCATGTGGGGTCGTAGCTAACAGCACAGAGGCCCTTTATTAGAGTTAATTTTAAAAGCGGGGGCTACACATAGCGGGTGTTATCCTCGTTTGCACGATATGATACACCCGAAGATTATATTCGCCAGGTGTAGAGACTGTGCACAGATTAACACAAGTCGATACATGTCGGTATTTAGCAAGGAACTTATACCCAACCTGGAATGTGCATTGTCAATTTGACACCAATATAAAATAAACCTTATGTGTATGACCCTAAGTCTATTACAGAAAATCACTTGGTCAGAGAGAAATCCGGTCCGAGGGAGAAAGCGCTTCGAGAGCCCTGTGTCCCTTTCTAAAGTGTTGCCAGGCGGATTATTCCCGAATTTAGTAGAAGTGGTAGGAACAAATAAAATTGACATGTCTAACTAAAAAGCATTAATTTTCGTTCGTTATTATTTTCTAATATTTTCCAAGTATCTGTTAGAATGATAACATTTTTTTAGCAATAATTTCGACACTATATTGAAATGTCAATAAAAAAAGAAAATATTATAAGTAGAATATAATATAAGTTAGACTGGCAGCTCGGCAGCCATATTCATTTGTTGTGAATTGGTTGTGATTGGTGATCCTGATCCTGAAAGGGCAGAGGGCTCTCGCGAAGCTATCTCGCTCGGACCGCGTATCGGCAGCTTGTGCACATTCCAGATTGGGTATAAGTTCCTTGGTATTTAGCAAAGAAAGAAAGGGGTTGCGTTATTACGTTTTGGCAAAAGTCATAAAACAAAAGTTGTTCATCTCCACCCACGTCACCTTTAAGGGGTCATTGATCTACCTGTATACATATAGTTACCAGAGACTGCACCAGGAACATCGAGGTTATTGACCAACCTATAACCCTGTATACAAATAGTTACCAGTGACTGAACCAGGAAGTTCCTAGACCGCCGCAGCTCCTGCACCGTGTTGAAGACGGCGGCGTGCCCGACCGTCCTCAGCTGGTCTAACAGACAATCCAGAGCGGCTGTATATAAATACATATAGTTACCAGTGACTGCACCAAGAAGTTCCTAGACCGTCGCAGCTCCTGCACCGTGTTGAAGACGGCGGCGTGCCCGACCGTCCTCAGCTGGTCTAACAGACAGTCCAGCGCGACTGTATATAAATACATATAGTTACCAGTGACTGCACCAAGAAGTTCCTAGACCGTCGCAGCTCCTGCACCGTGTTGAAGACGGCGGCGTGCCCGACCGTCCTCAGCTGGTCTAACAGACAGTCCAGCGCGACTGTATATAAATACATATAGTTACCAGTGACTGCACCAAGAAGTTCCTAGACCGTCGCAGCTCCTGCACCGTGTTGAAGACGGCGGCGTGCCCGACCGTCCTCAGCTGGTCTAACAGACAGTCCAGCGCGACTGTATATAAATACATATAGTTACCAGTGACTGCACCAAGAAGTTCCTAGACCGTCGCAGCTCCTGCACCGTGTTGAAGACGGCGGCGTGCCCGACCGTCCTCAGCTGGTCTAACAGACAGTCCAGCGCGACTGTATATAAATACATATAGTTACCAGTGACTGCACCAAGAAGTTCCTAGACCGTCGCAGCTCCTGCACCGTGTTGAAGACGGCGGCGTGCCCGACCGTCCTCAGCTGGTCTAACAGACAATCCAGAGCGGCTGTATATAAATACATATAGTTACCAGTGACTGCACCAAGAAGTTCCTAGACCGTCGCAGCTCCTGCACCGTGTTGAAGACGGCGGCGTGCCCGACCGTCCTCAGCTGGTCTAACAGACAGTCCAGCGCGACTGTATATAAATACATATAGTTACCAGTGACTGCACCAAGAAGTTCCTAGACCGTCGCAGCTCCTGCACCGTGTTGAAGACGGCGGCGTGCCCGACCGTCCTCAGCTGGTCTAACAGACAGTCGAGCGCGACTAGCGTGCCGGTGCGACCGACGCCGGCGGAGCAGTGCACCACGCAGGCACGGCCCAGCATGCCAGACCACGCTTCGTTTACACGCTGCAATGTTATAGGCTTATAATGTCAAAGTCAAAATCAAAGTGCTTTCTTCCTTTAGACCTTAGAGGACTCTTGGATCATAAGATATAAGTTACTTCTATACTAGTATTATAAAGAGGAAAGATTTTATTGTTTGTTTGAATGGAATAGACTCCGAAACTATTGGACCGATTTGGAAAATTCTTTCACAATTATAATCCTAAGGTTTCTGTGATATAAAATATTTTTAGTGTTTTTTCATAGCGGCTATAAAATATTTTCAAAAAATAAAATTAGGGACCCGCATGAAAAAAAATTTTTTTTTACATACTTCTGCGCGGCCGGGGCGGACCTATAGTATACTTAAGTTCTTATAACTTACCACTATTTTACTATTCCTCACCCTAGTCAGGCAGGCGACATGTGTCAGGGTAAACTCACCTTTATAAACTTGAGAATAGAGTAGGCATGCTCCGGCGCAGCGAAGTCCTTCCACATTAGGAAATGGTATTGCTTCACAATACGCATCTCGGGGTCCTTGACCTCGCGGGGAGATGTAGGCACGCTTCCTTCTGACGCGTCTGTGCAATCTGAAGAAATAACTATAGTTAATAAATAGCTAATGAGGTAATAAAATAAAATATATTGCCGTGTGGTGCCGGCATAGAATTTCACCACCCCCACTCTTCCCGTGGGTGTCGTAAAAGGCAACTAAGGGTGTCTTCCACCGGGGGGCAGGCAGCAGCGCCCTCTGCAGAACAACACCACCGAACTGCGATCAACCCGCATTCCCAGTGTGGGGGTTATAGGCACTACCCCCCTAATAAAAGTGAACGCCAAAGTACGGCACCCAGTTCCCGGCCGTTATGGGCAATATAAATAATGAAAACAAATATAAATAATAAAAACTCCCAAATGATAAATAATGCCATCTATGGCTCTCATTAGCGGAGGCCTAGAGGTCCAGCAGTGGACTATTATAGACTCATGATGATGGAGTTTTATCTACCTTATCTATTGTGTGTGTGACAGCCTTCTTACCTCCATTCCGTTTGGCGATGCCGTTCCCTTCAACAATCGGTTGACCGTCCGAGTTCAAAGACTGCTTTGTGATCTTCAACTCTCGCACAATGTAGTCAGAGTATCTGTAAATCATTCATTATTTATTAGTTCTTTATTATCTACTAGCGGTCCCCCCGGCTTCGCATGGGAATTTAAGAAATAAATTCAAAAATTGTACACACACTAACAGTTTGGGTTTTCTCAGTTTGATCCCTAACTTTTTTTTAGCAGCATTGGGCTTTGCGATATTGACTATCAGTATTTTTTTTGAAATTAACCTTCCTTTCGCACCCCAGTGACGAATTGTGAAGTTTATGACACTCCATAATTGACACTGGCATAGTCGCAAGCGGCATCTCCATAATAAATACCTAGCAAGCAAAGAAACGAGTGTATATCGTGCGCCGAGGGTTTTGAACTTTTGTCGATTTTGTATACGATATTATAGGTACCACTTACTTCGGAGATAATGAAGTAGGTAGCTAGGGCATCGTCACTTTTTCGACATATTTCATAATATTACGAAAAGTATCAAAACTACCGCAATATCGAAAACTGTTTTGGGATGTTCAAACCTATACTATTTATAATAAGGTCTCCTAAAATTTTGATATGAAAATTTGTTCAGAAAATATAGATTTATTTTCAATCAAACAATCGAATCGAACTAACCTTTTCTCCGTAACATGATGCACAGTCAGCCCTCCGAAATTCCTCGACCCCCGCACCTCATCAGGCCAGTACTTAGAGCACTTGACTTTGGAATACTCCTCAAGGTTCGTTAGCATCACGATCAGTTCCAAACTATGCTCCCAAATCATTCGCCAGAAGTCGTTGACCGTTGTGTCGGTTGGGCCTTGAGCGCAGATGAACTGTTTTCTGTCCTGTTGGGGAATAGTCAATGGTTAATCAATAATATTACTATACGCCTTCCATTGATCCGCTGAAACCTTCCATGGTTCCGTTGAAACGCTCCATGGTTCCATTGAAACTTTCTATGGATCCGCTGAAACGTTCCATGGATCTGCTAAAACGTTCCATGGAGCCGCTGAAATATATATATATATTCTACACTCCGTCCCCGCATTTATATTTTAGTTTACTCTTAGCAGAAACTGCTAGGTCTTCGTTACTCATAAGTTCTTATCATTACTGATAAATACGCTGTTTAATTCCCAAAAAACTACAATAATTCATGCACGTAATCTGACAGCTAGAAAAATTAAATTTATCTTTAGCAGTACCTACATACTCATTTTAACTTATTCTAGCGTAAAATAACAAGATACATTTATTTTCTATTATTCTGAAAAACAAGATTTACTACAGATACAAAGGACATAGCATGCATGCGATACCTTATTAGGCTCCGAAGGGTCCTTAGAAAGCGAAGGTACAGACATACAAACAGACGTACAAAGCATTAGGTATAACAGCCCGAAAGATATCTCAGTAGCACCAACAATGGACAGAAAAATGCGGGTAGGTAAATAACTAAAAGCTGGCGCGCCGTATCGACAGATTTGTGACGTCATGTCATCGTGGTTAATTGAATTAAGAAAACCAAAAGAGAATCGCTTTAAATGATTTACCTATATGGTGTTTACTTATATTATGTATTTGTAACAAAGCAATAATTATCTCTACATAGGTCAGTAGTTGTTTCTTTTGAATGCCTTTAAGTCTGTTCAGCTAGTCGTTTCAGATGATTTTGTGAATGAATCACTTCCAGTATTTTCGGAGAAAAGATTCATTCACGAAATTCAATGACTGCATTTTGATTATGATTATAAAGTAGATGTATTTGAACTTATGAGCGTAAAGAGTAAAACACGAATACATTGAATCCACCTGATTAACGCGGTTTCGCAACCCATAGCGGTAGTGGTTTCGCTTAGATTTCGCGGAGGGTTTCGACATTTACCAGCTTTGCACACATGCTTACGGACAATTGAGCACAAATGATACGTAGAAAATTACAGCTTATAAAATATAGATTTAGCATTTATAGATATTACTATGGGACTTCTAAATTTTGAAACTATTAATGGTAATGAACACAAAAAGCACATATAACTTTAAATTGTAGTATTCTATTTATCTGATACGATCAATAACTTCTTCCATGAAGTGATTATGACACCCCCCCCTTATTGGGGGGGAGGGGGCGTGTCCAAAAGAAATCCCCCTATTTTCGGGGAGGCACCTCTAAACTATTAAAACTATTATGATTATGAACACAAAAAGCACATTCAGTAAATTGTAGTAATCCATGTATCCTATATGATATCACCATAATTATGTCCTGCAAGGTGATGATTATGCCAAACCCCCTTATATCTACCAGGATTGGCTCCGATGATAATATCATAAAATATTTTTTACCAAATTGCTGCCAATTGCTTCGAAAAATAAATATTTAGGATTCTTAAACCGACTATAGGATAATTTTTACCAGAAAACATTTAGCCATATCTAAAGCTATATGCATAGAAAGAGGTAAATACGATAAACACATCATAAACCATTCTTCTTGGATATAAAGGAAATGATGATTGACAATAAACACAGCATCATCAAAACCCAAAATATAAGCATGTTATGTGTACTGGTCGATACTTATAAAGCAAAACACTCACCTGATAACCCATAACTTTATTAGCGTTGATATAATCCGAGCCTGCGATGCCGTCGATTTGCGATAGCTTGACTCTCGTCTGGTCGTACGCCTTTATATCCGGATATCGGTTCTTGGGCTGGTTCTCGCGAGCTTCCGACGCGTGGGTCGTCCGGTCCGGGTAGCACTCTGGCAGCATCTGGAGCAACTGTTGGATTGTGTGAATGATGGAATTTTAAGAATATACGATCTATTAGAATTGGGGTTAAATAAATAATGTTGGACAATCCACACATTTAGCCTCAAGCTAAACACATCTATACTAATATTATAAAGAGGAAAGATTTGATTGTTTGTATGTTTGTTTGAATTGAATAGGCTCCGAAACTACTGGACTGATTTGAAAAATTCTTTCACCATTAGAATCCTAAATTTTTCGTGATGAACATAGGCTATATAATATTTTTTTAAAAGTTAGGGATCCGCATGAAAAATTCAACAACTAAACCGTGCGCTATATATTCAACCTCTTTTTCTATTATGGCGCGTCATAATAGAAAAAGAGGTTGAATATACATATAGCGCACGGTGCTTGCTTTTTCTCTACGGCCAGTATCAGTTATGGAGTGTCGAGTCAATGTCAAAAACCCCAATTCTGTTAAATAAGTAAGGGATCCGTATGAAAACTGTGAAACCCATCGTGTTAGTGTGCATAATTACTGAAATTTTTGTTTAATAACCGTGCGAAGCCGGGCGGACCGCTAATATTATATAAGCAGATAATTTAAGCCTCAAAAACTTGGAACTCGAACGTAAATCCGAAGTTGGGATCCCTCGCATCTTCATACAAGATTTATCTTGGTAAGGGCGAGAGTTTCGTTAACTTACTTTTATATCAATATATTTATGTAATAACTCTGTATAAATTCATAAGTACTCAGAAGTTTAAATGTAAGTTGTTGGTGTCTCTATTTTGTAAATAAATACTTTTTGTTTGTTTATTTGTTTAGCTTGTCTTATGGTACCAGATGAACCTCGCTCCGCGTAGGCTGCTGCGAGCTCGTCTTTGGGTATGGGCGCCATATCGGGGGGTGTCATCACTGTGTGGTGGGGGCGACGTCCGAACATGTTCCTATAATTACTATACCGCCCTGAGGGTAGATATATACCTCAAACTCCTTCTGAAAGCCGTAGTCGGAGTCCGCCTGTCGCTCCGCGTAGGCTGCCGCGAGCTCGTCTTTGGGTATAGGCGCCATGTCGGGGGGTGTCATCACTGTGTGGTGGGGGCGACGGCCGAACATGTTCCTATAATGACTATACCGCCCCGAGGGTAGATATATACCTCAAACTCCTTCTGAAAGCCGTAGTCGGAGTCCGCCTGTCGCTCCGCGTAGGCTGCCGCGAGCTCGTCTTTGGGTATGGGCGCCATGTCGGGGGGTGTCATCACTGTGTGGTGGGGGCGACGTCCGAACATATTCCTATAATGAATATACCGCTACAAATATTTCAACTGGTAACATGAAAACAGCAAAATTTGTGACATTAATATATCACAAGCAAAAATATTACATGTTAATATTGTGTGATATCATGCTGGAGCTCAAGTATCGATATCGATAGCCAAACCCAGCTTGTTCCTTCTCTAAATATGTAAGTGCTGAAACACGGACGTGTGGCAGAGATGCGCCGTTTTAGTATGGAGCCTCTACTAGATACGACCTCGATGCCCACATACAGTACCCGGCGATAAATAATGCACATCGACCTTTGGAAAGAGACAATCGGCTAATTTCGGCTTCATAGAGCGTTATCTCTGTCGCACGAAATAAAAACAGTCCGGTATCTATTAGGAGCTGTTGAAACATTGTGATTTGCTTCTTTTGATAATTTTTTATTCTTTGTATAAAATACACCAATTTTTCTATAAGTGTTGGCTTAGGTTGAAGTAAAATAAATAAAAAAAAAACATGTTCAAAATAAATTAAAAAAGACATTATGTTTACGTATTTAATTATTTTGAAAAATTACAGCTGCAGTGTACATAATAAACACCATTATACCTATTGTTAAAATGAGACATTGTAATAAAAATAATAATAATTCTAATTCTCAATTACTTAAATTATTTAAATTTGGGGGTGTTAACAACTCTCAATATATATTTTGAATTGGACGCGACCGCACTCTACCGCACTTGAACAACGACTGACTGACAGTGATGTTTCGTCAGTCGTATAGGTAGTGTGCGACAGAGATAACGCTCTACGAAGCCGAAATTAACCGATTGTCTCTTTCCACAGATCGATGTGCATTATTTATCGCCGGGTACTGTAGATAGATAGTGTTTCAACAAAGGATTAGATGTGGTTAAAGATATTTATTTCTTAAAGAACATGATAATACATTCACTTACAGAGAAATGTGTTTTTCTTAGTATCTAATGTACAGTGCGCGTCACATAAGTACCCCCCTATCTCATTCCTATGTGGGGCACAATAGTTGTTATTGTTGGGAAATTCAGACTTTGAATATTATGGTGGGTGATTTGATCCTGAGCGGCGGCGAGATAAATTTTTGCATGTGAAAATTTGTGATAAGTTACAAGGGAATTCGAAGTAGTCGTAAATATTATGTAGACAAAGGGGGGTACTTAATTCTGACGCGCACTGTACATTTATGACTAATTTATGGTTGACGTTTACAGTGCGGAGTAGGAGTGAGGCAGGGGGATGTCATATCCCCGAAACTAGGAGTGAGGCAGGGGGATGTCATATCCCCGAAACTGTTCACGAGCGCGTTGGAAGATATGTTTAAGACGCTGGACTGGAAAGACAAGGGCATCAACATAAACGGCGACTACATCTCCCACCTGCGATTCGCTGATGACATAGTCTTAATGGCGGAGTCGCTAGAGGAGCTGAACCGGATGCTGGACAGTCTAGCTTCAGCCTCCCGATGTATCGGTCTTGGCATGAATTTGGATAAAACCAAAGTCATGACCAATGCCCACATTGATCCAAGACCGGTGATCGTACATGGCCACCTTCTCGAAATTGTTTCTGAGTACACTTACCTCGGGCAGATTTTGCAGTTGGGTAAAAACAATTTCGAGAAGGAAGCCAAGAGGAGGATCCAGCTAGGCAGGGCAGCGTTCGGAAAATTACGTCGAGTCTTCTCGTCATCCATACCGCAATGTTTGAAAACGAAAGTTTTTAATCAGTGCGTCCTACCAGTCATGACCTACGGAGCTGAGACGTGGACACTCACGATAGGGTTGGTCCACCAGTTCAAAGTCGCTCAGCGCGCTATGGAAAGAGCTATGCTCGGAGTTTCTCTGAAGGATAGGATTCGTAACCAATTCATCCGACAGAGAACTAAAGTCATCGACATAGCTCAGAGAATTAGCCAACTGAAGTGGCAGTGGGCCGGCCATATTTCGCGAAGAACCGATAACCGCTGGGGTAAACGTGTTCTTGAGTGGAGACCGCGACTCGGTAAACGTAGTGTAGGACGCCCTCCGGCCAGGTGGGATGACGATCTGCGAAAGACTGCTGGCAGATGCTGGATGATGATGATGATGATGTTTACAGTGCAGTTCTTATAATTCTTATAGTAAAGGATTAGATTTTTAATAGTAGCACTTTATGGTTTCCCAAAAAGTACGCTTTCTTTTTGTCACAATTTTGTTAGTCAGTGTTCACTTATAAATAGCTTATTAAGATTCTATTAGTGAATACCTATTATTAGCTCTCTGTTGTCATTTATATCTCTATAGACATTATTGTAGCTGATGGTGTTCCGAAATAAATAAATAAAAAATAGTCTTAAATTAGATATACCTGAAAGCAGCCTGCAAGGAGTTCATCTCTAACGGCGCGTGCGGCGGCATCTTACGCGAGCGCCGCGTTTGTCGGATGCAGAATACTATCATCAGGAGGAGCACTAGGGCTGCTATGGCGCAGGTTGCCTGTCGACCAAGAATTCAATATAAGGAAATGTATGAGATCTAGCAAGTAGATTTCACTATAAAAACTATCATAGTTTGACGAATTCATTAAGAATATAAGCGGGGTAGCTACGAACCTATTTCGTGTTGGAAGAACACCACCGTTTCATACCTTATCGAGGAACTTCATCAGGGTGAGTGCGGCTCACTAGTGAGCGTATTGAAGCGATACGGGCGCGACGTGAGCCGCACTCACCCTGATGAAGTCCCTCGTTAAGGGATGAAACGTTGGTGTTCTTACAACACGAAATAGGTTCGTAGTTAATACGCTTACATTCATAATGAAAGTAGATTTCCTTAAGGTTCTTAGTTAAGGAAATTAGAAAGTATTCAAATACCTAAGTGAATACAAAAAACTCTAATAGATTTTTGCTCTGAATCCACAGACAAAATATCCCTTCTTTTTTAAAACTTTATTTCACGATAAAATATACAGTAAAAAAACTTAAAATTGGAAAAATAATGGCAAAAGCGTTCTCTTCCATCAAAGGTTATTGGAGAGATAGAGAAAAAGTGTTAGTATATAAGTGTTAGCATTTAAAAAAGGATATAACATAAAACCCCTGTTGCTAATAACAAATTCTATGATATAAATAAAATAAGTACTTTTATGTCAGTTATATATATTGTTACCTGCAGAGCAATTTCAACGACACTAGTTGGTTGCGGCGCGGGCGGCGTCGGCGCAGGCATTAGCACGTTCATGTATTCACTGTAGATCGACTCCTCGTCTTTTATCTGGGCTGCAAGTAAATTATATACATAAATAAATAAAATAAATGGCGCCAGACAATCCAAACAGCATCATCTAACTATAAAGTAAGCAGAGCTTGTGTTATGGTTACTAGATAACTGATATACATAATACAATATTATTAAATATATACGTCTACGTCAATATTATTAATATAGTCCTACCCTCAAAGCTAATAACGTTGCCATCAAAACAATAACCTTGAGGCTTTGCCAAACAGAACGCGTTTACGCCGCGTCAGGGCGCTAAGTTGACGCCGCGCTATAGCGCCGAACTGTGTTGTACTATGACGGTACTCAACTGTTACACAGCGATAAACGTTGCGTACGGCTAACACCGCCCGCTCTGTGTGACTGATTAGGTCCACAAACAGCGTGTAGTATTATCCAGCATTATTATTTACCCTCATATCTAATCTTGCCATAAAACAATATATACTATTTCAGTTATATCCGAAACCTGAACAATAATATACTTTGAACTGTCGTACATGTTAGGCTCCCTCGATACAGGCCTAGCCTAGTGCCATCAGCAATAACATTATATATTATAGGTACCTAAGTAGTTTGTTAAGCACATTAGATTATACTAAGATGTAAAATTTTCTTAGTCAAATAAATATTTTTTACTTTACTTTACTCTCATCATCATCACCAGCCTATAATAGTTTACTGCTGGACATAGGCCTCCCCTAATGAGCGTCATAGATGGCATCATTATTTGGGGGTTATTGCCCATAATCCCCACACTGGGCATGCGGGTTGGAGATCGCAGTTCGGTGTAGTTGTTCTGCAGAAGGCGCTGCTGCCCGCCCTCCAGTGTGTTTCCCTTAGTCGCCTCTTACGACACCCACGGGAAGAGTTGGGGTGGTGAAATTCTATGCCGGCACCACACGGAACTCTTACTCTATACTTACTGATTAGTTCCACAAACAGCGTGTAGTTGGCGCCAGAGTCGAGCGGCCCGTCGTACACGACGACTGTGTCTCTATCAGCGACCTGCGATTGCGGCCTGTCTTTTAATGTGGGGTCGTTGGTGAAATCCCTGAAACATTGGAATAAAGTATGTACAAACAATTATAAAATTATTTATTTGTTTGTTTGAATTGAATTAATCCCCGAACCCACAAGAGCGAGTTGAAAAATTATTTTTCCATTATAATCCTACATGATCCCTGATGAATATATGCAGTAGAATATTTTCAAAAAGTTTGAGATCCTTATGTAACGCGTTACGATTTATAATTTTTGAAATTTTTGCCAAAACCGGTGCGAAGCCGGGGCAGACCGCTAATACTAAATAAACATCATCTAATGCCCAACACACCGCCGTGTGGTGCCGGCATAGAATTTCACCCCCCTTACTCTTCCTTGGGTGTCGTAAGAGGCGACTAAGGGACACAGCGGGGGGTGGGCAGCAGCGTCCTGCAGAACAACTCCACCGAACTGCGATCCCCAACCCGCATACCCAGCGTGGCGATTATGGGTATTAACCCCCAAATTATAAATAGTGCCATCTATGGCGCTCATTAGGGGAGGCCTATGTCCAGCAGTGGACTGTTATAGGCTGATAATGATGAGTGCCCAACACAAGCTATGCTTAACATAGGGCTAGATGAAGCTGTGTGGATTGCCCAGCATTCTTTACTATCATTGCCTTTACATCCACATGATTTATTCTATGAACTACAGAATTATATATATATTATATATATATAATTATATGGTCCATAATAATATATATATATATATATATATATATATAAGCCTTTATTGCTGTTTTTTTTGGGGTGGGGAGGGGGGTGAGATCTTTATATTTGATAGCGAGATGAGTGTGTATGATAGTTATTTTGTAAGTCCTAAAAGTTCATTTCGATGTAATATACTTTATTATTATTCTCCTTACTTGTCATACGAGGACCGTCTTCTCCTGGCAGGCTGAGTGACCTCTTCCCTAAAGTCTTCCGTATAATCATCAAACTCCTCAGTAGTTGTTGACGTAGTGGTGCTTGTAGTCGTAGGTTCGAGTCTCTGCCGTTTCAGGCACCGGCTGCAGGTGGGGATGTTGTATGTGGGATCCGATGTGTTGAAGATGGACTTTTCATCGCCCATAACTATTTCTGAGTCGTGGGGGAAGTTGTCACTGAAAGAAAAGTTGATTTAAAACTATACAGGGTGTCCCAAGATTATGTGATACGAAGGGAAAGTACATTAAATATTGTAGATAGGATATTTTGTTGAAAGGAGACTAATTTTTTTTTAAACTTAGTAATACTGCAATCGATTATCATCGTGAAAATTTGCTAAAATAACAAATCATTTTGTACCTATACATGTATACAGGGTCATTGGTAATTCGACGTATTCCCGTTAGGAGGTAGGTAATAGGGGTGACTATTTGCGATAATTTGTACCCCCATCAAAAATTGTTCACTTTAGCAAAATGCATATTGTGCAAAAGTGAACTATTTTTGAATTTTTATATTTATTTTAAAATAAGTCTAAATTGCAAAAACAAAAATTTATACAAAAAATTTTCCCCTACATCACAAACGATAACAAGGATTTTAAATAATAACCTACACAACTTTCAGATATATATAAAACTTACTTGGTGAAGATATCAGTGATGTAAGCGCCAAACTCCGGCGGTTGCGTGTGCGCCGCTTTATGCTCGATCACCTTTATGTCCTTCGGGAGAGGGGGTAGGGTGCGCTCCGTCGCGTGTGGCGGTAACCGGACCATGTACACCCTGTCACGAAAAAAATAGCAGTGCTTAGAAAGCCGACCAGAAAATCTATACTAATAGAAGAAGAAAGATTTGATTGTTCGTTTGTTTGAATTGAATAGGCTCCGAAACTACTGGACCTATTAAAAAATTCTTTGACTATTAGAATCCTGAAAATTCCGTTATTGACATAGGTAAAATACTTTCAAAAAAGTTAGGAATCCGCACGAAGAATAAAATATTTGTTAAATATCCGTGCGAAGCCGGGGCGGACCGCTAGTAATATTATAAAGAGGAAAGATTTGTTTGTCTGTTTGAATTGAATAGGCTCCGAAACTATTGGTCCGATATGAAAAATTCTTTCACCATTAGAATCCTAAATTTTCCCTGATGAACATTGGATCTAGATATGACATTTTCAAAAAAGTTAGGGATCTGTATGAAAAGCTAATTTTTTTAAATACCCGTGCGACCGCTAGTTTTGTGTATTCACCGTGAGGTCTATATTTTTTAGGTTCATCATCATCATCATCACCAGCCTATAATAGTCCACTGCTGGACATAGGCCTCCCCTAATGAGCGCCATAGATGGCATCATTATTTGGGGGTTATTGCCCATAATTCCCACGCTGGGCATGCGGGTTGGGGATCGCAGTTCGGTGTAGTTGTTCTGCAGAAGGCGCTGCTGCCCGCCCCCCGCTGTGTTTCCCTTAGTCGCCTCTTACGACACCCACGGGAAGAGTTGGGGTGGTGAAACTCTATGCCGGCACCACACGGCAATTTTTTTTTCCGATTTGTTAGGTTAGCTAGTTAGTATCACATACCTGTAGCAACACAGCCGACCATTTCTTTCCGCTATCCTTGGTAGATACATTTTGAACATGTATTTTTCATCTTGCAATATCTGTAAAAAATACTTTATTACTATTATGGTACTTGGTCTAGTTACTTATGATAAAATAAACTTTATTTGTAGCTCATACTAAAACTATGATATTAATAAGCACTTAATTAGTTAAATAACCAACATCATAAGAATAATACAACAATAACCATACACTTATAAAGTAACTAGAAGTTTGGTATATCACCCTCGAAAAAAAAATTGTAATGTTCGTTATATTTCATATAGATTATTTGTTATATACACTCGAGAGCAATGAATCCGGGTCACTCAAAGAATCCAAAAAATCTCGGAAAGTAAGAATGCTAGGTTAATGCAATAAATTGTTTTCCGAAGAATCAAAATTTATGCTCTACAAGCACGATGGAAGACACAGAGTGTATAGAAGACCAGGGGAAAGATTCAAGCAAGCATGCATCGAAGAAAAAGTAGCCTACGGTGGTGGGTCTGTACTTGTGTGGGCCGGAATTTCCTCTGAAAGTCGCACAGAGCTGGTGATCATAGAAAACGGCTCTTTAACTAGCGTAAGATATGTGGAAGAAATCCTCAACGAACACGTTGGTCCATTTATGGTCAATTTGGGTGAGGATGCTATATTTATGCATGACAATGCCCGACCTCATACAGGTAGGATTGTGAATGACTACCTTCAAGAGATGAACATTACTTGTATGGAGTGGCCAGCGCGCAGCGCGGATATCAACCCGATCGAGCATGCTTGGGACGAGCTAGGGAGATGCGTAAAACAACGAAACCCTCCCCCAATCACGCTTCCTGAGCTCAAAATTGCTCTCACAGAGGAATGGGAGAATATTCCCCAAAATCGTATAAGGAACTTGGTGTACAGCATGCCAAACCGCGTAAACGCAGTAATGGAAGCACGAGGAGGTAATACGAAGTATTGAAATTCAAGAAAATCGTCATAAAGTTCAAAAATTTCATGTTTCCTATTTTTGTTTTAAGGAGAGATCAGCAGTTTTTTTACTTTATGTAATTTTGTGTAAATAAAATGTATGGTGACTCATATTTTTTTAACTTTCATTCAAGGAGTATTAAATTGTCTATTAAATACAATTTATTGCATTAACCTAGCATTCTTACTTTCCGAGATTTTTTGGATTCTTTGAGTGACCCGGATTCATTGCTCTCGAGTGTAGATTAACTTTTGTATATATACTTCTTTCAAATAACCTCAAAATACATGTCAAAAATTCAAATAACCAAGTTTTTGGTTTCTTTTCCTTTTCCCATCATCATCATTTTCATCAGCCTATAATAGTCCACAGCTGGGCATTGAACATATTCCAATGCATCATACTATATGTTTTCCACTCTTTACCATTTTTGACTGGATTCAGCCCTGGTCTAATAAGGAACAATTTTTGCCAAGAAGTGTATTACTAAATATTAAAGGCAAAGCAAATTTTTACAAATTAAAGTGTAGTCAAGGGGGTTTTGTCGCTTGGCGGTTTGTTCTAAAGGGGTTATAGTAACGACGTAAGATCAACAAATTTAAATTTATTAAATTAAGTATAATATATGACTCACAATTTGTACACCCTAATCAAATACAAATAAATTTTATTTTGCCAGAAAACACATAAAAATACATTATAAACCTTAAACTAAAAACTGAAAAAAACTGACAAAATCGGACTCCACTCAGCATGTGCTATGGTAATCGGTAAAACATGTTGATACCTGCATCATCATCAGTCCACATCAATTCAAAAATGCTTTATTGTACACCAGAAATTGGACACAACAAAAGACATTACATAATACAAGTACAATGGGCGGCCTTATCGCTTAGAGCGATATCTTCCAGGCAACCTTTGGATGGAAATAATTATTTTCATTTAAAAGGGCAGGGGTGCTCATCAGTCCACAGCTGGACATAGGCCTCACCTATCTGTAAAATCTTCTAACTACACACGTTTAGGCAAATAAATGATCTTTATATCTGTATAGTGGGATGGATAAGTACCTTCCTCCACCTAGGTCTAGGGGGGTGGTCGGGGGGTGCTTGCAACGTGACGCAGCTGTCTGTAGCCTCTTGCCCGCGTCGGCGCGTGCGCGTCATAGCGCTCAGGCGGACGGTGTAGTGTGTGTTGGGTTGTAGATCGTCGATCCTGGAAGGGAAAAAGATTTAATAATTAGAATTAAAGATAATAAATTTATTATAACCTGTTATTCCGTGCGTTGATAGATCAAAGCAAGTTGTGAGTGTTGTCATAAATAAATAATGCCGGACAATCCACACAGCATCTAGCCCCAAGCTTAGCAGAGCTTTTGTTATGGGTGCTAGATGACTGATATACATAACACAATATTATTACATAGATAGATATTTTTTATTATTCATAGAAAACGACCAGAACACCCTGAACAAATATTTGTCTCGAGGCGGGAATCGAACCCGCAACCTCCTGTGTCGCTGGCGGACCTTCGCCCACCGCGCCACAGAGGTATATCAGCATAGTAAAAAGTATTTGAGGCGCGAAGATACACATTTAACCATACTTTCTCTTTTATTACTACAAAAGCAGATTATAAAACTGAATTTTTTTTATTGAATTTCAAATTTAATCTCAAATAAAACTAAATTGTCTGTGAGCTTTTTACCAAAGCTGTATTAGTACCTTCATAAAGTTAACCAGTCTTGAAACTAAGAATTGAGATTATCACACTTAACAATGCTTTTTGTTTTTCTATTTTATTTTATTTTTTTTTGTTTTTTTTTATTTATTACTGTAGACAAAATATTTACTGTGAGTTTTTAAAACCGTCACGATTTTACTACCCGATCCTGTCCATCCAAAGGCTGCCTGGAAGAGATCGCGTTTAGCGAAAAGGCCGCCGATTATGCCACATTAGATTTAAGTAGTAGCTAATGTTTATTTTTGTACTGTTGCAAGGTGCAATAAAGTTATTATTATCTATGTTAACAATACTGACCTGACACCCGTAGTCTCGTTCGTCGTGAACTTAGCCAGCGGTCCCCAAGTCGATACCTTCTCTTTGCCGTAGCGATCTCTGAATGTTGCGTTACCGGTCAATTCCATCTAGAATACAAGATACATATTGAAAATAAAAAATAAAAATTATAAGTCATCATCATCATCACCAGCCTATAATAGTCCACAGCTGGACATAGGCCTAAAATAATAAGTAATGTTGGACAATTCACACAGCATTATCTAGCTAGGTAAAGCTTGTGGGTACTAGATAACTTATAATAGTATACGAGCACATAAATAGAGAAACAACCAGAACACCTGAAAAAATATTTGCAAATCGTACAAATATTTGTCCCGAGGCGGGAATCGAACCCGCAACCTCTTACGTCGCAGGTGGACCTTCGCCCAACGCGCCACACAGGTCATCATAAAACCTTTTTGTAAAGAATACAGAACTATTCTTACGTAAGCAGTGCTTTTAGATTTTGAGTTAGTATTTAAGCTAGACATAAAGTGTGTATAACTGTTTGTTCTCCAAATAAAATCAAATAAACAAATATTGGTCCCATAACATCCTCTTATTATTATACTCTACTTATTATTAAATAATAATTAATACATAATGATGCCATCTATGGCGCTCATTAGGGGAGGCCTATGTCCAGCAGTGGACTATTATAGGCTGGTGATGACGGTGATTAATAATTAATATGTCGGGATTAGGTCGTTGATAGCGTCCTTGTCAGCCATAACTATGCTGTTCCGGAGGGTCTGGGCGTGGAAGAATGCTGGTCCAAATAAAGTACACCACAATTTTCACAAATCACTAATGTTTTATTCACCAAATTAGGTAGAGTCTTTTTTTACAACTAGAGACAACACTGAACGCGGACAGTTTCTACGACTGTTTAGTGCGGCGGCTGAACGAAGACTGCCCGTCCGGCCCGCCGACTTCAAAGAAGTAGACTCTGCCTAGCGCCGCGAGGTGGCGCTTCCGTTGCAATGACGTAGTACCATGAAGTCAATAGCGTGTCTGTGTAGTCAATTGACCAACTATCCGATAAATATAATAATACTAATCCTATGAAAACCTAAAGTTATAGAACTGTTATAGAGCTGTCAAACTCACCGTATAGCCCTTGATCTCAGCATTAGGTCTCTCCGGCGGGCCCCAGGTAAGGTTCATGAATGTGGCAGTACAGATTGACTTGACGTTGGTAGGTTTGCTGGGTAGTCCATCAGAGGTCGCTGCTTCCATCTTCTCCGACCAATTACCGCATAGGCCTGTGTAGTCGCTACAGGCACATACCTGAAACGTTTAAGTGGGGTAAAAAAATAGTAGAACATTTATTTGACTAAGAAAAAAATATATATAATGCGAACCGGCATGCCCAGCGTGGGGATTATGGGCAATAACCCCAAATGATCAACATGGCGCTTATTAGGGGAGGCCTAGAGGTCCAGCAGTGTGGACTATTATAGGCTGATGATGTTAATGACATCTATGGCGTTCATTACGAGAGGCCAATGTCTGTGTGACTATTATATGATGTTGATGATGACTAAGTTTACATCTTTGTATTACCTATCTAATGTGCATAGCAAACTACATAGGTACCTAATAGTGTTATGTAATTTCTGTTGGCACCCTATAGACATGTATCGAGGGAGCCTATAAATTTACGACAGTTCAAAGTTTAGTATTGTTCAGGTTATGGATATAAATAAATAATGCTGGACAATCCACACAGCATCATCTAGCCCCAAGCTAAGCAGAGATTGTGTTATGGGTACTAGATGACATAACTGAATCTAAGGGTGAATTCTTTTTTCAAATCAATCCAATTGTTGTGTGCCAATACTCCAATAATCCAAATAAACAATCAAATCTTTTGTTTTTGACTTGACTTCTTCGATATGGTCTTTTCTTTTTATAATATTAGTAAAGATGACAGGCATATGCCTGACAACTGCAAAGTAATACATTGTATTGCTGAGAGCATTCCTCTAGTGCATGCCCTACAGAAACATACAAAAAAATTAGGGTATCTATTATTAAATATGAG
Organism: Eupithecia pulchellata; assembly: GCA_963931895.1. Lineage (NCBI taxonomy): Eukaryota > Metazoa > Arthropoda > Insecta > Lepidoptera > Geometridae > Eupithecia > Eupithecia pulchellata. The sequence goes on from OZ007545.1 coordinate 2,789,005, forward strand.
TGCTATGGGGCTTACCTTGAAAATATAAGTGCTATGGGGCTCCAAGTTATCGAACATGTATGGTAGATTATGACCGTCTTTCGAATGATAAGCCGTACGAGACACATTCTCATCTTTCTTATTAGCTTCCAACAAATAGTAGTGTATGTAGGGCGCCACACTATCATCCGGCTTCTTCCACCCAATGGTCACAGACGTAGCAGAAAACCCATTGATAGATATATTTGGAACGAACACGGGATCATACCCTAAGGTCTCCACCGTTTTCTCTACCATTTTAGAATCAAATTCTTTTCCAGGAAACTTAGTTTTCACTTGTAACCGTATGGTGTAATTTGTTGAAGATTTTAAACCACCCATTACGAAAGACGTATTTGTGGGTGATATTCTTATAGGATATAACTGGAATTCCTTGCTCATATTCATTGATTCATTCTTGTATGACAGGTAGTAGCTCTTAATGACGCCATTGTTAGGGAAAACGGTCCAGTTGAGGTAGATTTGGGTTGTGCTGATGCCTAGAGCGCTGTCTATGACGACTTTAGGAGGCGCTCTGACCCATACATCGACTCTGCCTTGGAGTGTGGTGTTGCCATCTTCCACTTCACAGATGTATGTACCGTTGTCTATGTCTCGGTGTATGGGAAATAGTTTATAGCTTCTGATGAGACGAGGGCTGATTTGTTCAGCGGTCACTGTTTTCGAGGTAAGTTCTCCTTCTTTGTACCATTTTACTTGGGTGTTGTTGAACACTGAAAGGCAATATTGAAGTGTAGTTTTATTCAGTTGTGTAGGTGTTTATAGAGAACTAGTTTTTAGGTGGAGGTTCGCGTAAGCAGATGATCAATGTAGAAGGTATATGATCAATAACCTCTTCAAGGCGAGGCGGGTATGTACTAACGAATTTGGGAGACATGGTTCACGTATGTACAGGTGGTTTTTATATTTATAGGTGATGGCACGCGGTGGTGCTTGTGTGTCGGTATCACAGAACACTAATATATTTTGATATTTTGTACTTCGATACTATTTATTTTGGACTTGGACTTAATAGTTTCATACAGTAACATTAATCTAGCTAGAGGAACTTTTATCTGGTGTAACTTTTATCTGGTGTAACTTTTATCTTGTGTAACTTTTATCTTGTGTAACTTTTATCTAGTGTAACTTTTATCTAGTGTAACTTTTATCTAGTGTAACTTTTATCTGGTGTAACTTTTATCTTGTGTAACTTTTATCTAGTGTAACTTTTATCTAGTGTAACTTTTATCTGGTGTAACTTTTATCTTGTGTAACTTTTATCTGGTGTAACTTTTATCTTGTGTAACTTTTATCTGGTGTAACTTTTATCTAGTGTAACTTTTATCTGGTGTAACTTTTATCTAGTGTGACTTTTATCTGGTGTAACTTTTATCTAGTGTAACTTTTATCTGGTGTAACTTTTATCTTGTGTAACTTTTATCTGGTGTAACTTTTATCTAGTGTAACTTTTATCTGGTGTAACTTTTATCTAGTGTGACTTTTATCTGGTGTAACTTTTATCTAGTGTAACTTTTATCTGGTGTAACTTTTATCTAGTATAACTTTTATCTGGTGTAACTTTTATCTGGTATAACTTTTATCTAGTGTAACTTTTATCTGGTGTAACTTTTATCTAGTGTAACTTTTATCTGGTGTAACTTTTATCTAGTGTGTGTAGTACCTTCAAAAGTGCAAGAGGCATTAACACTAGCAGACTCCGACACCTCCACCTCCAACCTGGTTGTGCCATTGAAGTAGCGTCCAGGGAAGTAAAGGTCCAGGTAAGTATCTACAGCTGATGAGTCATTATGAGTCAAAGCTCTACAGGTGTAGTTTCCAGAGTCTTTGACTGTTGCTTTTCTGATGGTGATCGTGGATGTCTTGCTTTTTATGGTGTTGCCGTCGACGTCTAATTTTAGTTTGTTGATTCTGTGGAGAATGATTGAAAATTCTTTAGGGACTGTTCGCAGAGGCGTGATATCAGAGTGGGTAAGCGGTAATCTTACTGACATTTAAATAATCGACTTGACTCCTTTCGTTATGGCAATATCATCGAATGGAAGTCAACTAACCGCTCTGGGTCTTGGTAGTTAATAATAACGCATCAATTTGAACAGTTCATTAGCTAATAAAAAAATATAGTACATTTTAGGCCTGAATGCCCCAAAATATGCAACTTTCATAGCACAGACTATGAAAGTTCGCACAGCAGCCTTTGCCAAGATGGTTGAAAACTATACCTAATAATATTTTAGGCTTAGTACTCAAAATCAAAAATCTAAATCAAAGTGCTTTATTTCCTTTAGACCTTACAGGACTCTTGAACTCAAACTGCTGTGTACAGGCGTGTCAAGTGTCCAACGTCGTGAGAAATTGTTCTCCTTGTCGCCTAAAAGACGAACCTTTCTTAAGATTCACATTCAGATTCAATAACTTTGTTTCTTTAGGCTTACAAAATAACCACTTAGACAATTCAAATTTCATATAGATAATTATTACTTATAAAAAAATAAATAATTTGTTATTGATTTCTCTTCACTTAAATTCTTTGTACAATAGTGGAAGAGGTGATGAAGAAACTACTAGTACATCATATAACTTTTTTATTTATTTAATTTTTTATTTATTTATTTAGAAAAACTACAGGTTTTTTTAAACCCAAGGCGATGGTATATTATGTAAGTAGGCAAATAAAAAAAACTTATGTGTCTCATACAATTTTTGTTTTGCCTAGTGTTAACTAGCTGTTAGTCTAAAATGAGCTAAATAATTTGATGAATTTCGAAAACTTTGATCACTGTTTAATTAGTCATCTAATGGTCTAACAATGATTTGTATTTGTATGGGAGAGGATATACCATAAATCTTGATACCTACTTCCAGTTGCTATCTCTAACTGGCATTACAAAGCACTCTCTATCTTAAAATAACATAGGACTATATATTAATATAGTCTCTTAGGTTACAGAAAACACTGCCTCCTATATCAATGCAAGAAAATAATATATTATTATTATATTAGCCGGGAGTGTAACACTTTAGAGCAAAGGCCTCCCCTGCTTTCATTCATCTCAGTCCTCAGCAAAGAGAGCCCACTCTTTATTAAATAGGTGGAGCTCATCCCAGCATCTCCGCCTAGGCTGTCATATAGCCAATATCTGTCTGGGATCCAGTCAGTGTAAATAAATATTAAATAAAAGAAAAATATTTATTTATTTATGCACTTCAAATAAACTAGTCTGGCGTAAACGGGCACATTTAAGTGTTTCTGCTCAAACCAGTAATGGTGTTAGTATCAACATGGAGGGGCAAACATGGTATGGTATGGTATATCATGATTTTAATTGATTTTTTGATTTTGATATGCCATTATTGTGATGTTACTTGATTGAAGTAAGCTGACTTACTTTTCTTCAGCAGCAATTGGCTTGTCCTTAAAAACCCATGTCACATTTGCAGTCTCAGGGGTAACTTCACAGCTTATATTCACATTCTCTCCTACATTGCCAGCGGTTTTAGGTTCAAGTCCTTCAATGGCGATTTTTTGAGCTGCAATATAAAATATTACTCTAGACAAGGCTCATAAGATTCAGCATACATGCAGTGCCGTAATATTCAGTCATCTATTATTAGTGTATATATAAGAACCTTAAATAAGTGCCTAAATTTAAGAATATGTCATATATACGCTGTTGGCGTTCCATAAATAAATAAATCTATGATGTTCTTTCTCATACACACATAGTACCTTTAGCGGCTCAATGGTTTACAGATCTTTCAGAAGGCACATACCTTCAAAGTAATACAACAATGTTGTGGTACAAAGTTATGAAATGTAATGAACCCATTATTTAGAGATTACAAATTATGTGCCTACTGTATTTTTAACAGGAAACAGCAAATTAACAAAGACTTTATTGTGTGTCATTAGAATATAAATAATGTGATGAGAACCTACTAAATAGATATTATAATATGTTACCGACTATCCTGATCCCACTAATGTTATAAGGAAATTCGTGCACCGTACTAAAAAACTACACTTGTAAGTACTTACAACGAAATCAGACTGGGAACATGTTAGGCCAAACAACACATGATCAGATGTATCTGAGAACTTATTCATCCTTTATTTGGTCAGAATAGATGAAGAGGATCAGTAGACTTACCAGAAATTGTACAAAACAATCCGATAGACAAAAATAATATAGTAAATGCGGAGCGGTAGTCCCCGTTCCCGATCGTGCGACCCATTGTCATGGCGGAAGCACCTGCTTTTCACATACAGCGACCGAAGTTCCACAACATTTAATACTTAGCAGGATTGCTAAACCATCTTCTTTGTAAACAAATATCCTTTTCACTGATTATTTTGAGAGATTTCGCAGAAAATTACAAAAGCGGCTGGCTGACACCCAAAGCCGTACAAACAATCCTTCCTTTTCTACTATCATGGGCTACCAGCTCATTAAAAATAGTACCCGAAAAAAAAAGCACAAGTATTTACCACCAGGAAAACACGCGAGTACTTATTATTTTATTTCATCATAATTATAATTCATAAATAACTAACATATATTCTTTATTGCACACCAAGATAGACAACAGAACGGAAAAAATAAACAAAAACAGTTGCACAATGGGCGGCCTTATCGCTAAGAGCAATTTCTATATCTATCATCATAATTCAGAACAAATTCATTATTCATCAGGGCATGTACTTAATGTTCTTTCCAGAGAAATAAAGACTCGAAAAGAAAATGTTACCAAAAATTACAAGTAATTACCTATCTCATGTTTATTTCAATAATTATACCTATATTCTTAATATCTATTAATAAATATATTAAGCTTTGTTATGCATAACCTCAGTTATTTATTCTGTCTATAAATTAACTTTTTGTGTCTTTATGTACAGGATAAAGCTAAGAAGAAGTATTACAATATATTTTTTTTATAATCAGGGTCCACGCGTTCCTTCTACTCAATGTTCCACCACCAAAGCAACTAAACATTGGCGCAAACTGGTATAATAAGCGTTTTATTGAACTGAATGCTTAAATGAAAGAAACCTGCTGACTCCAATAACATAATTATAAAAGCCCTTCAAAATACAATAACATGCGTCGTATTCATCGGGCCAGTTCGTCGTTCCCATGTTTTAGGATAAATTAAGTTTTCATGCTACACTGACAGGTGTCTATGGGCCAATAAGTCCATAGACAAATCAGTGTTTCTGTTTGATACGATCTTTATATTTTGGTAGACATTCATTGAGTATAATGGTTCATGGTGCCTTCTTTGGTATCCTTTTGATAATGTTTTGATAAGGAAACCTTTGCAAACGGATATTATTTTAAATAATAAGGGTCAATGAGTGTTTTAATTTTCTTGTCTTAAATGTTATGTTTTAGTTAGATTTATTTTGTGGTAATTTTATTGAGCTCAAGTTGGCAGCATTAGTTGTTTATTGACATGCGAATGACAGACGGCGGCGGGGTCTTGTTCATGGCAGCTTGATTGGGAGAATTTAGATGAGTTTTATTATTCGATAGCGAGATTATTTCCGCTTTCATCTAATTAAAAAGTGAAAATGTGTTTTGTAAATAATATTTAGTTTTGTTGCGCACGTTTTTACGTGCGTATCACATAATATAAGATGAATATCCATTACACGATAGGAGCCATTTTTATTGTATTTATTTTGTGCGTTCATTGTGATAATGCATCAAAAGACAACGAAATCAAGCAGATTTACGGTGAGTGTTTTGTTTGTAATGCCTTTGGGGTGAGATTTGGCAAGTTTTCTTTAGTATAAGTGACATGCAAGAACACGCCTAGCAAGCTGATGCTTAGGTACCTACCGCCCACGAGCGGGCTCGCAAATACCGGGATTCGCAATGGCCCGTTCTGAATTATCTCGGATCGACCTATCTGTCCATATTTACAAAGTGCTAGTCGTAATTTACTTGCTTTTATATCTTCATAGCTCCAGTCTGAATCTGATAAATTACAATCTGAATAAACTGGTCAAATAATATCTTCATCAATTAGGCTTTTCTAAAACTTACCTGCATACTTATCTATTACATTGTATGAACTTGGTACCCACCACTATTATATTGTAAAACTGTCACTTATAACTACACACTAGGACTAAGTTACACCTTATAAATGCTTCACGTCCTGTGGATGCATATTCAAAGTTAGGAGTTAGATAAAGCATTGGAGGAACCAACATTTTATAACATATTTGTGGCCATAAACAACCTATTGATGCTTAAGTTAATTGATCAGGTTCCTAAGTATCTGACACTGTGGCCAGTACGTTTGCACATGCAAATGTGAGTCACTTCAGTAGCACAATCAATGTGACCTTCCAGTGTTATTATGTCTACCTTACCCAATATTTCTTGTACTGCGCATCTTGTACCAACTTCTAGTAAGCTGTCATAGGTAAATCTTTAAAAGCTGGAACATTTTGTCTTTTATCATAAAATTTTCTTGCTGATGTTACATATCTAAACAAAAGGGAATTTTACCAGCTTTAAAAAATGACCTACAACACAAGCTCTGGTTACTTTGTGGCTAGATGCTGTGTGAAAAAGTCCATCATTCTAATTGTAAGTGGGGGAACTGATATCTGCACTGACATCTCTTGTATTGTGCATTATCCCCCTGCCTAAACAGGCAAACCTAACCTAACCAGCCCAGCTCCTTGAAGTACCGGAGCAGGACCTTTGGTGATTTTCAGCTTCATATCAGCTTTTCTGTGGGTGTGGATCATGTCCACCATTATTTATGGTCATTACTGGAACTTATCTAGAAAATAGTGCCTCGCTCAACAATAAATATCTAATGAAAATTTGTGATGTTGCAACAAATTTCTCGATTGTTCCTTATACTCGTACACAGAGTAGACAGACTAAAATTTCTATGTAAAGCAATATATTTTTATTTATTTGTTAATATGTAGATAGCAGCCTATGGCTGATCTATCTCAAAATCAAAATCAAAGTGCTTTATTTCCTTTAGACCTTACAGGACTCTTGGACACGTCACAAAATACAAGTTAGTATCTCAATCACACAGTGTTTAATTTTTCTATATATTGAACTAATGTGTTTGGTTTTCATTCACTAATGTGATGTTATAATTTACTACCTGCAATATTTGTCTATCTCTGTTTTTATACAATCACAGTGCTTGTAGTAAATATCTATTATTGTTTGATTGTTTAATTATAGATTATGAAATAAACACGGTAGTAGTCTGAAGACGCTTTTATTACATTTGCTGAGTTTTATTTAACCTAGAAAAGAATAATATCTATTCGGTACAGGTGGTTTCCACCTGAAGTCGGGTACTGGTGTTATGGAGTGTAATGTAACATTCGCAGCGAACAGGATACGTAACGCCGTCTAATTCTAATTCTAATTCTAAGTGGGGGAACTAAGATCTGCACTGACATCTCGCGTAGGAGTGTTTTGTGCATTATCCCCCTGCCTAACCAGGCCCTATCCAGCCCAGCTCCTTGAAGTACCGGAGCAGGACTTTTGGAGATTTACAGCTTTGTTTTAGCTTTTCTTGAGGTGTCGACGGGTTTGATGACTCTATAAGACTCTTCAATCCCGTTTTCCGTCTGGCCTCCTCTGTGGCCGTGCAGTGTATCACCACGTGTTCCACAGTTTCCTCTTCCTGGAAGCAGCCACGGCACAGGCTGCTGTCTGTGGCACCAGTTTTGAGGAGGTGATGGTTTAGTTCACAGTGACCTGTGATGATGCCTACCATTAATTTTAGATCTTCGCGGCTCATCTTGAGCATCGTGTTTGTGGTCTTCCTATCTATGGAGGGGAATATTGATTTGGTGTGCTTGCAGTCTTTTCGACGCTCCCATATTTTTTGATGTTCTTTTTCAGAGTTTAGTTTTAGTCTATTTTTTACTTCTGCTGTGGGCGGGTTTGAGAGACCAATGTCCTGTTTTGTTGGGTTCGTTCTCGCTCCTTCCTTTGCTAGTTTGTCTGCATTTATGTTACCTGTACAAGAGCGTCTCTCTATCCATTCTATGCTGACTTTGCCTTGTTTAGACAGATTTTGTAAAGCGTTATGGCATTCTGCAACAGATCTTGATCTTGTGTCTGACTTTTTGAGTGCGTTTATCAGTGCAGCACTGTCTGTTTTAAAGACCAGATGCATCTGACTTGTCGGCTCTTTGATAGTTCTGTCCAGAAGAATCCGATTAGCCGCCAGTTGGATCCCCATTGTTTCAGCCTGAAAGGCCGTGGTGGCTGAGTTTAATGGTTGGGATTTTGAAAGCCCTGATTCTGAACAAAAATAGCCGCAGCCGGCTCCTGTTTTGGTTTTGGCTCCATCAGTGTAGATGTGATATGTACTGACGTCATGTGAGGTAGTCGCTAATGCGTTCTGTTCATGCGTTATTTCGTAGTTCTTACCGGTTAAGTAGGTAGTGGCTATTCTATCAGTACCGTTTACCGCCTCTGGAATTGCCGCAGTTGCTTTGTTTAATATTCTGCAGTGGTTTGTTAGACCTGAATCACCTTTCCACTGATTTGTTGATTTTATTCTAAGAGACGCTGCCATTGCTTCTTGCTGTATGTGAATGTGCAAGGGCGTTACGCCGTGTGTTCATATCACCTCGTCGCTCATTGCGAGCGATTTCTTCCCCGCACTGACAGAGTCCAGATATCTAAGTCCAACTTTTGTAACATTACCTGATTCACAAACAATAATTTGATAACGCTGTGTAACACGTTACATTACGTTCGTAACGGTCAGTAACGTATAACGTAAACAATGCAGAGTATCATATTTCTATTCAACCTTGCGTTTGTTCCTTGCGGCTGCATTCCAGTTAATATCAACTAATTACTGTTTAGTTTGACAGAGCTACTGTGTAGGATACATGTAGGATATAATGATGGGAAAGAAAAGGCCAAGGGCAAACGGAAAATCCTGGTGTAGTCTCTTTTCAAAATCAATATCAAAAAATGATAAATTATTTTAATAAAAAAGTACATTTTAAAACATACTAGCAACGTAGTGGAAGGATTTTGTTCTAACTAGGAATAATTGTAGATCACTGCAGCAGAAACAAACTTCGCATTATGACAGGAGCCCTTACGACGACGTCTTAAAAGCACTTGTTCGCATTAGAGCTACGCGATACAGAATCTGCACGATTCGGAGGAGGCAGGAAACGCCTTTATCTGATTGTTTGTTTCTTTGCCCTGTATAAGTTACAACCTAATCCTTTTTCAGTAAAATAAAGCTACTTTTGTAAACAGGGTTTTTAAGTTAATTTTGTATTTGTATCTGATCACGAGATAACAACCCAAAGAAAATCCTTAAGCTCCAAGCAGCTGCAAGGGTAAGTGGCGAATTATGAACGCCGCAGCTTCAGGGTAAAGTGATCATGATCACCATCACAGGGTCTATCATGGCCGTAGTGATACAAAAGCCACTTTTAGCAATGAAGAAAAAAAATCTCAAGTGTTTTATTCACCGTTGATTAGTAAATTTTCTGCTGTTTATATTAATATTCAAAATGCAGCCGTATTGCATAAAAATTTGCATTCAAATCTGATCGTGTACGCGTAGTTTTAGATGCGTTTGCTACCTATGATGGCGTCAGATAGCAGACAGCTTGCGGTAAGCCATTCTGTCAATGTAAAAGTATCTAAATATTACGAGTTCGGGCCCTTATTTGGATGATTTTATTCTGTGCGGTAGCGGGGCTGGATGTATGTGCTCAGTCCTTAATGTCTCTACCCTAGAGACATTAAGGACTGAGCACATACATCTTGATATGTAGCCTTGAGGAAAAACAGCGATTTAAATTGTAAATGACAGCTTATTAGGGCACCAACCTTTTGTATTGAAACCTTTGTGAGGCTTGGTTTGTCATTGTCAATTAAGTACTAACCTACTTAGAGTTTCCGTTGTAAACAAAGTAGAGGCGTACTGTCCTTGTTAACAAGGTACAGACGAGATTTTGTCCAAGGCGGTAACGCCGCGTGTCGACATTATCGCAGCGATTATCGCTGATCACCTCATATTTCTATGCATGACTTCGGGTAGATACCCGGTCAATTATTTATTGATATAATTGAAACGATTGTTAAAACCAAGTAAATTAAGTAATAAAAGAAAAAGTACATCTTCACATTTAACAAGCATATAAAATGAATTATGATGTTCACAATAAACCTGTCAGCGTATCCTAGAACTATTAAACTAGAATTAAACACAAAAAAATCATTGCAGTTTCTTCTTATTCATAGAAAAAATAAAATGCAGCTGTATTGCATAAAAATATTTATTTATTTTGCTGTACGGTAGCGGTGCTGGATGTATATGATAATAATAAATAATATAGACAAAGGGAGTAAATTCAGCGTTGTTTTGCATGGATGCAGAATGCGGCAATGATTTAAAATCAACTCCCCTCGGGTAGGTCACCGAGGAGTAGGGATAGCGGGTTTAAATTACTTTAAAGTAGTAACGTATTCACATTTAATCCAGAGATAGATTCGCCTGTACAAGTGGTTCTTTAGAACATACACTGCCCACTCTACGTATCTACTGGCTCGAAAGAAAGGGCGCCGCATGTAGGTATAGCTAGGTTTAACACACAGTTCTTAACTAGTTCAGGAGCCTATGGGCCTATTATTGTTATGTGTCACACTAGTTATGTCAATAAATAAATTTTTACTTTACTTTTTACTTTACACACCTTTACAGTCTCGATAGGATCATTATCATTACCAATACAGACTCTTTAATCACGCACCTTATTAACAGGCTTCTAAATTTGGTATTTCTATGAATGTTTATAGTTAGATTTATCAATGAACAATAGTAATTCGTAACAAACGGGAGCGAGTGACTAACAAATCCAACAGCATTACAAATAACGGCATGCGGGCGGCGAAGGGCTCTGTCCATCACTCAATTAACAATTTAACACCAAATAAAACAAGCGTTTCTACCGGTCGGGATGTCCTAATCCGCGTTTACTGTTGAACTGTTACTTAAAATACTTTAAACTAGATTAATGTTCAGCTTCGATGTTTAAAAGCAGGTTACCGCTTAATAAGTGTAAAATTTATGTATGACGTCATTACCCATTGTATAGCGATACCTTTTGCAGCGCCAGAAAAATTACGGTGAAGGTAATCGGTACAAATTTCGGTACAGAACTAACAAATAATACTGAGTTATAATTAAGAAATATTAAAAGTAACGTTGCTACAGTTACTTAACTTTTTAACACAGTTTTTAATAAATTGATAAAGGTTGTTTGCTAAATTCGGCACCATGGAGGAAAAATAGCTTTATTGATGTTTTGAATTCACAAAATTTATGCACATGATGCCGTGTGGTGCCGGCATAGAATTTCACCACCCCTTCCCGTGGGTGTCGTAAGAGGCGACTAAGGGAAACACACCGGGGGCGGGCAGCAGCGCCTTCTGCAGAACAACTACACCGAACTGCGATCCCCAACCCGCATGCCCAGCGTGGGGATGGGCAATAACCCCCACATAATGATGCCATCTATGGCGCTCATTAAGGGAGGCCTATGTCCAGCAGTGGACTATTATAGGCTGGTGATGATGATGATGATGATGGGTTCTGTTAATTAAAATTTTTTCTATCAATTTCATGAAAAACGGATCATTAAGGCACGGATAAATTTCTCAAATAGACAAAAACGTAATACCAAAATAATTAAAATGTAATTCGAGAATATTTTCACTATGATCTGCTATGTATTAAAATTGGATTAAAATAGGTTACTACCAAAATAAAAATTTTATAATTATTAGATTTAAATACTTTTGAAAAATGTGCGCAATTAACTGTCGATATTACATACACACTATGCTCTGTTAATAAAGATTTCTGTATTTGTTTTAATATCAATTGTGCCTCATTTATCACTTCTGTCTGTCTCATGATCCCAAGACAATTTCCGATCCGACAATGTCATATCTAGACCTTAGACTTGTCTGTTTATACACATCCGGTAACATTCCTCCAATGGATGCAATTACGTCGATAAAGTTAGAGTGAACGTCCTGTTCCACCCTGTACCAAGGGTGTACAGTACAGCTTAATTTACATGGTCCTATTGTTTCGCTGTAGAAATGAGTTTTTTCAGGTCTTTGATGACACCTTTCTTTAAAATAAGGTTTCGTTCGGATAAGGTCTCGTTATCCAAACTATATTATTTATTATGTATGTGTTGAAGAGTCGTCTTGTCGCCTTATCCATACCACAGATTATAAAATGTACTAATATATAAATAAATATTATTAATAATCCAACTGGTATTGATATGGATCAGTTGAGCTACCTGTAGTTTGTTCGCAACAATCTGCAGTTAGCTCAATTGTTTCAATTGTAAATACTCGATTTTTTATTTAGTTAGATCATTGTAATCTAATATAATAAATTGGAATAATTCTGTCTATTTGTTACTTTTCCGCCGCTCAGCGGCTTAACGGATTCCAATTTTATTTGTAATTAAATTATACTTAGATATATTTTTATATTAATTGAAATTTAGCAGGGAGATAGATAATATCCCGAGGAGATTTCCGGGATAAAAATTACCTTGCTCTATAGTGTTTCTTATACCTTGGTAAAACTTATTAGTATTGTATCTACTTATCTTTGTATTGAAGCAATTAGAGGCGCTTGCTATGAAACTTTCATCAGGTGTTTACATCGCACCATAGTAATTGCCGCCAAAAATCTTGTCCGATGACGATAATGGGAAGTTTGCGCAGCTACATTCTATTTTATTATAGATTATATTTTAAAGAGGTATTATGTTCATTAATTTCTTTGCAATGAAAGACGATCGAGGTCGTCGCACTAGATATCTATAATTTTAAGTTATTATATGGATCTTAATTTCTTGTCGGCCAATAATAGGGTATTAAAAAAGATTTGAACATGTTGTTGCATGCTTGAAGTGTTTACGTATAATTTTAATTTTATACTTACAAAGGATCTTTCTTTCTTGTCAGACAATAATCAGGTATGAAACAATTTTTGAACGTAGTACATCAATTAAGTTTCTTTTATTAAACACACTACATTTCGGCTTCCTCAATTAAACCTGCCTGTGTTTAAGCAAATTAGGTGTATTATGGTTTACGTATACGTTTTTAAGAATGAAGCATCGTGAATCTTAAAGAAATAATATATTTACCTATGTAGATAATTTATTACCTTGTCATGTTTTTAGGATTCCGTGATCGGTTTCGAAACTATCTCTCTGTTGAACATTAAACTTCTTAATTAAAGTGTATTTTGCGACGGAACTTGAGCGCACCTTTGTCTTTGGTGGCAGATGGTCTAATTAACCACCATGCAGTGGCTTTTCAATCGACACAAAAACTTGTTTCATTTAGTAGTTCCTAACAACCTTTACCTATTTCCATATCCGTTACTTCTTTGCAGAGGCTAGGCAGTGCACGTAGACAATCGTATTCAAGAAATATGTGATACAATTTTTTTTTATGAGTAAACAATATATTGTATAAGGTACAATTGTGGGCTGACTACCGTAAAAGTTGAAAACTGTGTAGCAGATACCTAACACATCAATTTCTATTGTTCCAGTACCGTCCGCCCCTCAAAATCTGACAGCCGACTACATATCCGACGGCGAAGTCCATCTCTGGTGGGCTCCCCCCCTAGACAACACCATCCACAACCGAACCCATCCGAAGCAAGAACCGAAAACCGAACCGCAAGGCGACGAACCGAACGAACTGCCAGACCCGCCTCTCATCACTCCAGAGATCCTCAAAGAAACTCCCTATTACTACCGCAACGATAAAAACAACAATGAGTTCTCAACATCCGAAATCCTCATGGATTTCAAAAGTAAGAGAGACTTACGCAACCACAGGCATAGGAAACAACGGCAGACCAATACAACAGCAGCAGAAAACGCAGAAAAAGTCATAGAATATTGGCAGCTAGAACACAGAAAGGATGTAGTCAAAAAGTCCATGCAGCAAAAAGACTCGACGGCTATAGCGTATGTTCTTTACTACGAGCAAGGGTCGCTTAGGAAGGACGTTGTGAACATCAATGGGGTGCAAACGCAAGAGGATGTTAAGAGGAACGCTTTTCAGAGCGATTTGGGGATGACACAGACAACTGTGAAGAATCTAACGCTTTACAACACGTCGGGGAAAGTGACAAAGGTGGTTGGGTTTTGGTTGAAGAATTTAGGTAAGTTTTATGTATACGAAGAAGTACACACGACAAAAGCTCTGACCGCGGTCAAACTTGTAAAGCGCATTTTATTACGTCTCTTTATGTAGTTCAGCCTTTTGCCGTTTACAACACAATACAAGGATTCTATTTATTCAAGTTTGTCTGGTAGAAATCAGCATTCCGCTTGCAGAAATCCACCAGACCATCAAATGTCTTATTGAGTTGCTAACTCTCTCGTCCCTTGCCTGCACGCTTTTTTCCGGGTTAACAGTTTAAATATATGAATAAAATTATCTTTAATGCCATATCCACAAATCAAACAGTATAAGGCTACATACTACTTGAGGCTCCGGCGACGGATGAATTTCCTATACAAACGTGAAAATACCAAAACGATTTGTAATTTAAGCATGATTTGCTATTATTTGTATAAAAATTGAATTTATCTAGGTTCTACCACAGACATTAACTTTCAGTAACTTTAGAGTTACTAAAAGATATTCTTGTATCTTCTAGCCCCATTCACACCGTACAAGATCTGGGTGCGTGCATTCTACAATTTCTCACACGGCCACTTCAACTCCTCGGATGTCCTCGAGCGCCTGGGACCAGAGTCTACTCCGCTCTACATCATGACGGATGTGAGACCGCCGTCTGCGCCGATAGTCTTGAATCTGACTTGCGATCAGCCGAAACGTGAGTATTGTATTGGACTATTGAAGTGTAATGTGTTTATTTGCAATGAAGGGTAAAATTAAGATATGGCCCATTTTAATCTACCTGTAACTTAGGCGAAAACAATTTAAAAACAAATTTTAAATTACAATATTAATATTATTAAACTACATTAATCTAGATTAGTAGCTGCGCCCTGCTGCGGTACTCGCGGCTAATAGGAGTAGGTTCTTTAGGAACTTCTCCCGATGATAACAAACACGACAAAAAGAATTGGCAAAATCGGTTCACCCGTTCATTCTCAAAATATTGTTTGAAAACGAACGGCTGAACCGGAAGTTTTTCGGAAATATAAAGTAGCCTTCGGGATAATAATTTAAATCCGTTAAGCCATTTCGTCGTGATTATGTAATAGAAAGAGCTTAACCTTACTTAACAAAGAAAATTACAACTAAATATCAGAACCATTTAAGAAGCAGTATTTACAATTGAAACAATTGTGCTAACTGCAGACTCTTGGAAACAATCTACAGGTAGCTCAACATATCCATTTCAATACCAGCCGGAAGCGTCCCCAAGACGCTGGCTGCATTGCCTTAAAAGGTTTGAGTTTGGGACAAAATTACATTCGTATTTATAATAATATTATTATATTAGGTAATAATATTATCCTGTATTTATCCAGTGACCTAAGTGAGGATACTCAAGTATTTCTCTATAGTTAAAAAACTTCCATACTGTATCTATGTATTTGCGTTTTAACTTAGTACAGTAAATATAAAATAAAATAAAAAACCTAAAAAAAGTTGTATTAAACGAAATAATATTTTGTTAAAATTTTACTTGTATACATAATTTATTGTTACAAATAATATTCTTTCCAACACATAATAACGCCCGGAATTAGCAATATGTTGTTTTTATTCAAGTTAGGTTTGCATAAATCGGTTGGTTCGATCTAGCATATGGAACAGCGGACGATTAGTTACTTATAAAAACCGCATAATAACACAAACGTATCATCATATTTTATTTACGGATTTTCCTGCAACAGTTTTGTAATTAAATTAACGTTGTATTCGAATTTTATGTATTAGATCATAACAGCAGCAAGGAAAACGTGTGTGTTGTTAGAATTAACTGCGGGGTTTTAAATAATTTATTTGAGTAAGTCACTATTTATAAAAGTCTTCGCAAGTGCTCTCTAGTTGGTTGATTTGACTTATAAAATCAGGATCGTGTAGAAAAGTTGGATACATACTAAATATGTGTAAAGAAACCGAGTATACCGCTGGATTTCCGTGTAAACTGAGAGAGCGGTACACTAGCAACAATAACAAACAGTGTTTCTTGTGAAAAAAATAAATAAAAAAAAAACTGAAAAATGATGCTCTACGCTACCTGTTTGTAGCATGAAATAAGAATTAAAACATTTGAAAGAGGTTCATCAATTGTTCAATAATTGTTTCACAGACACACTTTACTTGCAATGGCGTCAACCACGCTACTACAATAATTCGCTGGACCAGTACGTGGTGACTCTAAGGAAGATTCCAGAACAACAGCCGAGGACAAGACTCACGCTTCCCACTAATAAGAACGACATTGAGACTACCATCAGTGTGGTAAGTCACTACTAATACTATAAAAATACTATACTAATATTATAAAGAGGAAAGATTTGATTGCTCGTTTGTTTGGATTGAATAGGCTCCGAAACTACTGAACCGATTTGAAAAATTATTTCAATAGAATCCTAAATTTTCTGTGATGAACATAGGCTATAGAAAATTTTCAAAAATTAGGGTTCTGTATGAAAAATTTAAATTTTGTTAAATTCCCGTGTGCCGCATGATTTTTTTTTGTTAAATACCCGTGCACAGCTGGGGCGGACCGCTAGTTATAAATAATCACGGGTATTTTTGAATATTGAAAAAATAATTGAATAAAATAAAAGAAGGTCCTACCCTTACCAAAATAAGCACCCTTACCTAATATCTAATGGTTATAATATCACCGTTGAACAAAATAAATTTAAAAAAATTCATTGTTTGATTGTGATACCTACCTATAATAAACTCTTCATTCAGGCACTTAATTATAATTTTCTTTATTATTAAAGGTTATAAAGTATATCAAATTGGGCACTGTATGACAGAGCCTAGGAGCTAGGATAAATAATACAAGGCAGATTTATATTATTTATCTTAATATCTAGTCCTGTCTGAAAGCACATCTAACTCGTCCCGCTAAATGCTAATGGTAAAAAAAAAATACGCAAAATGCCCGCAAAATGGTATGTTTTATAATTACATAAATAATTATTATGTTCACAGAACGTGGAATTCGAAAATATCACACGATACGAAGTCATAATATACGCCGTGACCAAGTCGGTCGCTCGAGAGAAGGTCATTGTCAACGGATCCGAGTCAGCTCCTGAGGTAAACTATCATTACTCTTGTTAAGTAGGTCTGAAATGACATCGCATCGCCATACATTGCGTACATTATTGAAGTTGAAGAACTGAATTACAAATAACTTACGCATTCGATGACAAAGTGACGTAATTTTTTTCTATTCTACCTTAGACAAGAAAGCCCGTGCTTGCCCTACTGAAGTTGCCTAGCGGGTTGGAAGTGAACTTATCAACCCTAGGGAGAATCGTTTTCAATTTTCCTATAGAAAAAAGATGAAAACATTACACCGAGAGAGAATGTGAAGCTCGTTTTAAACAGATGGCTCATATACTACTCAAATACGTTTTCCTTGTTTCCACCATACACAGAACAATTATTTATACATCAACCAACGTAGTCCCACGTTGGGAATCTAAGACCTATAAATGGAATCTGCTTACCGCGCTCACTGTTTTGTTGAGACTTGCATCGTAAAATCTATTCTTTCACCTCACTTTTCTTATAGTTCTTTCCTCTCGTTTACCTTCTGATGTGAACTTTATGATCTATACTCTGCCTTCCGCTCCTTTTATATTTAATGTCCTGATTAAATTAAGTCTGTGATCTATTCGATCGTGTAAATTGTGTGTGTCATTTAACAACCACCACAGCACAAGTCTGGACCTACCACTATAACTAGACCGTCGATTATTCCTTTCCAGGAGGTATCAAGCGAATGGTGCAGTGTTCATTGGGAAGCGATGCCGCCGTCAGCTGCGCGTGGTGTCAGCACCGCTGCCTTGTTAGCAGTGCTGCCTCTAGCTTTGTTAGCGGCTGTTCTCGTTGCTCTGATTTACTGGAGGTAAGAAAAGAATAGATGCCTTACATCGAGCCTTGTGATACCCCATTGAGCATAAATAAAAAACAAATAACTAAAACGCAGATTGTGAACTTATATTCAACTCTCATCATCATTAATTCAGAAGTTGAACATAAAATCGGCCACAAAGGTCGAACTTACTGGAGATTAAAGTAGATACGTGTGTTCAACTCGATCAAAACTTTTTCCAAAGTCTATAAAATATACAATTTATAAGCCTAGATAAATGAAGTTATTGTAATCTAAAAACTGTTATCTGAAAATCGAGCCGCGCGTTAGAGCGTCGGCAAGTTATAAATTGTATATATTATAGGCTGGTAACTGGTCTAATACATGTTTGTTGCATATCTTCAGAAAGAATCTTCTTCACAGGCAGTCGTTCGATGATTCGAACACTAAATAATAATTAATTTCGCAGGTGCCGGTCTCGCCTCAGTAAATGCATAAGTGCTGCGTACAACTACCTCGAAGAGGGCGGGGAAAGGGCCGCTAGGGCGCCTCTCAATAAAAAACAAGGTGAGTTCTGTCAGTTTAAGACTTTTCTTCCATATTAGCATAACATGGATAGGCGACTGCGACATGGAAAGGCGACTGGGACATTCAAAGGCGACTGCGACTTAGAAAGGCGACTGCGAGTGAGTTTAAGTTGGAAACGAAAGCGGAAGAATTTTCCAATATTTGGGCACACTTGCATGATCCTGTATCAACTGGCGACATAGGCTGCGGTAACCGCTTCCCATCAGGCGAGCCTCAGGCTAGTTTTTTTTTTAGTCATGGGTTAAATTCCCCCCTCGGGACAAATATTTTTTATCTG